>CM044307.1:120666960-121266960 GCA_024291935.2 Okapia johnstoni | reverse complement strand
AGCTAGAAGAGGCAACTGGGAAACCAAGCATCCCCTCATACTAATTACTCCTAGAGCTGATAAACTGCCAGACGTGCCAGCCCAGCTCGCCCTGGTTCCCTGCCTGGTTTCAGGATTTCCTTTCATAGTGAAGACTTCTGGATTCCTGTTTCTGGTTATAAACCTGAGACCCATCCTTTCATTTTTCTCTGTGTATTAGCATGTCTTTGCCACTTCATTAGAGTCCTGCCCCTTGTAATTTTTATCACTCTTTTTCCAGGGTGGGAGCCCAACTCCATTCGACAGGAATTTTGCCACTAAGATGGGTGCAAAGGCTATGAACTGGATGTCAGGGAAAATCAAAGAGAGTTACCGTAATGGTAGGTGGGGTAAGAGGGTGAGCCGCTTTCCTAGAGGCCGGTTCCCAGCATAGAAGCTGACTGACTATCCTTGTTGCAGGGCGGATCTTTGCCAATACCCCAGACTCGGGCTGTGTTCTGGGGATGCGTAAGAGGGCCCTGGTCTTCCAACCAGTGACTGAATTGAAGGAACAGACGGATTTTGAGTGAGTACATCTGCTTCTTGGGGTGGTTCCCTCCCCAGTAGTTGCTGAGATCTACTCTTCCCAGGCTGTTCACATGTTCAGTCCTTTTTTCTTAGGATTAACACCTGTAGTCATACCTACTTCAGATCTGATGCTCAGGTTCCAAATTCAGCCTCTGCTGCTCCACTTCTTCCCATAGCCTCGGATAGAAGTCAGTCAGGGTGCTGAAGATTAAATCATCATCTACCTCGTTCCTCTGTAGGCACCGCATCCCCAAGGAACAGTGGTGGCTGAAGCTGAGGCCCATCCTCAAGATCCTCGCCAAGTATGAGATTGACTTGGATACCTCAGAGCACGCCCACCTGGAGCACATCAGTCGGAAGCGGTCCGGAGAAGCTAACGTCTAAGCCTCTTTGCAAAGAGAGGAATGGATTGTCTGATCATGGTCAGCTCACCCCAACAGATCCAAGTCCATGTATTCTCAAGTGTTTCAGCGCATTTTCCATTAGGTTTCCTTTTACTCTGTAACTGCAGCCATGGTCAGTCAGCTCTAGCCAGGGAGCTGGGGCAGGGGCTGTAAGTGGAAGCTCCCTGTATGTAGAATTTCTCCTGACTTCTACCCCGGCTTTCTGTGTCACACAAGGCTGGACTCCTCTAGTACTACTGCTCGATTTGTTACTCGGTTAGAATTTTCCTAAAAATAAGCTTTATTTATTTCTTTGTGATAACAAAGTCATGGTTCCTCTACTACTATCACGACAGTGACACACCATAACTACACTAATAAATGCCAACTAGTCACTGTGCTTTGGATTCTCCTCTTATCATCTTCACGAGTGCATTCCTGTCAGCCCCAAGCAATAGACTCTGCCCAGACGGACACCCGGGAAAAGGCAGCCCATGTGCTAACCCCATGTACTTCTATTTTTGGGCTCTCTTGACTCTGTACGCAGGGTCCCAGAACACAGGACACCATCCTCACCCTCATCCCACAAGCAGTCCCTCCCACATCCTCTGTAGCCAAGGACACTCCCATCTTCCCTAAGCATAAAGTTATGTTTTACCTCTTGATCATACACCCATTACCCAGCTTTGCTTTTTTTCCAGCCATTGCCTAATCTCTACTCCAACAATCCAGGGTTCTTCCTTCTTAACTTTTTCCCCTGTGCTCCTTTCTGGATGAAAGTCAGACTCCATCCCGGTGGGGTGACATGTACATTTTGAATGCTTGGAAAACAGACATTCAATTCTGGACCTAGTTTGGTGGGTTGGTTGAAATACTGCTTTGGAAAACCATGAGTTCTTGTTCAGCTCAGTTTGTTTTCTGTTCCACACTTCCTCATTAGCAAGTACTCATGTAATACAGTTGGTCCTCAGGACTGGGTCTACATACTGTGCCCTGAACTGATGGGATGCTTCCCTGTCAATGAGAGGCTTGAGATTTGTCTCCAAGAATCAGATCCTGG
The DNA here is from genome assembly GCA_024291935.2 of Okapia johnstoni. Taxonomy (NCBI): domain Eukaryota; kingdom Metazoa; phylum Chordata; class Mammalia; order Artiodactyla; family Giraffidae; genus Okapia; species Okapia johnstoni. The sequence goes on along the minus strand of CM044307.1, from coordinate 121,264,971 downwards.
CTCTTGGCACAAGCATACTTATCTCTCCCACTAACACAGCTTCTTCACTTGCTTGCTGAAGCAGGAAGGAGGTTTGGGGTTTTTCAAGGAACAGAGGGAAGGATTATCTAGTACTTCACTTTTGCTGGCTGTCCAAAGTATAACTGCTACCCCCCTAGAAACAGCTCTAAAAAATGACTGAGAAGTCTTGTCAGAGTCCAACATTAATTAAAGCAGCCAAATGTTCTTTGTACAGTTCTTTAAGGGTAAGAGAAATTAATAAATATCAAATACCATTATCACTGATTCTTCAAAACAGCCTATGAAGGTGGTGTGACAGCCTCAGAGATGAGGACACTGGAGCTCAGGGCGATAATGTTGAAAAAAGTAGGAACAGTAGAAATTTCAAAACTTGCTTTTAGACCTTTTTATTTCCTTTTTTTTTTTTCTTACGTGAGCAAAAAACACCAATAACAAAAGGACAAAAGCAGACATACTTTTTCAAATTAGCTGTGTCAGCAGATTCTGTTCATTTTTATTTATAGTTCCCAATCAGTTAAAAAAAAAAAAGTCTTTCACATTTGCATAAGGTCATCTAGAATCAACAACTTGATCTAGTTTAGGAACAGGAAGAGGAAGAGTACTTAGACTAAGTATTGTTCACTAAAACAGATCTCTTTTGGGTAGGCGGGTCATCTCAGAGGAAGCTCTTATAAGTGCTCTTCCCCCACTCCCCAACTCCACCCACACCACCAATGTATTTTTGTGTAGATCAGTAAAAAGCAAAGTTTCCAAAACAACTGAAAACAAACTCCAAACTCTTAGCAGAGTGAATGAAAGACCCATGAGAAAAGGCAGCCCAGCCCACGTCCTCCCCTGCTAGAGCAGACACCTCCCTCTATGGTGGGCGCAGGAAGAGCCTATCAAGCCCACTAGCATAAACTGGCTGTCAGGAAGAGAAAGAACTGCATTTGAAGAAAAGTTCTTAGGACTGCTTAGAACCTCCTATCTCTTCTACTACATGGAGAGCAGCAAGATAATCTTTCTAAAATAACATTGCTGAACTACTGTAAGCCTTGGGCACACTCATGGAAAAGCAGCAAAAACTGCCCTTCCCTTCAGTGGTGAGAAGGGGCCAGTCCCTTTTGAATGCCCAGGGATGATTCTAGGGACATCCGGCCCAGTTCTGAACCTGTGCGCCATCTGAGGCGGTAGAATCTTCATCTTTGGGCTGCAGCTGTTAGCTGGAATTTTCTTAAACTTCTTCGCAGATCAATTAAAATGTTTCTAGAGGGATTCTTCCAAAAGTTAATCATGTTCCCAAAGGCAAACCAAATGCACATGCTATAAATACTCTTCATCTGCCCAGAGAAATTCAGTCTCACTGTTGATTTCTTTCCCTAATGAGGGTTGGGGAGAACTCTTCCTTGGCAGGGTACAATATAAAAGGCCCAGGAAGCAAGAAACAGAAACAAAAGTGAGGGACATTTCTTTGTTTGTTTGCTTGGTTTGGGGAAGGGAGGTGATGTGAAGGTTACTGTTGTGACATGTTGCCTTGAAATATAAACCACTCAACAGGAACAACTGCTTTTCCTGTTTTCCAAGACAGACGGTGCTGCAGGGCAAAACCTTACGCAGAGTTGCCGGCCTGACGTCTCCTCCGGGCTATTCTACGAGTAACAGGTATTCCTTCAGAGAAGCTGGGAGAGGAAGGCCCTTGACGGCATCCGGCAGATACTGGAGTCCCAGACTCCGGCGCACAGCATAGCGAGAGAGTGTTTTTAGAGTCCCTGGGGCTGAGCATAGAACAGTCAGCTTTTCACACAGCTGCTGGTCTTTGGCCACTTCTCGTGGCATGGTGCCATTTTTCCTTAATTCAAAGTGTCCAACAGCTCTGTGGAGGAGCTCAAAGCAAGAGTCCTCTTTCTCTGTCCCAAGTCCCCTGACTAGCAGAGCCACCAGGCGGGAGATGGGCGTCTGGCCTTTTAGGTTGATGACTCTGACCTCTGCACCATAATCAAGAAGGATGCTGACGCTCTCAAGATTTCCCTTCATGGCAGCCCAGCTGAGCGGGGTGTCATTGTTGTAATCCAGGGCGTTGACAGAGGCCCCGCTCTCTAGGAGGGCCCGCACACACTCAGCATTGTTCTTAAAGGCTGCCCAGTGAAGTGGGGTGTCTCGGTTACCATCCAGTGCATTGGGGTTTGCACCATACTCCAACAGGACCTCCACACAAGCCTCATCTTTCTCAGCTGCATAGTGGAGGGCTGTTCGGTTGTAACCATCCAGGGCATTCACCTGTGAAGAGGGAGCGACTATATTACAGTGTATGGACGATGGGTGGGCAAAGAGGCTTGCATGTGCCTATCCACTGTCTTTGCTATGTAATTTTTTGAACATGCAGGTCAGCAAGCAATTCCCAGGGAGTTGTGATCAGGATGGAGCTGAGGAACTAGTAGGAAAACAATAGTCCCCAAACAACCAACACTCTATTATGTCCATTGGTTAGCTGGCCTGCATCATCTAGGATTTTGCTGCCACATTCTTATTTACTGTCCACTAGGACCTCTACCACACAGTAAGGGGGAATAAACAGAACATGAAGTCTAAGTCCTTGTAACTACTCTGAAAGACATTTATTGGAAAGCAGCTTGAACATCCTGATCAGAGTAAAGGTTCTGGATTATTCTACTTATCCTGACTCTCTCTGTATTCTGTGGCTAATGGCAACCAGACTGAAAAATAATGAAGTCAAGCTTCTGCCCATGTAGCTCTGCTGTGTTTTTTAACCACACAGAGCAGCTCATAACTATTCATCCAAGTCAGCCCCCTGCAAACATGTTGTGGGGTCATGAGAGAACCTGGAGGAAAGCATGCCGAGGAAAGAGCATAAATCCTCTGATGCTGAAAAGTTGCTGGCTTGCTAAACTCAGCATCTCCTATAATATTTGGAGGCTACAAAGATTTCATTTAAATCCTAGGTGTAAGTAGCGAATTTTCTCCCCCATAAAATGCACTAAAAAAAAAAAAACCACCCCTGAAATACTTAACTGAGTTCAATCTTCTATTTAGCTAAAAACTCCCCCCTCACCCCAGGCATAGTCTCACTTTCATCACTGCTATTAATCACTGGCTTTCACTTCAGGGTCACTCACAAACGTTACGGGATAGTTCATGTCAGGCAGAGAACAGCATGGTTGTGTGCAGGTGAGGATGCTGGGGGCTAGAGCAGGCTTACCCACCAGCATGTCTGGGGCCTGCACACCTGCTTCATGGCATCTTTGATTCAAATGACTGCCTCAACCTGTGCACCCTGAAGACGCCACAAAAATAGTCAAAACTGCTACTTTATTTATTTAACAGGCACTTACTTAGTATAATAATTACTACATGCTAGTGTTCTAAACAGTTTCGGCCTTATGAAGAACACACCATTTATCATCCTCGTTTTACAGATGGGGAAGCTGATGCAAAGAAAGGTTAAGTAACCTGTTCAAGATCACAAAGCTGGAAGTGACAGAGCTGGAATTCAAATCCATGAAGTCTGGTTCCAGACTTTCTATTCTTTTATTCATTATACTATGCTGCTTCTTGCTAAGGCCAATAAAAGTTAATCTATGTTTTTTTTATGTTAAGATACATTAGAAAGAAGACAAGAACAAGATATAGTAAAACAGAAAAAAAGCGAATGGGCAGAAAGAGCACAAGTAACTCAATCCCAAGGAAGGGACTGACCTAGTGACTTATTTTCCAGTGATAGACATGTGAGAAGTGCACGCTGGTGGCAAGTCTCAAGTGGTTTAGATTGAATCAGGGTTGAGGGGACTGAACAGTCAAAAGAGGATTAAATAGAAATATAAACAACCCCAGAAGGAAGGCTGGGAGATTAAGGGGAGATAAAAATTCCCTCTTCCCGGAGCCACGGTCAGTGTATGAAAGAAAGGCAATGGAGTGAAGTACTTTGGATGATTTGCCATTACATTTTGTTTGAATATTGGCCACATCAAAGTTACCTAGAAGGTGGAAGCAAGAAGGTGGAAGAGATAGGAGAAGAGACAAAACATTTTAAGGAAGTGTGAAGCCCAAGTTTTAGTGAATTACTGACGTGACAGTGTTAAAAAACATTACCTCAGCTCCCTTTTCCAGCAGTAACTCCACACAGTCAGCATCGGACACCATGCAGGCACAGTGCAGGGGCTTCAGCGTGCCATGGGTACAGTTCACATCTGCTCCCTACGGACAGAAGGAAACTTCAATTGGTGTGCTCAGCTCTGGCTCACCGTACAGGACAAGACTCAGATCAATGTCTGGGGCGGGGGTGGGTGGGGAAGGGGTCTAACTCTGACTGTATTGTAAATATACTATCAGCCCCAGTGCCTATTTCTATTATTAAATGAAATTACAATGCCAATATCCAAACCAAGAGAATACACTGAAGATGAATGAAAAGAACTGTCGATGCCTTAGATCAAGCCATTAAGTTTCTCCACAAGCTAGCCTGAAAGATGGCCATGGGGATGGACATCACTAAGGACATAACCTTGTATATAAAAGCAGTGGAACCTTATCACCAGGCAGGAAAGCTGGAAAAGCAATAGACTTTCTCTGGCTACCATGCTCTGAAAAAGTCAAAAACGCATCTTTCAGACAGAAGCCAGAACTGGCATGCTCTTCTTGCCATCTGACAGATGACCATAACTAACAGTAAGGTCATCTTAATGTTATATCTTTGTTTATAAACATATATAGCATATACTTATAAACGAAGTGGCCCCTTGGTATCAGCATTCTCTGCCACCTAGCTCCCACTGGTACTTCTGTTTCATATCTGATGAAGGAGCTGGAGACACCACGGTCTGACCAAAGTCACAGAGTGACTCAGCAGCAGAGCTGGAATTAGAAGTGACAAAGTTTCTACTGCTGAGTCTTCTGATACCACTTTTGCTGAGAACAAGCTAATGCTGTCTGACTTTTCTTCTCACAGCTATGCCACACAACTCTGAAGCAGCTATAGAGCTCTAGGCTGTAAACAGGATTCTACGGTTGTTTAAAATAATGTATATAAGTAGCCATCTGGATGCATTCTCTAGAGATTAAAAAAAAAATTACCCTGTAACTTCTCTTCAACAGCAATAATATACAGAAAAGCATCAACGCCCTTCCAGAATACTAGCCATTTAACAGAAGTACAGAATAGTAGTGGTTAGACAGCAGACAGTTAAGGTGTTTCCTTAAATCAAAAATTACCATGCATTTTAGGGATTGATAATCTCTATAGAACTGTAAGTGGTAGCTGTTGTTAGGATAGAAGGCCAGTGATATCTCTCCATGTAATTATTATTATAAACTGCAAGGGTTTGAAAACCACTAATGCTTTGCTTGCCTTCTTCCTCCCTTAGTACAACATGTGTAGAAGAGTTGGAGCTTGCTGGATCCCATATGCACCATACCCAGGCAGAGATTTTAGAAAGAGCATGAAACTAGGGTTATCTAGAACATAATTCCCAAAGAAAAATATCATTTGCATGAAGTGAAAGGCAGAAGGGAAGAGAAGCAAAGCATATGTTAATGGTCAAGTTAATACATTTTAGAATATTGTAAAAACTGTAAAAACTCCCTGTGATCTTGTGGTGAGTCAGAGCTGCAAATCTGTAATCCATTAGGATTCCCCAGGAACTTTCCCACCTCACCTCCCCAAGGACTCCTGTGTCAGCCCAGCACACTCACCCCTCTGATGAGGTCCTCTACATTGTCGTGTGGGAAGGAGCGAATGGCAGCAATTGTTCGGATTAAGCGCTCTGAGAGAGAGTATTTGCTCTGAATGCTCTGCATAATATACCACATACTGGAACTCATCAAGGCTCAGAGTATGTTCACATGCTCCAAACTGCCTGAAACAAAGATGTTTTAGGCATACACAATACCACTGAGCACACCTGTCCTTAGGGTTAGAGGTTCTCCAAGGCCTTCCCACTACTAGAACCAGATTTCAAAGAGTCAATGACTCATTAATACCATTTTTCCTAATCACAAGAAGGAGAATATGATAGTTGCTGAGGGAGCTGGGTAAACTGGACGAAAGTGTTCTGACCCTGGGAACCCTGGCTCTACTCTCTGACCTCGTCTAGCACAGGACTTCCCCAAAGGCTCCAAGGGAGCTCTTTATGGTTTAAAAAAGACCAAGCCAGGAAAGGGATTCCTGTAAAGGCTAAGGATTTCACAAAACATCTGTTTTCCTCCTCTGAATTATGTGGTCTTTATCAGCATCCCCTTTAGGTTACTCGTTACGTTTGACCTTTCAGTATAGTTATGTTCATACTGTTTTTCCATCAATTGGGAGGCAAGGTTCTTGTCTTCTACTTTTTTAGACCATCTCAAGCCAGCCACAGAGTCTCACAAAAAGTAGGTATTTAGTAAATACTGGTTGATTGACTAAAGGGTATAGGAGTGATTATTACCTGTGAGAAGAAACAGAACAAATGCATTTATGTTAATAATGACAAGCCATCTGTGAAATAGTTTAAAATGTCTCCAGCCAAGAAATAAATGAGAAGTTTTTGAGGTGAAATTCTAAAATAAGTAAGGAACGCCAAAGTATAATTATTCTGGGGTCATCTATATAAAATTAGGAAAAAAGTTTAAAAGTTGTGACTAATGATATATGTTTGCAGTTGCAGGAAAACAAGCAGATTTAAGAGTGAAAAATGAATTTAAAAATTTAATAACTGGCCATTTGTGACAACTGAGAAGTAGACTTGAGTTCTGGGTTGGAAGAAGAAAATAATGTAATATTGGCTCAGACAATAAAGAATCTGCGGGTCTGGAAGATCCCCTGGAGAAGGGAGCGGCAACCCACTCCAGTATTCTTGCCTAGAGAATTCCATGGACCTGGTGGGCTACAGTCCATGGGGTCATAAAGAGTCAGACAAAATTGAGTGACCAACACAACACAATCAAAACAATACTTAAATTCAACTATGATAAAACATTTTGGCTGTCTAAGAGCCATATACTAGTTGGGGAACATTTAAGATTACAGCAAAGAAGGTGGAGCATTTCTATGAAAAAGCATATATCAAAAACTGTAAAGAAAACATGGTATGCTCTCTAGGTGTAACCATTTAGGAATCCATGATCCTATCAAACCATAAGCTCCTTGCCAGTAAATACAGCGTTATTTTTAATAGTGCCTGGCACATAGCAGGTTCTCAATAAATATTTGTTGAATCAATGTAAAGCTTATTACTTAGGACCATAGAGAAATTTAAGACTTGCAGGAATTAGACATCTTATGTATATGATGATTACTAAGGGAAAAACACTAAATTATTTTGGTCATTTCATACTATGTAATTTTTGTGATGGACTCTCCTTATACATAATGTCATAATACTATAAACTCTTCCATCTTGCTACTGGGTGGCCATTTATCTGTTTAAAATATATATAGCATTAATTAATCGAAGTTAAAAATCAATTCATAGGTATCAGTGATTCAAATTAGAGTATTCTCCCTACTTTATTAAGAACAAAGCTAAATAAGCTTTCACACTTGTTTACATGCCCCTCTGAAATTTTCCAAATAGTTTAGACTTGGAATACGTTTTAATCTTTGCAACAGCCACGAAACTCCTCAGAGAGAGTCTGTATCTTACGCTTCTTTGTTGCAAGGAAAAAGGGGAAAAGGTACAGATGCATTTGAGTCAGCGATTCCAAGAACAAAAAGAGCATCCAAAGTGGAAGGCTTAGCCCGAAGTGGTTCTGTTAACCATTTCTGGGTCATGATAATCTGAAAACAAACAAACAAACAAAAAAAAACCTAGACCCTTGCAATCATTTTCGGATGTCTCTTGACTCCAGGCTAAGAAATCCTAACTCAGAATACGACCACTAGTCCTCTGCGGCTGCCTCAAAGCTCCTGCTGAAGAGTGAAACTTCGGGGCACGTTGACAACATTCACTGTCAGGAAGGATCACGAAATCTAGACTCGACCTATCGCCAGGCAGACCCTGTGCACAATTTGACCCTATGTGGCCCCTTGCCTCTGCTGGAGCAGAAAGCTCCCTCTCTCCCATTTTCTTCCACTTCGGATCCGAAGAAAACACCAAGGGGGTTTTCTTAACGAGAAGCTAGAAGCAAAGGAGGGAAGAGGCGACATTCAGCAGCTCTGGTGCTAGGGAGGCCTGGCTTTTGCCCACGGGCTGGGAGGCCCGCGACCCGGCCAGGCGCGTCCCCGCCCCACCGCACCAGCTGAGAGGGCTCGCAGCAGCTAGGTCTCGCCGAGTCTAGGGGGCGGAGGGCGAAGACGTGTGGTGTCACTTTCCGCACGGGCTCCGCAAAGACCACAGCAATCCCAGCAGGTCTCGCGGGGCCGGTACTGAAACGGGGTCACGAAATCTGCCAGGGAGCCCCAAAGGCGAACCAATCCCCGCCCCGATCTCCTTAAGGCCCGGGACGAGATCCTAGCCTCGAGGGCTGGCAGATCGCGAGCGGGGAGTGGAAGTGTTACTGGGGTGGTGCCCGAGGTTAGGAAACCTGACTGCAGACATTCCTGCAGCGGGGCGACACTCACCAAACCGTGGGGCTGACCTGGGTGGTGAAAGCGGCTGTCAAGGCGTGACCCGGAAGCAGAAGTTGTCTCCCGAGGGCTGCTCTGTTTACAGGTTGGGCGACTGGGATGCACGCCTGCGCACCGACCACCGTCCGACGGCGGATCGCGCCTGCGCAGACTTGTGAAGCCGCTTCCGTCTAACCGTGGCTTAATCAGTTTACTTTCTAGCCGAGGCAAAGGCTTTTGCGCAGGCGCAAAGTGGCGCTTTCGGCCGCAGCTGCGGGGCTTGGTGCGTGGCGGTGGTGGGCAAAGAGCTCATCAGCTGCCGGCTGTTGGCCCTACTCTGGGGGGTGTTGTGCCTACGTGGACAAGGCTTGCAATGAGTTCATCTGAACCCTCCGCTGCCTCCCGCTGTCCCCATCTGATAATCGGACCTGAACACCGTTTTTCCAGATTATTCCCAAACTCGCGACGCTGATTCTATTGGTTTGGAGACTAAACTGTTAGTGAGAAGTGTCTTTGGCGAATAAGAGACTTCTAGCATTTTTCATAAAATATTGGAACGCATTTATGCTTCTCCGAGCATTGTCCACCCTCTCTCAAAGGAAACTATATTAAAGATAAACAAGCACTCAAGAGGAGTACTAGTCCAAATGTTGAAGGCTGAAAAAAGATGTACATGCTTAACATTAACCTTTCCCAACCAAAGATGCTGACACCTCCGAATGAAGAATTTTCCGTGCAAAACATAAACATTTCGAAGCCAGCGGCATCTGGTGGTCCATGCATAGAGTGAAGCAGCCCACACAGGCAGCTGCTGCTGCTACTGCTGCTAAGTCGCTTCAATCGTGTCCGACTCTGTGCGACCCCATAGACGGCAGCCCACCAGGCTCCCCCGTCCCTGCGATTCTCCAGGCAAGAACACTGGAGTGGGTTGCCATTTCCTTCTCCAACGCATGAAAGTGAAAAGTGAAAGTGAAGCCGCTCAGTCGTGTCCGACTCTTCGCGACCCCATGGACTGCAGGCGTGCGTCCTAAGTCGCTTCAGTCGTGTCTGCTCCAGGCAAGAAAATTGCAGCGGGTTGCCATGCTTCCCTCCAGGGGATCTTCCCTACCTGGGGATAGAACGGGCATCTAGGTGTGTCTCCTGCATTGCAGGCGGATTCTTTACCATTTGAGCCACCTGGGAAGACTTGGTTATTGGAAGCTCTGTGGAAGAGGGGTTTAGGGGTAGCCCTCTGATTGGGAGTGGTGGTGGTTTAGTTGCTAAGTTGTGTCCAACTCTTGCAACCCCATGGACTGTAGCCTGCCAAGCTCCTCTGTTCATGGGATTTCCCAGGCAAGAATACTGAAGAGGGTTGCCATTTCCTTCTCTACTGATTGGGAGTGAGTCTGGGGAATTGACTTGAAACTGTAGCTACCTATTAACTACACTGTTTTTAATTCATATGTTTACTTGAGAAAGTTTCAAGGAAATTGAATGAGATTATGTGAAGGCTAGAGGAAAACAATAGAATGGGAAAGACTAGAGTTCTCTTCAAGAAAATTAGAGATACAAAGGGAACATTTTATGCAAAGACGGGCACAATAAAGGACAGAAATGGTATGTACCTAACAGAAGCAGAAAATATTAAGAAGAGGTGGCAAGAATACACAGAAGAACTATACAAAAAAGATCTTCATGACCCAGATAACCATGATGGTGTGATCACTCACCTAGAGCCAAACATCTGGAATGTGAAGTCAAGTGGGCCTTAGGAAGCATCACTACAAACAAAGCTAGTGGAGGTGATGGAATTCCAGTTGAGCTATTTCAAATCCTACAGATGATGCTGTTAAAGTGCTGCACTCAATATGCCAGCAAATTTGGAAAACTCAGCAGTGGCCACATGACTGACTGAAAAAGGTCAGTTTTCATTCTAATCCCAAAGAAAGGCAATGCCAAAGAATGTTCAAACTACTGCACAGTTGCACGCATCTCACACACTAGGAAAGTAATGCCCAGAATTCTCCAAGCCAGGATTCAACACTATGTGAACCGTGAACTTCCAGATGTTCAAGCTGGATTTAGAAAAGGCAGAGGAAGCAGAGATCAAATTGCCAACATCCGTTGGATTATTGAAAAAGCAAGCGAGTTCCAGAAAAACATCTACTTCTGCTTTATTGACTATGCCAAAGCCTTTGATTCTGTGGATCACTACAAACTGTGGAAAATTCTTAAAGAGATGGGAATACTAGGCCACCTGACCTGCCGCCTGAGAAATCTGTATGCAGGTCAAGAGGCAACAGTTAGAACTGGACATGGAACAACAGACTAGTTCCAAATTGGAAAAGGAGTACACCAAGGCTGTATATTGTCACCCTGCTTATTTAACTTCTATGCAGAGTACATCATGAGAAATGCTGGGCTGGAAGAAACACAAGCTGGAATCAAGATTGCTGGGAGAAATATCAATAATCTCAGATATGCAGATGACACCATCCTATGGCAGAAAGCGAAGAAGAACTAAACAGCCTCTTGATGAAAGTGAAAGAGGAGAGTGAAAAAGCTGGCATAAAACTCAACATTCAGAAAACTAAGATCATGGCATCCAGTCCATCACTTCATGGCAAATAGAAGGGGAAAGAATGGAAACAGTGAAAGATTTTATTTTCTTGGGCTCCAAAATCACTGCAGATGGTGACTGCACCCATGGAATTAAAAGACGGTTGCTCCTTGGAAGGAAAGTTATGACCAACCTAGACAGCATATTAAAAAGCAGAGATATTACTTTGCTGAAAAAAGTCTGTCTAGTCACAGCTATGGTTTTTCCAGTAGTTATGTATGGATATGAGAGCTGGACTATAAAGAAAGCTGAGCACCAAAGAATCAATGCTTTTGAACTGTGGTGTTGGAGAAGACTCTTGAGAGTCCCTTGGACTGCAAGGAGATCAAACCAGGCCCTAGGAAGGTTAAGCCTCCAAACACAGGGGCAAGAGATATCCATGTTGGTGCTAACCCAAAATGGGGGAGTTCATCCTGTGAACCTATCCTTCCACCACCAGGCAATGTCACAGGAAAAATCCATCCACCTACCGATACATGTCTTGTTTAAGCTCTTAAACTCCCTTCCCTGTATCCAGAACTGTGTGACTCACATGAATAACCCAATGGCATATTCTACCTTGAACTCCTTTCAGTCCTACTTGGCTGAGGAATTAATGAGGTAAGAAGCAGAGTTGTAATACACTCCATTCCATGATGCTGTGGGCCCAGGCTTGTTAAGCCTCTCTCTCAAGATCCAGTAAGGTGATACTCCCCACAGCACCACCCATAGCTTTCTCAAGTACAGCACAAGGCACATAACTATCCTACCATTCAGGCCTTCATATCTTATTGAATCTAGCTCTAGAAGATCCCGGAGAAGGCAATGGCACCCCACTCCAGTACTCTTGCCTGGAAAATCCCATGGACGGAGGAGCCTGGTAGGCTGCAGTCCATGGGGTCGCTAAGAGTCAGACACGACTGAGCGACTTCACTTTCACTTTTTGCGTTCATGCATTGGAGAAGGAAATGGCAACCCACTCCAGTATTCTTGCTTGGAGAGTCTCAGGGACGGGGGAGCCTGGTGGTCTGCCGTCTATGGGGTCGCACAGAGTCGGACATGACTGAAGCGACTTAGCAGCAGCAGTAGCAGCTAGGAGATCCACCATTCTTTTTCAGAGAAGCCAATGCACAAAAGGAGAAGGTCCCCACCTGTTCCCAGCAAAAATGGACCCAGCAAATGAAAGTACTGCTTTTGAAGGGTGGGATCCATCCCTTCTCAAAGGTTCTATGCTTTGGCAGCTCTTGTTCAAAGTTACATGCCAACCAGGGTGGTAGGAAGAGAGGCTGGAGTACAGAAGACCTAGGTCTTTGTCCTGGTTCTAAAATTCATAGTTATTTCATTCCATTTGTTTGGGTATCAGTTTTCTAATTTGTAAAGTAAGAGCATTGGCTGAAATAACCTCTAAATATCCTTTTATTTCTATAAGTTCTGAAACTACCTAATTCCTAAGCAAAAAAAAAAATCCTGCTTCCAAATTTTTACCCCCTAGCCCATATAAGAACAGCCTTATGGCTATCATGTGTGCTAAATTTCTCAGTTGTGTCCAGCTCTTTGCGACCATATGGACTGTAGCCCTGGAGGAGGAAATGGCAACTCACTCCAGTATTTTTGCCTGGAGAGCCCCATGGACAGAGGAGCCTGGAGCACTGCAGTCCATGGGGTCGCAAAGAGTTGGACACGACTGAAGCGACTTAGCATGGATTGTAGCCCACCAGGCTCCTCTGTCCATGGGGACTCTCCAGGCGAGAATACTGGAGTGTATTGCCATGTCCTGCTCCAGGGGATCTTCCCAACCCAGAGATCAAATCCAAGTCTCTTATGTCTCCTGCATTGGAAGGTGGGTATTAATGGGACCCATGAAAGCTTATATATAAGATGGTAAAATCCATATAGTTTCTGTTCCATTTTTGTCCTTTAAAAAAAAATAATTTTACCTACTTTCCAAAATAGGGTAAAGTCTGCTGTTTCCAAGCTTTCATTTTTAAATGTTATTTGTATTATGAAAATGTTCAAGCATACACAAAAGCTAAGTCGAATAGAATGATGAACTCTTTATATCATTACCTATGTTTAAGAACCTCTAAAAGCACCTTACAAGAAAGACTACCCATCTGCCAGTACACATTAACATTTTTGCTAGATATTTTAAATCTATTTTTTGTGTTTCTTTGTTGTTTTGTCCAGCTTTAGGGTTTTGAAATAAACCACTCAAACAATATCCATAGTACCCACAGATTTAGGAGAAATCTTTTCTGAGGTTTGACTTGACATCCCATAAGTTTTCTAAAAACCTGAACTATCTCATTTGTGTATCCATTTCTTCCTTGAAAAAAGATGAGAATTTCCCCCAGTCATTATCTCATTCATTAAAATTTCTTGGTTGCTAAATGCTAAAGTATACAGATTCTGGGAAACACCCAGCATCATATAAATTAGGGATGCTTAGTCTGCCAGGGAGTGAAAAATAGCCCATCCATATGTATTATTTTATAGATGTATAAAATACATGTATAAAAGACTCTATTTTATAGAGTCTCTGAGAATCCACTGCAAAATCAAAGGTGGTTTCAGACTCTTTCATTCATATATTCAGCAAACATTTATTGGGCACCTACTTTGTTCCAGGCTCTGAGCTCAGCAATGCAGGGAGGACAGAGATGGAGAAACACATTTCCTTATTATCAAGGATTGAGAACAGTCAGTGGCAATTAAAGATCACTATATTTCAACTAAAATTTTATGTACAAAGTTGATGTTGAAGAACAGTTCTACTTTGTGGTAAGATCAAGACAGCATAGAGAGCGAGGGTCTGTGGAGAGGTTTCTTGTGTTTGTTTTGTTCAGATCCTCCCATTGCACCCAGAATGAGGTAGTGCTGGTGCTACATCTTCTCAAGGCTAAAGAGGGGCTCTGTGGAACCCAAGAGCTTGGGGTTTGTTTTTCATAGTTGTAAAACACAGAGAATTGCACTGACTCTTGCATATAAATTAAAGAAGGCAGTGGCCATAAAATAGAGGTGACCGCCCTGGGATTCACCAGCACTCCCAGATTAGGTAGGAATGACAAATGTGCACACGTTTTCTTGGACCTGATGTGGGCCACACAGAGGACAGTCAGCATTAGGCCTGTTGGCCCATTCAAAAGACTTGACTAGAGGTGTAGAGGTACCCAGTGATCAGAAGCTAGAGATGAACACAGGAATCCTAGAATTGACAGAGGTTGTTGTAGGCAAACACTTAATGTTTGTCTAGACCAAAGGCACTCAAGGAAGAGGTCTCTAATGATGGGAATCTCCAAAGAACCTCTAAAAGCACAAAAACACCCATCTGTCAGACCCAGTTGTATAGACCAATCCTATCAAAACAGAACTTCTCTATCCCCTTAGTTGTCCTGCCTCCTCCCACTTTCACACAGCAGATGAAATAGCAGTTATCAAGTGGAAAACGAGGCAAGTTGAGGAGAAAGATGAAGGCAGGACTTGCATGGGAGAGGGGGGGAGAGGGCTTACACTAGCCTGTTAGAATGAAGACTGAAAGATATGATTGCCATCTTGGACTAGAAACACTCTAATTACTAAATTGACTCTCTCTCTCTCTTTTTTTTAACTTAAAGTGGCCGTTACTTAAAATGCTGTACATTATTAAAGAATAAGCCAAAAAGTCAGAGAATCTGCTCAATTTTTCATTTAGGGGCATGAGAAAATTATACCTTCCAAATAAATCTTTTTAAAAGATAGCAAAAGTAAAAAAATTAGACTGGTATATGTATATGTATAACTGATTCACTTTGGTGTACAGCAGAAACCAATGCAACATTGTAAGTCAACCAACTTCAATAAAAATTAACTTTAAAAATTAAAAAAATTAAACTGGCAATTTGATAATATCCCATTAATGTTGCATTCAATATCCCAACTCCATCTCTATAAGTTTCAGTTTGTTATTTCTGATCTTCATGCTTCGATGACAAGTGATTCCCTGAGTTTTTTAAAAAAATATTTTGTATCTCTCATAAGACTTTTATTTTTTCTTTTTGCCCTTGCTAGTTCTAGTTCTGTTTCGAAGAATTGTTCATTAGATGATGCTGACTGACAGTACAACTAGTGTTCCTATTTTCAGACCTTGGCATAAACTCGAACTTGAAATTTGATAATGATGTTTTGCTTGTAGTGATTGGTGCTATCACCGTTCAACATGTATCAGTATCCAGTCTCCATGGATAGACCCCATCAAGCTTGCAGATATGGGTGTCTTGCTCCTTGAGCACTGCAGCAACTTCACAGCCATGAGCTTTTTGAACAGTTTCTTTTTGGAGTGAAAAACTTTTTTTCACCAGCTGGCTCCAAACCGTTTCCTTCTGAGTGCAGTCCTCTAGAGTGACAATTCCTGGAGGAGAGGAATTCTGCCCTGCAACTTCTCGTAAGTGGTAACATGAAGCCTTTCACAACAGTTTTCTGGTTTCTGGCCAGAACTCATCAATAAGTCTTTTGTCTAAAAAGGCCTCATCCTTTTTCAGGGGCTGCTTCACAAATGTTGAGACAAAGTTTTCCTGACACCCTTCCTAGAGAAAGGTGAGTTAAGTAAGAAGAGATTCCTTCCAAAGAAGCTTTTTCCTATCACCAAAGGAAAAGAATGAAAAGGAAGTTTGAGAGACCCTAAGAGTGAAGGAAAGAGAGGGGATCTGTGAAAATTAACAATGTAGAGTGAAAAAATAAGATCCAAAGGTCAGACTAGTTGGGAAAAATAGCTGTCTTTCATTAGTATAATAGTACATTTTCTCTATTTAAAAATTAAAAAAATTAAACTGGCAATTTGATAATATCCCATTAATGTGGCATTCAATATCCCAACTCCATCTCTATAAATTTCAGTTTGTTATTTCTGATCTTCATGCTTCGATGACAAGTGATTCCATGAGATTTCTCTATTTTGAATTTTTTTAGTTTTGGGGTTTATCACTTGTAGTGTATTCCTTAATTTAGAAACAATGAAATATCCATGCAGACACCATAGGGACCAGGGTTCCAGTTCTAATAGTAGCTCTATTTACCTTACTTGTCTAAGCAAGTCACACACCTCAGCCTCAATTTATTGATGACTTAACAATAGGATGAGGGTAACAACACCTACCCCAATAATTAATTTTGCAAAACTTAGATCATATTTGTGAAAAGTGGTTTTGTAAACTATATAAATATTGGTCCTTATCTATGTCATCTTTGTATTTGTTCAAGGAGGTTACCAAATGTCTGGTCCCCACAGTTACACTGTAAGCACCTCTACTGCAGGCAGTTAGACTTCCTGCACTCACCTTTCCCCACAGCACAGTCCCAAACACACAGTAGGTACTGGATAAATGCAAACGGAATTGAACTAAGATGAACCAATTTATCAAAGCCTGGGGTAGCAGAATGCCTGTATGTACTGGTCCCTGATCTTGATAAAGAAGTCAGTGGTGCATTTACAAGGAGAATTGAAAGAGGATTTTCCAAATAGAAAAAAAAAGTTTGGGAAGGTATAATGTAAACCTCATGAAACTTTTTATAAACCTTGTCCTAGAGAAAGTAGTTCAGGGAGGAAAAGAACAGCATTAATGTGCAGCAGGGGTAGTTTCCCAAGACATGTCATCAGGATTAAACAAGGACTTCTTTCAGAATTGCTCAAAGGCAGACGTGCTCTCAGTATTCCAACTCTGTTTCTCCTTTTTCCTTTTAAATGTCCCTAAGGCTTAGGGAAATTTATGAATCACTGTTTTTTAAATTAGCTTTTCATCAATATTTTATTATTTTTTTGAACCTACAGATTACCAATGTTTTCCAGTATCATAATGATTTTGCTAATTTTGAGACTTTATAAAGAAAGACTGCCTGAGGGATTTTGAAAAACAATGCTACAGGAAAAATACAAGGAACAATTTTAATGATGATATTCAAATTACAAATGTGCTGTGTTTAGTCACTCATTCGTGTCCGACTCTTAGTGACTCCATGAACTGTAACCTGCTAGGCTTCTCTGTCCGTAGGATTTCCCAGGCAAGAATACTGGAGTGGGTTATCATTTCCTCCTCCAGGGAGAAGATTTTTCAAGATTGTGCTCAGGTAGATCTCCTAGCAAACCAAGACCGGAGTATACAAACTCTAGCAGGAGAATTTTTAAGATTGTTCAGGGAAAGGAAATTAACAGAGGAAGTGCCCATTTGCTTGGTTTCAGTGGGTGGTTCAGACTTATCTGATGAGTCCAACTAGCAAGGAAATGATTCGATTCTCTGAATCAGTTTTAGGGGTTGAGAAATGACTTACGGTTGATCTCATACTTTTGTGCTGTCTTCAGGCCTGTGCTACTTCTAGCAGGAGTATGTCTCCCCCTGGAGGGCAAATAGAGCATTTGTTTCTTCAGGCTTCTTACTCAAGTTTCAGTAATTAATAGGTTTCCCTCCCTTCCTTCCTTCCTTCATCCATTCGTTCAACAAATACTTATTTAATCCTATTACTTTGCTGTTTGTTATAAGAAATGCTGAAGATACAGCTGAAAATAAAGTCAACACATTCATTATCTCCATGGAAATTATAGTTTAGTGTGAGAAATGAACGTTAAAAAATCACCTGAATGCCTAAATAATGACAATAGTGATAAGTTACATAGAGGAAAAGTGTGGAGGATAATATGACTTTCAGTAGAAGACTTCAATCATACAGGGATAGTAAGGAAAACTTTCCTGCAACCTGGAAGATAGATGGATATAGCCAGATGACAAATATGGAGGAGGTGTAGGGAGTGGGCCTTCCAGCAAACGGAAAAGAGTATTCAAAGATTTTGAAGAGGGAAAAAGCTTAGGAAGTTGGAAGAAAAGAAAGAGGTCAGAATAAGTAGGCTGGGGCACAAGTTGAGGCTAGAAAGGTACAAATGCTCCAGATCAGGCAGGGTTTGTGGGACATGTGAAGGATTCTAAACTTTATCTCAAAAGAATAGGAAGCTATGGATAGATTTTGTGCAAATGACATGATCACAGCTGTGTTTCTAAAGAATTACTTTGATTTTATGATGAAGAATGGATTACAGAAGGGACAGAGTAGGGAGTAAGATAGAGAAAAGGACAATTAAGAGAGGCAGGCAAAAAATGATGGGAAGTTGAACTAGAGTAGTGGCCACAGGAAGGGAGAGAAGTGGGTTCATTCAAAATATTTTAAGGTCAGAATTGATAGAACTTGGTGACTGACTACAAGCTGAATTGGAGGGGTTACAGCTTGCCAAGAATGAATCCTAGAGTTTTGCTATGAGCTTGTGAATGAATTGAGGAGCTGTTTACAAAGATAGGAACTGAAGAATAAGCAGGTTATGTGTGCTGTGTGTGTATGAGGGTGTTGGGGGAATCTGATTAAAGATCAGTTTATCAAATATTTACTGAGACTCCTACTATATGTCAGCCACTGTGTTTAACACTAGACCCTAGAAGTGAAAAAGTTGGAGGCCATACAGGATCCTCATCTGCAAGAAACTTTCGGCTCACAGAAAATAATGATACCATTAATAGATTACTTCAATATAACGTAGCTTTGCAAGAAGGAACAATGTCCAGAAGCAGCCCAGAAAAGAGGCAGCTTAGCATAACCCCAGGGTTGGGGGTGTTCAGAGACTTCTTAAAGGAGATGATAACTGAACACTCATGAAAGATTAGAAGCGGTAAAATACGGTAAAGGCAGGTGGGAGTTTTCTTCAGGAAAAAGAAGTGATAGCTTATTTAGACCAGTCATTCCTCTGAAAACAAAATACTAGATAGAATATTCTTTTAAAAACTTCCTAAAAGTATCCAAGATGTGTTAAAATGGGATTCTTTAAGGACCTATATTTTATTTTTAATTGAAGGATAGTTAATTTACAATATTATCTGAGATTCAAGTGCACAACATTGTGATTCAATATTTTCATAGATTATATTCCATTTATTTTTGTTTTGTTTTATATCTATTGATTTTTTTAAATTTATTTATTTTAATTGGAGGCTACTTACTTTATAATATTGTAGTGGTTTTGCCATACATTGACATGAATCAGCCATGGGTGTACATGTGTTCCCCATCCTGAACCCCCCTCCCACCTCCCTCCCCATCCCATCCCCCAGGGTCATCCCAGTGCACCAGCCCTGAGCATTTGTCTCATGCCCTGGACCGGCGAACTGCTTCACCTATGATAATATACACGTTTCAACACTACCCTCTCAAATCATCCCAACAGAGTCCAAAAGAGCCTTCTCCCACAGAGTCCAAAAGACTGTTCTTTACGTCTACGTCTCTTTTGCTGTCTCACATATAGGGTCATCATTACCATCTTTCTCAATCACATATATATGCGTTAGTATACTGTATTGGTGTTTTTCTTTCTGACTTACTTCACTCTGTATAATAGGCTCCAATTTCACCCACCTCATTAGGACTGATTGAAATGCATTCTTTTTAATGGCTGAGTAATATTCCATTGTGTATATGTACCACAGCTTTCTTATCCATCTGTCTTCCAATGGACATCTAGGTTGCTTCCATGTCCTGGCTATTGTAAACAGTGCTGCGATGAACACTGGGGTACACGTGTCTCTTTCAATTCTGGTTTCCTTGGTGTGTATGCCCAGCAGTGAGATTTCTGGGTCATATGGCAGTTCAATTTCCAGTTTTTTGAGGAATCTCCACACTGTTCTCCATAGTGGCTGTACTAGTTTGCATTCCCACCAACAGTGTAAGAAGGTTCCTTTTTCTCCACACCCTCTCCAGTATTTATTGTTTGTAGACTTTTGGATAGCAGTGAAAATGAGTATTACTACCCAAAGCAATCTATAGATTCAATGCAATCCCTATCAAGCTACCAATGGTATTTTTCACAGAACTAGAACAAATCATTTCACAATTTGTATGGAAATACAAAAAACTTCGAATAGCCAAAGCAATCTTGAGAAAGAAGAATGAAACTGGAGGAATCAACCTGCCTGACTTCAGGCTATACTATATTCCATTTAAAGTGATTATATTGACTATATTCCCTGTGCTGTACAATATATCCTTGTAGCTTATTTATTTTATACATAGTAGTTCTTGATCTCCTACCCCTATCTTGTCTCTACCAGCTTCCCTCTCCTCACTGGTTTGTTCTCTATATTTTTGAGTAAAAGACTATAAGCTCAATTCTATTCCAAACCACAGAAGGACAAACTTCAAAAATTCTTTAAAGAAATAAATATAACATTGGAACCAGAATCTGATGAAGACTGTACAAGCAGGAAAACTACACACTGATTTCATTTATGAATATCAATGCAAATAGCCTAAGTAAAACATTAGCAAATGAAATCAAACAGCATGGAACGTCATGACCAAGGGTAAACTGCTTTAGGAATATAAATATGGTTCAATGTTAGGAAATATATTAATATGTTTTAAAATGTTATTATATATATGAAAAAAAGATCTTGCAATTATCGCCAAAGTGCTGGGAAAATATTTGAGAAAATTCAAGATGTATTCCTAGTAAAAATAACTTTCACACGAGAAATAAAAGACTATTTTCTTAACATCACAAAGTCTCTTGCTCACCAACTCCTGCTTATCTTGCTCATCTCTTGCTTATCTTACTATTTTCATGGGAAAACACCAGCAGCATTCATAGTGTCTAAAACAAAACGAGGCTACCCAGAGCTACTATAACATCAAACATGGTATTGAAGGTATTTGCCACAGCTTTGTTACAAAGAAAGAAATTAAATGTATGAGAATTGTAGATAATCTGATGATGTGTCTAGAAAATGAAATGGAAAAGCTACTACAAACAAAAAGATCATTCAGTAAGGTAGCAGGATATAAAAGCAATTTACAGAAGTCAGTAAGCTTCATAGAAACAGGGAAGAACCAGTTAGCCAGTTAGAAGGTACTATAGCAGAGAATATTCATATCCCACTTAATAGCAACGATAGTTACAAAACTCATAGGAATGAAGTTAAGAAGAAATATGTAAAAATATATGAGAAAAACTTTATAATACTCCCCAAAGACACAAAAGTGGACTCAAGCCAATGAAAGACACACTTTAAGTGAATTCATAAATTTAATATAATTTCAATAAAAATTTCAACAAGATTTTTGTTTTTTAGTTAGCAAAATTGACGCTTATGCTCATGTGAAAAAATAAATAAGAACTGCCAGGGAAACCCTTAAAAGAAGAGCACTGAGGAGGGGCCAGTCTTACTAGACGTGTAAAACACTATAAAGCCTTCATACTTAAAAGGATGTAGAACTGGTGCATAAATAGACAGACACTAGTGGAACATGATATAAAGTCTAGGCATCAATCCAATAATAAAGAAATTTATTATATGCTTCAAAATAATGAAAAATGGATTCAAATAAGTGTTCAGTTCAGTTCAGTTCAGTTCAGTCGCTCAGTCGTGTCCGACTCTTTGCAACCTCATGAATTGCAGCACGCCAGGCCTCCCTGTCCATCACCAACTCCCGGAGTTTACCCAAACCCATGTCCATCAAGTCGGTGATGCCATCCAACCATCTCATCCTCTTTCATCCCCTTCTCCTCCTGCCCCCAATCCAAATAAGTGTTGCAGAGAAAATTATGTATCATCTGGAAAAAGATAAACTTGTATCTATGGCTTATACTGCACACCAAGATAAACTCCACATGGATCACTTAATTAAACATAACAAAAATGGAAACTGTACAAGTTATAGAAGAAAACGTTTAGATTTCTGTATAGTATACCCATGGGGGTAGTGGGGAAAGCATTCATATGACTCAAAATCTAATTTTAGTATATGTGCTGCCGAAGCGAGCACCATATGACTCAAAATCTAGAATCAATAAAAGACTTGATAAATTCCCTTACACACAGTTTTTAAAAATTTCATGGCCCAAATACTGTAAGTAAGACCAAAAACAACTCACTGGACAAAATATTCAAAACTCTACTATAGAAAAAGTTAAATCTCCCTAATATATAAAGGTGTTCTAGAAATAAAAAGACATAGCGTAGTGTTAGTCGCTCAGTCGTGTCTGACTGTCTGCAATCCCACAGACTGTAGCTTGCCAGGCTCCTCTGTCCATGAGATTCTCCAGGCAAGAGTATTGGAGTGGATTGCCATTCCCTTCTCCAGAGGATCTTCCTGACCCAGGGATCAAACCTGGGTCTCTTGTGTTGCAGGCTGATTTTTTACCATTTGAGCTACAGAGAAGACCTAAAAAAAGAGACATAAGTCCAGTAGAAAAATGAGCACAAGACATAAACTGATAGTTTAAAAAGATTCATGCAAGTGGCCCTTGAAATAGTAAAACACACTCAACTCATTCACGAAGGAAAAGCAAATTACATTACATTGGGATAGAATTTCTTGCTATGCTGGCAAAAATCCAAAAATTTGAGAGAACAATTTGTTGCCAAAGCTTTAGGGAAAAAGACATTGACATTCTACTGGTGAAAAGTGTAGAATGTACAGCCCTTTGGAGGGGAATTTCCTATTTTTCATAAATTTTTTATTGGAGTATAGTTGATTTACAATGTTATGTTAGTCTCTCCTGTATGGCAATCATATATATATATATATATATATATATATATATATATATATATATATATATATATACACTCTTTTTTAAAAAAATTCTTTTCCCATATAGGTAATTTACAGAGTATTGAGAAGAGTTCCCTGTGCTGTAGAGCAGGTTGTTATTTATAGGGAGTTTTGTATTATCTACCAAAATTGCAAATAGATGCATTCACCCTTTAACCTAGCAATCACATTTTTAAGAAATCCATCCTTAAAGTGGAAGAGTGGTAAGAATCTGTCTGCCAATGCAGGAGATGTGAGAGATGGGAGTTTGATCCCTGGGTTAGGAAGATTCTCCTGGGGTAGGAAGTGGCAACCCACTCCAGTATTCTTGCCTGGAAAATTCCATGGACAGAGGAGCCTGGCAGGCTTCAGTTCATAGGGTCAGAAAGAATTTGACACAACTGAGTACACTTGCACACGTAGTGCTCATACTAAAGGTACATCTGCACAAACTTGAAATAATACGTGCACAAGGTTAGTCATTGTGGCATTATTTTTAATGGTAAAAATCCTAGAAATGTCCCAAATACTATCAATAGTGGGGAGCTGAATAAGCTATGGTACACAATGGAATACTATGAAGCTGTAAACATTATACACATATATTTATGTATACATTATATATAATGTATATATATAGTACATTATATAATTATATTATACATATATAGTACATATATATGTATAACGTACATTATGTATGTTATATATATAACAAATATTTTTATATGTTGCTATAGAATAATCATCATATGTTTTATGTGAGGTGAAGGGCAGAACAATGTATATAGTAGCTATTCTTTGAATAAAATGAAACATTGGAAAGATTAACCAGAAACTAATGAAAATATTTATTCATAGGAAGTGATGGGGGAACTAGGATAAGGGGATAGGAGTGGAAGGGGGACTCCTCTGAGAGTATTTTTAATGTAGTTTTGACTTTAGAATCACGTAACTATTTTACATATTCAAAAAGTAAATTAAACCAAACAAAAAAAGGGCAAGCCCTAAAATTGAAAACAAACAAAAGAAACCTAAATGTGTATAATATTGGTAACATAATCAAAAACAAAGATTTATTTCAATTGACCTTCGAACACAGGAACTTGTCCTTCTTTAGTAGGACTGCAAGGAGATCTAACCAGTCCATCCTAAAGGAGATCAGCCCTGGGTGTTCATTGGAAGGACTGATGTTGAAGCTGAAACTCCAATACTTTGGCCACCTCATACGACGAGTTGACTCATTGGAAAAGACACTGATGCTGGGAAGGATTAGGAGCAGGAGAAGAAGGGGCCGACAGAGGATGAGATGGCTGGATGGCATCACTGACTCGATGGACATGGGTTTGGGTAAACTCCGGGAGTTGGTGATGGACAGGGAGGCCTGGCGTGCTGTGACTCACAGAGTCGCAAAGAGTCGGACACAACTGAGCGACTGAACTGAACTGAACTGAGTAGGTCATATTCTAAGAACTAAACAATTCTTAAACTTCATTTTGCAGTTCTTTTGTTAGTACTAATATTGGCACTGTGATACTGTTTTGTGTATGCTATAGGATAAAGCAAATAAGTTCAAGTAATATGTTAAAGAAGTAAATCCACAAAAATATTTAAACATAAGCTAAAAATTTAGTGTTTGGGGTGAATCTCTAAGTTTAATCAAGTTAAAGTTAAATTAAATCAAGACAATAAAAGATTTTGGCTTCTAAAAATTTTTGTAGAAGTGTTTCTTAAAAATCCATCTGGACTATTAGAACATGAATATTTTCCTTACTTAAAAGAATTAAGGCCATTATCTAAAATGCTATTATCCTCTGCTGCTGCTGCTGTTGCTAAGTTGCTTCAGTCGTGTCCGATTCTGTGCGACCTTATAGACGGCAGCCCACCAGGCTCCCCCATCCCTGGGATTCTCCAGGCAAGAACACTGGAGTGGGTTGCCATTTCCTTCTCCAATGCATGAAAGGGAAAAGTGAAAGTGAAGTCGCTCAGTCGTGTCCGACCCTTAGTGACCCCATGGACTGCAGCCTAACAGGCTCCTCCGTTCATGGGATTTTCCAGGCAAGAGTACTGGAGTGGGGTGCCATTGCCTTCTCCATCCTCTGGGCACCCAGATTTCCAACTATTCACTGAAAATGAAGTTTAAGTTTCAGACAACAAGATTCAAAAATTAGTCTTGGAAATATTTAATAAAGTAAAAAAATTTTTTTACCTTTTTATGGAATTCATTTTTTTTGGCTTGGAATTAAAAAAAGAATCAAGCTAATTATAGGTACATTTTTAGGACACCATTTAGAAATGTTTCCAAAATTATGGATTGTGTTGGCTGGTTTGAATGTTGACTGTGGAAAATATTCAGACTCAGGGTTTGGGCACTGCCTTAAAGGTCTTGTTTAGACAGACATTGATAGCAAATACACCAGAAAGTGGGCCCATGTATGAAATTCATCCAAATTCACAGGAAATAGTATCATTGTCTAATGCATTTGGAAGAATTTCTACAAATATGAAAGAACTGGAAAACTTCAGAAAGTTGTTGCAAAATATCCCTTAAAGAAATGAGTTGAAATGTGCCTGTTTCTGGACAATGGAGGCCAAAGAATGAAACAGCAATGAAAGTTTGAAGTTGAGCCTTTTATTTAAAGTTATTTTTATTAGAGGAGAATCCTATTGTTTAAGTAAACAGTTTTATTTTGTAATTGTGCTGAATTTAAATATGTATAATATTATTGTGAGTCAAAGTAATATTTTGATAATTTAGCACACATTTTAAAGTTTAATATTGAATAAAATGAAGATTATAAAATTTTAAAAATGAATAAAATTTTAAAATGTCACGAGGGAAATATAACAAATTGTGGGCTATGGAAGAAAAGATTAGAGAACTTAAAGACATAGAAATAGAAACTATTCAAAATGAAGCAGAGGAAAAAAATATTGAAAAAGAAAGGATCAGAGCAAAAGTGATCTGTGAGACATATCAAGCAGTTTAACATACATGTAACTGAAGTTTCAGAAGAGCTGTGCATGCATGTTGTCACTTCAGTCATGTTTGACTCTTTGCAACGCTGTGGACTGTAGCCCGCCAGGCTCCTATGTCCCTGGGATTCTCCAGGCAAGAATACATGGGGTTGCCATGCCCTCCTCCAGGGGATCTTCCCAACCCAGGGATTGAACTCACATCTCTTATGTCTCCTGCATTGGCAGCTTGGTTCTTTATCACTAGCACCACCTGGGAAGCCCCAGAAGAGCTAGGAACTATACAAATGTTTAAAGAAATAATGGCTAAAAAATTCAAAATTTGAAAGGTCAATGAAATCCAGGCATAATAAGCTTAAAGAAAACAAGGCCAAGGTACATCATAATCAAACTGCTAAAAACCAAGGATAAAGATATTCCAGAGACAAATTACATACTGAGCAGGGATTGGCAAACCATGGCCCTGGGTCAAATCTGATTCACTTCTTGTTTCTGTAAACAAAGTTTAGTTGGAATACAGCCCCAAGACATTCATTTATATATTCGCTATGGTTGCTTCTGTTCTACAATGACAGAGTTGAGTAGTTTCAAGAGAGACTATATGGCTTGCAAAAACTTAAAAGACTACCTGAAACTTTACATGAAAGTCTTCCATCCCCCAACTACAGAAGAACAAAGGAAATAGCAACCACAGAGTTCTTAAAAAAGCTATGCAAGGTGAAGACAAGGGTCAACCCAGAACTTTTTACCCAGAGAAAGTATCTTTCACACATAAAGATGAAATAAAGGCCATTTTAAACAAACAGATGAAATGCTAAATGAAGTTCTTCAGGCAGAAAAAAACAACATGAAAATTTGGATCAACACAAAGGAATAGACCATGTAAAAATTGATAAATACTAGGTAAAATATTTAAAAATATTTTTCTCAAATTGTATCTCTTAAGAAGGTAAATGATTAAAGTAAAAATAAAGTGCATTCAGGTTTTTAACTTGTATAGAAGTAATATGTGTGACAACAAAATGAAAAAGGAGAAAATGAAAGTATGTCATTGTAAGGTTCTTACATTGTGACAAGTTCAGTTCAGTTCAGCCGCTCAGTCGTGTCCGACTCTTTGCAACCCCATGAATTGCAGCACGCCAGGCCTCCCTGTCCATCACCAACTCCCGGAGTTTACCCAAACCCATGTCCATCGAGTCGGTGATGCCATCCAGCCATCTCATCCTCTGTTGTCCCCTTCACCTCCTGCCCCCAATCCTACCCAGCGTTAGGGTCTTTTCCAATGAGTCAACTCTTCAGGTGGCCAAAGTATTGGAGTTTCAGCTTCAACATCAGTCCTTCCAATGAATACCCAGGACTGATCTCCTTTAGGGTGGACTGGTTGGATCTTCTTGCAGTCCAAGGGACTCTCAAGAGTCTTCTCCAACACCACTGTTCAAAAGCATCAATTCTTTGGCGCTCAGCTTTCTTCACTGTCCAACTCTCACATCCATACATGACTACTGGAAAAACCATAGCCTTGACTAGATGGACCTTTGTTGGCAAAGTAATGTCTCTGCTTTTAAATATGCTATCTAGGTTGGACGTAACAGGATGTATATTGTAGACTCTTGAATGACACAGTCTAATACAACAGCTGCTTGCCACACATGGCTATTAAAATTAATAAAAGTTTAAAACTCAGTTCCTTAGTCATACTAACTATACTTCAAGTCTTGAATAATCATATGTAGCTAGTGGTTACCATACTGGACAATGCAGATATAGAATTCCATCTTCACAGAAAATTCTATTGGAAAAGAACTGCTCTAAAGCATTAACAACAAAACAAAACAAAGAGAAAAGCAAAAACTAAAAAGCCAAAACCCAAGGTAAAAAAAATAATTTTAAGGTTCACTTAGTCTAAACATTGGAATGGAAATAAGAAAAAAGAAACAAAGAAAAGAAAAGACAAATAGAAAACAAAATAGCAAATGATAGATTGAAACCCAATCTATTAACAGTTATAATAAGTATAAATGATCTAAACATTCCAATTACAGGGTAGAGATGGTCAAGTTGGATAAAAAGTAAAACTCAAGTACATTCGTCTATAAGAAAGCTACATAAAATGTAAAGGCACAGACATGACAAAATAAAAAAATGGAAAGAATATAGCATGCAAACGCTGAAAAGAAAAGCTTAAGTGGCTCCTTGAATATTGAACTAAGTAAAGAGTGATGAATTTTGCTAGAAATAAAGAAGGGCCATTTCGTAATGATTTTAGTGGTCAATTCAGCAAAAGGACATAACAATCCTAAACTGTTAAACATCTAATAAAATAACTTCAAAATATAGGGAGCAAAACTCAACAGAAAGGAGAAATAGATAAATCCACAGATTTGGTTTAAATCCAAATTATTAATACTAAATATAACTGCACTAAATGAGCTAGATAAAAGAAAAGGCTGACAAAGTGGACAAAAAGCAAAACAAAAAAAAATATGCTATCTATCAGAAATACACTTAAAACTTTGGAAGTTGAAAGTAAAGAAATGAAAAAGGAGAAATCATGTGCCCCATTCAAAAGAAAGCTGGTATAGCTATATTCATATCAGTCACTGTAAGGCAAAAGCATTCCTGGTGAATAAGAAAACTGCCCAATAATGAAAACTGTTCAATCACCAGGAAAATACGGTAATTTAAAATTTTAAATTACACTTACAGCACAGCACTAGAATATATAAAGCAAAAATTATCAGAACTACAAAAAATGTATCAGAAGGATAAATTCACAAACATAGTAGAAGATTACAAAAACCTCTTTTTAGTAATTTGTAGTATGTGTAGAAAAATCACTTAGGGTACAAAAATTTTAATAAACACTTTATAAATTTGTTTTAAATTTTGTAATAATGGATGTCTCTAAACTTTGCATCCAACAAACGTAAAACATATATTCTTCCTTGATGCATATGTATAACAATTACAAACAACTTGTCTGTTAGACAAATTCCAACAAATTCCCAAAGATTGATATTGAACAGGAAAGGTTCTTCAACTACAATGGAGTTAAGCTATTAATAAAAAGATAACCACAAAATTCCTATGTTTGGAAATTAAGAAATACTAGTTTATTCAACAAATATTTAATGCATGCATACTATGAGCCAGGCATTATCTAGACACTTGGGATACTATATCAGAGAGAAATTTATAATCAAAAGTCTGACAATACCAAATGTTGGAGAGAATGTGGAGTAATGAGATCTTTAATCCTGCTAGTGGAGTGTAAATTATTATAACTGCTTTTGAAAACAATTTGATATTTTCTAATAGAGTGAAGCTCATATCTTATGATTCAGCAAGTCCATCTGTATGCATATACTTCATAAAAAATTTTTTATATGCACCATAAGATATATACTAAAATATCCACCCAGTGATAGCCTAAATTTTAAAACAACTGAAATGTCTACCAATAGTAGAACATAGCAGTAGAATATAGATATATACACTGCAGTATATCCATGCAGTGGAATACAGTAGAACAACCAATATGAACAAAGCAGAGGTATCCCCAAAATGCTGATGACTTTGACAAATATAATGTTGTGAAAAAGAAGCAAGACACAAAACAATAAAATGCATGGTTCCATTCATATAAAGTTCAAGTGAATGAATAAATTCATTGTGATTCCATCCATATAATGTTCAAATACAGGCAAAATTACACTATATTGTTTAGCAGTGTATAAATATGTGATAGTCTATAGAGAAAAGCAAGACAACTATTATCATGGCAATCAAGATAGTGGTTTCCCACAGGAGAGAGAGTTTTGACTCCAGCATAGCAGTGAGGTACACTGGGGCCGGGAGGAAAGATGACTGCAATACTCTTATTTCCTGACCTGGGGAGAGTGACTGTGCATTTATTGCCTTTATTCACTAAATTTTATGTGTTATGTTTATTTACTTTTATATATTTGCATTATATTTTCACAATTAATAAAGGCCCAAAGGG
The DNA here is from genome assembly GCA_024291935.2 of Okapia johnstoni. Classification (NCBI taxonomy): domain Eukaryota; kingdom Metazoa; phylum Chordata; class Mammalia; order Artiodactyla; family Giraffidae; genus Okapia; species Okapia johnstoni. Next base: position 121,235,280 of record CM044307.1, on the reverse strand, counting down.
AAAGGAAAGAGAAAAAAGATGAGAAAACTTAGAGAACAGCATGAATGAGGTGGGGAGGAATGAGAGCGTGCTGGCTGTCTGTGCATCTAGAAGGCAAGCTTGAGGCAGAAAGGAGTAGGAAGGGGGCTGGAAGCTATGGGAAATCTTGGGAATATTTAAGCTGTGAAAAAGGCTCAAACCTGAATTTAAGGTAGATTTCTCTAAATGCTGTGATGCACAGGAAGAAATGAAGGGAGGGCCAGAGGAAAGGCTGCAAGTGGGACTTTCACACTCCTCCAGGAGTGAGATAACCAGGGCCTGAACGATGGCACTGCCTATTGAAAAGGGGAGGAGGAAATGGACTAGGGAAGGGTCTATGGAATCAGAGATTACTAAACATCTTATTTTGAAATATACACAGCCACTTCAGAACTCTTTAAGCTTTGGGTTTGTGGTTCAAGTGTGGGCAGTGGGGTGCCAAAATATCACAGAGCTGGTCTCAAGGGTAAATAAACCTATTTCTTTCCAAGATAAATGCAGACAAGTCTCTCCCAGTTTTCAAGTCCTCCTAGAAAGGAAATTCAAGCTCCTTTCTCTCAGTTATCTGGCACTCTCAAGCAGTACTCTAAAAACTTTGCTTAAATGCTTCGTTCTGCTTCTGATCCTCATAGTAGAATCAGGGGGTGATGCTGCCCTCTATTCTCTGTGCTGGTTTGAGAGTTTAAAATTTATTGAGGATCTCCTTCTAGCTTTTCCTTCTCTTTCATCTCTGTTTATTATTTCCTTTATTCCCTTAGACTCAAATTATAGCCCTGGTATCATTCCATGCTCCATCTCCATCTCCTTAGAACCTGTCTCCTTAATTACTCTTTTTATGAAAAGAATGCCCCCGAAACACTAATAAAAATCCACAAGCATGAAGCAGAGAGACATTATGTCCCAGAGATCTCATTACAATTGAAACACCAGTGATCTCAATGATCTGATAATGTAAACTTGTGGGCAGTTTATTGTCTTTCACACCTACAAGTGTCTCAGATGGTACTCATTGTTCTGTTGAGAAGCAAAAGCCACTAATGTCCCTGGTAAGTGGGAACTGATTTTTAATAAAATATGAGGCCCCTGGAAGTGTGTGTGATATGGTGATAGATGAGATGGGATGAACGGGAGATTAGATATGTGACTCAGGATCACCCTCTGAGGGGAAGTGAGTTCCAGATTAATGCATTTGATCTGGGCAATTACCAGCGAAATTGCCCTCTGCTTCTTAGAGACCTAGATAACGCTATTGAGAATAGCAAGTTCTTATTGAAATTGTCCTGCTAATATTGATTGAAGACTAACCTCAATTCCTGGAATATTGCTTTTCTGATCTATGTTTGATGTTTGGTTTTTAATTTGATTTTACTATCCTGGAAAAACTGATTTTCATATCTCTTCTATTATATATTTGATCAATGTGGAGAGTTTTTGATTGTTTTGTTTTGTTTTTTATAAGTAAGGAAGGGATAAGCAGAGGACAAAAAGGCCTCAATTTTTTTTTATAGTATAAAGTACCCTGGGCTAACATTACACTAAATTACTAGTCTATCAGCTCAGGAACTCAAAGGGAAAAGAAACCCTAACTTTACAGCATAGTAATTTTTCTACTCATAATATCCTTTCTCAGTTAACTACCAATCTTATAACCAGTGGCAGGGTACTTTTTTGAAGGCTGTCTCTAGTAGAATAAGAGTATAAATCGGGACTTCCCTGTGACATATAGGATGCAGGCTTGGCATCATTCCATTCTCAAACATTTGAGGGGGGGGGAGAGCATGCAATCTTCTGACCTTGACATTGGACTAAAACTTGGCCCCAACCTTTGAGACTCTGATGGGGATGGTGGCAGAATATGCCACTGGGGATTCCAGTGGGTGGCTGGCTATATGGTAATTCTTATTTCAAAGTTACAAGTACTTTTCTGTTTTGTAAGAAGTGGGGACTTCCATGTGTCTTATAGTAAGTATTCCTTTATTCAAAGAAAGCCACTAAAAGGGCCATTGAATTGTGTGAACATAAGCCATCGATCATAGAAGTAGATGGCTGAAACCAAAGATAACCTGCTCTGTAAGATAAGGCAGAGTTGGAGCTCTGCAGGCTAGGTGTGCTTAAGGGAGATGTTTATTTTTCTAGGTATGGATTCATTCATTCATCAATTCAACAAATATTTATTGAGCACCTCCCAGGTATCAGGCAGTGAGCAAAACCAAACCTCTGCCCTAATGGATCTTTAGGGATCTTTCACCTCACACCTAGTGGGAGGTAAAAGACAATAAATAAATGTATAAATAAACAAGTAAAAATACAGTATTATAGATGTTACTGGCTGTGCAGATGTATAAATCAGAGGGACTAGAGAGTTCTAGAGTGAAGGGGATCCTTGTGCCTTGAAACAAACAAGACAGGCATTGCATCTATAAACTGTGAGTGTATAGTTGACCACAGAAGATAGAGCTGGTTTCCTGTTAGACTTCTTAAACCAGGGGCTTCAGGGCCTCCGTGAAAAAGTTGGAGAAAAGGCCCTTCTCCTCACTTCTGCCTAAGATGCAGCACCATTGCAGTCCTTTGGAGATGTGGATTACGTTTGGGGGACCCTGTTCACGACACAATCACAAATACTAGTGTAGTTGTGTGTGTTGAGTAGAACCATAGTGCACCCTCTCAGTGGGTGCTCTACTATTGCAGCTGGCATTGCCTTGTCGGCCCTGGGAATGCCAGCTCAAAGCAAAAGGGAAGTGGTAGGTAACCACTTTCGGCTGTACTTTTAGGGCTTCTGAGAAGTCTGGAGAGAGCATAAGTGGAGGCATTAGTAAGAGTGAGACCTGAACATTTTTGGATAAATTGTCTACAGACTTTCTCAAGATATGACAGGTGAGAAGGGATCTGGAAGTTTGCATAAGTCAATTTCTAAGAATTCTTTAAATGGAAGAGAAGTCAGAGGTAGAAAGATATGACAGGTGAGAAGGGACCTGGAAGTTTGCATAAGTCAATTTCTAAGAATTCTTTAAGTGGAAGAGAAGTCAGAGGTAGACATACCACAGTCCATACCCTGTCCAGACACTTGGACATACTTTCCTCCAAATTTGACTGATATTCTGGGAGAGCCAATTTGCCAAAAAAAATTGCACTATGGCACCAGAAACTGTGGATGTTCTCAGGTGATGCAACGTTATTCATGCCTGATAAGGATACTGACTTGGGGACAAACCAGGCCCTAAGCTATGGGCAACTTTCTAGGGGTAGAAGATACATGGAGAGGATGCATGAGGGGGGTACATGAGACCCTGCACCAGAGGTCATCTTGGAATGTCTGTATCTATGGCCAATTGCCCAGTGACACCTGGACTAGAACTAGTCATGTCTAGCATGGTACAGGATAAATAACTAAACGTGCACTGAAAGGTGAAAAAGCCTGTCCAAGTGTTGATTCAAGAGAAGCTGTTGCAGTGGACAATGAAGAAAACCAGCCAAGCAGGGTTTAATTGAAATGACAGGTTATTTTCAGTGGTACTGCAAATTGTGTGAGAATTTAGAAAGTTCCCCTGGAATTTTCGCTCTGAGTAAAGTTAACACAGGTGAGAAAGAAATGGGGAGGGGTGACCTTTGGGATTCCTAAAATTAGGTTGAAGGCACAAAGCAAGCAACTGAAAGTCTAGCTCAGGCCTTTAGTGTGACCGTGTATATCTGTGTATGTCACCTCATGATCATGTCTGTGGCAGTAGAGACATCAGAGAGTGTGAACAGTTGGACCCCACTCCCTTCAGTCAGAGGCTCACATGGTTTAGGATTCTTGCAAATGATCATGCCCATTTCTCTGTACAAGTGTGGAGGAGATGAGCAAAGCACGTTGGCTGTAACACCAGGCAAACCACTCTCTCATGCTGAGAAAATTTAGTCTATGTGACAGACAAAATCCACAACAATGTGAGTATTCTCAGTCTCTTGATCTTTCTTATCCTCTTTGAAGGAGACCCGTGTCATTGACAGCTGGGGCTCCCGATACCTGTGCAGATCAGGGGATTGAGAGACAGAATCAAAAGAGCTGAAAAGGACAAGGAACTTCTTCTTGCAGAAGAGAAAAAGAATATGCTCAAGAAGTAAAGGGGGCAGAGGAGTGAAAAAGCAAGGGCCAGGCTTGAGTGGAAGTTTGGAGGTGTTTGGGAAGAAAGGAGAGAGAAGGGTAGCAGCAGCTATGGTCATGTGAGCAAGATGAATAGAGCAGGAGGGATGAGAAGTTTAAGATGTTTTGCTCTGTGCTAAGAATGTAAACCCCTTTAGAGTTTTTCTAGAGACCATAATAAAAATCTCAATTGCTTTTTAATTCTTTTTGGTTATTAGATGTGCTTCTTTTGAATGTGGTATCATGCTGAGATGGGCTGCAGGGCAACTCAGCTTCATAAAATTTATATTTGGGGACCACTGTCTGGGATTGCAGACCTGTGGTGCAGCAGTCAGCTGTTCCTTGACTTTGACCATCATTCTAGATCTGAGTCAAGCTAGCAGCTTCATTACGATTGCTGGATTTATAGTGCAAAAAGTACACAAGTTTTATAAAATAAAGACTGGAGATATACAAGACAGCAGACAGAGGAAAATGGCAGAGACTACTAAGAATCACAGGTTTAGTGAGAATTCAAGGCTTGGAACTAGGTGTACCTGATGGAGACCTTTACCCACGCAGCATGGAGTCTCTCTCCACCCCCCCCCCCCCCCCGCCCCCATAGTCTGATGAGATTGGGATGAAGAAATAGAACAGCTAAGTTGATTCCCAGAGGACAAGAAAAAGGCAGGAAGCAGAGAAGAGTGCACAAGGGTTATTGTTTTCTTGCTGTGTGTGAATACCCTAGTGATATGGACAGAGTACCCATTCAGCTTGGGGACTGACCCACTTAACAAACCCCAGGACACTGACTTCCAGAGAGCTCAGTTCCGTAACCCAGCCAGCTGACTGAGGCTTTGCTCCACTCTCTGCATCTGCCCCCTTGCTTTTCTGAGACTAGACCCTTCTCCTATTTCCCCTTAGGTCAACTCCCCACAGAATTCCTAAAATTATCTAGTTTTGAATCTGAGGCACCAATTTTCTCCTTGTATTTTCAAGTCCTGTAACTAGTCCACACCCCCAATCCCACCTACCCTTGGCTCTCAAATATCTGACCTGGAACTTGACTGGATCAGCCACACCCCTTGATCTCTGCACTGTTTCCCATGTTCTTTCGTGCTTCTCCAATAATTTCCCCTCCCTCTAGGCTCAGACCCCCTGAACTCTCAGCAGACCTCATGCCAGCGTCTCTGGGCATCATGATGTAATCTTATGCTGAAAGCCTTGACATACATGATATCCTCAACAATAGTGGCAAAGGGCCTTGTATGATGGCATAACCCAGGTCCTACTGTATGGGGACTGTGTTTAATGTAAGGTTAAGGCTAATGTGCAAGGCCCTGTACTGGGGACAGGGTTAGTCTTTATAGGTAGAAGGCAAGGACCTCTCTGAAGAGTGAGGGTGCTAGCAAAGTGAAATCATCCATATGAAGTGCTGGTCAAGAGATGTGAAGCAACAGATCTAGGCAAAAGTTTGAAAATCATGCCATTTTTTTTTTTTCTGACTATAGCAAAGGCCTCCAGGGAAAGATGAACCAGCAGGGTTGAACCCTGGAGAAGGAAATGGCAACCCACGCCAGTATTCTTGCCTGGAGAATTCTATAGACAGAGGAACCTGGCAGGCTATAGTCCATGGGGTCACAAAGAGTTGGACATGACTGAGCAACTAACACACACACACAGGGTTGAACCCATAAGCCCTAAGAATATGCTTGCTATGGTATGATCAGAAACTCATGCTGTGTAAGATCAGTTGTTGTTGTTTTTGTATGTCTTGTATATTTCTAGCTTTCCTACAGTTCCTTTTTGGTAAAGTCTGTTTTTGTGGATACCAGTGCACTTTGGCTGTGCTTAGGGAAACCAAGGAAAAGCATTTCTGTCTTCTCCTCAGCTTTAAGAATAACCTGTGGGGCACATGGTAGAGGTGGGGATGATAACCAAGGTGAGAGTCATAAGTTTGTGGAATGAAGGAAAGACAGAATGAGCAAGCAAATAAGACTGAATCATAGAAAATACAATATAAAGAACATAAATAGGTTTTTAAATTTTGTTCATATATTTGTTTTGGAATATCAAATTTTTAAGGGTTGTATAATACTTAATTATACTAACAATGCCTTAGATTAAACATTCTACTGTTTAGGATGCTTGCCCACTTATTCCTATTTTTTTTTTTTTAACTTATTTCTATTCTAATAGCAGTAAGACAAGGAATAAGCCAAAAAGTTCTTTAGTGCCAGCAAAGTTTCTCTGGGCCAGCCCCAACCCTCATCACTAGGGTATGCAACAAGGGAAACTTCAAAGTAACCCATCCACTATCACTGAACCACTAGTATACAAAACACTCACTCAAACCCAGCTCTTCCCCATCTTGAAGTGTTACATCATCTCTCTTCCCCAGATTTATTTCTTCTTGTGAACTTCATTTGTGGTTTCTGATCACTTGGCTCCTCCAATTTATTAAGGTCATCATTAGTATGCTGCTGCCCAGGTATTGTTTGCTTTTCAATCTGAAGTCATCTGTAAATATATTAAATTCAACTTTTCTTCCTCCTCCTCCTTTCCACTCCACTCCTCAAAAAGAGAAAGGAGTTGTCACAAAGGTTGAGACACTCGGTGCATGTCTGTACCTGGACGCTGGGCCTGGGGACAGGGAATTACCCTTACATAATCACTCCACACCGCCGGGCCTTCCCGCCATCCCTTCCGCACATTGTCGACAGTTCACCCTTTCAACTGTGAGCGGACGCAGTGTTACTCAGAGTTAGAAATAATATTACCAAATATTATCCAGTCCGATCCCCTAACAGATGAGAAAAACGATTTATTCAAGGTCTCTGAACTAATAAATGGCAGAAACAAAATTGAATTCAGGCCTCCTAAAATCCACTACCTGTGAGCTGGAGAGTTCCGGACAAGGGAATGGGACACAGTGGTTCTTGTTAAACATTCATTCAACAAATGTACTGAGCGTTTACTTACTATGCGCCAGGTTCTATTTTAAGTGCTGGGGATTCCGTGCTGGAGGACACGGAGGAGACAAAAATCTCTATTCTTACGCAGCTTTCTTTCTCAAAACTGAAGCACTTGGCCTCACCGTCCTGAATGAGCCCCCAGTGCCCTGGGTAGGAGCGATTGGGTCTCATATGGGAGGGAATTCCATCTTTTCTCGGCTTCGATACCATCTTATCTACAGCGAGGGTTGATTTACTGCAGAAGCAGAAGGGAATGACGGAAACCTCTGTAGCGCCCTCCTGCGCCTCTGCACCGCTAAGGCCGGGCGGGGCCGGCTCCAGGGCGCCGGCGCACCCCAGCTCAAGTCTGGGTAATAGCATCGGCCTCTCTACCCTCTCTGCTTTCCTGCAGCAGGACAGAGAAGCAGGACTCGGCTGTAACGCCATTCTCAGAGAAAGGATTGCGGGCAGGTGAAAATCCTTCCAAGGTAGTCTCGCTCGGTGTCTACTACCCAGACTAGGGGAGGGACGATGTCTCCCTGACCTGGGGATTTATGCAGCAAACTGCTCTCTTATGCTTCCCTATTAAACATTGCGGCCACACGCTCTTTCAGCGTCAGCTGAGGCCACTGCAGCGTCCCCTCCCCTCCCGCTCCACCCACAAGCTCAGAATCCAGAGCCCCACTGCAGCTTCCCAGCCGTCCTCCCTTTTCTGCTCCACTTCCTGGTTGCCATGGAGACACACGTCATTTACGTGCAGTGCGTCGCCTTGGAAACAGAGGAGCATCCACGGCGCCGCTGGGAGACCCGACCCTGTCACTTCCAACCACACTCGCGGGTGCTGCCCGTTAACGGCCGAGGGGAGTCCCGAGGTCGACCCGCTGCTGGCCTCGGCCTCAACCTGGGCCCTTGTGCGAGCGCTCCTGTGACCCAGGGAACCGGCGGGCACTTGACGCTCTTGGCGCCCAGAGGGCGGCGCTGACTCGGGTGCAATTCAGGAGTCGAGGCAGGGCAGGGCGCTTTTCCCCGGGGCGAGCCGGAGAGACGCCGGCCCTGGGACTGTAGCCCGGTCCTTGTTCCGCCGGCTCTTTCCGGCCTCCCCAGATTCTGCCCGCACCCCCTGCCCGGGACTCACCTCTCCACCCCTGTCTGGAGCCTCCGCTTCCCTCGGCTGCTCCCACCCCCTCCGGGGACCTCTCCCCCTCCCCGTACCTTCTCCCACCCCGAGGCCGGGCTGGACCGGACCCTTAGCCGCCACCGCCCGCTTCTGCCATTCAATGGAGGAAGGTCTGCTGGAGATCATGACCAAGGACGGCGGCGACATGCCGGCCCCTCTGGAGGTGTCCACCGTGCCGGCCGTGGGGGACGTGATCTCCGGGGAGTACAACGGCGGCATGAAGGAACTGATGGAGCACCTGAAGGCCCAGCTGCAGGCCCTGTTTGAGGACGTGAGGGCCATGCGGGGGGCCCTGGACGAGCAGGCCTCGCACATCCAGGTGCTCTCGGACGACGTGTGCGCCAACCAGCGAGCCATCGTCTCCATGTGCCAGATTATGACCACCGCGCCCCGCCAGGGTGGCCTGGGCGTGGTCGGCAGCAAGGGGAGCTTCCCGGGCGCCCGCCGAGATCCGGAGACCCCTTCGCCTGGGATCGGGGACAACGGTTTGCTGGGTCGCGATCCAGAGGACGAGGAGGACGACGACGACGAAGAAAAGGAGATGCCCAGCTCCGCCACACCCACTAGTCACTGTGAGCTCCCGGAGAGCCCCTGTGCTGGCCTCCTGGGGGGGGACGGGCCACTTGTGGAGCCCCTCGATCTGCCCGACATTACCCTGCTGCAGCTGGAGGGCGAGGCCTCTCTGTGAGGGGACTCCGAGGGGGCACTACTTTCCCGGGCTGGCTTTGGGTTTCCGAGTGCATAACATGAGGGGACTGAACGGCGCGATGCAGCGTGCTTCACTCCGACTGCTGCTCTTGTGGGTCAGGCAGAAGAGACTTCCTTGAGGAAGCATTTAGAGGGTGAAGGACTTTGGGAGCATCAAGAATTCTTAATGCCTCACCAAGCGAGAAGTAGCAAACTGCGGAAAGGTGAGGTTCCGGGAGAGGAAGCGCCCACCTCTGGACTCCCATCCAATCCCCTACCCTGCCCTTTCCCCCTCCCCAGCCAACAGGAGAACCCTTGACTTGTATAAATAAAATTCTGCTTTTTCTATTCTGAAAAAGGACTTATCTAGGACTATGGCAAATAATCTCTAACGATTTACCTAGAAATTAAGGAATTGGGGGTATTCTGTTCTGGCAACAGAAAATTTACCCTTCTGATGAAATCCAAGCTATTCAGCGTTCTGCAGAAGCCTCTCCCCCTCACAGACCTCTGCGGCTGCTGATTGGTAAAAGAAGCTTGAGGAGGGAACTGCAGCCCTAGGAATCTGGGTGAATGGGGTTCCGAGGGCCCCTGGGCTGGGAGGAGCTGGCTCTGAATGTGCATGAAGACATATATAGCTCAACCTCTAGGATTTTGCATGCAGAACGGATCCTGCCTTGTCACTGACTTCACCTGGGATTGCTTTATCCATTCACTGGGGCTTAGAGAACAAAGAGCCCAGTTCACAGGCAGAGACTTGGAGGGGGTCAGTGCTCAGCAACAGCCCAGATTTAGGGGACATTTGAGGGACTCTTGGGGGCCGCAGCCAAAAACTGTCTCTCTCCTGGCTATACCTGCTTAACTTCAGTTCCTTTTCCTGTCAATACTTCCCTGCCCGCTGACTCTCGGTGTTGCCTCCATAATGTTTTGTGTGCATTATGTGTGTTGACCTGTGTAGTAGTGTGTGAGCCCTGAGGGGCAGGGCTTGTGGCTCTGGTGTTAGGTTCAGGGGGCTTCAGACCTTCTGTGGGCCCCAGGCTCTCATGACGCTTTCCCCTCTCCTCTCCTCTTTCCCCCCACAACCAGGGCATGAAGCATGCGGCTGTCCTGAGGTTCCTAACTGATATGCCTCCCTCCTACCTCCTCAAGTGGTGACTTTGTGTGCCCTTCCTCTTCCTCTGTGTATTCCTTCTCAATGCTTTCTTTGGTGTTAACCTTAATAAAGAGGTGTCATCTCCCCTCCTTGCTGACTGGTACTAGGGCAATGGCAGGGTGGGGCTTCTGGACCCACTGCATGGACACAGGCTTAGTGGGAATTGCAGGGACCATGCCTTCCCTCCTCTCTTCTTGCCTCTGGTTCCAAGGAGTTGACTGTCCCTGCCCTGACCGGGATATGCATTGCTATTTTTACCTGCTGTCACTTCCATCCTGGACCTTGACCTCGAGCTGGACTGAGGAAGGAGAGGGTCATGTTGAGATTCCCAAACAAGGGTTTCTTAGTAGCCAGAACTCCAGATGTACAGGAGACTTCTTTTCAGTGGAGCACCTGGTTCCCAGGAGATGATTTCCAAACTGGAGTCCTGGAATAGAGGCATGACACCTGTTTCATGGGAGGGGTAGGGAGGGGGCATTATTTAAGAGGGATTGCCTGGGATCTCTGGCAGCAGAGTGACACATCACAAAGAAACCACAAAAACTGCCTCAGGCCTCTAGTGGAGAATGCCGGTAAGGTGTTCCCCCTGGAGCTAAGCCTGACATCAGCTCTAGTCTGCTCCCTTGGGCACTGGAGCCTTCCTAAGGCTGCTCCAAACAAAATTTGGGAGAATAATGAGCTGGGGTGCTGTGTGTGTGTGTATGTGTGTATGCTTGCACCTACATATGTGTGTATGTATGTTTGTAGGCATGTGTATATATATGTGTGTGTGTGTGTGTGTGTGTGTGTGTTTCTGCGGCTGGTTGCTACAGAGATGTGGGAAGAGCTCTGGCAATGAATCTCAGATCCAACAGTAAATGACTGCTTGAGACTTGGTTCCTTGCTTGAGACTCAGTTTCTGTCTGTGTAAAATGGGGACAAAAATTGTTGAGAAAAATAAGAAGACCCCTGAGAAATCTTGTGCAAATGTTAGTTTTCTTACAGCTCTCTTGGGATAGGGGGTGATGGTGTTGACTGGCTCCTCTGGGAAAACACAGTTATTTAGGGAAGGTTCTAGGAGTTCTTGTTTAACATAATCCTTCCCTACCTAAAGAACTCTTATCATTCAGGGCAGTCAGGGGGATGATGCGATTCCCAAGCTGACATGGACCTTCTTCATAAATGTCATGTAATTATGGGTCAAAAAGGTCTTAAAGCCAACTTTTGTACACATAGGATGACCAGAGGATGGCTTGGGTTGTGCAGTGGTTAGGGAATATGTGCTGGGGCCTTAGAGAGGGCAGCTAAAGTATATTAGTGAGGAAGTGTCCCTGAGGGCTGGAAGATAGTTTTCTGTTACAGTTTCAGCATTCAGCACCAAAAACAATGATAGCCATCATATACTGAACACTTACTCTGTGCCAAACATTGTGCCCAATTTTATATGCCAATGACCATATGAAGTAGGCGCTATTATTATTTTCACTTAACAGTTCCAGAAATAGACTCTAAGACTTAGTCAAGGTCATACAGCTAGTACTTTGCATAACCAGGACTTAACCCCAGGTCTTCTGACTTAGCCCTAGAAGGGAACCCACTCCACTAATTGCTCTATTATTTCATCTTCAGAGAAGGGAATCCTTTATGTCCTCAGTCAAGAGTCTTAAGAGTCCTGAAAAGGAAGTAATGTTAGTTTTACTCAGTTTTCATCTTCTCATTTGGAACAATAACTCCTGATCTGGTTTTGGTTAGTGACCTTTCAGAGTCTAGTGGGTGATAATACAATAATGGCACAGAGAAGATGGCCTTCTGCACATGCTTCTTTAGAGGAAGAAGCTGATGTTCCCAGATATTCCCTGACACAGCCCCATTCTTATGCCTCTTTCCCTGTTGCCTGTAGCTCAGATTCTGCAGAGTATGACGTGAATCTCAAGGCAGCTTAGCCCTTCAGCACCTGTAGAATGGTCTGGTTGAGCCCTTTAACCCTTGACACCGATTCAATTCTCCCTATGCCTACTATCCAAAATGTGTCATCAGTCCCTTAGCCCAGGGCCTCCAGAATGTCTCTAGCAATTCCTCTCAAGTCCAAATAGGTAAAAATCTCCCAAGAAAAAGCAATTCTTCAACTGTCTTCAGTGACCTGCATCAGCATCGCAGAGGGACACAGCACAGGTTTCTCTCCCACCTCCTTCCTCCCTTCTTCAGACTCCCCCACTCTCCTCTGGCATTTCTTCTTTACAATGCATCTGATGAATCAGTTTCATGTGAGATTTCTAACCTGGGACTCATGCATGGGGCACTGTTGAATTTCAGGGGGCCACAACTGCTTGAAATTGAGTGCAAAACCATGTATGTATAGTCTCTAGAGAGATCTATTATTTCAATTTAATTCTAAAAGGTAAGAGTTAAGTAAAAAGGTAAGAATCACTTAACTATTAATAAATGGTAATGAGATTTTTTAATTTGAAAAATACCAAAGAAGAAATGACCCTGCCTGAACTGATACATCTTTGCCTCCTGGGGCCTCTAGAGTATTTCCTATACTGAATTGAAGTCTGCATAAATCTGGTTACTCACCACTTATTCAACAAATTCAAATTATATTGACACCCATCAGAATGTGCTAAGAATCTTGTCTATCATTACCTCCAAGTCTTCTAGTACTTGCGAGTTTGTCAGAGCACTGCTGAAGTGTGGCAGTGAGGTGATGGTCCCCCCGCTCCTATAGCTTTGTGCTGCACTTCATGTCTGAGCTCAACGCAAAGCTGCATGTAAGTAGTCACAGTTCTGTTTCTGGCACTCCTATCTTGCATTAGGAAATTTCTCATGGTTAGCTCTGAATCTCAAAATGAAAATATACAACTTCATAGAAATAAACTACAAGTTTAGCATGGTGCAACTAAAATCTGTTCTAGAGAAATCATTATTTTTCTAAGATGCAAACTGGCTTGCAACATAAATATACAGTTTTAGGTGGCCTCAATTTCACCAGAGTATGGTCTCAGCTTGATATGTATAACAAAATGGCTCACCTAGAAGTATTCCCAGAACTAAGGGACAGTTCTTTCCCAGATATATTTGAGTCTAATACTTCTTCCAAGACAGAAAACTGCTTGCATCTTTGAAAAGGCAGGTTTTTCTAAGCATCTTTCACCATCTATATGCCTAGGAATAGAAATTCAGCCAAGATACTCTGTTACAATAAGAAATGATATGTAAAAGTACAAAAGGAATATTTTTAAAAGTTGAGATTTAGTTGATTTACAGTGTAGAAAGAGAATTCTTGAATTTTTCATTCCAGCTACCATCCACTCCACTGCCACCCCCCTGCCCCTCACCTCTAGATTGTCCCAAAGTGAATTCCCTCAAAGAAACAGAGTTTCTGCTTGGAAGCACTGTGCTTTAGACGGAAGCCTGCTGTATAAGTAATGCTGTAATGGTGCCATCTGGTGAGTAATAGGGACATTACAAGGGGATCCTCAAAGTAAATTTACAATTTTCAATTCAGCTGCTGCTGCTGCTAAGTCGTGTCAGTCGTGTCCGACTCTATGTGACCCCATAGACGGCAGCCCACCAGGCTCTGCCGTCCCTGGGATTCTCCAGGCAAGAATACTGGAGTGGGCTGCCATTTCTCCAATGCATGAAAGTGAAGAGTGAAAGTGAAGTCGCTCAGCCGTGTCCGACTCTTCTCGACCCCACAGACTGCAGCCTACCAGGCTCCTCCGTCCATGGGATTTTCCAGGCAAAAGTACTGGAGTGGAGTGCCATCGCCTTCTCCGTTCAATTCAGCAAGCACTACCAAATGCTTACTGAAGTCCTGGCTCTGCCAAACAGTGGGTGGTGAGGACAGAAGGGGAACTGAATAAACAGGATGTATTTAAAGGATATAAAAGCCAACTGCAATGAACTCCTAAATGGCCTTGGCCTCTCACACACCCATAACCCTTAAGACTGATTTTCCTAAACCAAAGCTCTGAATATTCGTTTTCCTAAACCACAGCTGTGAATGTTCATTCTCCTCAGAAATCTGCATCATGTCCCATTATTTCCGGAATTAAGCGTAAAATACAGTGGGGGTAGTCAAACTCCCCAGTCAGGTCCTGACATACTTTTAAACCCAAACATTTAATTTCCCAGGTACCTTTTCTAGACACCATAACATCAGCTGCAAACCTGTATCATCCAGTCAGCTAGAAATGATTCCCTAAGGTATCACAGCTCTTTTAATCTCTGGATGAGTAACCTAGACATGTCCCTGTGTCCCCCTGAATCTTGATTGCATTTCTTTTACCATTCTTCCCAAATGCAGTCAGGTCCAAATTTCTCCTTCAGAAAAGGGACTTCTGCAGCCTTGATCACCTGCACCAGCTCTCATGGGATGTATTGCAAGACTGCTTTCCTCTCCTCTCCCTTATGCTACCTGTAATGGGAAATCTCCAGAAAGAGTATGCAAAAAACTTTTTGATTACGAAATTTGTGCTTTTATTTCTAGGAATTGGGTTCATTGCTTTCACAAAATTCTTAAAGCCAGAAAGGGTTAATAAACCCTTGAATCAAAATGTGCTATTCACCATTCTCTAGAAATGCCCATATTCCTGAAGCGAATTTTTTACTATTATTCCTACTCCATCTCATCTCTGCCAGCTGGAATCCTATTGGTTTTTTGAAGCCCTTCTCAAAGGCTACTTCCTCCATGCAGCCTTTCCTAATGTGATCTCTTTCTTTCTTAAACATACAAATCTTTTTGTTTATATCTCTTTGAGGGACAGTTACTGTATTTTCCCTCACTTCTACTATTCTTTATGCTTGTTAGTCCCCCTTCCAAGTTATGAATATCTTGAAAGCTGGAACTGCCTTCTAATTTTGATAGTCTCTGAATCTGATTATATTGACTTTAAGGCAGTACTGATTGTGTGGCATGTCATTATTTTAGGTACCATAAAGAAAGAGAAAATACCGCCAATTCAACTATCACCATGCTTTCTTATTACATATTTTAAAGTTTCATTCTTATTAAAGAGCTTATTTAGAAAATGAACTTTTTAATATCACTTAAGTGTCTAAATGTGTCTTAAATAGACAAATGGAAAATTACAGGATTTTAGAGCTGAGAAAAAGGTCACTATTTCTTAGAGCCTTCAAAAATGTTATTGCTGAAAGAAACCTTAGTGATGATCATATCACCACTTTATGTATAACTCCTATGTCTGAAGAGACTACTCATGTCTCTTAGTAATCTGATTAAATCTGGCCCAAACTCCAATTCCAAAATCTGGAAATTCCACAGCATGCGATACAGTTTCTGCATTTTATGGTCTATTGTGTTTCTCCTTCCCTTTGCATCCACACCCCCAAAGTCATGCAAGCTGCCTCCTTATCAATTATGGGACACATAAAACAGCACTTTCACTAGTTTCAACAAGAAATATGATCTTACTAGGCATACAAAAATTTTACTGTACACTTGAATACACACACACACACACACACTCACACACATGCAAGAATAAGGGAGTGATCACAAGGAAAGTTCCCACTGAGGAGTATATGCCTTTCACAGGTTCCTCCACCCTATCCTTCCCTTGCTTTCTTCCCACTCCTGCCTGTTATTCTTACAGAATAACAAGCAAATTCTTTTTCTTATAAAATAGTTTCTCTCACACTTAGACCCTTTGGTCAGAGGAATTTACCTTATGTTTATCTCAAATACTTCATAAAAATGTATCCTTTTAAGAGGGTTTATAGTGAATAAAAGTTACATCATTGGTTATAACTAAAGTATTAGATGGAATGACATATGAAAACTTGCACAATCAATGACAGCATTACAACCAGAACTGTTTGTCTGAAATCAGGGTTTTTTCCCTTATTTAATGGTTCTGCATCTTACTCTGCATAAGTAGTTACAGTATGCTAAGGGAAGCTTATGGTGGCTTGGAGTCTACTTTGAGAATAAAAAGGAAATTCAAAATTCATTTTTGAGTAGGTAAATAATTCTTAGAAAGATGATGGAAAAACACATCCACGAAGGGGACCATGACTGAGTCAATCTACCAGCAAGTATTTACCAATTGCCTACCTTGTCTCATGGAAAGTGATAGGCACAGGGGCAGACTCCAAGAAGTCAAGGTCCATGTCCTTACCTTGCTCACAGCCTAAAGATGAGGCAATGATATGTTCTTGAATTGGAATAGAGTGCGTTTCAGAAAATTTTTTCTATGAGCAATGTTAACTGAATTAAGAGCACTTCAGTTTCAAAATGGGAATGGTGTGTGTGTGTGTTGGGAGTCAATGGGTGGGAGGGGATGACAAGATAAAATGGAGAAAACAGTGAAAAAAATGTTTACAAAATTTTATACTACAGAGGACATCAAATATAACACTGGAAGAAAAGCAGTAGCTGAGGTGGCATCCCATAATTCTCTTGAAAAAGTAAGTAGAAAAGGGTTGGACAAAAAAGTACATATGGCCTCTACACCAGTGCTCAAAGTACAAGTAATATAAAATATAATTAGAGTTTTTACACAGTGAGGAAAATAAAATGTCATGTATGTAAAGAAACTTGGTAGGATGGGGCCTACCAAGCTTTCTATGCCCGGACCGTGGCAGTAAAAAAAGGTGCAGTACATTGTTCCGAAGAAACAGAACTGGGTTCTGATGTGCAACTGGAAAGGAATGGCCAGTCAAGTGACACATACCACATATTTGTGGGGAACTTGCTTCTGAGACAGAAGTAGCTTCTTTGCTATGATCTACAGAAAGCCAGCCCTGACCCTCAGTATTTGTAAAATTCAGAATGGAAAGGAGGGGAAAAACGGGCAGGGAGGGAAGGAAGGAAAGAAAAAAAGAGATCTAAAGGAGTAAGTAGGAGGGATAAAAACAAAAGAAATGATAGAAAGTCAAGGCAGTACTTTATATCAAGAAAATAGAGTCTTTTATGGGATTTTATGTCTTTGAGAGTGGAAAGGAAAAAGGAATTATTTACGTGAAGATAAAGGAGAAGAAAATAAGTAATATCATTGGAAGAATGTGCTAGAGACTGTCAAAACTGGATTATAGGTTCCAGGAACCAATCATGAAACTGGCATAAAGCCAAATTCCAGGACTGAGGGGTATGTTGATTTAGTGTAATATCATCTTTCATAAGGAAGAGGATGGCAGAGAAGAGTTTGCAACTCAAGGTCTAATTTTGACCCAAAAAGATGAATTTCATCAAGTGGAATGAGAGTGAAGGAAATCTTGAAAGACAGCTGCAGCTGCTGCTAAGTCGTGTCAGTCGTGTCTGACTCTGTGCGACCCCATAGATGGCAGACCACCAGGCTCCCCCGTCCCTGGGATCCTCCAGGCAAGAATACTGGAGTGGGTTGCCATTTCCTTCTCCAGTGCGTGAAAATGAAAGGTGAAAGTGAAGTTGCTCAGTCGTGTCCGACTCTAAGCGACCCCATGGACTGCAGCCTACCAAGATCCTCTGTCCATGGGATTTTCCAGGCAAGAGTACTGGAGTGGGTTGCCAGAAAGACAGTACTAGGCCATTTTAGTTCTCCCTGGTAGCCAAGGAGGTAAGGTGAGATGTGTGTCCAGGATTAAGAGAAGCTTAACTTCAAATAGTTAAATGATACAATTTTCACAACCTGAGATTATATGGGAGACAAGGCTAAAGGAACATGTGATTCTCTTAAGAATAAAACTCAGTCAATGCAAATATTTTGGAGTCCAATGAAGAGGAGTTGATGCAAGGATTACAGAGATGCCTCCAGCGAACTCAGATTTAGAGATGCCAGGCACAGAGGAGGCATAACTAAGAGAGTAGTTCACATATGTCAATGCTTTCATCAACTCGATGGACATGGGTTTGTGTAAACTCCGGGAGTTGGTGATGGACAGGGAGGCCTGGCGTGCTGCGATTCATGGGGTCGCAAAGAGTCAGACACGACTGAGCGACTGAACTGAACTGAACTAAGGCAAAAACAGGAATTTGATTACAAAACAATTAAAGATTTATGTTCTATAAAGGGCACTATGGACAAAGACAGTAGGCAGATGGTAAAATGAAGAAAATATGTGCTTTGTCTAAAACCAACAAAGATGTCATATCATCCTAGAATATATATGGAACTCCTGCAAAGGAACAGGATGAAGACAATAACCCGATAGGAAAAAAAGTTTCAAATAATATCAATAGACAATTTACAGAACAGAAAAAACTAACATGGATATGGAAATTGGATCAAAATCATTAGTAATCAAATACAAATTAAACCAACAATGAAATATCAGTTCACATGTATCAAAAGAGCAAAAATCAGAAATCCATATAATTACTGTCAGGAATGTAGAAATGTAGAAACTTGCATTGCTGCAAGCCTGATCTCAACACTTCTGGAAAGCAATCTGGTAAAACTTGGATACATTAAATAGATTGATATGGCCCAGCAATTCCTTTCCTGAGAAATAGAAAACAGATTCCTTACAAGTCCAGTAGGGGACTAATGGGAAAATGTTCTTAGCAGGGTATTTGTAGTGGAGTGGAGTTGGGGGCAACGTGGGTGTTCATCAGTGGAGGCATGGATAGATACAACATTGTGAGTGAATCCTGCACATCATGGAATAGCAGGCATCAAACTGAAGCAACAGATTAAATGCTAGCATCTGGTAGAGTGGAGGGAGATGAAAAACGGTGCTCAGTGAAAAAGTAAGGCACAGAATGAGACATACAACAGTAGCTTTGGAGTACGTTTAAGAATATATGCCTACAAAATATTTTCCGAGGGCATATTTAAACACAATTCTAAACACTAGACACGTCTTCCTCAGTGGTTCAGCTGGTAAAGAACCTGTCTGCCGATGTAGGAGACACATGAGACTCCAGTTCCATCCGTGAGTGGGGAAGATCTCCTGAAGAAGGGAATGGCTATCATTGGCTGAATCCAATAGAAAGTCAGAGGTAAGGGAGTCTGTTGATGTGGTCCATACAGCTTAGCCTCAAAGCCCAGAGCTGGGTGAAGAGGGTAAGAAATTAAACTGAAGACAGAAATAGCTATCTAGGTCTTTAGACTGGAAAATAAAAATAAACACGTGTAATCAGATTTGAAATCCCAACATGAGATTTTTAAGGGTGTTCTGGGAGGCATTAGGTATGTTTAGTTTCCATGTCCTGGGTAAGCCTAACATATATTAAACTGATTAATTTAAGTCACTAATTATGGTGCCTTAGGAATTCAGAACAGCTTTGCTTTTATTTGGTTAATGTATCAGGAGTCTGCTTAAGATTTCACTGAGGAAACAGAGCTACAGCACCACCTATAGTCAGGCAATGTGCTATGAACTCAAAAATGAATCTGATTAGTCGGGGAGACAGAAAGTAAATTACAGTACAGTGTCAGGAAAAAAAACATGAAGGGACTGTAAAGAAAGTCCAGTGAACCCAGAAGAGTCAAGGGAGCAAGGAAGGTTTCCTGGAGTCTGTAACTGAAAAGGGAGGTAAGGAAGCTCAGAGAATACTGCCGTTGTCCAAAGGGGGAAAGAGGAACGCAACAATGACGCAACTCTCTGAAACGGGCGATGTCGCCTGGAAACAACGAGGTTACAAATCCGCGGACAAGGATGGGAGCAAAGGTGATTTCACGTGATAGGCAAAGATCTACTCAAGCCAGCCTCTAGCCTTGCTCCGCCCCCATCCCATCTCATCCTTCGTCAAAGGGGCGTGGCATTTCAACAAAGGCACTCAGCTGGGAGGGTATCCCAACCCTGAGGCCCGCGTCACCAGCGCGGGCGGACGGCTGCGGAGTCTCCCAGAAAAGCTGGTGTCTCCCAGAGTGGTCTGGTTCGGGCTCTCCAGCCCCGGAGGGGCTGCTAAGGAGAAGGCGCTCACTGGTTGCTATAGCGGCGATCTAAGAGGCTGGGGAAAGTTGATTGGCCGCAGGTTCGCAGCGCGGACCTTCCGGCGGCTGCAATCAGGTCAGGGCCCCAAGGCTTGCTGGGTAGTTTAGTGGTGCGGCCCCAAAGCAGGCTCGGAAACACGGCGCCGACTTTAGATGAAAGGAACATAGGCCGGGCTGCAGCTGAGGACGGGCTGAGCCGGGACTCTGGGTAGAATTCCTGGCTTTCCCTCCCACAGTTTCGGTCCCTGGGCCGGGGTGTGGTAACCCTAGAGCTTGGTCGTGCGGTCCGGCGACTAGTGGCTTCGCATTGGGAGATGAGTAGGGGTGCGCATTTCGGGATGGCTTTTAGTTAATGCATTTACAGGAGTTTTCGCGGACCCTGTGGGCTCTTCTTGTGCCAGCGGGGACCAGGGCAGAGACTGTGGCGGGGGAAACGCGGCCAGGGCGGCGGCTTCTTTTCCGCTAAAGGCCAGCTCCTCACCATGCCTAGGTTCCCTTTTGAGGCCGGGCTCTTTGGAGCTCGGGACCTTGAACCAGAAAGTGCGTTGCCTAGAGAAGACAGTTCTGGGTCGCGCAGCCTGATTTTTCAGCATTCCTGGCCATACTGGCCTGTTGTCATCCACGTTGAACGCACCATTTTAACGACGAATCAGACAGTTCCTTTTGCCTGGAATTCTAAGTCTGTGCCAATACCACACCCATTTTCTGTCTTTTAATTCACTTTGTTGTTCAGTCGCCAAATTGTGAGGACTCTGCTACCCCATGGACTGTAGAACGCCAAGCTCCTCTCTCCTCCAGTATCTCCCGGAGTTTGCTCAAATTCATATCCATTGAGTCCGTGATGCTATAACCATCACATCCTCTGCTGCCCTCTTCTCTTGTCTTTAATGTTTCCCAGCATCAGGGTCTTTTCCAGTGAGTCTGCTCTCCGCAACAGGGGGCCCTCAGTTTCAGAACAGTCCTTCCAATGAATATTCAGGGTTGATTTTAATTCACTGCTTATTTTTTGAGGCATAATTCTAGTATCACTTCCTCAATATAAAGATTGCCCCATTCTTGGGGATAGTTATTTGATTACCTCTTAAGGAGTGCATGCTCCGGAAGTGCTGCCCAGTTAGAAAAAGCTAAGCCTTTTGAAATGCACAGTGAATTTGAGCAAATTAACTTTTATGGTCCTCAGTTTTGCTTCTCAAAATGGAGGTAGTACTATTAAAGGGTTTTGTGAAGTTTAAAGCTGTTAAAACCTAAGTGCTTAATAGTTGTGAGTGCTGTCTGTCATTCCGAAGTACTCTGGGTAAGAGCAGTTGCCACTCACAGGCCTAAGATCCCCCTACTGCAGCTCATACAAACTCTCCAGCCACTTGTTTGACCAGCATTGAATTAGTCTCCTTCCTACTGCAGAAGCTTTAAAGAAAGTCTTTCTTGCCTGCTTCACTTTGCCTTGGTGTAATTTTTCTTTGATAATGTAAATGTTTAGGTTCTGTGTTTATTGTTTCTTCTTGATGACAGTGGTGTCTCCTTTCTTGCTAACTGAGTAGTGCATCTCACGTGTTCTCTGTTATCTAGATATTCACCAATTGGACTCAAAGGAGTAGAGCTTTGTGGGGTGAAGGGTAGTTAGTATGTGTTGTCAGGATGTGAAAAGTGTTGTATTACTATATCTATTCAAGGGCATCCGAAGTGAGGTACTTTTATCTCAAGGAAGTAGCATCAGATAACAAAGCACAGGCCTATGCCCTTTTCTTTCCTATCTGTTATGAAAGGAGCATGAGAAGGATGCAATTTGCAAAGAAAGAGAACAGCTGAGAATATTATGCCCTCTCAAGGGCCACTGGGTTTCATGAAGAAGAGAAGCTAAGCCAAGAGAGGAAGGGTTCCAGATTTTAAGAAAGCCATCTGCAGTGGTGGAGGTAGTGTGGAGACTTAAAGTATAGGAAATGAAGTGGACCCATTTACCATAAGGAAGTAAGGTGGAATATTACTGAATTGGAATGAAATGAAAGATGGTTGACAAAAATAGGCAGTAGGGAAAGGGGAGTTTTTTAGGACCATGGGTAAAAGGGAAGGAAACTGGTAGTCTGAGAAGCTTGGTAGAGGAACTCACTATTGGGTTGGCTAAAAAGTTCATTCAGGTCTTTCCATTAAACCTGAACGAACTTTCTGACCAAACCGATACTTGAATCTGAAGAGAAATATCAAATAATCATGTACTTAAGAAAACTAAAGGATTGAGGAAGAAGAGATTTGACACCTGGCCTCTCCTACTTGCCCTTCCCTAACACACCGAAGCGTAAACATAACACGAAACGCAGCTGCATATTCTCCCTCATAGGCTAGTGGAGGCAAACAAGAAAAGTTCAGGCTGATGATGTCTAGTTTTTCTTTTTCTTCTTTTCTCTAACTTCTTTGATGTCAACTGCTCCCTAATAACCTTTTTCTTTTTTCTTCCTCTACTCTTTCTCATATAGAAGCAGACTGGATGAGGGCAGATTCAGGAAGTGAGAATGAAGTGTGAGAAAGAAAAACATTAAGTTGAAAGAAAAAGTTTACTTTTTCTTTACTAAATGTCTAGGGAGAACTCAGGCTGGGAAGAGCATATAAAAGTGCTATACAAAGAAAATGAAATGGAAGTAAGTGTACTTACGTGTTATAGATCCTGTTGTGAGAACTTAGAAGAAAATTACTCAGGAAGGTCTCCAAGTCTCCTGAAAAAGGTCCAAGAGAACACAGTGTTAAAGGTACATCAGACAGATGAGCATTAGATATTAATAGGAACTTCCAGGCCTGATGCTGGTGCAAAGAAACCTATGAATGCTCTTTCCTGGAGCCTCTCAGCACAGGAAAGTTATCCAACTCTCAGGACTGGAGGAGGAAGCTGCCCCTCCAGGCATCTTCCTGCTAGACAGACTCTGCCTGGAAAAGGCTGCTCCTTCCAAGGGCCCTCGCCATTGCCCCCTTCATTTCTTTGTTTCGGAAACTGTAGATGATGGGGTTGCACATGGGGGTGATAATGGCGTAGAGGAGGGAGAAAGGCTTGTCTTTGTCAGGACCATGTGTGCTGCAGGGGTTCATGTAAGAGAACATGGCTGAGGTGTAGAAAAAGAGGACCACGGTCAGATGGGAGGCACAAGTAGAGAAGGTCTTCCCCCGACCAGAGGAGAAGGCCTTGCCCAGGATGGAGGCCAGGATGTGGGCATAGGAGATGACAGTGAGCACCATGGGGCTGAGCAGCACCACAATGGCATTGGCAAAGATGACTCAGACTAAATTGGGGATCCCCACAAGAGAGGGTGATCACTGTGGGGGCCTCACAGAAGTTTTCTATATGGTTGTCTCTGCAGAAGGGATTCCGGAATGACATATACTCAAACAAGATGCCATTGATCAGCCCAAAGGACCAGGCAATACTCACCAGGCTCACACAGACCTACTGGCTCATGATCTGGGCATAGGCCAGCAGGTAGCAGATGGCAACATAACGGTCATAGGCCATGAAAGCCAAGAGGATGCACTCAGCTACACCCACACAGAAGACCAAGTACATCTGGGTCATGCAAGAGACAAAGGAGACAATATGGTTCTTCACTATCAGGTGGATCAGCATCTGTGGGATGGTGGTGGTGATGAAGCAGACATCGAGGAAGGACAGGTGGCCAAGGAAGAAGTACATGGGGCTGTTGAGCCTGGGGTCTCTGCAGGTGATGAAGATGATGAGGCCATTCATGGCCATGGCAAAGCTGTAGAGGGCTAGGAAGAGGGAAAAGAGCAATGCCCGAGTGGAAGAGGAGCTCTGCTCAAAGCCCACAAGGATAAATTCTTTGTCATGGTGCTGCCACTCCTTAGGTCTGCTGGCTTGGATCCACTTGAGGAGGAGGGACAGAGAAAGCACAAGAGAGACAGCTGTAGAGTAATGCAAGGTACTCACTTGAGTACAGAAACCCACCTAATATTAGTGGATGTAATATAAAAGATGAATGAGTGGTGGTAAATGTTTTGTAACTTAAGTAAACATTATGTAATTGGCAATGTTATAGGGCAATGAAAATGCCAGGGTCACTATAGGTGCATCCATGGAATCATACTTTCAAAAATTAAGGCAGGGGTGGTTATACTTTATTCTAATTTACTCAAGCTCAAGTCAAGTATATGTTCCAATAGCTTCAATGTGGAAGGATTAGCCTTTAATCAAAATAAATTGAGGTGAAAAAACAAGATAGTTTTTTAGAACCCATGCCAAACAGAGGAGTGGAGTATTTCAGAGAAGAGGATGGTAGCTGTTAGTTCATAGATCATATTGAAGATGCACTTGAGAGACATTTGAAGATGTATTTTTCTAGGAAAGGAAAAAGCTCAAGTATAGTATCTATTTAAAACAATGAATGAGTTGAATTTTTAGAGAAAAAAAATATGCCAACTCTCAGGATTATCCCTTAGATGAGAATGATTAGCATAACTTGAAACACCATACTCAGTTCTTCCCAGTCATCCTACTTCTTTCTAGTCTCAGGTTCCTGGTGGTTGCTACTGCTGCATTAACCACCCACGCCAGGCATGCTGGACATGGGCCTGGTGGTGAGCTCTGGCATGCTTCCTAATAGACAGTTTTCCTGCTGGGGTGGGAATCTAGGGCAATACATAACTGGGTAAAAGGATCCAACCATCCCCCTGTGTACAGGGAAGTTCTGAGCAGGGCACAAATTCAATCGTTTTGGATAGACGTTCAGACAACTTCAAGCTGTCCCTTTACTAATAGAGAGTAAATCTTGTTCTTTTCTCTATCATCTGAGAATGAGCATCCAGAATTCTCATGCTCTATTCTCACTGCAATTTTTAGGAAGTCATTATGTTCATATTAAATATCTCCTACTTTTCATGCTGTTTTGGAGTTAGGATATATCGGACAGATCTTTCACTTTCAGATTTTTATAGACAGTGTATTTTTTCTCAACATTCAGTTCTGCCAGTCACTCTTCTTCATTTTCTCTTCTTCCATTCCCTTTTATACACACTCAGTTTCTCCCCTCTTTTTGTCTTTCCCCTGGTTTTCCACTTCCTTCCATTTCTCACTCTCTTCTTCTTCCTCTCCCTTTCTCATCTCTGGCGGTGGGTATCTATCATTGAGCTACCTCTGGTTGAACTCCCCTCTGCTCTCCATGTCTTTAAATCTTTCAGGTACCTAACTTAATTTTAAAACATACCTATGCCATTACTGCCACTTCTTTTCAGCTTGGAATCCCTGTAGGTGTTTCCTGACAGGTCCAGGCAGTGTTTGGGCAGTAGGCCATTCCCATCATAGCTGCTTTGAATGATCCCCTAGAAATTCCTCTCTTGGGGGCCCAGAATGAGTAGGGAGGTGCAGAGAGAACTGTTTAATCCAAGAAGTGGCTTTGAATCCTGGGCTCAGTGGGCTTCTTGAAACTGAGGTCAGAGTCTGGGCAAGTGAAGTAAGTGAGCTACACTTCAGAAAAGAAGAAACTGAAATTCAACTTAAGGAATCATTATGATTTACAGGAGTATAAATGTTTATTTGTGGCTCATTCATTAGAAAGCATATTCTGTGATACCTGGTGTCTTGTTAACTACAAGAGTTAGTCAGGAGTTAACCAATCAAACATTTGTATAAGTAAATGGGACAGTAATATCTTGAAAATCACATCCTACCTCATTCTGTTGCTTGGCTGGTAATGATGTTTGTCACTGAATCACTGTGGCAAATAACAGAGAAACTCATGGTGTTTGAAGAACTTGTCCAGAGAGGATGGTCTGACCTGGAGGGCCACTCTGGAAGAGAAGTTTTGTATGATGGCCTTGTTAGTTCTCTGTCATCTATACCATGGGTGATGAATGTTTATTTAAATAATATTCCTAAGTTATGTAGGCTTCCTAGGTGGGGCTAGTGGTAAAGAACCCACCTGCCAATGCAGGAGACAAAAAGAGACGCAGGTTCGATCCCTGGGTCGGGAAGATCCCCTGGAGGCGGGCATGGCAACTCACTCCAGTATTCTTGCCTGGTGAATCCCATGGACAGAGGAGCCTGGAAGGCTACAGTCCATAGGGTCACAAAGAGTTAGACATGACTGAAGTGACTTAGCATGCAGGCACTAAGTTATGTATGTACTGCACTTTATAGAATAGGTGAGAAACTTTACATTTCATGTATTCCATCTGTTAGTAAGCTTATATTGTTCTCACTTTTTTATAGTGTTTATTTTTACTTTCTTAGGATTTTTAATTTTGTCTGTGATAACTGAATTCTAACACCTTGATTTGAAATCACATTTTCTTATAACTATTAATAGTTGAAGAAATACCAGCAGGAAAATAAAGCTAAATTCTCCTTTAGCTTCAAATAAGCTCATATTATTCTATAACATAAAAGATGTCCCTGCAAATATTATTTCTGACAAAGAATTTTCTAAGACTGGACATCAGAAATTGTTCTTATGTGCTGTAAAGCTAATCTTGAACCTCTAAAATGTAATTTTGATTCGTGGGTCTTAATTATGGCCATGTAATATATAGATCGATATCTCTTTGTTTTCTAAAACATACACATACATGTGAGATTTCTTTGTTAAACCAGAAGAGGATCATGGGACTTTCTTTTGCCGAATGTGTAGAGATTAAATAACCACTCATAATTCTTTGGGTTTCTTATGTAAAGACTGGAGGTGTATAATCTCATTTAAATTAACAATAGTTAATAAAATAGTTTACACACACCATCACATTTAAACCTCAAGTTTATTATTGTAATTTAATGATGTGATTTAATCTCATTGAAGAACCTGCATCAGAGGAGCAGCCACATGAAGGTAGAAATGAGACTGTCTTAATACACCACTATCCCTGGTTAACCAAAGACTTAATGGGGCAGGAGAACACAATGTTAGGCATGGTTAGGGGTGTGTGAGGAATAACAGCTTCCATATTCCTGATGTTTCCTTCCACATGAATGGAACTATAGTAGCAACATACCCCCGACCCTTCCCTCTTCCTTCATCCACACCATCTCATGGAGAGGAGATGGAGTGGTTATCTAATTTTAGAAGGAAAGTTGAGCACATGTGTCTGTCTCTTTCCTCTAGACTTCCCCTTTGGAGTAAGTAACCTTCTTAAGGGCAGGCGCCACCTCTGTTTGGGGAGGCAGTGTTGTTGTAGCTGCCAGCAACAAGGAAATAAGTCTGTCTTAACTCTGTGTTTCTGCATCAGTAAGTCCAATTGCTCAAATTTCTGTATTGGTATTAATAAAGTTGATATTTTACCCTCCATATTCAGGTGCTACCTTATTTCTCAGTTGATTAAGAAGTAAAGGAAGGAGTAGTGTTATTTACTGGACCCCATCAAAGTCCCAGTTATTAGTAATATTATCACATACATGGAAATAAAATTATAAACAAAGAAGTATGATAGAGCTGTGGTTATAACAAAGAGAAAGTGAGCCACAGTGGTGTTTGGCAAATTCTGAGAGAGAGGAATTCTGCTGATAAACACGTATGTTGAATTCTCAAAGAACAGTGCTGGTGAATTGAGAGATGTCTACATTCCATGACCACAGGAGCATAGTGAACAAAGTGTGCTACTGTAGACTAGACTGGTGGGAAAATGTCTCATTATAAAGTCAGACTCTGATTCCTGTCACTTGTACAGAGGGGCCAGGACACTTTTGAATAATTCAACAATTAAGCCAGTATGTTTCTGTTGCCTTCCTATCATTTTATAACTACAGGAAAGACAATATAATAGAGCATTGTATTGCTTATTTATTCTGTAGAGTATGTTTGTTTTAGGGATGAGGTTGGTTCACTCATGTGTTAAAGGAATTCACCAGCCTTGTTTAAAATCATGTTAAGTTCTTCTCTTAGAAAGCTTCAGCCTCTGTTTTTTGCAGGTTTGCTTTAAATAAAATGTCTCTCTAGTAATTTCAGATCTCACACAGCTTGAAGCCTGGTCCCTCTTCTGTATACTATAGTTCTTTGCTTTTTGGATTAAATACTCATTTTGTGACCTTAAAGCAGAAAAATGTCTTCTGGGTGAAAACTGTTAAGGTAAATATATTCATACTTAGGTTCATGGACCCAGGGGAATCAATAGATGTTTCAGAAACTCCATGCATCTCTGAAATGTTATAGGAAATACTGTGTGTGTCAGAGCTATTTCCTTGGAAAGTCCACAGTTTGATCAAAAGCAGCTGGAACTCACAAAGGGTAAAAACTTGTGATTTAGAGATTTCAAGTCACTAAAGTCCTGTAGACTTGTCTTCTTTAAGCCAAATATGAACATACTCTTTTATCTTGCAGAATTGTTTGTTTCCTCAAAAGTGTCTCCTATGGAGAGTGGCTGAGTAATGGTTGAGCACCCAATTCCACTGCCAATGACCTCTTGAGATTATAGCTACCTCCAAGATATCTCAAAGAAGTCCAGGCAGTTCATATTATCTGGGGTTTTGGCTCCCAACTCTGTGTTGAGGAACACTAGGTCTCATGTTTGAGGTGGACTACTTGCTAAGTTTTTTTTTTTCCTTGGGCTACTCGGTAGCTTAAAGCCTACAAAACCCTCAATGCCTAAAGTAGCCAAAGAAGCCTCCTTGTTTATTTTCTCCAGATCTATACTCCAATCTTTCCATCACAATTAAAAGGAGAATAAACTGACCCAAGAACACAGAGAACTGAGTTGGGATGGGGAGGAGACTGCAATAAGTAACTAAATAGCAATATTAATGACATAGGTTCAAAAGATGACATTCTGAATCACCAGGGAGGCAGTGCCTCTGGCCATATGAGTAACCAGAACTTACCCTGAGGGAATACTAACATTTTTTATTGGGAGTGGAATTGACAGGAGGTGGTGAAGGAAAAAAAAAACCAACACTAAAATGGAGCTTCAAGGCACTTAAGGAGGTCCATCCTGAGGAATACTGCTATGGTGAAGTGAACTGAAGTGAAAGTGGCTCCGTCATGTCTTGACTTTTTGCGAACCCATGGACTATACAGTCCATGGAATTCTCCAGGCCAGAATACTGGAGTGGGTAGCCTTTCTCTTCTCCAGGTGATCTTCCCAATCCAGGGATCGAACCTAGGTCTCCCGCATTGCAGGTGGATTCTTTACCAACTGAGCCACAAAGGAAACCCAAGAATACTGAAGTGGGTAGCCTATCTTTTCTCCAGGGGATCTTCCCAACCCAGGAATTGAACTGGGGTCTCCTGCATTACAGGTGGATTCTTTACCAACTGAGCTATCAGGGAAGCCCACTGCTATGGTGGGCAGTGGTTTTCAATTTCTTCCAAGGTTAGAAAACCAGAAATGGTAGCTAGAGGAACTTCCTGTCCCACAAGGGCATTTAAGCAGTTGTTCTGCAGAATTTTGAGAATTTTTCAATTGAAGTCTGTTTTAGATTTGGTCTAGTGAAAGATAAAGACAGAGAGAAGTCTGCACGGTTATCAGTGCCCCAGGAGCATCCATGGCTCTTTGTCTTAATCTCCTCCATAGTTAACAATATTAACTGAACCCCATAGTGCAGAAACCACGAAGTCACTTTCCATCCCCTCTTTCTAACCTCCAATTATATTGCCATTTTCATGCCAAGTGCTCAGTCATGTCTGAGTCATTGTGAGTCCTCTGTCCATGGAATTTTCCAGGCAAGAATACTGGAGTGGTTTGCCATTTCCTCCTCCAAGGGATCTTCCCTGGCCCAGGGATTTAACCTGAATCTCCTGTGTCTCCTTCACTGTAGGTGGATTCTTTACCTGCTGAGCAATTAAATACTGTTATCTTCCCCTGCTCGCCTACAGAACACTCTATACCCCAGCTACAACTTTTGTTTCCCAAATACACTGTCGTTTCCTAAGCCTCCAAGACTCTACTAGTGCTCTTTTTGGAGTTCAGTCTTCATATAGATTTCTCCATTTGACAAACTGCTCTGACAAGACTAGTCTCAACTCTTGCAGCCATAGTGAAGTCTTCAGTAACTCTTCCCACATCAGCCTATTTGAAATTGCATTTGTTCCTGAACTCCTTAACTCCAGAGATTTTACATCCTTGTTTCCTGGGACACTGCCTAACACATAGCAGTTGTTCAATATATGTATGTTGAAGGAATAATAGAATAAATGACCATCTGAGTTCCAACTTTCTACATTATTTAATGCTGTCCATGACAAAACTTTAAAGATCAGCTCCTACAAACCTCTTTTCTCATCTATAAAATGAAGAAAACTATATTTGTCTGTATAGTTGTTAAGATTAGGAGAAAATTATTCAATCAAAAATATATAATTTATATAAAAATATACACATAAACCACATAGAATATCTGAAATAGGAAAGTGCTCAACAAATTTTAATTTACTGTTTCCTTTTGCAGGTCACTGCATAAATGAAAAATATTAATTAGGACATTTATATTTTTAAATGTCTGTAATCCTCATGTTAGATCATCGAAAAAGTGAGAGAGTTCCAGAAAAATACCTACTTCTGATTTATTGACTATGCCAAAGACTGACTGTGGGGATCACAACTAACTGTGGAAAATTCTTAAAGAGATGGGAATACCAGAACACCTGACCGGCCTCCCGAGACCTCTGTATGCAGGTCAAGAAGCAACAGTTAGAACTGGACATGGAACAACAGACTTCCCAAATCGGGAAAGGAGTACATCAAGGCTGTATATTGTCATCCTGCTTATTTAACTTATATGCAGAGCACATCATGAGAAGTGCTGTGGTGGATGAAGCACAAGCTGGAATCAAGATTGCCGGGAGAAATATCAATAACCTCAGATATGCAGATGATACCACACTTATGGCAGAAAGGGAAGAACTAAAGAGCCTCTTGATGAAAGTGAAAGAGGAGAGTGAAAAAGTTGGCTTAAAGCTCAACGTTCAGAAAACTAAGATCATGGCATCAGGTCCCATCACTTCATGGCAAATAGATGGGGAAACAATGGAAACAGTAACAGACTTTATTTTCTTGGGCTCCAAAATCACTGCAGATGGTGACTGCAGCCATGAAATTAAAAGACACTTGCTCTTTGGAAGAAAAATTATGACCAACCTAAACAGCATATTGAAAAGCAGAGACATTACTTTGCCAACAAAGGTCCATCTAGTCAAAGCTATGGTTTTTCCAGTAGTCATGTATGGATGTGGGAGTGGACTATAAAGAAAGCTGAGCGCCAAAGAATTGATGCTTTTGAATTGTGGTGTTGGAGAAGACTCTTGAGAGTCCCTTGGACTGCAAGGAGATCTAACCAGTCTATCCTAAAGGAGATCAGTCCTGAATATTCATTGGAAGGACTGATGCTGAGCTGAAACTCCAATACTTTGGTCACCTGATGTGAAGAACTGACTCATTTGAAAAGACCCTGATTCTGGGGAAGATTGAAGGTGGGAGTAGAAGGGGATGACAGAGGATAAGATGGTTGGATTGCATCACTGACTCAATGGACATGAGTTTGAGTAAACTCCGGGAGTTGGTGATGGACAGGGAAGCCTGGCGTGCTGCAGTCCATGGGGTCGCAAAGAGTCTGACACGACTGAGTGACTAAACAACAATCCTCACAGTTCCTGAAATCTTTTAAAAACTGAATCTGCATATTAAAAATGTATTTTTTAAGCACTGTTAAGTTCTAGTAGAGTATACAGTACAGTTAAGGATAGGCATATTTTATAAATTAAATATCATATCATATGGTTAAGAGCTCTAATGAAGCATCAATAAAATACTGGGGGATCTGAAGAGTAATGAAATCATAAAATATTCAGGAAAATGTGCATAAGAAGGAAAAATATCAGATGTAAGAAAAATATTTGCTAACAACTGACAGATTAAAGAAGGTTGTTCTTAGAGAAAGGCATCCTTGGTAAGAAAAAATAGTCACTATAAGTGAGAATCTGAGAACCTGAGTTAACCCTCAAATGTTTCACATCAGGTATAATGCTGAAATTACATCTAAACGTGAGGAGACCTTAAGAGGAGGAAAATAGCCATAAAAAGATGTTCTTTAGTAAACTGAATTGTTAGTGGATATGTCATTTTGTGATATAAGGCAGTTTCTCTTCAGTCTTTATTAGGGAAGATAGAAATTCCTGCTCCCAATTTGACAATGCATAAATAAGTTGGAGGTAACCATTCCATGATGGCCAATACACAATAATTTAGAAATCAATTATATACAGTAAACAGTGTAAACTAATTGGGGCTTATTTGAAGATTGAGTGAAGATTTCCCTTGCTTCTCAAGGCTGGGAACTAAAAGCCAGCTCTTAGGATTTATAAGACTTGTATTCCCTCTTCCATCTCTGAAAATTCTCCTAATCAAGTAAGATTAGATCAAAGGCAGCCTGCAGGAAGAAGGCAAAGGCATCTACCCTCCTAATTCCAGCTCAGAGAATGTGTAGTTCACTCTAAAGTGGCCAATCAATTTCTCTTTGTTAACTAAGAATGAGAGAACATATACCATTTTACTGAATAGTAAAACTAACAGAATTTAGAAATCAGATTAAAAGATGCAATATAAGGCCATTCATCATTCAAAAATATAGACAGGATGACAAGCCCCAGAAATCAATGAGGGATGAGTCTTGAATTGTGTTGTTATTGTTTAGTTGCTCAATCATGTCTGACTCTTTTGAGACCCCATGGACTGTAGCCTGCCAGGCTCATCTGCCCATGGGCAGAATTAGCCCTGTTAAAATAGAAGGGCAACCAGGATTTACAGAGATCCTTGTTAGTGAGACCGCCATCATCCACAACTGGAGATCAGAGGGAATGCACAATTACGGGTTGTTTGGAAGATTTTGTTGCCTATCTGTACAGGGAGAGAACAAAATAGTTGTACCCAGTTGGGTGGTGTCTCACAGCAGGAATGTCAGAAGGAGAGGAAACTACAGCGGGTCTGTTCAGTAGGTACAAAAAGAAGAGAAACTAGAAAGGCCTTGTAAGAGCAGAGCCCCTGTTCTGCAGGTCTTCTTGACCCTGCTTTCTATTGCACTAACCTGTCATTGGAAAGATAGGCCAGGCCCTTACTAAGTCCTGAAATGGTCAGAAAAGAAGAACTGTTTCCCCTGCTGGTTTCACATATTATTCGGAATGCCCTGGAATTATGGCATTTTTAAAGATTTTAAAATATGAGGTGTAATTCTGGAACTCCATGCTTTTCACTAACACATCTACATGAACTTTGAGGAATTTAGGAATCATATTAGGAGACAATAGGAAATAAATTTTTGCCATTACCTAACAAAGTTGTGTAGGGAAAAGCATATGGATCCAGACAAAAGCATATGGATCGAGGTATTCTGAGGACAGATGTAAATGACTTTCAAGGAAGGACAACGAGTCTTGAGTGTGAGTCCCTGGAGGTCTCTGCTGATAACTCTGTTACAGTTTAGCGACCCATCCCAATGTCTTACAGATTTACTTAGAAGTGTTTCTATAGGCTTACCTGTTTTCCCCCTCTTTTCTATTTTAAGTTTCTTCCCATTTCCCTTTTCTTAAGCAAGATGGACACTGAATAGTCTTTTTGCTGCTCTGAGGGCCTTGCCAATAACTGGCTTGCCACAGAGATCCAACTGAGTTAAATTGTAGAATTATTCTAAATTCTCTTGACTCTCTCAGTCTTCTGCTTTCTTTTTGCTTCATCCTTCTCCTTGATACTGGATCCACTTCAATTTTTCTATATCTTTCTGAAATAGGATCTCTGAAGTACCTAGATCCCTTGGTGATGGTCTGGCCTGGACCAATGTTGTAAATATGCTGTGGCTGGGCATTTCAGATGCCTGTGATGACCCAGATCCCTGTGATGTCAAAAGATCAGTGTAGGTCACAAACTCTATCAGAAGACCATTCATGTTGATCTGCACTAACGAGGGTCACCATGAATGATGGAAATGCTGACAATAACCTTCATTTCACTTTATAGCTGAGGTTGTAACTCCAGATAGTGCCCGCATCTCGTGAGACTTGATCTCCCTCCATCATCCCTAATCATTCTCCAGTTGAGTCCTAAAGTGAAGTCACTATTCCATTAGAAGCTATAATGAAACCACCCTAGACTTGTTGCTTCCTTCCTTCAATACAGAGACTTAAAGAGTAAAACATCTAGACAATCAAGGAAAAGAGGAAATTATACATAAAATATCCATAATGATATTTCTCTGAACATTCAGGGACTGTGTATAAGTCTAAAGACAAATGAATATGAAACTGGAAGGAGAACTTAGAAATCAAGAAGAATTATTGAACATCAGTGGATCAGACAACTTTAGCTATTCTGTGTCATTAAGCTATTTTGCTACTTAAAGTGTGTGAAGAAAAAATTTGCAGTGACTCTAATTAGCTTTGAGAAGAGAATAAAGAGGAAGAAAAAGTGAGGGATAATAAGAGAGAGAGAGGGCGCAAGGGGGAGAGCAAGATAGGTACCAACATAGTAGGAGAGAATAAAGGGCTCGATCCCTGATCCGGGATCTCACATGCCTCAGGGCAACTAAACCCGTGCGCCTTCACTATTGAGCTTGTGCCCTAGAGCTGCAACTAATGAGCCCCATGCCCCAGCTACTGAACCCTGCATGCCCTAGAGCCTATACTCTGCAACTAGAGAAGCCACCATAATGAGAAGCTCACTTATCTCCACTAGAGAAAAGCCCACACAGCAACAGACCCAGCACAGCCAAAAATAAATAAATAAATTCATAAACAGAAAACAAAACAAAAAAACCTTGCCTGGAACCTAATCTCATCACTTTATAGGGAGGCAATGAGGCACAGGGTAAAGCAAAGGGACTTTAGAGGCAGGCATATCAGAAATTCAGACTTGACATTATTGTTGCTTACTATAATGTGCAGTTGGCTAGCTGATTCTCAATTTTTTTTCATATAAAATGAGGATTAACTAAAATAATATATAATGAGTGTTGGCACAGATTGGACAATAAATACACATAATTGTGATCTCTGTTTTCTCTTCCTCTCCCTGTGGTTTCATTTCACATGTAAAAGGAATAGTGTAAACACTTGGCCAGCATCCCACTAAGAAGCCAAACTGGCCCTGCAGAAACCTGGAGAAAAGGATCTCATCCACACTTTATAATCCATCCTACAGGTTCCTGCTTCTTCCTGTCCTCTCCATTTAACTCAGGTTTCCCCCCTGATGTATTTAAGTCCCATTTTCTCTTAATTTTGCTCCTCAAGACATTTGCAAAAAATGTGAACCTCAGCTTTTATATAATTTCTAAAAGAGAATCATTTAGAATCAAAAGCCTTTCCTTTTCCAGAGAATAAGAAAGAAAAATGTAAGATAAGTAGAAGATACCAATATGCACAAGTGTGAAGAGGGAAGTTGAAAAAAAAAAAAGAAATGAGGAAAAGTAACCCTAGAGATAATATGGCCTCCTCCTCTGCAGCAACTGGTGACAGACAGGTCTTTGCTAACCAGAAGGGCCCCATCAGACACACCCAAGCCATTTGCCCCTTAGCCAGAGCTGGGAGTCCTAGTTGGCTGTGTTTGAGAGCCTGATGTAAACTTAGAGGAGAGATCCAGAGAACAGACTAGCTGGAGAGAGTTGGCAAAGTAGAGACAGAGTTAAGTGTCTAGAGAAAGAGAAAGAAGCAAGGTGGAAGTTAATGGAATCAAGATCTGTGACATCTCCTCCATGGCCACTGTGTGCAGAATTCTGGTGTGATCTAAACACAAGCGGTCCCTGAGGGAGTCAGGGATGTTTGTCTCTGATGGATAAATAGAGTCAGGGTCAGCTTTCACTGAAGAAGTGAGCACGTTTACTGACCTTCTCCCTTGACTTTGGCACACCCTGGTGATAACATTGCCTGTGCTGATCTCAGGCCCAGAAGAGGGATCCACAGGCATCGAGTGAGGGTCAGGTGAATTCTGCTGCAAACCAGCTGGTCATTTATAGGGTAGGGAGTGTGGGCTCCGTGGACACACATACACATACACACTCACAGGCACA
Source organism: Okapia johnstoni (assembly GCA_024291935.2). Lineage (NCBI taxonomy): Eukaryota > Metazoa > Chordata > Mammalia > Artiodactyla > Giraffidae > Okapia > Okapia johnstoni. The sequence continues at coordinate 121,199,365 of CM044307.1, read as the reverse complement.
CACACACTCAAGTAGGCATGAGCTTCTACCTGGTCACTGTTGGGCGCCAAATATAATAAGGCCAACTATCTCGTCTTGAAGTCTGACAATTTAACTGGATCCCTGGGGATAGTCTCATATCCTTGTGAGGCTATTTCCATGGCAAGTGGCCTGGAAGGTCTAGAATAGTCTCAGGGTTTCTGTTCTGTTTATGAGATGAGTTGATATTTAAGGGGGCCTGGCAAGTGTCATTATCCTCATGTCCTCAGCTTTACATCTTGGAGCCTTTAACTCTCGAGCACCTATTGTACAGTTTTATTTTGAATTAATTTTCTAGTTAGGGTTTCTTATGACTTAGATATCACTCCTTGTGCCCCCAATTCAATATTTTTTTCATATCATTATACTATGTTCACTGTGTTCAACACAACAATAAAGATCGGCTAAATACACATATGAAACAGTTACCTTATTTAATGCTGCTGATAGGGTGGTAAACAGTCAAAAGCACTCCCTAAAAAAAAAAAAAAAAAAGAAAAGCACTCCCTGATGGAGCATACATCATTGATAACATGCTCCCTTCCTAACTGCCATCCTCTAACTCTTTATTATCACAATTCTATTCTTCAAATCTCATATAACCTTCTTTCCCCTAATTCACCCACTGTTCTCCCAAATCATGCTTGACATTGAATTAGATTCTGCACAAGTCAAAAAATTTCAGTAATTCTCTTACTCCTTCAATCCTCTGTAGCTCTTCTTTCTACTTGGAGTACATGAGTTCCTATAAAGTTGAAATTTATGCTGCTTGTGTCCTGACTCTAGAGTGAGTCTAAGCATCTATGAGACTTAGCATCTGAGTCTAATTGTACAGGGTGGTTTCACCCCCGGTCTCACTGTATAACAGAAACCTCCACCACCATCTCCAAGTGTGCATCTTACAAAATCTAATACAATTTAGGCATTTTTGTAACATAAATGAGTTTGGAGGAAAGTGTGATTTTGAAACATAATGCACAGAAGTTAAGCTTCAGGAAAGTGACCTTTGCAACAAAGATTTTTTATGATCTTTCAGATATCCACTCAAAAACTTCTGAAAAAAAGTGAACTTGTCAAGCTCTTTTAAAGCACCTATTTCTACATCATTCATTGATATGCTAAGAAAGAAGCTCACTGGTCTCCTCACTTCCTTATCACCTCTGGTCCATAGCATTTTATTAGCACAATTCTAACCTAAACATGATGTTCAATTCAAATGTGGGTGAAAAAAATTATACCAAAAAAAGCTGTCCAAAAGTGGTATAACTTCCATTCATTAGGAAAAAGTGTGTATCTGTTGATGTTATGTTACATGTTTATATATTTCTGTTTATTTACATTTTCCCTAGTGACATTCCATAATTTATGTGCATCTTTCCATGAAGGACTGCCCTATTTCATTATGGTTATTCCAATATATTTTATATTTTGGACATTATTTAAAATAGTCTTAAAATTTATTTTTATATTTTATTTGCTGGAATATAAAAATGCAATTTGATTTTTGCATCTAGTAAACTTGTTTAATTCTATTAATTTAAATAAATTATCTGTACTTTTTAAAGTTTTTCTATGAAGACAATCATGCCATCCCTAAGTACAGTTTTGCATTTTTGTTTCTAGTTCTTATACAATTTATCTACTTCCCTTGCTTTATTGTAGCATATAGGATCTTCAATCTAGGAAATCAACCCTGAGTATTCATTGGAAGGACTGATGCTGAAGCTGAAGCTCCAATACTTTGGCCACCTGATGCTAAGAGCTGACTCATTGGAGAAGATGCTCATGCTGGGAAAGATTGAAGGCAGGAGGAGAAGGGGACAACAGAGGATGAGATGGTTGGATGGCATCACTAATTCAACGGACATGAGTTTGAGCAAACTCTGGGAGACAGTGAAGGACAGGGAATTCTGGTGTGCTGCAGTCGCTGGGGTCACAAAGAGTCGGACAGGACTGAGCAACTGCACAACAACAGGATCTTCAGTACAACTTTGAATAAAAGTAGTGATAATGCTTACCCTAAGGTTTGTTTATAATCTAAAGGTAATTTTAATGTTTCCCTATTAAGGGTGATGCTTGCAGAGATTTGGTATATGATCACTCTATTGGTTAAGGAAGTACATATCTATTCCTGGTTGGCCAAGAGTTGTTTGTTGTTTTTTTTTAAATTATAAACAGGTGTGAATTTTCAGTAAAATAGATGCCTTTCCTGCATCTATTGATACTATCATGTGATTTTTCTCCATTTTTCTATTAATGTAATGATTTACATTAATTCATTTTCGGATGTTAAATCAATTTTGAATGTCCTGGGATAGACTCAAGTTTGTTCATGATACAAGGTATTATATTTTTAACAAGTAGGCAGACAAGTCTGTTTACAAATTTTACAACTCTATTCATAAGTGATATTAGCTTATTTTGTCTTTTTCAAGTATTGGTATCAAAGTTATTTAAAAAGTTGAGGATTTTCCCTCCTTTTTGATATATTCATTAGTTTATTTTTTAGATTCCATGCGTAAGTCATATCACAGAGTATATATTTTCTCTGTCCAACTTATTTTACTTATCATAATACCCTCCAAGTCCGTCGATGTTGTTGCAAATAGCAAAATTTCATTCTTTTTTTTAAATGCCTGAATAGTAGTCTGCTGTATATAAATGTACCACATCTTCTTTATCCATTCATCTGTTGATGGACACTTAGGTTGTTTTCATATCTTGGTTATCATAAATAATGCTGCTATTAACAGTGGGAAGCATGTATCTTTTTGAATTAGTGTTTTCCTTTCTTACAGACATATTCTCGAGTGTAATTGCTGAGTCATATGATAGTTCTATTTTCATTTTCTTGAGGTCTTTCCCTCTTCTCTATTATACAGGCAAACCTCCATAATATTATGGGTTCTGTTCCAGACCACCAAAATAAAGTGAGTATTGCAAGAAAGCATGTCACACAAATTTTTTGGTTTTCCCAGTGCATATAAAAGTTATGTTTACACTATACCATAGTCTATTAAGTGTGCAATAACATTATGTCTAAAATACAATGTACCTATTCAATTAAATAAACTTTATTGCTAAAAAATGCTAACCGTCATCTGAGTCTTCAGTAAGTCATCATGGTAACATCAATGATTACTGGTCACAGATCACCATAATAAATATAATACTAACTAAAAGTTTGAAATGTTGCAAGGATTACCATAATATGATATAAGCAAATGATATTGGAAAAAAGGTGCAGATAGATTTGCTCAGTGCAGGGTACCACATACTTATAATTTATAAAAATTGCAGTGTCAGTTGGGAGATTAGAATTGACATCAATACCCTCCTATATATAAAATACAATAGATAAGTAATGAGAACCTACTATATAGCACAGGGAACTCTACTTAGTTCTCTGTGGTGACCTAGATGGGAAGGGAATCTACAAAAGAGTGGATATATATATATGTATAACTGATTCCCCCTTCATGAGCACATCATGAGAAATGCCGGGCTGGATGAGTTACAAGCTGGAATCAAGACAGGCAGGAGAAATGTCAACAGCCTCAGATATGCAGACGATACCACTCGAATGGCAGAAAGCCAAAAGGAACTAAAGAGCCTCTTGATGAGGGTGAAGGAGGAGAGTGAAAGAGCTGGCTTAAGACTAAATATTAGAAAAACTAAGATCATGGCATCCGGCCTCATTACTGCATGGCAGATTGAAGGGGAAAAGGTGGAAGTAGTGACAGATTTCCTCTTCTTGGGCTCCAAAATCACTGCGGATGGTGACTGCAGCCATGAAATCAGAAGATGATTGCATCTTGGCAGAAAAGCGATGACGAGCCTAAACAGTGTGTTGAAAAACTGAAGCATTAATCTGCCGACAATGGTCTGGATAGTCAAGGCTATGGACTTCCCAGTGGTCATGTATGGTTGTGAGACCTGGACTGTAAAGAAGGCAGAATGCCAAAGAATTGATGCCTTTGAACTGTGGTGCTGAAGAAGACTTGTGAAAGTCCCTTGACCAGCAAGGAGATCAAACCAGTCAATCTTAAGGGAGATCAACCCAGAATATTGACTGAAGCACTGATGCTGAAGCTGAAGCGCCAGTATTTTGGTTGTCTGATGTGAACAGATGACTCATTGGAAAGGTCCCTGATGCTGGGAAAGATTGAGGGCAGAAAGAGAAGTGGGCATCAGAGGATGAGTTGGCTGGGCGGCATTACTGATGAATCTATTATATACATTTTCTCCTGCTTTCCTTGCATAATCTATTAACATGATTAAATTAGTAGTTTAATTTATTAGATTTTAACTTTTCTTTTTTCTTCTAATGTAAGAAAGTGCTGTTCTAGCTACATCCCACAAAATTGTATGTAGAGTCATCATGATTTTGGGGCTTGTGAAATTTTCTAATTTTTACCATAATTGGCTCTTTTGTTAAAAAACTAAACGTGAGGTATCAGGTAAAAGGAACTCAGATAAATAGGCCTTTAGTGGAGGTTTTATATTGATCTTACTAGGTGTTAGGCAAGGTGTTATGTTTGCTATAGCTGTGGTGCCAGAGGCGAAAATTTCCTCTAGTGTCCCTGTTTTCGTCTCCTGTGTTATCTTTTTGAATAGAGACTCCTTCCTAAATAGGGACTGAAGATTGTAGGTCTTTCAGGTGTAATTCTTGAAATCCCCAAGTCCTATTGATGTAGTGGTAAGTGGTGGGGGAGTGGAAGCATTCTGTGGTCCTACGATTAGGTCTTGATTTTCTAGTGAGCCTGTCCTTATGCTGTGACCTTTACAAGTACTTCTCACATTTTGTTTTTTTTCTGGATTCTTCCCCAGGTTGGTTAGGTTCTCATAAGGTAGTTTTCCTTGAGGACAGTCTGTTAAGGAGAACAGAGCTCTCTGAGCTTATTTCAGAATGGTTATTTTCCCTTCCCACTGCTGAAGCATAAGGGGATTTTTTTTTTTCTGATCTTCATTATGAGAATCTGGTGGGGATGCTGCAAGTAAAACCCATGTAACTATGAAGGCTTCCCTAAGGATGAGCCTCCAGGAGTGTTTTTCTATGAAGCCAACCCAGGCTCAGTCTCAATAACTAGTCAATTTTCCTTTAAGTGCTCTGACCAGGCTCTAGCTGCAGCTTCTGCTCCTAAGGAAGCTGTGATTCTCTGTGTTCACCTATCTTCCAGTTTTTGGAGTGGTGGTTTGCCCTGTGACTTCAATTCTCTGATGGACCTAAGAAGTGTTGTTGATTTTCAGTTTGTTCATTCATTTATCTTTTTCACTGATGAGGGTGGAAATTACAACTTCTAAGCCTCATACTCTTTCCATGTAAGATTAGACTTATAATTCATTCTTCATTAGAATTATGTTTCTCAATTTCCAAACATATGGGTTTCTTTCCAGTTATCTTTTTGATACTGAGTGCTAACTTTTAACTGCATTATGATTAGAGAACTTTGCCTGTGTGATTCCTTACCTTTGAAATGTTTTAAGGTGAGTTTTATGGACCAATATACGGGCTATTTTGAGAAATTTTCCGTTTGTTTTTGTACTAGGCACCTGTTACTCACCCCGTGGGTATGGTGCTCAGTCGCTCAGTCGTGTCCAACTTTGCAGCCCCATGGACTGTAGCCCGTCAGGCTCCTCCATTCATGGAATTTTCCAGGCAAGAATACTGGAGTGCGGTGCCATTTCCTATTCTAGGGGATCTTCCTGATCCAGGTACAAACTCATGTCTCTTCATCTCCTGCACTAGCAGGCAAATTCTTTACTACTCGTTCCACCTGGGAAGGTCTAGTGGGTACAGTGGAAGGAAATAATTGGTGAACTTAAACAGGACCAATAAGGGGAATTATAAAGATGCAGGAGTCAAAGAGGGATGGAAAAGCACCCTAGGCTCTCAAGAGCAGCACCAGGTACTACCTTACAGGAACAGGGAAGGGAGCTGTAAAAGAAGGCCACTTGACAGGGGCTCTGGAACATCAGGGAAGGAGGAGGAAAATAAACACACCCACGCTCGTCCTGCTTTCCTCTACTCTTACTAAGTAACTCTTATTAGTTGAACCCAACCAGAGCTTAGAAGGTAATGAAGGCAGTCAACAAAAGTCTATCTATCAGGACACAGATCAGGGGAGAAAGTATGCATTTAGTTTTAGAGGGGCAAAAAAAAAATGTCTAGCACACATAAAAGGTAGAGCGGACTCTTCAGGATGGGTGGAGCATATGGGTGAGGAAATAAAAACATTGGTAAAAGGAGGAGATTGGTAACATGGATGAGAAAAAGTATTGAAATTATAGGTAGTATTTCCATAATAGGGTACGTGGTTTCCACACATTTCACTAAATGGCATTGTAGGAGTCCCACTGTAAACAAGCAGAGGTGATGAATGGTGAGACTGAGTTAGGCAAAAATGTGAGATTGGTGGGAACAAGGGAAGGATGGATATTTGGTGGATGAATTTTGGTTGGAAGTAACAGAGGGAAAGGGTAGAATTTAAGTAGGAATCCAGACTAGTGATAGACAGAAGGGCATGAATGGCTAGGAAATTCCTATAACTTGGCAAAAAAAAACTTGGTGGGGGTAAGGGTAAGTTCAAATAGAGAAAAACAGAGAGGTTTTAAGGAAGGTTTTTATTACAACTACTTACATAGGTTGTTGCCATGGCAGTGTCGGCAGAAATCCTGCCCACAGTCCAGCAGAAAATGACTTTGCAGATAGAATTCTGTATTCTAAATGCTTCTTGGTTTCCTCCTATCTCTTCCCTCCCCATATCAATAATTCTCATCATTTTTATGATTCTGTCATTTTAATACCTCATCTCTCCTTGACATTATTGACATCTTGGGCCATACAATTCTTTATTTTAGGAGATTTCCTATAGAATGTTCAGCAGCATCTCTGGTCTCTACCTACTAGATGCTAGTATCATACTCTTTCCTCCAGTAGTGACAACCAAAAAAACATCTTCAGATATTGCTAAATACCCCTGGGGGAGAAAATCATCCCTACTTAGAACCTCTGCTCTAGATTTTCAGAAGTGGAATAGTGGTGAGGAAGACAAAAGATAGAACTGTAAGTATAGTTTCAGGAAATGTAGTATATTATAGGAAAGCAAGAGATAGGAAGGAATCTTTATGAAAAAAAGGATACACTTAAACTGTATCCAGGTTAGTGTCAAAATTTACAAGTTGTAGCAAATGTGTAAATAGGTCAGAGTGCTTTTATATATTCTTGTACAATGAAGATGTCACTCAAAGCTTTCTTGATCCTAGGAGATTTCTGTCTACAGCTCCCACCCCCAGTTTACAATCTGGGGAAGTAGGTGCTCTCCAGAGACTTTTGCTCTTGCTTCTGTTCTTCCTCCTCTCCATCAATAATCCACATGCATTTGACATACAGCTCCTCCTCTTGCTGCCTCTGAGAAGTAATCCTATTAATCAGTTCTTATATAGGGAGGCAAATTTCATGGAGAATTTTGAGGCAAGCATAGAAGGATGGTGTCACACACCTTACAGCATATTTCTCCTACTCATTGCTTTTTTCCTATGTTTCACATCTCTTTGGTCCCCTCATGGCTCTCAATCTGCTCCTTTCTCAATCTTAAGGTTCCTACCAGTTGACTTTGCCCTGGAAAGAATGAACTTGTTATCCTATTTGCTGAATTTCTCTAGAGGACCATACTACTTTTCCCCAAATTTTGGAATACACTCCTCCATTTTATTACACTTGCCCTTCCAATCATGAAAATGTATAACTAAGAGAAATTTGGTGGAAGTGAAATTAGATAGATGAGCATTATTAAACATCAACAGGATCTTCCATAAAAATTGTGGTGCTGGAGAAGATTCTTGAGAGTCCTTTGGACAGCAAGGAGATCAAACCAGTTAATCCTAAAGGAAATCAACCCTGAATATTCATTGGAAGGACTGATGCTGAAACTGAAGTTCCAATACTCAGTTTGAAGAGCTGACTCATTGGAAAAGACCCTAATGCTGGGAAAGATTGGGGGCAGGAGGAGAAGGGGATGACAGAGGATGAGATGGCTGGATGGTATCACTTACTTAATGGACATGAGTTTGAGCAAACTCTGGGAGATAGTGAAGAATAGAGAAGCCTTGTGTGCAGCAGTCTACAGGGTCACAAAGAGTCAGACACAACTTAGCAACTGAACAACAACAGGATCTTTCAGGTCTTATACTAGCAGAAAGGAAGCCATGAGTACTCCTTCCTGGAGCTTGTCAGCTAGTGAATCTCCCACTTCTTTGGGCTGCAGGAGGGTAAGTCAGGGGAAGTAGCTGCCCCTCCAGGTGTTTCTGACTACACAGACTCTGCCTGGGAAATACCGCTCCTCCCAAGGGCCCTCACCATCGCCCCCTTCATTTCTTTGTTTTGGAAACTGTAAATGATGGGGTTGCACATGGGGGTGATGATGGTGTAGAGGAGGGAGAAAGGCTTGTCTTTGTCAGGACCGTGTGTGCTGCGGGGGTTCATGTAAGAGAACATGGCTGAGGTGTAGAAAAAGATGACCACGGTCAGATGGGAGGCACAAGTAGAGAAGGTCTTCCCCCGACCAGAGGAGGAGTTCCTGCCCAGGATGGAGGCCAGGATGCGGGCATAGGAGATGACAATGAGCACCATGGGGCTGAGCAGCACCGCAATGGCATTGGCAAAGATGACTCTCAGACTCAACTGGGGATCCCCACAAGAGAGGGTGATCACTATGGGGGCCTCACAGAAGAAGTTTTCTATGTGGTTGTCTCTGCAGAAGGGACCACGAAATGTCATGCAGTCAAGCAGGATGCCATTGATCAGCCCAAAGAACCAGGCTGTACTCACCAGTCTCACACAGACCTGCCGGCTCATGATCTGGGCATAGGTCAGTGGGTGGCAGATGGCAACATAACGGTCATAGGCCATGAAAGCCAAGAGGATGCACTCAGCCACACCCACACCAAAAACCAGATACATCTGGGTTAAGCAGGAGGCAAAGGTGAGAGTGTGATTCTTTATCACTAAGTGGATCAGCATCTGTGGGATGGTGGTGGTGATGAAGCAGACATCCAGGAAGGACAGGTGGCCAAGGAAGAAGTACATGGGGCTGTTGAGCCTGGGGTCTGTGCAGGTGATGAAGATGATGAGGCCATTCATGGCCATGGCAAGGCTGTAGAGGGCTAGGAAGAGGGCAAAGAGCAATGCCCGAGTGGAAGGGGTGCTCTGTTCAAAGCCCACGAGGATAAACTCTGTCACGGTGCTGCCATTCCTTGTGTCTACCATTTGGGGCCTGCTTGAGAAGGGAAGATAGATAAAGCACAGATAAGATAGTAGGGTATAGGTATTTCCCACTTGTATAAAAATAGATTAAGGGAAAATGAGTGAAAGACATGGGAATTTCAGTAAACTACACGTGAGTCAGCACTGTCATGGGCACTGAAAATACCAGTTCTATTGCAGGCTGCAATAATGGAACCATATTATAACCAAGGGAGATTCTATTATCCTTTCTATGAATCAGGCTGTACTTGAAATACCATATCCAGCTCTGGACCTCTATTTTAAATGATTATCCACCAAAGGGATTATGTTCAGAAAAAAAAGATGGTGAATGATCTAGAAACCACGCTACAAACTTTTAAAGGAAACTTTAAAAGGAAGTCTTAGGGAAACTCTGAGAGGTCCTTTTAAATTTAATAGGTTTTTCATCTAGAAGAGAGAATTTACTTTCTCTATGTAACCTCAATGAGTAGAACTCAAACCAGAGGCAGAAATACTAGAGAAAAAAATGACTGCTGTTTCTTATTATAAATTTTCTTTGTTCTTTTAAGTATACAACCAATGTCTGCTCCTTGTGGAATATTTGGAAAATACCAAAAAAGCAAAAGCTAAATAAATAAATAAAAGAATCAACCAGAAGGAAACCACAATCTATATTTTAGTTCATGTCTTTTCAATAGGTTGTTTTTTTTTTTTATGTTTGTATTTTAAAAGCTATGAAGACCAAAACAAGGCTGAGTGGAAACTTCCATAGGAACTTAAGTGAGGGAGAGTATATTTTCAAGAAGAAATGCAGTAATTACAGCTGATTCCAGGATGGGGAATGCAATGCAATAGGGAGGAAGTAAAAAAGATAAAAATTCATTCTTATATGAATGGGGAACTGGGAACAACTGCACTCCACCCCACTTTACAGTCAAAAATGGTTTATTCATTTAATAAACGAATGCTCAATGTGTTCCATATACTGAGCTGGGTGCCAAAGATATAAAATCATGCAGAGAACTTCCTCCCTGACCCCATGGGCATTATACTACACCCCAAGTCATTAAATCAGGGGGATAAGTGAGCTCATAGAGAATCCATATAACATATGGACAATATTAATAAAAAGCATACATTTATAAGCAGATATGTTGCAAACTCTATTGCCTCTATACAGGGAATGTACACTTTGGAAGGGTCATGAACCACTTGCAACATATTATTGGTATATTAGAGTATAAAAAAATCTTAAATGAATTCCTAAGGTCCAAAAAAGTTCAGATCATATTGACCACACTAAAACTAGGCATTAAAATTCTTAAATTTCCACACAGAGGAGATTTCTTAAAATTTATTTATTTTCTCCCCTTGATGAGAGAAAAAGAGTGCAGGTGTTAGCTAGTATATGGGATTTTCCTTAAGAATACTGTTTATCATTACATTGCACACTTTAAATATCATATAATTTTTTTAATTATACCTCAATAAAGCTGAAAAAAAGTCTGTCAAATCCAAGTGGGAAAAAGAAGGAATATTGCTTGCTCATTTTTTTTTAACTTCAAGAAAAGAAGTAAACTCTTACTGAATATATAAATTTAGAGGGTATTGTTTTAATAAATTGTGGATAACATTCTTCTGATCAGCAGGGCTGCCAGGAGTGTTGTACCATTTGTGCACTGCCCAAAGGCTCCTGAAGGTCACAGTGGATGCTGAAGTCCAGCCTTTGCTCGGCTTAACCAAGCCGTGTACTCTGGTGAGGGGCTGTGTGGATTCAAAGTGGTACCTTTCTTCTAATCTTGTTCTGAGAGGGAGTGACTTCTTAAAATTAACCCGAATATACTATGTATGTAAGGAAGATCTGGCCATGAGGATAATTAAATTTCACCACTTGTTTATTTTTCATCTGATAAGACTGGTGAAGTCTTTGAATGAATAATAATAAATAAGCCTATGTTCTACTGAGTAGGTTTTATGAATAAAAATGCAGTAGGTATTTCTTCTAATGTGGTAGTACTCAAAGTGTGGTCCACAGACTAGCAGCAGCAGAAGCGTCACCTGGGAACTTCATAGAAATTATTGGGCTTCACTCCAGATCTACAGAATCATAAACCCCGGGGATGGAGTGTTTTAACAAGACTTCCATGTGATTCTGATGTACATTAAACATTGAAAAACTACTATTTTAACTCAGGTGAAGACAAAGTGTAGCCCCCAAGACAAATACAGTCCGTTGTTTATTTTTATAAATAAAATTTAATTGGAACACAGCCACACTAATCTGCTTATGTATTGTCTGTGATTGTTTTTCTACTACAAAGGCAAAGCTGAATATTTGCCAGAGACCATTTAGCCTGCAAATATGATTGTCAGATTTAGCAAATAAAAATATTAGATGCCCAGTTAAAATATGATTTTTCAGATAATCAATGAATAATTTTTATTACAAATATGTTCCATGCAATACTAGTAAATCAATGCATGGAGGCTAAAATATTTACTATCTGGTCCTTTACAGAAAAGATTTGCTGACTCTTGCATAATCTTATGATTGTAGAGTGGACTTGCCTGCAATAGACAGGAGCATGTAAGGGAGGCAATGAAAAAAAGGCCTTAGTCCTGATCACACACCTGGGATTCTGGTGGGCTGAGTCTCAACTACTTCCCTCCCAATTAGAAGACTCAAACTAAGAGATCAACCTGCCTGGGATGGAAGGGCAGCTGGTGCCACTTGCTTTTCTGTTTATTAAACTTATTACATGAGTTATTTTCTCTAAGTGCCTGCTGTTACACATGTTCAATTAAGATACAGTGGATGTTTTACAAGAATTTTGCAACTAAATCAGAAGGGATTTTGTAACAACAATAAAACTAGGCATGATTATGAAAAACATTCCATCTAGTAAACATTGAAAAACAAAAAGCCCTCTGAAAACAACTTTTAGATAGATCAAACAGGGAATCAAAAGATTAATTACAGACTATCTAAAAAGATAATGATAATAAAAGGAAGCATATATCAATAAATATATACACAGGTATTTGTTAAAGGAAAAGTTAATAGCCTGAACTACTTGCATTAAGAATAAGAAATAAAGATAAATGAAGTGAAATAGCTCAAGAGGTTAGAAGCAGATAAAATTAACATAAGCAAGACAAAAAGGGAATATATGGAAAGGTCAAAGAAGAAATAATTGAATAAAAAAACAGAAAAAAGTAGTTAATAAATAAACTCAAAGATAATAAATAATTTCAAAGAAATTGGTCCTCTGAAAAAGTCAATAAAATAGACAAACTATTATTTACATAATAAGAACAACAAAAATGAGATGTGAGGAAGAAAGCACAATATACAAGCTATAAACAAAAAGTTTTAATAATCACAGCCGCAAAGGAAACAAAAATAATTATGCCATAGTATTTTGCCTATGACCATCAGGTTTGAAGGTCTGGATGAAAAGATAACTTTCCAGGTAAATGTTAATATAAATCACTAAAATTCATTAAAGAAAATATAGAAACCAAACTAAACTATCATCCTTAATGAAATGAAGCAGTTCTGAACTTTGGCTTCACATTATAGTCTCTTGAAGAGTTTTAAAATGTTGCCATGCCTATGTTGCAAACGAGACATACTTAAAACAATGTAAGGAGAGGGATTCAGGCATCAGTGTTTTTAAAAACTTCTCAGGTGGCTCCAGTGTTGCAGTCAAGTTTGAGAACTACTAAAACAGAGAAAATTGACAAAGAGCTAAGCCCCAAATAGCTCCAGACCCTGATAGTTTCCTGAGTTCTTTCTAATTTTGCAGCAATCAAATATTTTTGACAGTTCATGATAGAAAAAATAATGGGTTCCTGACTACTTTTACAAAGTCATCAAACCGTTGAATCCAAAATCTGAGAAGTAAACAAAAGAAAATTATAACTAAGACAGTTTATTAATAATGACGAGTCAGGCAAAGTAAAATCTTAGCAAATGGAATTCATCAGTACAGTCAAAGAAAAATACATCATGATCAAGTGAAATCCATTGCAGTGACTTAAGGTTCTGCTTATATTAGGAATTCTAGTACTATAACTACCATAGTAATATGTCAAAGGTGAGAATATTCTAAATTCTAAATGAGATGTTTGATAAAATTCAATAGTGATACCTGATTGTTAAAATTTCTTAGTAACGCAGTACTTGAAAGAGGTTTCCATGTCATAATTTAAAAATTTATCTAAATTAAAATAATTATGATATACACTATGCATTATGTACTATTTGTTCTGATGTGTAATATATAGTAAGTTTTTAAAGCTTCAAAACCATACATGGAGTAGATAGTCTTTCTTTCATCCTTATTTTACAAACACACAGAAAAGGTGAGCAATTTGCCCAATATCATGCAGACGCTTGAATTAAAATCTGAGAGTCTGATTCCAAAAGGTACACTGTCAACTACTCCCACAGCTTCAGGGTTTTGGATGCCCTATAATTACTAGCCAAAGTATCTGAAAAATGAATTCAAGAGGTAGTATGTTGGTACATGTTTAACAGATGACTCTTCTAGGGACACCTGATTTGTAACATTTGCCAATTTCCATAGTGTTAATATTCCCATATGACCTACTTTGCTAGAAATGTGACACCACTAAACATGGAGTTAGGAAGGGATGCATGTTACATTACTGTTGTATGTTTTTCCAACCATATAGATACAACAGATGTAAATACATGACCTTGAGAGGATAGATAATAGTAAAATGTAGTGAAAAAACTTAGGAAGTAATGAATTTTTAGTATCTATTACCTTTATCTTATAATATATTTAATGGTTTGTTATAATATGTTAAAACGGCCATGTTTAACAATCAGTTCTTAAAATGCCTCAAAATTTAATAATTGGTTCTTCAGAGCTGGTACCCACTGGGTCCAGCACACCAATGGAATGACAAGGAAGGGCAGAATTATCATTTGCAGGTGTATTGTTAGGATTGGTGAAGACTTTTAGGATTAGGTGCATTTCTTCCTTTCTCTTTATGTTTCTGCCTCAGCCTACAGGGAGGCCAGATTTTCTACCTAGGAGGGGATAGGATAAGGGTAGAGAAAACACTTTTGACCTCACTGTTCATCTTTGCTGTAGAAATAACTTAAATATCCCTCAGTTGGGCACTGGTTATGCATATTATGGTACATACGAAAAATGGGAAAATCTTGTAGGTCTTACCTCATTCTGTTGCTATAGCTAGAAATGGTCTGTTTGTCACCAAACCATTTCAACAGCTAAGAAGGACAGTCTCATGGAGGCTGTGGATGAGCTAGCCTAGGCAGGACATTGGAACTTGGGGTCCTCTCTGGAAGAAACAGTACCCCATTAGCTTATATGATCCCTTACATGAAATTTCTCAAATAATTCCAGATGAATGTCAACTCAGATGAAGTTTCTTTACTCACTTATAGCAATTTATAGTTTACAAAGCATGTTCATGTATATTACTCCGTTTAACTCTGCTGCTGCTGCTGCTAAGTCGCTTCAGTCGTGTCCGACTCTGTGCGACCCATAGACGGCAGCCCACCAGGCTCCCCCGTCCCTGGGATTCTCCAGGCAAGAATACTGGAATGGGTTGCCATTTCCTTCTCCAACGCATGAAAGCGAAAAGTGAAAGTGAAGTCGCTCAGTCGTGTCCGACTCTTAGCGACCCCACAGACTGCAGCCTACCAGGCTCCTCCGTCCATGGAATTTTCCAGGCAAGAGTACTGGAGTGGGGTGCCATTGCCTTCTCCCGTTTAACTCTAGGTAAAACCTATTAAATAGGTACTATCTCCACTTTACAGAGGAGGAAAACTGAGGCTCAGAGAGCTAAAGTAACTTGCCCAAGATCATATGTCTACCAAATAAAAGTAATGAGATTCAGACCAGGCCTTTTAGTCCTTAGAATAACTTTTTCCCAAGCTGCTTAGGGCAGAGATGTCACTACCTCCTGTAGGTTATACAATTACTTAATATCACATTTTGGTCAGGAATACACACACACATCTATGTACACACACATATGTTATAGTTCATGTTTCATTATAGTTATAGGCTTCCTTCTTTGAAATTAATCCCTAATAAAAACAATATATTATGAAGGAAGAATTCTCTTTAAGATTTGGATCTATTGATTAGCCACTTTAGCCTTTTTCCTTAGGTTAAATATTTACAGGCCCTTTTATGATGCCTTGCTATCCTCATTTCCTCATTATCTGTAAAGTTTCCAGAAATCAGAAAAGAAGCAACTAAAGAAGACATTGATTGGAGGCTTGGAGACAAGTATAAGAACTAAAGAAGCACATACACTTTGTATTTAAAAAATTCACTGTATATAATACCCCTGGCCAACTGACTGATGAGATCATCCCTGAAACAAAGAATATATTGTGGAGGGCGCTGAATCAGAATACTGAAAAGAAAGACTAAAGAGGTTAAGAAGGAATATTCTGGGAGATACCCCTATTCAAATATAGTAAAGAGCTCTTCTCTAACGCTCATAAGACAGAACAATAGAGGTAAGTGCAACAAGAGTATTAAGTTAGACTAAAGGAATGTTTTAGTATTTAAAGGGGAGTTTGAAAGCATGAAGTGACTGACCAAGGAGTAATGAAAGATCTTTTCTGTATTCATTGCAAATAGGACAGATTTCAGTGCATCAGGTCTCATTTCAGGTCAAAATGGTCCAAAAACACAGTGGACTGGAGCCTATGCTTCCTTCTGTGTTTGCTTGTGTGTTAATAGCATTAAGATACAGCCACTCTCACTCCTTTCCATATCCAATTAGCCTTTTGTTCCCTCTTTTCAATCTCCTCTACCAGCTTTATGCACCCTCCACTCCATTTACTATTTACCATACACAAATCCATTTATTTGTTCATTCACATTTTGTTTGGTGCCTACCATGCACACACTCCAGTCCTGGCCTCCACACTTTTACACATACTGGTCTTTTTTATGTTATTGTCCTTTGCCCCTATTGGCATCTGGTGAATTCTTTCTTACCTTTTGTGATGCAAATTATACACTGCCTCCTCAGCAAAGCCTTCCCCAATAACCTATCATCTCTCCTGTCCTTTTCTTTCAATGAAAAATCACTTAATTTCTTTTTAGAAGTAAGCTGTTTAGATCCCATTATTTGCTCTTTGAGCCACAAGTGTTGTGGACAGTTAATACAGGCCCTCCAAATAATCAGAAGAATTAAATTAGCTTTATAACAGACAGTTCTGGCAATAGATCAATACTGATATATTTAACAATCTTTATCACAGATTAGGTAAGAAATAAATACTAAATATAACTGATTGAAATAATCAATACAAAATAAAACTGAAAATAGGTAAAGCTATATGCAGCAAGATTTAGATCTACAAATTTTGACTTGGGAAAATGGGACTGGATAAAAATAAGGCCCACAAAACAAATCTCATAGAAGCAGAAGCTATTATGGTAAAATTGATTTGAACAAAAGACTGATAGAAGTATATTGATAAGTTAAACATAAACAAGTTAGTCTGGATCAAAATAACTTCAGTATTTTTATTCACATTACAAAACTGGAAATATTTTAAGTACTATACTAGAAAACTGATCAAGGAATTAATATGGATTAATGAATTTATTAAGTTATATCAATAATTCAGTGGTGCTGGTATAATTCTGATTTAAATGCTTTTATTCGCTAACATAGAGTCAATCAGAAGGCCACAAGAGTGAGAGGAAAATAACTGTAGAATCGTAATAGTGGGACAAAAATATCTATTGGTTCTCCAGCACAAAGTTAACTTTTGATTAATGGTTTTTGAACAAGTAAATGAATATTTAAACAATGTGATTTTTGTTGATCACTTTCTATCTATGTAACCCACTAACTGAAATTTAACTGAAAATTCATATTTATCAAATTTGAAATATTTAATACATAATTAAGTTGGTTATTTTAGTCTGAAAAATTTGCATTTTTAGCTTTGTTTTGAACATTTCAAGGAGTTTTAAATTCCAGTTGATCTATATATCCTCCTACCTTAATTTTAAATAAACAAAAATTTGTATTACTCAGGAAATGAGAGCATGCAATACAGAGAAAAGGGACAAATTAGAGAAACCACCATGATAATGCTGAATATTTCTTCACTATTTCATTGATCCTTCTGCTTTCCAAGAATGAAAGAGAGAAACTTGAGAGCAAGGGAAGCGAACTGAGGAATGTAAATTAATTTTTTATTTAGTTTGTTTTAAGGAAGCTTCACACCATAACTTAACTATAGTTGTATAAAATTTTGAATATATTTCAAAAGCCCACAGAAAGAATGAAAGAAAATAGAAACGAATTTTCAATGAAGGGGAACTTCTGTGCCAAAGGTGATAAATCATCAGCCTTCTGGTTCACACAGATGTGTTTTATTAAGCCACAGTCTTTCCTCCAAAGGACATCTCACATGAAACTCAAGATATAAACTTCTTAGGCGAAAACAATCGGAAGATCTTCCTGCACTGTGCCTATTCTTATCAATAACTAATAGAGTTAATTAGTTTATTAAAAGCCTCTAGCCCGTCCCAGTCCCAAGACTCTTACTTGTCACTCCACTGCAGTATGTTCTGATAGGAATTCAGGCTTTGCCTGAGTCACACTAGAAATCATGAAGAGAAAGATAGACTGGACTACATCAAATAGAAAACTGGTAGAACTAAAAAAAGCAAATATAAGAGGCAACAATATATGAAATTTAGTTTAAAGAGCTTATCAAAACACCAAGATCTTAAGAGATAAAAGGACAAGAACTAACAATTCATAAAACGGAAAAACCATCCCAAAGTGTTCAAACTCATTAATAACAAACAATAGTTTTAAAACAGATACTATTTCTGATCCATTAAATTATATACATTTTAAAATTATAACATGCTGGTTAAATGGTACTCCACTCTTGGCTGGAAAGCAGTTTGAAAACGTGTAACAAAAGCTTTAAAAATGTTCATTTCTTTTAATTTAGGATCTTTTAAATAATACTTACCCCAGAGTTCAATTATCTGGATTAAAATTCTGGCTTCACTGTGTTGAACACAACCATGTTGTGCTCTATCTACTCAAACAAATAAAGCAAAGACTTCTGACAAAATCAACAAATAAAATTCTGGCTTCAACACTTATCAGCTGTATAAACTGAGGTGACTTAAATTAACATGCCTCAGCTTCCTCATCTCTAAGATAAGAATAATAATAAGAGTAACTACATTATATTAGTTGCTCAGTCGTGTCTGGCTTTTTGTGACCCCAAGGACTGTAGCCCACCAGGCTCCTCTTTCCATGGAATTTTCCAGGCAAGAGTACCAGAGTGGGTTACCATTCTCTTCTCCAGGGGCTCTTCCTGACCCAGGGATCAAACCCAGGGATTCCTGCATTGCAGGCAGATTCTTTGCCATCTGAGCCACCAGGGAAGCCCAGTAACTACATTATTAGATCATTATGAGGATTAACTACATTATTAGATCATTATGAGGATTAAATGAATTGATATTCATGAAGTTTTTCGACTAGTGCCTGGCACACAGTGCTAAATAAGTTTTCTAATGTGAATAGAATCAACCATTTAAAAATTTACTCCAAGAAATTAATTATCAAAGCTTTATAAACAAAACTGCAAATCATGGCATTATTTATAACAGCAAAAAATAACAGGCTATAATAGAGAAATGGTTATCTATATTATAGAAGATTAAAGTGTTGAAATATATAGTCATTAAAATTATGTTTATGAACTCTCTACAATGATGCTGAAATACTTAGTAATTTTAAGTGAAACAAAGAGCAAAATATAAACCAGCATATTTGGTACACCCATGAGTACATTAATTAAACAGCATTTTCCTTTGCATTGATAAATGATCAAAAGCTCACCAAAATGTTAAAAATGGTTCCTTGTACTTTCATATACTGCTATATATAGATTTTTATGGTATAAAGTGATATTATGTGTAATAATATTGTTTTGGTATGATTTATAAAATGCACCAAAAATAAACACACTTCTCACTTACTCATTACATCTTCTTACTCTTAGTGTTTAAAATACCCTTGTTAAACTGACTAAATATTGTATATAATTAGTTTGTTTAATAAAGCTATATGTATATGTAATTAAAATACATTAGGTATATTAAAAAGAAATAAATCAACTTAATAAATATATAATTTATTCATTCACTCAACAAATATTTATAAAGAACTTATTATGAGCCAGGCCCTGTTTTAGACACTTGGGAAATAGCAATTGATCAAGACCCTAATGCTGGGGAAGATTGAGGGCAGGAGGAGAAGGGGGTGACAGAGGATGAGATGGTTGGGTGGCATCACTGATTCAATGGACATGAGTTTGAGCAGACTCTGGGAGATAGGGAAGGACAGAGAAGCCTGCAGTCCATGCGGTCACAGAGTCGGACACAATTGAGCGGCTGAACAACAACAAAGACCGTCCTCATGATGCTTCCATTCTATTGGAATTAAGAAAATAAAGTAGAAATGGCTTTGGCTAAAAGAATCTTGAAGTGGCTAAAAATATACATCTCAAAGGACTAAAAAAGATTTAGAAGGGTTAAACTCATGGCATTATTAACCAAATTCCATCAAATTTAATAATTCCTAGACATGTGCATTTCAGACAATCATATTCTGAGATGATTTCCTTGGATGTTAAAATTAAGAGAAATAAAGACAGACCCCTAAGCAGACGCAAAAATAGAAGACTCTTAAAGAGTTGAAATCATCGAATATCATCAATACACATAAGATTTTATGAATTTGTTAAATGTGAATTTTAGGTGAATCTGTCATCGTGAAAATTAATCATTAGGCTCACAGGAGGATTAGTTTTAGGATACTTAGTTCACTCCCTTTAGGCTGCGGTGGAATCAATATCTAAATAGTTTTTGTGATTTTTATGGGAATTAAAAGAAATATTGTTATCAAATACCTGGCTAAGTCTAACCTTCATCTATTATAGAGCAATTTATGATGTCATAGCCTTAGCAAAAAATAAGATTTATGTTCAATCTTTTCTTTACCATTAGTAAGTAGACATTTTTCAAGGTAAATGTGACCTTTCCACCTTACTATGGCTCTTCTAGATTCTATTCTTTTATAGTTAGATCTACGGCAAAGTCTCCATATTTCTGAAACATAAAGAATTATACTTCATATCTCATGTTGGTCTGACATTGTGAGGGCCCTCACTTGGCATGACAGACTTTACTGCTATGGACAAGACAAAAGCACAGGCTGTATTCACAAGGAAACTTCTCTGGCACCCACAAGTGAACTATGATTTTAGATCTTTCTTTCAATCTGCTTTCTTACTTTTAGATGGATTTCATATCCACTTTGCTTTCCACTTGATAGTTGTTCATAGTCTCCTCCCCAGAGACATAATCTAAGCTATAAAGCAAAAACCAAATAAAAACATTCTGAAAATAACCACCCGTAGAAGAGGTTTTAAATAATTTAGGGAAAAGTTCACCCCTGAAAAAACATTTCACTTCCAATACTCTAAAAAGCAGAGGGAAAACAAAGTGAAAAGGTGACCAGTTAATCCACTTTTAGAATGATCTATGAGTGTGCTTAGTCACTCACTTGTGTCCAACTCTTAGTGACTCCATGGACTGTAGCCCACCAGGCTCCTCTGTCCATGGGATTCTCCAGGCAAGAATACTGGAGTGGGTTGCCATTCCCTTCTCCAAGGATCCTCCCACCCCAGGTATAGAACCCAGGTCTCCTGCACTGCAGGTGGATTCTTTACTGCCTGAGCCGTCAGGGAAACCCTTTAGAATGATTAATCCCTGAATATTAAAGGCCTGGCTATTTGTGCAAGATGAGATTGTTGGAAATTATACACAGGTACTTTTTGATTGATGAGATCAAAATTGAGCAGTAGATAGGCTTGTTTTAGAAGTCTTAGGGCTACAGTAAATGTGAACTACAGTGCCATTTATGTTGTCTTGAAAAACTGTACTGATTATAAAAAGAATCAGAAATACAAAGACAGGGAGAGAAGATAGACCATCTGAAAGTCTTGGAAAGAACTAAAGCGTTACCAGTTCAATGACATACATTGTATCAATATTTAGAGGTGATGGAGATACTATTTTGAAAACTAACATCTACATGTGAAATACACATATATACGGCAGATGTATAGAAAAAGCTTAGGGTTTGGAAGTAGATAAACTTACTAATAACATTTTGTTGACTGGTGTAAATATTAATTGATAAGGAAAAACCTATATTTAATGTGACTGACCAACGGTAGTTGTTTAGTACACATTCATTACCTTCTCCTTTACTTCTTTTCTCCCTTCTTTTCTTCTTTGCACTCCATATGTTGGAAGAGATCTTTCAAAGTCTTGATCCAATGTTCCACTGCCATGGAAAATTCCTGGGTAGACATTGTGGTTTTTATAAAATCACTCTTCTGGATCAGGAAATTCTTTTGTATGTCAGATTAAACTCCTGTCTCATCTCAACTCCTTGCCCTACCTCCTTTTAAATTTATTTATTTTGTATTCCTTAGAGAAAATGGGAAAACTGAATTTTCATGTTATTTGCTTACTTTGTAATATATTCACAAACCTCTTTGAGACTTCCTCAGCCATCTTTTCTCAAAGGAACAGGAAAGATAAATGTACAGATAAACAGGAAAACTATTCACAGGCAAATGACGTGAGAGAAAAGCACAACTGGGAAAGGAGGAAGAGAAATACATCATGAGGAAAATAAAAGGAAAAAAGGTGGATGGGAAGAAAATGGAAGATAAAGTCAAATCGGGGAATAAAGTGAAAATTAGAAAATAAGGTAAGACTAGATTGTGAAAACATAACTGGAACCATCCCTTCCACTTCTGTGACTCTCCATGGTTTAGATTCTCTCACATATGCCTCACAACAATCTGTGAGGAACTTCATGCGAAAAGGTGCCACTAACAAGACTTTAAAACTGAAACAGAACCTCGGGAAAGAGGAAGTGACCTGACTTGTCAAGTATCTAGAAAGGTAGAGAGGTAAGACTCTAATTGTGGCCATTTGGTATCCTCAAAACCCTTGTGGATCAAGGCCATTTATCAATAGTGTATGAAAACCAAAAGAAACTTTCTGGTCCTGGGACAGTGCCCTTTCTGCTGTTCATGCTGAAAGAGAATGGAAAAATTATTGAAGGTGGGGATAGAGAGAGAGGGAGATGAAGGACATGATGAGGGCAGACAGAGAGCCAGAGAAAGAGAAAGGAAAACTCCCAGAAAGAGGAAAAGCCAAGTAGGAAACAGACAGAGAGGCCCACATAAGCAAAATGGCACATGTCCTTGGATGGTACAGAATCAACCTGCTAATCTAGGAGTCTGGAACCCTCTCAATTCAACCAGGTGACTCAGAAGAATTGGTCTGGTTTTGGGTTCTTTCTGCCTTAGGTCACTTCAAAACAAGACCAGCCATCTCATCCAAGCCATCTGCCCTTCAGCCAGAGAAAGAAGGGCAGATGGGCAGACTCAGAGAGCCTGAGAGAAACACGGAGGGGAGATACAGAAGAAGCAGCAACTAACTGGAGATAGTTGGGAAATCAGACTCATAGCTAGTCATTTAGAGAGAAAGAAACAGAGCAAGGGGTTAACTGAGTCAAGATCTGTGACATTTGGCTTTTTAAAATAAAAAAAAAATATCTGTGACATCTTGTATATGGCCACTCTGTGCTGAATCTTGTGTGATCTGAACACAAGTGGATTCTGAGAGAGACAGTGAGTGTTCATCTCTGATGGATACCAACAGAGGCCGAGTCAGCTTTCAGCATAGGGGAAGTATACATTCACTGACCTTTTCCATGGGCTTTGGCATATGCAGATGAGGACATTGGCTGTGCTGCTGTCAGGCCCAGAGTGAAGGTGCTGTGAGTTCTGCTGTAAGCCAGCTGCTCATGTATAGTTTGAGCTTCCAAGTCTCTAATCCCTCTGACTCTACTGTATTCTCCATGCTGTCTTTCTCACTCTATCATCACACACACACACACACATCAACATAGCAAGAGATCCAACAGGCTCACAACATCATAGAGGTAGAGACTGCTTCTCTCTGGCTACTATAGGAAACTTACTATAACAGATGAAGAATCCATTTTTAAGTCTGTCTTTATCTGATCAGGTCTCAGGAGTCTAAGCATATCAGAGCGGTCTTAGGATCCTCAGGGAAACATGTCCATTGGCAAAGCGCCCTGGAAATTCTGGGTTAGTTTCAGATTTGCCAGGCAGAACATTTTTTTCCCCACCCAAGACTGCTGTTTTTAAGAACTAGTGGTCATGATATTTCTGTTTCTTGACCCCTTATGTCAGACAAGAATCCCCATTCCCCAGAGGTAGAACCTACCTATAACCTATCACTGTCACCCTCAATCTGAGGGATTAAGGAAGATTCAGTCCAATGTGAGATGCCAGGAAATGAAGTTTCCTTTGGAAAAATGTTTAATTCAGAACAGTTACTAAATGAAATCGATTATCTAGTCATGTTCAAAATGTCCTACATGTCTTGTATACTCTTTTTTTAAACAGTTGGTTTGGTAGTATAAGAATCCAAGCAAGATCTTATAAGCAGCACAGCACAGGAAAGAGGGGGCCATGTCAATAAGACTAATTTTGTATACCTCTGCTGGCAGTGGGAAGGCTGTAATTTCCTCCCCTGCCTTGCTCAGATGGATTTAGCAATTGCACAGGGTTGAAGCTATAGAAGCAGCATTTCATCAAACTTGGCCAGGGACTACAGGGCTGATAATGTGATAGTGCGCCACGTTTAAGCCTCTACCTCTATTTTCACTTTCTCTTCAAGCAATCTTTGATATCATGTGCCAAGGGACAGTCTACTGGGGTGATGAAAGAAGCCCTTCATTAGGAACTCCTTGTGTTCAGGACATTAGTGCAACATGAGGAGAAACCAGAGAAGAGGGTAAGCAAACAAAGGCCACCCTGCCAGGAGATCAGGAAACTGTCATCTACTGAACAAGGTGAGAAACAGGGTCAACCTCTTCTAGGAGTATCTTTAGGGGAGAAATGTTGTTTTGAAATTGTTACATGAAATGAAGAAAATGAACAACTTCCAATCAATCTATCTCCCTCTGACTTTGAATTAAGATGAAGAGACATATCCTGACCTTTCCTCAGGCTCTTGGGTTCATTCTTGAGGGAAATTTTTTTTCTGGGGTGATAAATAGACCTCTCTACAGGAATAACACTGGATCCTTTGTTCTTTAACCACAAATGAAGTCCTAAAGTGTTTCACTCAGTTGTCTCCAAGTCTGAAAGAGTAATATCAAATATATTGCACCATCTGTAGGTATTAGTGTTCAAGAAAAACCCATCCTTATCCAATTTTTAACTGATCAAAATACAAAATACTATACTGTGCAATATAACAAATTCTGAAGCTGGGTGTAATTTTTTAAAAGGGAAATAGCTGTCCTGAATTAAGATGATTAACTCCATAAAGGGTGACATTAATTTTTTTGAGAACAAGCATTGTTGTACAGAAAGGATGACAAAACTTGTCTTTATCACATTTCATGAAGTCCTTGTGAAGTTTCTAGCTAAAGTTCTGGTCTGGGGCATAAGCACTGTTACTAATATTTAATAAATGGTAGAGAAGTATAACAGCTGACAGGCTACTATGCACAACTCACAAAATTCTGTGTCTTTCTTTGGGAAGTGGTAAACAGAATTTCTTAATTTTAATATAGTCATATGTAAGATTCCCCCTTTTTTTGTTAGTACTTTTGTCTTAAGGAACATTTCCCAACCCTGGCATCATGTAAATATTTTTCTATTTTATCTTCTAAAGCTTTATTGTTTTGTTTACCAATTAGACCTAATAAATTAAATGAAAGTTATTTTTGTATTCTGCATACATCAAGTAGGAGTCAAATGTTGGTGTCACTTGTTTTCTGTATGGAAAATCATTGTTTGTGTGCATGTGTGCTCAATTGCTCAGTCATGTCTAACTCTTTGTGACCTCAGGGACTGTAGCTCACCAGGCTTCTCTGTCCATAGAATTTTGCAAGCAAGAATACTGGAGTAGGTTGCCATATCCTACTCCAGGGGATCTTCCTGATCCAGGGATTGAACCTGCATCTCCTGCATCTCCTGCATTGGCAGGCAGGTTCTTTACCACTGAGCCACTGGGGAAGCCAAGTTGTCTGGGCATCCTTAATTTAAAAACCTTTCTCCATACTGCTTTGCAGTTCCACCTTTGTTATGAATCTTGCATGGATTTTATGTGTGTATCATCATGCTGTTTGTTAGTAAAGACAGTTTTAATTCTTCCTTTTCACTCTTTAGGCCTTAATACTGATTAAAATACTAAGAATGGAAATAGTTGTTTTATTCTTTATATGAGGGAAAAAGTATTCAAGATTTTGTTTTAAGTAGGATATGAACTATATGTTTTTTTGTTTGTTTCTGTGGATTCCCTTTGTTAGATTGAGGGTCTCTACCTTTCTCTAGCATTTCAAATTTATGTTCTCATGCCTACAAAATAAAAACTAGCTTTTGAGAACACATTTAAACCAAAATATACATTTTAAGCACATTAGAAAATCGTCTACTGTTGCAGCAGTGGGGCAGGGGGAGTGGAGATAAAGGGTATAAAGACAGAATAAAAACTATTAAAGACATAAAACAAGAGGGCCTTTCCTTGCAGGGACCAATGATGGCTTGTCAGGAAAGGAGGAATGTGATTAACTCAATCCTTCCAGGAACAAAATTTTTAAAACAAAACATATGAAAACACAAACATAAATATATTAGCACCTAGAACATGAACAAAGTAGCACTTGAAAGAGGAAAAGCTGGAATGATGAACAGCTTGCAAAAATACTGACAGTGATATGGGCTTTTCATTCTGAATAAGAAGTCTAAAAAACATGTAAGTCTGATTCTCAGACACATGGGTGTCATTTACAGTTGGAAAGGAGAAAGTAATGTTTTGGACGTTCTGATTTAGATATGTGAAATACTTTATCTCATCTATCATTCAGTCTTTATAACCACATTGAGCTAGATACTGTCTTAGTTAAGACTTTTTGTTGTGAGAAATAGAAACTCATCTGTAATAGTTTTGAGGGAAAAAATGGAGTATATATAAGGATGCATAGTTATATCACAAACTCAAGAGCAAGAATGCAGGTGGATCTCCAAAGCTGACTAAACCCTGGGCAGTCATTATCTTAGGTTCCTTGTCTGGAGACACATTACTTTACCTCTGTTTCCCTCTGTTCGATGACTTTCACCTATTCTCCCTGCCAATTTTTTTTATTTCTTCAGGTACATGGCAGAAGACAACTACTCCATAGCTTGAGTCTCTGCTTGTTCCAGGCTAGAAATGGACTGTACTTACTGCATACCAAAGTCCCAGGAAAGAGGACGTAGTTGATCCAGCTTGATCATACTGATTGTGGTGATGATGGGGGAGGGGTGGTGTCCCATGATACTTACTAAAGCAGTTGCCAGCACCCACCACTGTGGGAGAAGAAGAGGGTTCTTGGGGAATGGGCTGTGTTTCTAAAATCTCTACCACAACTAACAGGACTGAGCAACATCTGCCAAATGAATGAATGACATGAGACTCAGTGTTCTTCAACTTCAAAGCTCATGATTTTTCTAATACATCATACAGCCTTCAAACGTTTGCATGAGATAACTGTTTCTACTACCTCAGTAAAAGAGCAAGGTCTTGTATAAGAGCATTTCCAGGAAACAGATGGCACATTCAAATCACAATAATTTGAAGAAGTTTAATAAAGATTTATTTGCAAAGATGTGGGCATGGTATAGGGAAATCACACGGGAGGTGGGCAGTTCCTGAAATCTAACATTAGAGGGGCTCAGCCTTAAGAGGTAATGGGAGATGGTGGTTCAAACCAATATTGTAAACCAATCATCAATCAATTAAAAAAACAAAAACAGAGAACTAAGTAGAGGGGGCCACAAGGTGGGAGTGAGATTTTAGCAAGGGGACTCAAGTGAGTCCACAACCCTCATAGGGAAACTGAGGTCTGAAGGATTAAATGCCCCAACCTCACACTCCTACTTCCTTCTGATATTCTGCCTATGCTAATCACTGGCTGAACCCAGTAGAAAGTCAGAGGTAAGGGAATCTGTTGATGTGGTTCATATAGCTTAGCCTGTGAAGCTGAGAGCTAAGTGAAGAGAATGAGGGATTATATTAAAGAGAGAAACAACTCTCTAGGTCTTTAGACTGGAAAATAAAAATAAACACGTATAATCAGATTCAAAATTCAAAAATGAGATTTTTTTAAGGGTGTTCCTAGAGGTTCTAGACTGGTTCCAAATAGGAAAAGGAGTACGTCAAGGCTGTATATTGTCACCCTGCTTATTTAACTTATATGCAGAGTACATCGTGAGAAACGCTGGGCTGGAAGAAACACAAGCTGGAATCAAGATTGCTGGGAGAAATATCAATAACCTCAGATATGTGGATGACACCACCCTTATGGCAGAAAGTGAAGAAGAACTAAAGAGCCTCTTGATGAAAGTGAAAGAGGAGAGTGAAAAAGTTGGCTTAAAGCTCAACGTTCGGAAAACTAAGATCATGGCATCTGGTCCCATCACTTCATGGGAAATAGATGGGGAAACAGTGTCAGACTTTATTTTTTTGGGCTCCAGAATCACTGGAGATAGTGATTGCAGCCACGAAATTAAAAGACGCTTACTCCTTGGAAGGAAGGTTATGGCCAACCTAGATAGCATATTTAAAAGCAGAGACATTACTTTGCCAACAAAGGTCCGTCTAGTCAAGGCTATGGTTTTTCCAGTGGTCATGTATGAGTGTGAGAGTTGGACGGTGAAGAAAGCTGAGCGCCGTAGAATTGATGCTTTT
The DNA here is from genome assembly GCA_024291935.2 of Okapia johnstoni. Taxonomy (NCBI): domain Eukaryota; kingdom Metazoa; phylum Chordata; class Mammalia; order Artiodactyla; family Giraffidae; genus Okapia; species Okapia johnstoni. The sequence goes on along the minus strand of CM044307.1, from coordinate 121,171,168 downwards.
GAACTGTGGTGTTGGAGAAGACTCTTGAGAGTCCCTTGGACTGCAAGGAGATCCAATCAATCCATCCTAAAAGAGATCAGTCCTGGGTGTTCATTGGAAGGACTGATGTTGAAGCTGAAACTCCAATACTTTGGCCACCTCATGCGAAGAGTTGACTCATTGGAAAAGACCCTAATGCTGGGTAGGATTGGGGGCGGGAGGAGAAGGGGACGACAGAGGATGAGATGGTTGGATGGCATCACTGACTCAATGGACATGGGTTTGGGTAGACTGCGGGAGTTGGTGATGGACAGAGAGGCCTGGCGTGCTGCAATTCATGGGGTCGCAAAGAGTCGGACACGACTGAGCGACTGAACTGAACTGAACTAGAGGTTCTAGATATGTTTAGTTTTCATGTCTTGGGTAAGCCATATATATTAAACTGATTACTTCAGCCGAAGTCATTAATCATTGTGCCTCAGGGGCTTCCTTGAAGGGCCAGGGCTCTGGACACTCTCATCAGAACAGCTTTGCTTTAGTATGGTTATTGCATCAGGATTCTGCATAAGATTTCATTGAGGAAACAGAGCTATAGCACCACCTATAGTCAGGCAATGTGCTAAGCACTCAAAAATGAATCTCAGATTAGTGAGGAAGACAGAAAGGCTAAGTAACAGTATACAGTGTTAGGAAAACGCACAGGTTATGAAGGGAACTTGCTGTTCTGTGCTTAGTCGCTCAGTTGTGTCCAACTCTGCGACCCGATTGAACCCAGAAGAGGGAAAGGATCAAGGAAGGTTTCCTGGAGTCAGTAACTGGAAAAGGAGGTAAAGAAACTCAGAGAACACTGCTGTTGTCCAAAAGAGGGAAGAGGAATCCAACAACTATGCAACTCTCTGAAACGGGGGATATCGCCTGGAAAGAACGAGATTATATGATCCACTGACAAGAATGGGAGCTAGGGTGATTCCACGTGATACGCAAAGATCTACGCTCACGCCCGCCTTCAGCCTTGGTCCGCCCCCATCCCATTCTCCGTCAAACTGGAGCGGTATTTCAACAATTGCCCGGGGCTGGGAAGGTATCCTAAGCCGGAGGCCCGCAGGCCCTACCAGGAGCGGGCACCTGCGGAGTCTCACAGAATAGCTGGTGTCACCCAGAGTGATCAGGTTCCAGCTCTCCCGCGGAATGGGCGGCGAAGAAGCAGGCGCTCATTGGTTGTTTTAGCGGAGCTCCGAGAGGCTGGGGAAGGTTCTTAGCTCGGGCCACGCCCACCTCTTCTGGCGGAGGCAATCAGGTCAGGACCCCGAGGCCTTCTGGGTAGTTTAGTGGTGCGGCGGCGGCTAACCCGGCTGGGAAACATGGGGCCAACTTTAGATGAAAAGAGCCCAGGGCCGGGCTACAAGTGAGGGCGGGCTGAGCTGGGACTCTGGGTAGAATTCCTGGGTTTCCTTCCCCACATTTTTCTGCCCCTGGGCCAGTCTCTGCTAACCCCCTACCCCAATGCATCGGATCCTATCCCGCGCCCGGGTCTCCTGGGAGCCCAAGACCTTAAATGGCTTTGAGAAGACAGTTCTAGGTCACTCAGCCAAATCCCAGTGTTCCTGGCCATATTCGCCCGTCACCACCCACGTTTAACACACTATTTCTATGATCAGGCAGTTTCTCTAGTCTGGAATTACTAGTCCCTGTCAACGTCTGTCAACCTCGCCCAATTTTCTACCTTTAATTTACTGATTACTCATTAAGGCTTAGTTCTAATATCACCTTCTCAGTATAAAGCCTGCCCTATTCTTCAGGAAAGTATTCGATTACCTCTTAAGGAGTTCAGGCTCTGGAACTGTTGCCCAAGGTAGAATTATATCTATGACATTTGAAATGTGATGGGATTTTGAACAAATCAATCTCTTCGAGCCTCAGTTTCACAACTCAAAATGGAGGCAGTACTAGTGCTTAAAGGGTTTTGTGAAGATTGAAAGAAGCTATTAGAACCTAAGTGCTTAATAAATGTGAGTGCTGTTATCTGTCTTCTCATATATAGTCTTCTACTTTGTATAGGCCTGTTATATAAGTTTGCCCTTTGTATTACCATTACTGGTTCTTCAGTTCAGTTCAGTCCCTCAGTCGTGTCCGACTCTTTGCGACCCCATGAACCGCAGCACGCCAGGCCTCCCTGTCCATCACCAGCTCCCAGAGTTCACCCAAACTCATGTCCATTGAGTAGGTTCTTACCAGCCGTAATAGACTTAGAGCTTAAAAGCTGGAACTGTCTTGTTTATGTCAGCATGCAACAGTGCTGGGAAAATATTAAATTATTTCTCAGAAGACTTTTTAAAAAGTACACTTTCCTCTCCTTTCCCCTTCTTTTTTTTCTTCTTTTTTCTCTTTCCTCCCACTCCCACCTTTTAACAAACTTTTAAGGCTTTTTGAAACAGAAATTTTCAAATTGGAGAAGGAACTGCGATCCTGAGGGAAGAATAATGGTGACCAGGAAGACCTTAACATTCCCCTTTCCCTGGACTACACTTAGGACAAGTTTATTCTTGACTGTTGTCCCTGATCTCTTTTCTTAGAGCATTCACTTTAGAAACTTGGAATTGCAAATTCTTTCCCTGCCCCTTTGAAATGTACAGAAACCTACCTAAAAACCACTTTTCCAGTTTTTAGACCAAGGAAATGTCTTACTCAAGGACCCTGGAGCCATCTCTTTGAAATATAATCGTCAAGGAAGATAGCACCCCTATTTCCTAATCTCTGTGGGAGGGTAGGGATCTAACTTTAATGGGTGTCTTGCCCCAAATTATAAACTACAGCGTGCAAGCTTACTTTTCCTTTGGGTAAGAGCAATTACCACCCACAGGTCGCCTAAATATCTTCCTACTGCAGCTCTTAAAAACTCTCCAGCCGCTTGTTTCAGCAGAGTTGAATTCGATCTCCCTGTTGCAGTAGTCTTAAATAAAGTCTTTCTTGCCTGCTTCACTTTGCCCTGGTGTAGTTTTTCTTTGATGATGTAAATGTTTAGGTACTGTGCTTATTGTTTCTTCTTGATTACAGTAGTGTCTCAGTTCCACCTTGTTATCTAAGAAGTGCTTCTTACATATTCTCATATCTACAGACTCACCAGTTTGGACTCAAAAGAGTAGAGCTTTGTGGAGTGAAGCTACTACTTTAGGTCACTGTAGAGGGTAGTAGGTGATATGCAGGATGTGGAAAGGGTTGTATATCTATCTGAGAGCATCCCAAGTGAGGTGCATTCATCTTAACGGAAGTAGCACCAGAAACAAAGCACAGGCCTGTATCATTTTCTTTCGTACCTATTATGAAAGGAGCATGAGAAAGATGCAGTCTTCAAAGAAAGAGAACAGCTGAGAATATAATGCCCTTTCAAGGTATGTTGGATTAAGGTAAGGAGAAAAGCTAGATGAGGCTAGAAAGATTGGGATCACAAATAGAAAGTCTTCTGAAATGGTGGAACTAGTGTTGGAGTGATGTTCCTTAAAATACAGAGAGTGAAATGTTTCCATTTAAGATGAGGAGGTAAGATGGAATAGGACTGAACTGGAATTATATGATACATGGCTACCAAAAAGGAAGGCAGTAGGGAGAGGGGAGTTAACTAGGGGCATGGGTAACAGGGAAGAAACTGGTAGTCTGAGAAGCTTGATAGAGGTACGCATTACTTGGATCTGATGGAAAATATCAGTCATGCATTTAAGGAAACTGGAGGACTTAAAAGAAGGCGTGTGACACCTGGCATCTCCTACTTGCCCTTTCCCAACACGAAGGAGCACAAACATACACCAAATGCAGTGTTGATAATTTAATGCCACCACTAATTCCCCCTCATGGGCTAGTGGAGGCAAACAAGATGAAGTTTAGGCTGCTGATCCCTAATTTTTCTTTTTCTTCTTTTCTCTAGCTGACTTTTCTTAATGTCTAACACTGCTCTCCAGTTGCTTTTTTCTTACTTCTTTCTCTACTGTTTCTCATATAGGAACAGAGTGGATGAGGGCAGATTCAGGAAGAGAGAGTGGAGTGTGAGAAAAAAAACATTAAGTGGAAAGAAAAAGTTTACTCCTAAATGTCTAGGCAGAACACAGGCTGGGAAGAGCATATAAAAGTGCCATGCAAAGAAAATGAAATAGAATTAAGTGTACTTGTGTGTTTATAGATCCTGTTGTGAGAACTTAGAAGAAAATTACTCAGCAGGAAGGTCTCCAAGTCTCCTGAAAAAAGTCCAAGAGAACACAGTGCTTAAAGGTACATCAGACAGATGAGCTGCTGCTGCTAAGTCGCTTCAGTCGTGTCCCTGGGATTCTCCAGGCAAGAACACTGGAGTGGGTTGCTATTTCCTTCTCCAGTGCATGAAAGTGAAAAGTGAAAGTGAAGCTGCTCAGTCGTGTCCGACTCCTAGCTACCCCATGGACTGAAGCCCACCAGGCTCCTCTATCCATGGGATTTTCCAGGCATGAGGATTGGAGTGGGTTGCTGGTGCAAAGGAACCTATGAATGCTCTTTCCTGGAACCTCTCAGCACTGGCGAGTTACCCAACTCTCAGGGATGGAGGAGGAAGCTGCCCTTCCAGGTGTCTTCCCACTAGACAGACTCTGCCTGGGAAAGGCTGCTCCTCCCAAGGGCCCTCGCCTTCGCCCCCTTCATTTCTTTGTTTCGGAAACTGTAGATGATGGGGTTGCACATGGGGGTGATGATGGTGTAGAGGAAGGAGAAAGGCTTGTCTTTGTCAGAACTATGTGTGCTGCGGGGCTTCATGTAAGAGAACATGGCTGAGGTATAGAGAAAATTGACCACGGTCAGATGGGAAGCACAAGTAGAGAAGGTCTTCCCCCGACCAGAGGAGGAATTTCTGCCCAGGATGGAGGCCAGGATGTGGGCATAGGAGATGACAATGAGCACCATGGGGCTGAGCAGCACCACAATGGCATCGGCAAAGATGACTCTCAGACTAAATTGGGGGTCTCCACAGGAGAGAGAAATCACTATTGGGGCCTCACAGAAGAAGTTTTCTATGTGGTTGTCTGTGCAGAAGGGATTCCGGAATGACATATACTCAAGCAGGATGCCATTGATCAGCCCAAAGGACCAGGCAATACTCACCAGGCTCACACAGACCTGCTGGCTCATGATCTGGGCATAGGCCAGTGGGTGGCAGATGGCAACATAACGGTCATAGGCCATGAAAGCCAAGAGGATGCACTCAACCACACCCACACAGAAGACCAAGTACATCTGGGTCATGTAAGAGACAATATGGTTCTTCACTATCAGGTGGATCAGCATCTGTGGGATGGTGGTGGTGATGAAGCAGACATCCAGGAGGGACCGGTGGCCAAGGAAGAAGTACATGGGGCTGTTGAGCCTGGGGTCTGTGCAGGTGATGAAGATGATGAGGCCATTCATGGCCATGGCAAGGCAGTAGAGGGCTAGGAAGAGGGCAAAGAGCAATGCCCGAGTGGAAGAGGAGCTCTGCTCAAAGCCCATGAGGATAAACTCTGTCACGGTGCTGCCATTCCTTAGGTCCAGTGGCTTGGATCTGCTTGAGGACAAAGGACAGGAAAAGCACAAGAGAGACAGCTGTAGAGTAATGCAAGGTACTCACTTGATCCCAGAAACACAGCTATAATAGCACAAGATGGGTGAGTGGTGATAAATGTTTTGTAACTTAAGTAAACATAATGTAATTGGCACTGTATGAGGCAGTGAGAGTACCATGGTCACCATAGCCTGCATCCATGGAATCATAACACTAAAAATAAGGAAGTGGTGGCTATATTTTATTCTAGTTTAATCAGGCTGAAGTCAAGTAAAGTATCTGCTCCAGGATCCTCAGTGTTGAAAGATTAGCCTTTAGTCAAAATGCATTCAGAGGTGAAAAAACAAGATAGATTTCCAGAACCCATGCCAAACAGAGGAGTGGAGTATTTCAGAGGAAGGGATGTTAGTTCATAGAAGATTATATCAAGGATGCACTTGACAGACACTTGAAGATGTATTTTTCTAAAAAATAAAAAAGCTCAAGTATGGTGGTGGTGGTTTAGTCACTCAGTTGTGTCCGACTCCTGCAATCCTGTGGACTGTAGCCTGTCAGGCTCCTCTGTCCATGGGATTCTCCAGGCAAGAATACTGGAGTGGGTTGCCATTTCTTTCTCCAGGGGATCTTCCTGACCCAGGAATCGAAGCCGGGTCTCCTGCATTGCAGGCAGATAATTTACCAACTGAGCTACCTATTTAAAACAATGAATGGGTTGAATTTTTAGAGAAAATTGTTGTTGTTCAGTTGCTAAGTTGTGTCCAACTCTTTGCAACCCCATGGACTGCAGCACACCAGGCTTCCCTGTCCTTCACTATCTCCCAGAGTTTGCTCAAACTCATGTCCACTGAGTTGGTGATGCCATCCAATCATCTCATCCTCTGTTGCCCCCTTCACCTCCTGTCCTCAATCTTTCCCATCATCAGGGTCTTGGGTCTCCTGCATTGCAGGCAGATTCTTTACCATCTGAGCCACCAGGGAAGCCCCTTTAGAGAAAATAAAAACATGCTAACCCTCAGGATTATCTCTTAGGTGAAACTGATTAGCATAATTTGAAACATCATGCTCAGCTTGTCCCAGTCATCCTACTTCTTTCCAGTCTCAGGCTCCCGGTGTCTGCTGCTGCTTCATTAACGACCCACGCCGTGCATGCTGGAGATGGACCTGGTTGTGAGCTCTTGCATGCTACCTATCACTTTTCCTTCTTAGGTAGGAATTTAGCGCTATACATAATTGGGTGGAAAGGATCCAACCATCCTGTGAGAACAGGGGAGTTCTGAGTAGGGCACAAATTCAATATTTCTGAATAGACCGTCAGACAACTTCAATCTGTCCCTTTACTAATAGCAGTAAATCTTGTTCTTTTTCTATCATCAGGGAACAAGCATTCAGAATGCGCATGCTCTATTCTCACTGTAATGTTTAGGAAGTCATTATGTTCATATTAAATCTCTCCTACTTTTTAATCGTGTTTTGGAGTTAGGATATATCAGATAGATCCCTTCTATTTCCACATGCTTATAGACACTGTATTTCTTCTTAACGTTTACTTCTTCATTTTCTCTTCTTCCACTTCCTTTTCTACACACTCTCAATTTCCTCCCTGTTTTTCTTTCACCCAGTTTTTCCACTTATTTCTACTTCTCTCTCTTCTTTTCCTGCTTCCTTTCTCATCTCTGGTGGTGGGTATCTGTCATTGAGCTGCCTCTGGTTGAATTCCCCTGTGCTCTCCATGTCTCTAAATCTCTCATGTTGCCTATCTTAATTTTAGAAGATATATATGCTGTTACTGCCAATTTTTTTTAGCTTTGCATTCCCTGTAGGTGTTTCCTGATAGGTATAGGCAGTGTTTGGGGAGTAGGCCATGCCCATCGTATCTACTTTGGAATGATCCCCTAGAACTTGAACCTAGAAATTTTCATATTGAGGGCCCAGAAATGTCAAGGAGGGGCAGAGTGAACTATTTAATCCAAGAGTGGCTTTGAATCCTGGGCCCCCGTGGACTTGTTGAAGCTGAGGTCAGAGTCTGGGCAGGAGAAGTAAGTGAGCTACATTTCAGACAGGTGGACTTGACTAAGAAGAAACTGAAGTTCAATTTATGGAATTACTCTGATCTACAGGAGCACAAATGTTTATTTGTGGCTTGTTTGTTAGAGAGAATATTCTGTGATACCTAGTGCCTTGTTAACTACCATCAGGGGTTAACCAGTTAAACATTTGTGTAAGTAAATGGGACACTATCTTGAAAATCACATCCTACTTCATTCTGTTGCTTGACTGATGATGATATTTGTCTCTGAATCACTGTGGCAAATAACAGAGAAACTCATGGTGTTTGAAAAACTTGTCCAGGGAGGATGGTCTGACCTGGTGAGCCACTCTGGAAGAAAAGTTTCGTGTGATGACCTTGTTAGTTCTCTGTCATCTATACCATGGGTGATGAATGTTTACTTAAATATTAAATAAAATATTAAGTTGTGTGTACTGCACTTTATAGAATAGGTATTCAATCTTACATGTCACATATTCCTTTTGTTAATAATCTTATTTTGCCCCTACCTTTGTTATAGAGTATATTTTTACCTTCATCAGGATTTTAAATTTTGTCTCGGTGCTAACTAATTGAATTTTAGCACCATGACTTGAAAATCACAATGCTTTCTTATCTGTTAGTTGAAGAAATATCAGCAAGAAAGTAAGAAACCATTCATTCTCATAGAGCTTCAGATAAGCTAACATTATTCTGTAATATAAAACATATTCTTGCAAATATTATTTCTGACAAAGATTTTTCTAAGACTGGGCATTGGAAATTGTTGCTATGTGCTATAAAGCTAATTTCAAACCCCTAAAATGTAATTTTTATTGGTGGTCTTAATTATGGCCATGGTGTTAAAGTTGATATCTCTCTGTTTTCTGAAAGGTCTATATACTTATGACATTTGTTAGTCATGGGATTTTCTTCTGCCAAGTGCTTGGAGATAAAATAAATAACTACCCATGACTCCTTGGGTTTCTTATTTAAAGAACTGAGAGTCTGTAATTTCATTTAAATTAACAATATTTTATAAAGTCCTTCACATATATCAGAACATTTGACTCTCCGATTGATTATTATACTTTAAGAATACAATTTAATCTCATTGAAGAGATCTGTTATTTTGGACACTGCAGCTAAAACACAGTTTGTTAAGAAGAGAGTAGAAAATGAATTTTCAGTTGTGGTCTAGTTTGACCCCAGATTTGATTTTGTTAACTCACAGTTCTGATCCATTTTAGAACTGTCTGCAAGCAAAGCTCCAAGAGCCTTTCAACAGAGCAATGATTTGCATTAGAGGAGCAGCCACATCAAAGCAGAAGTGGAATTCTCTTGATATACCACACCTCTGGTTAACCAAAGACTTAATGAGGCAAGAGAACACAGTGTTAGATACTGTTAGGAGCGTGTAGGGTGGGGAATAACTGCCTCCATGTTCCTGACGTTTCCCTCCACAGGAATGGAACTGAAGTAGCACCACACTCCTGACCCTTCACTTCGCCTTCATTCACACTATCTCCTAGGAGGTTGAGTAGCTTACTTGATTTGTGATTTTAGACAGAAAGCTGAGCACATGTGTCTGTCTCTTTCCTGTAGCCTTCCGTTGGGAATGAGTAGCTTTTCTCAGAGAAGGCTTACCCTTGTTTGGGGAGGCTCTGACGGTGTACTGTGCTGCCATTTATAGGGGAAAAAGTCTAACTCTGTGCTTCTGCATTAGGAAGTCCAATTGCTAAAATTTCTATTTTGTTATAAAGAAAATTTGGATTTTACCCTCCATTTGCAGACTCATTTCTCAGTTGATTCAGAAGTGATGGGGAAGAGTAGTGTTATTTCCTGGACCTCCTCAAGTTCCAACAGATTATTATTGTAATATTATCACATATATGGAAATAAAATTACAAACAAAGAAGAGTGATAAAGCTTTGGCCAAAACAAAAGATACTGAGCCATAATGGTGTTTGGCAGATCCTGAGAGAGAAGAATTCTGCTGATACACATATACTGAATTCTCAAAAAACAGTGCTGGTGAGTTAAGTCTATTTTCCTTGACCACAGGAGCACAATGAACAAAGTATGCTACTGTAGACTAGACTGATGGGAAAATGTCTCATTGTAAAATAAGACTCTGGGTCCTGTCATATCTCCTGAAGACGACTAGGACACTTTTGAATAATTCAACATTTAGCCACAATGTAACTGTTGCCTTCCTAGCATGCTATGACCTAGGAAGAGAAAACATAATATAGCATTGTATTGCTTATTTTTCCTGTGGAGTATGTTTCTTTTAGAGATGAGGTTGGTTCACTTAAGTTGTAAAGAGGGACTCACCAGCCTTATTTAAAATCATGTAAACTCTTCTCTTAGAAAGAACTTCAGACTCTATGAAGCTCCTTTAAAGAAAATGTGCCTCTAGCAATTTTAAATCCTACACAGCTCGAAATATGGTTCCTCTTTTGTATACTATAATTTAATACTTTTTGGATTAAATACATCATTTCATGACCTCAAAGCAAAAATGCATCATTTTTACAGGTGAAAAATCTTTATGGTAGGTATCCTAGGGTTCATGGACTGCTAGATAGATATGTTTCATAGTGTCCATGCGTGTCTGAAATGTTGTAGGAAAAGTTATATGTGTAAGAGCCTTTTTTCTTGGCGAGTTCACAGTTCAGTCAACTTCTAAAAGGTAGCTGAAACTCACAACAACTGAAAAAACTTGTGATTTAGAGATTTGAAGTCATTAAATTCCCATAGGCTTCTCTTCTTTAAACTGAACATGAAATACTCTCTTATCTCACAGAATTGTTTGTTTCCTCAAAAGTGTCTCCTATGATGAACTTATGGTTGCTGGGGTAAAGGATGAGGGGGAAGGACAATTAGGTAGTTTGGGATTGACATGTACACACTGCTCTATTTAAAATAGATAACCAACAAGGATATACTGTATAGCACATGCGACTCTGCTCAATGTTACGTGACAGCCTGGATGGCAAGGGAATTTGGGAGAGAATGGATTGAGAATGATTGAGTGATGGTTGAACACTGAGTTCTAGCACCAATGAACTTTTGAGAGAGATATATATATAGCTGGGACTTTGGCTCCCAACCCTTGTGTGGGAGATATCCTAGCTCTCATGTTTGAGGTGGACCACGTGTTAAGCTTTTATTTGTTTTCCTGAGTCACAGCCTGAGGCCTAAAATAGTAATACGACCTGAGAAGCCTCCTTGTTGATTTTTTCCAGACCTATATTCCAATATTTCCATCACAAATAAAAGAGAATAAACAGACCTAAGAACACAGACAACTGAGTTGGGATGGGGAGGAGAGTGCAATAAGTAACTAAATAGCTTATTAATGACATAGGTTCAGAAAATGACATTCTGAATCACCAGGGAGGCAGTGCCTCTCTGACCATATGAGTAACCAGACCTTACCCAGAAAAAATAACTAATTTTTTTTTTTTAATTGGGAGTGGAATCAGGAGGAGGTGGTGAAATAAAAGCAACAACAACAACAACACTAAAATGGAGTTTCAAGGCACTTAAGAAGGTCCATCCTGGGGAATATTGCTATGGCGGGCAGTAGTTTTCAATTTCTTTCAAGGTTAGGAAAAGCAGAAACGGTAGCTAAAGGAACCTCCTGTCCCACAAGGGCACTTAAGCAGTGATATGACTTTGAGATTCCCTGGTGGCTCAAATGGTAAGGAATCTGCCCACAATGCAGGAGACCCAGGTTTGATTCCTGGGTCAGGAAGATCATCTGGAGAAGGGAATGGCTATGTACTCTATGGCTACCCACTCCAGTATTCTTGCCTGGAGAATTCCATGGACAGAGGAGCCTGGCAGGCTACAGTCCATGGGGTCACAAAGAGTAGGACTGAGTGACTAACACATTCGCTTTTCACTTTCTTTAAATTCTGGTAGAGTACACAGTATAGTTGATGGCAGTAATATTTTACAAGTTAAATATTATATAGTATGAGGTGATTAAGAGCTCTAATAGGGCTTCAATAAAATACTGGGGGCTCTGAAGAGTAATGAAATAATAAAATACTTGGGAAAAATGTGCACAAGAAGAAAAAAAAGCAGATGTAAGAAAAATATTTGCTAATGACTGACATATTAAAAAATGTTCTTGGAAAAAGGCATCTTTGTAACAGAAAAAATGGTCACTAAGTGAGAACCTAAGTTAAGCCCAAAATATTTCAGATTATGTACAAAGTTGAAATTATACCTAAACTTTGAGAAGACTTAAAGGCAGAAAGTAGCCATAAAAAGATGTTCTTATAGTAAACTGAATTATTAGGGGATGTGTCATTATTGTTATATAAAGGACAGATAGATGAAAAGCAATTCTGTTCAATCTTTATTAGGGAAGATAAAAATTTCTGCTCCAAATTTGACAATGTATGAAAAGCGTGGAGGTACCAAATTCCATAATGGCCAATACATAATAATTTTGAAATCAATTATATACAATAGAAAATGTGAACTCATTGGGGTTTATTTGAGGATTGAGTGAAAATTTCCCTTGCATTTCAAGGCTGAGAGCTAAAAGCCAGTCCTTAAGATTTCTAAGACTTGTATTCCCTCTTCCATCTCTGAAAATTCTCCTAATCAAATAAGATTAGATGAAAGGCAGCCTTCAGGAAGAAGGCAAAGGCATCTATCCTCCTGATTCCAGCTCAGAAAATGTGTAGTTCACCTTAAAGTGGCCAATCAATTTCTCTTTGTTAACTAAGAATGAGAGAACATATACCTTTTTACTAAATAGTAAAACTAACATAAATTATAAATTAGACTTAAAAAAGAAAAATAGGGCCATTTATCATTCAAAAATACAGACATGATGACAAGTCAGAAAACCATGAGGGATGAGCCCTCAATCAGCCCTCTTAAGAAAGAAGGGCAACTGAAATCTATATCGAATATTAGTGAGACCCCCCTTCATCCACAACTAGAGATCAGAAGGAATGCACAATTGTTGGGTTGTTTGGAAGATTTTACTGCCCATCTGTATAGGGAGAGAACCAAACAGTTGTACCCAGTTGGGTAGTATCTCATAGCAGGGATGTCAGAAGGAGAGGAAATTATAGTGGGTCTGTTCCCTGGGCACAAAAGAGAAACTAGAAAAACCTTGTAAGAGTACAGCCCCTGTACTGCAGGCCTCTCTGACCCTTCATCCTATTGCATGGAGCCTGTGATTTGGTAAGGGCCAGGCCTTTATCAAATCCTTAAATAGTCAGAAAAGAATAATTTTTTCCTGGCTGGTTTCACATATTATTCAGAATGCCTTGGAACTATGGCATTTTAAAAGATTTTAACATGTGAGATATAATTCTGGAACTCAATGATTTTCACTAACACACCTACGTGAACTTTGAGGAAATTAGGAATAAAATTGGCAGACCATGGGAAATAAAATTTTGCCATGTATTACCTAACAAAGTCATGTAGACAAAAGTATATGGGTTCATGGCTGGAAAGGTATTTTGAGGACACATGTAGATAGATGGCTTTTACAGAAGGACAATCAATCATTAGTGTGAGTCCCTGGAGGCCTCTGGTGCCATTTCAGTTACAAGTTAGCAGTCATGCCAATGTATTAGAAAATACTTCAGAAGTGTTTCTATAGGCCTACCTGTTTTTCCCCCTCTTTTCTATTTTAAGTTTCTTCCCATTTCCCTTTTCTTAGCAAGATGGACACTTTGCTCTTCACAGGGCCTTGCCAATAATTGGCTTGCAACAGAGATTCATCCATTTGTGTAAATTGTAGAAATGTTCTAAATTCTCTTGTCACTCTCAGTCTTCTGCTTTCTTTTTGCTTCATCTTCCTCCTTGCTACTGAATCCACTTCAATTTATCTATATCTTTCTAAAACAGGAACTCTGAAGTACCTGAATCCTTTGATGATGGCCTGGCCTGGACCGGTGTTATAAATATGCCATGGCTGGGCATTTCAGATGCCTGTGATGACTTAGATCCCTGCAACATCCAAAAGGTAAACATAAGTCACCAGCTCTCCCAGAAGACCCTTTCGGTTGATCAGCACTAATGGGAGACACCATAAATAATGGAAATGCTGAAAATAACCTCAATTTCATTTTATAGATGAGGTTTTAACTCCATATTGTACCTCCTTCCATCTCTTGAGACTTGATCTTCTATCATCCCTATTCATCCTCCAGCTGAGTCCTAAAGTGAATTTACTATTTCCTGTCCCTTCTCACAGTTACTTTCAATATAGAGACTTAAACAACTAGGTAACCAAGGAAACAAGACAGGAAATGATATGCAAAAGTATCCATAATGATCTTGCTCTGAATATTCAAGTTCTTTGTATATGTCCAAAGGCGAATGAATATGAAACTGAGAGAAGAACTTAGTAATCAAGGAGAATTATTGAACATCAATGGATTGGATAACTTCAGCTATTCCATGGCATCAGTTAACCTGAGCTATTTTGCAATTTAAAATGCATGAAAAAATTTCAATTACTAAAATCTTAGAAAAAAGAATAAAGAGAGAGAAAAAGTGAGGGGAATGAGAGACAGAGAGACAGAAACAGAGACAGAGAACAGAAATGTATACCAATAGGATGAAAGAAAAAGGCTGAAACCCAGGGCGATTCCTGGACTAAGAAATAAATGATTTTAAGAGGTGAACAGTTATATATTTCGAGAATAAAACACCATGCCTGGAACCTGGTCTCATCACTGTAGAGGGAAACAGTAAGTCAGGTGGCAAAGTACAGAGACTTTGAAGGCAGGCATACCTGAAATTCAACCTTAGCACTGTCACTTACTATTGTGTGGAGTTGGCTAGCTGATTCTCAAGTTTTTTTCTCCTACAAAATGAAAACTAACTAATAATATATAATTAGTGGCCAGCATAGATTGAACAAATAAATAAACATTAGTAGTGAGCTCTGTTTTCTCCCTCTGTCCCTATGATTTCACTTCACATATAAAAGGAATACTGTAAACACTTGGTTAGCTTCCCAAGAGGTAGCCAAACTGGCCTTGCAGAAACCTGGAGAGAGGAGAGGCTCTCATCCATGCTTTATGATCCATCCTAATGGTTCTTCCCCGTTAGGAGGGCCTTTTCATCTCACTCAGTTTTTCCCCTGATATATTTAAGTCCTACTTCTCTTCATCTGGCTCCCAGAAGTACTGCAAAAATATGGACTGCGACTCTGCATTACAACCTCTAAAAGAGGATCATCCTTGAGTCACTTCTAAGCCTCTCTCTCTCCAGGGAATAAGACAGAAAAATGCCAGATAAATAGAAAATACTAACATGCATAAACATAAAGAGTAAGGCTGAGAGGCATAAATGCATGAGTAAAAGTAATCTTAAAGACAGAGGAGATCCCACCCTCACCAAACAAATAATAAAGAAAAGTGTTAAAGCCAAAGAGAGAATCAGAGAGACTAAATTGGAGATAGGAAAAGAGTGTGAACATGTGATAAGATAATTTATATGTTCAAATGTGATGAATGCCCAGGCTTTTCAGGGAGGAATACAGAGAAGCACATCAACATACACAGACACTAAGAACCAACTCCACCCTGTACAGGGAGTGTGTTGCACACACACACACAGAAGAGAAAAAGAAAAGCCAAACGTGGAAAAGAGAGTGAGAGGCTAACTAGGCAGGCTGGACATGTTTACATGATGATGTAGAATCAGAACTAAATAGCCAGGTACTTGGAGTCTGCCCTCTCTAGGGCATGAGAGATTTACCTTCTGGATTATAACCCTCTCTGCAACAATGGAGTCAGGCCTTTGCCAAGCAGACTGACCCCATCTGCCATATCCAAGCCATTTGCCCCTCAGCAGAGCAAGGAGGGCAAGTGGGCAGTTTCTGAGAGCCTGATAGAAATTTGAAGGAGAGATCCAGAGAACAGTCTAGCTGCAGAGTGATGGAAAAGTAGAAACAGAGTTAAGACATCTAAAGAGGGGAGACATGGATCAGGGTGGAGGTTAATGGAGTCAAGATCTGTGACATCTCCCCCATGGTCACTGTGTGCAGAATTTTGGTTTAACATAGGTGGTCACTGAGGGAGTCAGAGCTGTTTGTCTTTGATGAATAAACAGAGTCAGGGTCAGCTTTCACTGAAGAAGTGAGCAGATTCACTGACCTTCTCCCTTGACTTCGGCACACCCTGGTGATGACATCGGCTCTGCTGATCAGGCCCAGAGGAGGGATCCACAGGCACAGAGTGAGGATCTAGTGAGTTCTGCTGCAAACCAGCTTCTTATTTATAGGGTAGGGAGTATGGGCTCCTTGGAGAGA
Organism: Okapia johnstoni; assembly: GCA_024291935.2. NCBI lineage: Eukaryota > Metazoa > Chordata > Mammalia > Artiodactyla > Giraffidae > Okapia > Okapia johnstoni. The sequence continues at coordinate 121,155,304 of CM044307.1, read as the reverse complement.
CACACACACACACACACACACACACACACACACACATATTTACAAACATATACACAAACACACAGAGGTAGGCAGGAGCTTCAACCTGGTAATTGTTGGGAGCCAAATGTAATAAGGGCAACTATCTTATTTTGAAGTCTTACCATTTTAACTGCATCCCTGGGGGTACCACCATACCAGTCCATTCCAAGGCTCCCTTGTGAGGCTATGTCCATGGGAAGTGGCCTGGAGGGTCTAGAATAGTTTCAGATTTTCCCTGGAAATTTCTGTACCATTTGCTAGATGAGTTGATATTTAAGAGGGCCTGGGAAGTCTCATTACCCCTGTGTCCTCAGCTTCAAATCTGGGAACCTTTTAACTTTGACTACTTATTTCCCAATTTTATTTTGAATTAATTTTCTAGTTAGAATTTCTGATGACTTAGGTTCATGTGCTCCCAATTCAATTTTTTTCATATCATTATACTGTGTTTAACACAATAACTATTGGTTGACTACCTATGTGAATATTTTATTAAATGCTTCTGACAGGGTGGTAAACAGGTAGTTAAAGCTCTCCCTGATGGAGCTTTTAACTACCTGATAACATTCTAACCGGGCTTCCCTTGTGGCTCAGCTAGTAAAGAATCCACCTGTAATATAGGAGACCTGGGATGGGAAGATCACCTGGAGAAGGGAAAGGCTACCCACTCCAGTGTTCTGGCCTGGAACATTCCATGGTGGTGCAAAGAGTCGGACACGAATGAGAAGTAGATGCTTTTAAAGAGCTTGACAAGTTCACTTCTTTTTCAGGAGTTTTTGACTGGATATTTGAAGGATATCACTTTCACTTTCACTTTCTTTCAACATTCTAACCTCCATCTTCTACCTCTTCATTGTTGTTGCTGTTTAGTTGCTAAGTCGTGTCCAACTCTTTTGTGACCCCATGTAGCCCACCAGGCTCCTCTGTCCATTGGATTTCCCAGGCAAGAATACTGGAGTGGGTTGACGTTTCCTTCTTCACCTCTTCATTATCATAATTCCATTATTCAAATCTGTAATAACCTTCTTTCCCCTGATTCATCCACTGTTCTTCCAAAATGCTTCCTGTTACTTAATTAGATTCTGTAAAATTCAAGAAACTTCAGTAATTCTCTCACTCCACAGTTCTTCTGTCTATTCTTCCACTGCTTGGATTCTTGGAAAGTTGAAGTTTATGCTGCTTGTGTCCTGACTCATTCTAAATGTGTGGAATATCCTCCACCAACCCCCACACTGGCCCCACCCTATAACATATACCCCACCACCATCTCCAAGTCCGGGTCTTACAAAATCTAATATAATTGGGGCATTTTTGTAACATCAGTGAGTTTGGGGGAGAGCACAGTTTTTAAGGCACCAGCTAAACTTCAGGAAAGTGACCTCTGCAGTAACGATTTTTGAAGATCCTTCAAATATCCAGTCAAAAACTCCTGAAAAAGAAGTGAACTTGTCAAGCTCTTTAAAAGCATCTACTTCTGTATTATTAATCGACAGGCTAAGAAGGAAGATTACCTGTCTCCTTACTTCCCTATAACTTCTGTCTACAGCACTTTATTGACATAATTCCACCCTAATGATACCAAACAGAGCTGTCCAAAAGTGGTATAACTTCAAGAGTCATTTGGGCTAAGAGTTGTTAACTCTATCAATATTATCAGCCATTTTAAATCTGTAAATACAGATTAAGTATTCCTGGATCTTGGCCTAGAAATTCTTCACAGCTATTTTAGGACATTAATACCTTCAAGTAGATGTTATTTTAAAATAAGTATCTAACTTCTGGTTGTTCTTAGTAAGATTGTTGGTCTAAATACCTGGTACATCAATATCAGAAACAGAGGGTCCTTTTGTAATTTAGCTTGCAACATCTGTAATCATGTGCTCCTTTCATTCTTAGTATGGTTTAAGTTTATTTTTGATCAGTCATGTCACAGCCCTGTCAAATGAACAATTTCTTCTAACTCTATTAATTTAATCAATCTTTGGATGCAGTTGATTCAATTTATTACATGCATTTTCTTTATTCTTTCCTTGCAGAGTCTATTATTCTGTGATTAAATTGGTAGTTTATTACTTTTTAAGTTTTATTTTTTCCCTAATAAAAGAAAATAGCTGCATCTCACAAAATTGTATGTATTTTTGGTTTTGTAAAATTTTTGAATTTTTATTATTATCAATTCTATTGTTGAAGACCAGATACAAGGTATCAGATAAAAGGAACTGAGGTAAATAGGGCCTAGTGGCGGTTTTATGTTGATCTTACCAGGTGTTAGGCAATGTTTAATGTTTGCTGTTGCTATGGCATCAGAGGTTAAAATTTACCTTAGTGCCCCTGTTTTTGTCTCCTCTATTGTCTTTTTGTTTTCTTAGGGCTGACTTCCTAAATAGGGACTGAGGGCTGCTGGTTTTTCAGCTGTAATCCTTGAAATCCTCCAGCTCTATTGATGTGGTGGTGAGGGTTGAGGGAGTGGAAGCTTGCTATCATCCTATGTTTAAGTCTCAGTCTTCTGGTGAGCTTTTGTCCTTGCACACTTTTACAAGTACTTCTCAGATTTTCTTTTTCTTGGATCCTTCCCCAGGTTGGTTAGGTGCTTAAAGATAGTTTTCCTTGAGAGCTGGCTGTTAAGGAGAACAGAGCTCTCTGTCTTTATCAAAGGATTATTTTCCCTTCTCATTGCTGAAGCATAAGGGTGTTTTTGTTTTGTTTTTTTTCCTGATCTTCACCATGAGAATCTGGTGGGGATGCTGGAAGTAAACCTCATGAAACTATGACGAATCCCCTAGGGGTGAGCCTCCAGGAGTCTTTATCTCTTAAGTTAGCACATGCTCAGTCTCCTGTAACTGGTCAATTTTCCTTCAAGTGTCCAGACAAGGTTCTAGCTGCAGCAGCTTCTCCTAAGGAAGCTGTGATTCTCTGTGTTCACCTGTCTCCTGGTTTTGGGGTGGTGGTTTGCCCTGTGACTTCAACTTTCTGATAGTTTAAGAAGTGTTATTGATTTTAGTTTGTTCACCCTGTCTTTTTTTTCCCCTTCATTAATGAGGCTAAGAGTGATAACTTCCAAGCACTATGCTTCTTCCATATGGATTTGACTTATAATTTAGTTCTTGTTTTTGGAGGAGCAACTTTTTTGGAGAATTCTGAGGCCACCATAGAGTGATGGTGTCACATGCTTCACAGCATATTTCTCCCACCCATTGCCTTTTTTTTTTTTTTAAGTAAAAACAGCAGGGAAGCTGGAAGAAAATGCAAGGGGCTGTAGGAACTACAAACATGTTTATTCTCTCCTGACTGGTGCAGCAGCAGCAACAGGGGTTCTCAGGTGGGGATTACATAGATTTACAGAACAAAAGTGGCCTGTGGCCAAGTGAGTATATCCTGATGTGCATGTACAGTGCTATAAGTAATTTCAGCTGTTATATAACCATGCAAAGTTATTGTTTCTAGGATGTGGGGCATGAGCAAGAGGAAGTGGGGGTGAGAGAACCTGACTGACACCATCTTGGCTAGTTGCTATTTCCCCACAACTATCATCTACAATTCCTTTGGTTCCCTTGTTGCTCTCAGTCTGCTCTTTTCAGAGCAGCAAAAAGAAAACTGACGAACAAAAAAGAGAACAGTTTAATGGGGGCTTCTGGGACAACATCAAGCATACTTACATTCACATTATAGAGGTCTCAGGAAAAGAAGAGAGAAGAAGGTTGAAAATGTATTTGGTGAAATGATGGCTGAAACAGATATCAAGTGCAGAATGCACAGAGAGTATCAAAGAAAATGAACTCAAACAGACTCACACCAAGACATATCATAATTAAAATTATAAAAGTTAAAGAAAGAATTCTAAAGGCAGCAAGATAAAGAAAATGGGTCATATTCAAGAGAATTCCCATAAAACTATCAGCTGATTCTTCTGCAGAATCTTTGCAGGCTTGAGAGCAGTGCATTATATATTTAAAGTGCTGAGAGAGAAAAACCTGCACCTTAAGATACTCTTAAGGTTATCATTAATAATTGAAGGCAAGATAAAGAAATTCTCAGAGAACAAAATACCAGGAGTGCAATACTGAAACAACCTTACAAGATATGTTGAAGGGTCTTCTGTAAGTGGAAAAGTAAAGGCTGCAACCAAAAGCAAATCTCGACCTCATGAGAGGCTGTGTGTTTGCTGGTGCTCCCACCAGACCTGTGCAAAGCTGGTGGCCAGAAGCAGAATGGTACCCAGCAGAGTATTGTTGTGGATATGCAGGAGTTTTGACATGAACTCCCATCTTTGATCCACTGTCAGGACAGTGACATCAAGCCAGTGACCTGGAGGTCAGAGACTACATCCTGAGATGGGAAATGTGCAAGGAGTGCAAAAGCATCAGTGATCTGATTGGCTTTTTGAACAACTGCTACCTCTACAGCCAGTACATCTGCTACTACAAGCAGCAGGTACTTTTGATCGAGCTGGACCCCACTGAGCCTTTCTCTCTCATGTCCCAAGGTGTCTTCCATCAGGAGATCTCTGGTAATGTACATCAGCTTCAAGCTCACCCTCCTCATGCTGCACTTCCCTGGCTCCCTATCCTCTGCACACCTCCCCTGCCCCCACCAGTTGTTTGAGGAGCTGAATCAGAACAAGTCCCAACCAGATGCTGTGATGGCCATGATTATGGCTGCTGATTTTGAGACCCTCTCTGAGACAGAGAGGTATAATTCTGGTCCCCAGGACTTCTTGTTAAAAATTCCAGGGGTAAACGCCAAAAACTGTTGCTCCTTGATGAGCCACATTAAGAACATTGCCAAATTAGCAAGCCTGCCCCTTAACAAGCTGGCAAGCATGCTGGGGAATGCAGTGAGTGCCAGGCAGCTCTATAACTTCATTCATACCTCCTATGTAGAGGTCCTGTCCAGAGGAAAAATGAAGAAATGAACAGTGTTGCCTTTTTTCTTATCCCATGACTATGCTTCTCGGCTGCTCTTCACCTGCCCTCATAGGTCTTTATTAATTATTAGCCCAGTAGCTCATTCTCTGGGCTTCCCAGGTAGCTCAGTGGTAAAGAATTTGCCTGCCAATGCAGGAGACATTCGATCCTTGGGTCAGGAAGGATCCAGAAGATCTCCAGGAAGATCCTCTGAAGAAGGAAATGGCAACCCACTCCAGTATTCTTGACTGGGAAATCCCATGGGCAGAGCAGCCTGGCGGGCTACAGTCCATGGGGTTGCAAAAGATTTGGATGTGACTGTCACTAAACAACAACAATAGGAAAAGAAAACCCCTACTAGTAAAGGCCAATATACAGTAAAAGTTGTAGTACTAAGATTAAAAGACAAAAATTATAAAACCAACTATAACTACAAGAAACAGTTAAGGGGTAAACATGAAGATGTAAAATATGACAAAAAAGCACAAAATGTGGGTGAGGGAAGTAAAAAATGTTAGTCTTCTCAAATGGGCTTGAACTTAAACGACTACCAGTTCAAAACAAGTAGATATAGTTATAGGTCAACATATATGATCCCATTGTAACTATAAATCTACAATAAATATACAAAAAACTAGAGAGAAAAGAACATAAACATACCACTGAAGAAAATCATCAAACCACAAGGGAAGAAACTAACAGAACAGAATAGAACAGAGAAGAACTATGAAAATATCTGGAAAAGAAGTACAAAATGGCAATAACTACATAACTATCAAAAATTAAATATCAACTGGAATAAATCCTCTGATCATAGGGTGGCTGATTGGAAAAGAAAACAAGGCCTTTTCTTTTTAATTACTTTATTTATTTTAATTGGAGGCTAATTACTTTACAGTATTGTAGTGGGTTTTGCCATACATTGACATGAATCAGCCATGGGTGCACATGTGTCCCCCATCCTGAACCCTCCTCCCACCTCCGTCCCCATCCCATCCCTCAGCGTCATCCCAGTGCACCGGCCCCGAGTGCCCTGTCTCATCCATCGAACCCGGGCTGGGGATCTGTTTCACATGTGGTAATACACAAAAACAAGGCCTTTCTATCTGATGCTTAAAAGAAATTCAATTCAGAGCTAGGTGTACACCGGCTGCAAATGAGGGGATGGAAAAGATAAATCATGTGAATGGCAATGACAAGAAAGATGGGGTAGAAGTAGTCACTGGTATCAGACAAAATAGACTTTAAAACAAAGTGTAGTTTGGGATTGACATGTACACACTACTATATTTAAAATAAATAACCAACAAGGACATATTGTATAGCACAGGAAACTCTGCTCAATATTCTGTAATAACCTAAATGAAAAAAAGAATTTGAAAAGAATAGATACATGTATATGTATATCTGAATCACTTTGCTGTATACCAGAAGCTAACAGAAAATTGTTAATATGCTCCAGTGTAAAACAAACATTAAAAGTCTATAACAAAAGATAAATAAAGGCATTATATAATGAGAAAGGAATTAATACAAGAAGAGGATATAACATTTGCTAACATACATGTACCTAATAAAGAGGCACCTAAATATATAAAGCAAATATTAATAGTTGCAAAGGGAGAAATTGACAATAATACAATAATAGGAGGGAACTTTTAACACCCCTTACATCAACAGACAGATCAACCCAACAGAATACCAATAAGGAATCACTGGCCTTAAATGACATATTAGACCAGTTGCACTTAATAGATACTTTCAGAACATTTCATCCAAAAATAATGGAAGACACATTCTCTAGGATAGATCAAAATGCTCAGCCACAAAACAAGTCTCAACAAATTAAAAGACAGAAATTATACCAAGCACATATTTCTAACCACAATGATATAAAACTAGGAATCAATTACAGGAAGAAAAATGGGGAAAGAACATGTGGAGACAAAACAACATGCTACTAAACAATCAGTGGGTAAATGAAGACATCGAAGAGGAAATGAGAAAATACCTCAAGACAAATGAAATTTCTAAAATCTAAGGAGTAAATCAAGGCTGTATATTGTCACCCTGCTTATTTAACTTATATGCAGAGTACATCATGAGAAATGCTGAGGTGGATGAAGCACAAGCTGGAATCAAGATTGCTGGGAGAAATATCAATAACCTCAGATATGCAGATGACACCACCCTTATGGCAAAAAATGAAGAACTAAAGAGCCTCTTGATGAAAGTGAAAGAGGAGAGTGAAAAAGTTAGCTTAAAGCTCAATATTCAGAAAACTAAGATCATGGCATCAGGTCCCATCACTTCATGGCAAATAGATGGGGAAACAGTGGAAACAGTGGCAGACTTTATTTTTTGGGGCTCCAAAATCACAGCAGATGGTGAGAGCAGCCATGAAATTAAAAGACACTTACTCCTTGGAAGGAAACTTATGACCAACCTAGATAGCATATTAAAAAGCAGAGACATTACTTTGCCAACAAAGGTCCGTCTAGTCAAGGCTATGGTTTTTCCAGTAGTCATGTATGGATGTGAGAGTTGGACTATAAAGAAAGCTGAGTGTTGAAGAATTGATGCTTTTGAACTATGGTGTTGGAGAAGACTCTTGAGAGTCCCTTGGACTGCAGGGAGATCCAACCAGTCCATCCTAAAGGAGATCAATCCTGAGTGTTCACTGGAAGGACTGATGTTGAAGCTGAAACTCCAATATTTTGGCCACCTGATGAGAAGAACTGACTCATTGGAAAAGACCCTGATGCTGGGAAAGATTGAAGACAAGCAGAGAAGGGGACGACAGAGGATGAGATGGTTGGATGGCATCACTGACTCAATGGACATGAGTTTGGGTAAACTCTGGGAGATGGTGTTGGACAGGGAGGCCTGGTGTGCTGCAGTTCATGGGGTAGCAAAGAGTTGGATACGACTGAGCGACTGAACTGAACTGAACTGAACTGACAGGACACAGCAAAAGCAGTTTTAAGAAGTTTATAGTGACTATACAGACGTACCACAAGAAAGCAAAAATTCTCAAATACAAATCTAAATGTACGTTTAAAGAAACTAGTAAAAGAACACGCAAAGACCAAAATTGATAGGAGGAAATAATAAATGTCAAAGTGGGAATAAATAAAAAAGAAATTAAAAAAAAAATCAATGAAACTAACAGCTGATTCTTTGAAAATATAAACAAACAAACAAGCAAAGCCTTTAGCCAGACTCACCAAGATAAAAAGACAGCCCAAATAAATAAAACCAGAAATTAAAAAGGAGAAATTACAACTGGTACTACAGAAATACTACAGATTATTAGAGAATACTATGAATAATTAAATGCCAATAAGTTAGCCTGGAAGAAATGAATAAATTTCTAGAATCATATAATCTCTCCAGGCTGAGTCATAAAAAAATGGAAAAGTTGACTAGACCAATTACTGGCAATGAAATTAAATCAGTAATAATAATAAAAAAAAAAACCCTTGCACCTCATAATCCCAGGTCCAGAGTACTTTACAGGTGAATTCTACAAAACATATAAAGAAGATTTAATACCTATTATTCTCAAATTATTCCAAAAAATTGAAGAAGGAATATATTCAAACTCATTTTATGGAAAGGATTACATAACCAGACAAAGACAATGCAAAATAGCATTACCAGCCAAAAACCCTGATGAACATAGATGTGGAAATTCTCAACAAAATATTAAAAAACTGAACTTAACATTAAAAATCATAATCTGAGCAAATGGGATTCGTTTCAGTGATGCAAGGATGATTTTACATCCATAAATTGATCAATGTGATACATTAACAAAATGAAGGATAAAAATCATACGATCATCTTCTTTTTAAATTTAAATTAATTTACTTATTTTAATTGGAGACTAATTGCTTTACAATATTGTGGTGGTTTTTGCCATACATTGACATGAATCAGTCATGGGTGTACACGTGTCCCCTCATCCTGAACACCCCTCCCAAGTGCCTCCCCACCCCATCCCTCTGGATTGTCCCAGAGCATCAGCTTTGAGTGCCCTGCTTCATGCATTGAACTTGGACTGGTCATCTATTTTACATATGGTAATATACATGCTTCAATGCTATTCCTTCAAATCATCCCACCCTTACCTTCTCCCAGAGAATCCAAAAGTCTGTTCTTTACATCTGCGTCTCTTATGCTGTCTTGCACATAGGATCATCATTACCATCTTTCTAATTTCCATATATATGCATTAATATACTGTATTGGTGTTTTTCTTTCTGACTTACTTCACTCTGCATAAGAGGCTCCAGTTTCATCCACCTCATTAGAACTGACTCAAATATCTTCTTTCTTATAGCTGAGTAATATTCTATTAGGCTTCCCTGATAGCTCAGACGGTAAAGCGTCTGCCTACAATGTGGGAGACCCAGGTTCGATCCCTGAGTCAGGAAGATCCCCTGGAGAAGGAAATGGCAACCCACTCCAGTATTCGTGCCTGGAGAATCCAATGGATTGAGGAGCCTGGTGGGCTACAGCCCATGGGGTTGCAAAGAGTAGGACACGACTGAGTGACTTCATAATATTCCATTGTGTATATGTACCACAACTTCCTTATCCATTCATCTGCTGATGGACATCTAGGTTGCTTCCATGTCTTAGCTATTGTAAACAGTGCTGCAATGAACAGTTGGGTCATGTGTCTCTTCAATTCTGGTTCCTCCATATGTATGCCCAGCAATGGGATTGCTGGGTTGTATGGCAGTTCTATTTCCAGTTTTTTAAGGAATCTCCACACTCTTCTCCATAGTAGCTGTACTAGTGGCAAAAAAAGCACTTGACAAAATTCACATTCATTTATGATAAAAAGTCTTAACAAAGTGGCTATAGAGGGAACACATCTCAATACAATACCCACAGTTAATATCATACTCAGTTCTCTAAGATCAGGAACAAGACAAGGATGCCTATTTTTACCACTTTTATTCAACATTGTATTGGAAGTTCTATCCACAGCAATTAGGCAAGAAAACTCATAAAATTCATCCAAATTGGAAAGGAAGATGTAAAAACTGTCACTATTTGCTGATTGTGTGTGTGTGTGTCTGTGTGTGTGTTAGGCACTCAGTCGTGTCTGACTCTTTGTGACCCCATGGACTATAGCCTGCCAGGCTCCTCGTCTATGGAATTCTCCAGCAAGAATACTGGAGTGGGTTGCCATTTTCTTCTCCAGGGGATATTCCTGACCCAGGGATTGAACCCAGGTCTCCTGCATTGCAGGCAGATTCTTTTACCACTGAGCCACCAGGGAAGCCCCATGTAAATTTTCAGATTACATGATATTAAATATATAAAATCCCAAAGACTCTACCAAAAATATGATTAGAACCAATCATTGCAGGATACAAAGTTAATATACAGAAATCTGTTGCATTTTTGTACACTAATAATAAACTACTAGAAAAAGCAATAAAGAAAGAAGTTTCATTTAAAACTGCATCAAAGGAATAAATTACTTAGGAATATGAATGACCTGCACTCTGAAAACTATAAGACACTGAGGAAAGAAACTGAAAACATACAGGTGAAAAGATATATTGTGCTCATGAATTAGAAGAATCAATATCAATATCATTAAAATGTCCATACTACTCAAAGTAATCTACAGATTCAATACAATCCCTATCGAAATACCAATGGAAATTTTCACAGAACTAGAAAAAAAATAATCCTAAATTTTGTGTGGGACTGCAAAAGCCCAAGCAATATTGAGAAATAAGAACCAAGTTGGAGGCACCACACTCCCAGACTTGAAACTATACTACAAAAATATAATAACCAAAACAGAATGGTACTGGCACAAAAAGAAACACATAGTTCAGTGGAACAGAACAGAGAGCCCAGAAATAAATTTACACTTATATGGTCAATTAATTTTTGGAAAAAGAGGCCAAAATATACAGTGAGGAAAAGACAGTCTCTAATAAAGAGTGTTGGAAAAATTGGACAGCTACATGCAAAAGAATGAGACTGGACCACTTTCTTATACTATATACAAAAATAAACTCAAAATAGATTAAAGAGTTAAATGTAAGACCTGAAATTGTAAAACTCCTGGAAGAAAACATTGGCATGGCACTCTCTGACATAGTTCTTAATATTTTTTTTTTGATACATCTCTTTAGGCAAGGGAAACAAAAGCTAAAATAAACAAATGGACTACATCAAACTAAATGTTTTTGTACATTGAAGAGAACCACAAACAAAAAGTAGAAGGTAACAAATGGAAGAAGATATTTGTAAACTACATATCTGATAAATGGTTGATATCAAAAATACATAAATACTTCATACAATGTAAAAAAAATTAGGCAGGGACTTCCCTGGTGGTCCACTCTGTGATCCCAGTGCAGGGGGCCTGGTTTCAATCCCTGGTTGAGGAACTAGATTGCATATCCTGCAACTGAGAGCCTGCATCACATGCCACAATGAAGATCCTGCGTGCTGCAACTAAGACCAGGTGCAGCCGAACAAAATTTTTTAAAATTGGGCAGAGGACCTGAATAGACATTTTCCCAAAGAAGACATACAAATGGCAAACAAAAAGATGCTCAATATTACTAATCACCAGGGAAATACAAATCAAATCCACAGGGATGGACCTTTAGGTTATTTGTTCTTTAGTTGCAAGTTCTGTCCAACTCTTTTGTGACCCCATGGACTGCAGCCCACCAGGCTCCTCTGCCCATAGTATTTCCCAGGCAAGAATACTGGAGTGGGTTGCCATTTCTTTCTCCAGGGGATCTTTCTGATCCAGGGATTGAACCTGCTTCTCCTGCACTGCAGATGAATTCTTTACCACTGAGCCACTGGGGAACCCCTTAGGGTATTAAGTCAGACAAAGACAAGTAGGTACTGTATAATTTCATTCATATGTAGAATCTTAAAAATCAAAAGTAATGAGCAAACAAAACAAAACAGAAACAGACTCATAGATGAAGAGAAAAAACTGATGGTTACCTGAAACAAGGTGGGTGCGGGGATGGCTAAAATAGGTAAAGGTACAATCTTCCAGCTATAAAGTAAATAAATTATGGGGTTGTAATGTACACATAGGAAACAGAGTCATTAATATTGTAACAACGTTGTATGGTAACTGGACTTATTGTGGTGATTATTTCATAATTATAAATTAAAAAAAATTGAATCTGCATACTTTGTTGTACATCTGAAACAAATATTGTATGTCAAATACAACTTAGTTAAATAAGTCCAAAATACATGAGGCAAAAGTAAATAAAGCTAGGAGAAAAATACAGATACACAATTACAGTTGGAAATGTTTCAGAAATCAATTCTACAAGTACATCAAATCCCCAAATACAATAGACCTCAACAACTCTATCATTCATGTTAACCAAAGTGATATTTATAAAACACTAAACCTAGCAATAACAATATACACATTCCTTCCAGAGGCACAAGCAGATTTCACCAAGATACACCTTATTCTGGATAAAAAATAAGGAATTTTAAAGAACTTAAATCATTCAAATTATGTTATTTGATCATAAAAAATTATATTAGGAAGTACTCTTGCCTGGAAAATCTCATGGACGGAGGAGCCTGGTAGGCTACAGTCCATGGGGTCGCTAAGAGTCGGACACGACTGAGCGACTTCACTTTCACTTTTCCCTTTCATGCACTGGAGAAGGAAATGGCAACCCACTCCAGTATTCTTGCCTAGAGAATCCCAGGGACAGTGGAGCCTGGTGGGCTGCTGTCTGTGGGGTCGCACAGAGTTGGACACGACTGAAGCGACTTAGTAGCAGCAGCAGCAGCAACAGAAAGACACAAACTGCTTCCATATCTTGGCTATTGTAAACAATGCTGCTACAAACATTAGGCTGCATGTATCTTTTCAAATTAGTGTTTTCATTTTTTCTGAATATATTCCCAGGAGGAATGGCGGGATATATGTTAGTTCTATTTTTAGTTTTTTAAGAAACCTCCATACTATTTTCCATAGTGGTTGCATTGAGTTACATTCCCACCAACAGTATACAAGTTTCCCCCTTCCCCACATCCTTGTCAGCAGTTGTTATTTGTAGACTTTTTGATGATAGCCATTCTGAAAGGTGTGATATCTCATTGAGGTTTTGATTTGCATTTCTCTAATAATTAGTGATATTGAGCATCTTTTCATGGGCATGTTAGCCACCTGTATGTCTTCTATGGAAAAATGTCTATCTGGGTCTTCTGTTCATTTTTTGATTGGATTATTTTTATGATACTGAGTTGTATCAGCTGTATGCAAAGTTTGGATATTGACACCTTATTGGTCTTATCATTTGCAAATATTTTCTACCATTCAGTAGGCTATCTTTTCATTTTACTAATGCTTTGCTTTGCTGTGTGAAAGCTTTAAAATTTAGTTAGTCCATTCGTTTATTTTTGCTTTCAGTTATTTTGCCTTAGGAGACGTATCCAAAAAATATTGCTATGGTTTATGTTGGAAGGTGTTCTGTATATGTTCTCTTCTAGGAATTCTATGGTTTCATGCTTACATTTAGGTCTTTAAACAATTTAGAGTTTATTTTTGTATACGGTGTGAGGAAATGTTCTAATCTCTATTCTTTTACATGTTGCTGTCCAGTTTTTCTAGAACCACTTGTTGAAGAGACTATCTTTTCTCCACTGTATATTCTGGTCTCCTTTGTTATAGTTTAATTAACCATAGGTGCATGGGTTTATTTCTGGACTCTTATTCTGTTCTATTGATCTATGTGTCCTTTTTGGTGCCAGTACAGTGCTGTTTTGATTACTATAGTTTTGCAGTATAGTCAGAAATCTGAGAGGGCTATACATCAGCTTTGTTCTTTTTTCCCTCAAGACTGCTTTGGCAATTTGGGGTCCTTTGTGTTTCCTTGTGGATTTTAAGATTCTTTGTTCTACTTATATGAAAAAATGTCATAGGTATTTTGATAGAGATTGTATTAAATCTGTAGATTTCTTTGGGTAGTAAGGACGTTTTAATGATATTATTTCTATTTTCTTCTTAAAACAACTGACAAAAAAAGCTCTTTGCAACTATGAGATGACCTCGAGGATACTAAGCATACTACTACTTCTTTTTTTTCCTTGGGAAGTGAAAGGACTTTATTATTCAGCCTTTGTATGTTTTTCAAATTTAAGAGTCTTGTGGAGTAGTTGTTTCACAGTATACTATCACTTCTGCCTACATTCTATAGGCTGAAGAAAGTCACATAGTCAAGTTCAGATTCAGTGGTTAGGAATGTACAGTCACATGACAATGGATAGGGATTATCCTATTGTGGAGATAGAAACTAGTCTATTAAACCAATCTATGCAACTGCTATTCAAAAAACCTAATTCCTTTCATTCCCCCCATTTTCCTCACTCCTCATATCTACTCCATCAGGACATCCTGTTGAATATTTTGTCAAATTACACACAGAATCCACACATTTTCCTTCTGCCACCCATATCCAAGATACCATCATCTCTTGCCTGGGATCCTAGAGTCTTCTAATTGGTCTTCTCACTTTTTCTCTTACCCTTTACTTATCAATTTTCCTCACTGCACTGCAGCAAGACTGATCTTAAAATGTAAATCAGTTTGTATTGTTCATTCACTTAAAAATGACTTTCTAATGCACTTAGAAATGCTGGGTAGGATTGGGGGCACGAGGGGAGGGGGACGACAGAGGATGAGATGGTTGGATGGCATCACCGACTCAATGGACATGGGTTTGGGTGGACTCCGGGAGTTGGTGATGGACAGGGAGACCTGGCGTGCTGCAGTTCATGGGGTTGCAAAGAGTCAGACACGACTGAACTGAACTGAATGCACTTAGAATAAAATTTCAACTCCTAATAGCATTGAAAGCCATGTATTATTCTCCTGCCTATTTCTCCAATCTTATCTCATTCTGGTTTCTTCTTTATTCACTATGTTCCAACCCCATGAGTCTTATTTCAGAAAAAAAAAACACTTTACAAGCACTTTCCTATTTCATTGCCTTTGATTATGTTATTAAATCTCCCTAGAATGCTCTTTTCTTGATTTTGGCCATGACTAGCTTATAATTAACCCTTAAGTCTTAGTTTATGTATCATTTCCTGAGATAGGCCTTCTGTGATCCTCCTCTCTAAAGTTTGAAAGTGAAAGTCGCTCAGTTGTGTCCAACTCTTTGCAACCCCATGGTCTATACAGTCCATGGGATTTTCCAGGCCAGAGTACTGGAGTAGGTAGTCTATCCCTTCTCCAGAAGATCTTCCCAACCCAGGAACTGAACCAGGGTCTCCTGCATTGCAGGCAGATTCTTTACCAACTGAGCTATCAGTGAAGCCCTCTCTAAAGTTTATCCCCCTGCTATTCTCTACCTACCTCTTTGTTTGAGTCTATCATAAATCTTATTTGTTGGTTTACTTATCTCCTCAGCTAGAGTGTAAGCACAATGAAGACAAGGACCATTTCTGTGTTGCTCACTGTTGTATTCCCACACCTGGCCTTGACCCTGGTACTTTATAGGTTTTAAAAAAATGTTGAGGGACTTCCTTGGTGGTCCAATGGCTAAGACTCTGTGTTCCCAATGCAGGAGGTCGGGGTTCCATCCCTGGTCAGGGAACTAGATCCCATATGCTGTGACTCAAGATTCTGCATGTCACAACTAAAAAAGATCCTGTGTGCTGCAACTAAGACCTGATACAGCAAATAAATAAATAAATATTTTAAAAATGTTGAATAAGTGAATGTATTAATGAATAAATGAGATAATGAAGATGTTATCTGGTCCAGTGGCCATGGGGAAAGAAAGGAAAGAACATTTGAAACTTTTTAGACCAGGTTAAATGCCCAATCTTTTCTGAGGCCTTTACTTATCTCTCTAGTAAGAGATTGAGTATAGTGCCCCATGGCTGAACATCTGATTTTTGTTTGTGCCTCATTTGTGGTATATAACATGCTCCCTTAAAGTGATTGAATGACTACTCTTTCCTGTCAGATTTTTACCCATCTTAAGGCAAAAACTATATTTTATTCATCTATCTCCCACGATTTTAGCAACTTACTTGGTGAACAGTAGACTGAATATATGTTTAGAATGAAAGGATAGGGAATCATCTGAACATTTGAGTCTTCAATGATGAGGGGAAGGTTTCTCCAGATTAGGTAACTTAATAATTTCCTTGTGACTCATCATCTTTGGGAAGGGGGTTTTTCAATCTCATTACAAAAGTTCTTTGTCTAGGGCATGAGCTTGCCACACTTCACTTTCTGAAGTAGACCAAAGAAAGATACAAATAATGGATTAACATTTTTCTAGTATTAATAATATCAAGTAAAAAGTTTGCTATTTCCCCAGTGAATTATAATACAGAGCATTTCCCAGCACACCCCAGTAAGGCCAACAGAAATTACTTGGAACTTGCAAACTTTTCTCCCGGGGGGCAGGGTGGGGGGCAGAAACCCAGTAATAGTGTTGAACATACTGAGGAGGCACTTGGTTCCCAGCCAGTCTGTTCCTTGGCCAAGCCTCTCATCCTCTCTTCTTTAGTGTATGTGGGAATAGGCTTAAGGGGAAGAGAAGGTAGAATCAATCTGAGACCCTCAGGGCCTCATTAGCATTTTTTACTTAGAGCCCCAGAGGTTCCAAGTGTGGACATCCCAACAGGCAGCTTTACTTCAGATCAATTAAGGCCAGATTGAGTTTTGCTTTTACTCTAAATGAATCTCAGGAGGTTAGTTAGGAAGATACCTCTAGGAACTCCCTGAGTGACACGCCTAAAGAGGATCAGGAGCAGCTGGGATTTATTAAAGGAGTGATCAAGGGGCACATGTCCAGGAGAGGTCCCTGCAGATCTTTTCCAAACATCCTGAGTAGCCTGGCAACTCCAGGGCCAACTCTCCCTGCTATTTTAACTTAAAAACTGTCCCTGAAAGGCTCTCTCTAATCCCACCCTAAATCTTTCCTTTGCAGTCTCTTTTGAATTAGTCAGGAGAAGCTTATCTCTGATTTTGGGGTATCCCTGTGCATTTCTCTCATCTACCCTAATCACCAATAGCCAGATTAAATCCCTTCTGGAAATAAGACTTTCATCTCATTGTACCCTGCATTATGGATTGTCTGCAATAACAAAAAGTAAAAGCTATTCAACAATGGATTAATTGTAAATAAAATACGGACCACCTTTATAATGACATTTTATGCAGTCATCAAAATATTTATGATGAGTTGTTTACTGCATGAATACCTATGTAACTAATTTTAAGAAAAAAAATCAGAATAAAGAATTCTATATATAATATGAAAAAGCTATGTGAAATCGCATTTTGGCAAAGAATAAATGGAAATATACCAAAATGAAAACCATGGAAGTATTATGTATATTTCCTACTTGTTATTTTTCTTTAGGGCTTCCCTGGTGGCTCAGATGGTAAAGAATCCGCCTGCAATGCAGGAGACCCAGGTTCGATCCCTGGGTCAGGAAGACCCCCTGGAGAAGGAAATGGCAGTCCACTCCAGTAATCTTGCCTGGAGAATTCTATGGACAGAGGAGTCTGGTGGGCTGCAGTCCATTGGGTCACAAAGAGTCAGACAAGACTGAGAGACTAACACACACACACACACACACACACACTTTTCCTTAAACTTTTCTATAGTTTCAATAGTATGTATCACTATCATAATCAGGAAAAACACATTAAAATGGTAATGGAGCCATTGAGCACAGAGTTGTGATTGTCTAACATAATACCAAAGAAAAATGACTGATCAATGTATCGGTTTCTTAGAGCTGTCATAACAAATTACCACAGACTAGGTAGTTTAAAGCAACAGAAACGTATTACCTCACAGTTCTGGAGGCTAGAAGTCCAAAAGCAAGGTGTTGGCAGGTTTGGTTCCTTCTGGGGGCTCTGAGGGAGAATCTGTTCCATACAGCTCTCCTTCTGGTGGTTGCTGGCAATCCCTGGCATTCTTTGGCTTGTTAGACATGTTACTCTGTCATCACATGGGTTTTTCTCTGTGTGTCTGTGTCCGAATCTCCCCCTTCTCATAAGGACACTAGTCATTAGATAAGGGTCCACCATTATCCAGTATGACCTCATCTTAACTTGATTATATCTGCTAAGACCCTATTTTCAAATAAGGTCACATTCACAGAGAGGTTGCTGGGAGAATAAACACCCAGACTTTACTCTCTGTTCTGTCTCTCATCTCTAGTCAAATGGTAGAACCCAAATGCAAGCCAGAGGGCAAGAAAGCTTATGATGGGGGACCATACACATCATCCTCTGGGCACTGAGCAGGGTGAGGAATAGATTTGTAAGGGTAAAGGAAGCTATCTAGAACACTGGATATTTATTTAGTGTCATGAATGTTTGAATGTTTGGACTGAGGCCTTAGTTCTTCCCTAGAAGTTGCCGAGAGGCTGTTCCTTATCACCTGGGCCTTTTACTTTGCTTCATCAAAGTAATCTTCCCTGATAGCTCAGTTGGTAAAAAATCTGCCTGCAATGCAGGAGATCCTGGTTCAATTCCTGGGATGGGAAGATCCCCTGGAGAAGGGATAGGCTACCCACTCCAGTATTCTCAGTCTTCCCTTGTGGCTCAGCTGGTAAAGAATCTGGCTGCAATGAAGGAGATCTGGGTTCAATCCCTGGGTTGGGAAGATCCCCTGGAGAAGGGAAAGGCTACCCACTCCAGTATTCTGGCCTGGAGAATTCCATGGACTGTATAGTCCATAGGGTTGCAGAGAGTCAGATACAACTGAACGACTTTCACTTTCTTTCAACATTCTAACCTCCATCCTCTACCTCTTCATTGTTGTTGTTTAGTTGCTAAGTCACCAGCATCCTGGTACAAAGAGAGTTTTTGTAAGGTTTTTGTAAAATGTCCAGGGGTTTGAATTCGGGTGGCCAGGCTGGAAGCTGCATCTGGGGATAGATGATGTTAAACCAGGTAATAGCTTCATCTTGCTGGTTCCCTCCTTCTTCATGGGTCATCTTGATGAGTTCTCTGGCCGTGCTGATAGGGAACAGGCACCAGCACTTGTGGCCCTGAACTAAGGCATTCCAGCCACTGGTTCCCAGAGGGTCGATGTGGATTCCTGTTCCAGAGCATGGTGGCCCCATCACAAACCACCTGTAAGGGGGCCTGCACTTCTCCCTTGCGTACTGCAAAAGGTCAATGGTAAAAAACTTGGGGACCTTGTAGTCTTCTAAAAGTTTCCTTCTTTGGGGGTGTTCCCTGTAGCTGCTGTCAAAGATATAAAGGGGGCTGTCATTATGAATGCTCTCCATGTACTCAATGTAGTATTCCATCTTCATCTTCACTGAGTACCCATCGTTGTCCTCGCCACACTTGAACTTCTGGTTCCGGTATTTCCTTTTGAGGCACTCCAGAGTCCACTTCTGCACGGACTGGCCCTCTTGGGCATTCAGCAGAACCATGGGCTTGTATGGTCTATCATATCGCTCCACAAATTCTTCCACCAACAGCTGTAAAGCATCTGTTCTTTCCACATTGTCCACTACGGCCTCTAGGTTGAGTGGGAAGCTCTCGCAGTAGTTGAGCTGGGTCCAGTCCAGAGAGTCCTTCAGCTCAGGCTGGACATTCCGCTTACCTCGGGATGCACTTCTTTTCTTGTGATTCATTCTGCAGGTCACCAGCTGGTTCCGCTACGACCTCAGTGCAGCTCGCTTCCTGCCACCAATGCACCACCTCCTAGGCTCCATCGGGGGCACCAAAACCTTATTTTTAATTGAAGGATAATTGCTTTATAATATTGTGTTGGTTTCTGCCATATATCAACATGAATCAGCCACAACAATGAAAACTTTTTAACATGAGCTAGAGCAAGGCATCTGAACTGGAGAGATCCTTGTGTATCTTCTAAATTGGACTTGGATATACAAATTAGGAGCAGATCTGTGCTCCGAGCTCCTACTCCCAGCCTCAAAAATTTATACTCTGCTTTCTGCTATTACCTTGAATTTAGACCAATAGTATTAAAAAAAAGTTGGAGGGAGATGTAGGCAACCTGAGGTTGCTTTCTCTAGTCCCTCCTCCAGCTCTTCTCACCCTAAGCAGCTTCTTTCTCACAGAGGACACAGCAGCTTCCATCACTATCCCAAGACAAGTGAGGAGGGAGGTCAGTTGGTTCTGGGGGCTCTATTTAGAAAGGGGAAGCGGGCATGTATATACCTGACTGGATGCTCACAGAATAGTAGAACTGATGATGCTGCCAGCAAATTTTTTTTTTGGGGGGGCTGTTGTTACATTTACATGTTCCTAAATGTGTGCCTACATTTTACCCTGAAATGTCTGACTGAGAGAGGCTTGCTATGGTAACCTGAGCTAACAGGGTAATAGGGGGCAATGGAAGTGTGATGGTTAATTTTATGTATCAATTTGACTAGGCCAAAGATACACAGATACTTGGTTAAGTGTTATTTCTAGGTGTGTCGGTGAGGGTGTTTCCAGAAGAGATTACCATTGGAGTAAGTATGCTGAGTAAAGCAGACTGTTTTCCAATGTGGGTGGGCATCATTCAGTCTGTTGAAGGCCTGAAAAGAATAAAAAGGTAGAGAAAAGGAGAATTTGTGCTCTCTGACTGCTTGAGGTTTGGGATTGGTTTTCTTCTGCCTTTATCCTGGGACTTACATCATTGGTGTCCCAGTTCTCAGGCTTTGGATTTGCACTAGAACCATACCACCAACTTTCCTGGGCCTCCAGCTTGTAGATGGCAGATTGTGGGATTTCACAACTTTCATAATTGTATTAGCCAATTCTTTGTAATAAACCTCTTGAGATATATCTCTTTAACTAGAGTTACTGTGCACTGGAGAAAATGAAATAATCACTTTCAGGCACTACTGGACACTGACTCTGAACTGACACAAATTCTAGGAGACCCAAACATCACTGTGGTCCACCAGTCAGAATAGGGGCTTATACAGATTAGGTGGTCAATTAAGTTTCAACTCAGATCCATCTCAGAAAGGGCATAGTGGGTCACAAACCTATTCTGTGGTTATTTCTCCATTTCAAGAACACATGCTCAGCAGTTGGCAGAATCCCAACATTAGCTCCCTGACTTACAGAGTGAGGGCTATTATGGTGGGAAAGGCAAAGCGGAAGCTACTAGAACTGCCTCTTTCTAGGAAAATAGTAAACTCAAAGCAATACCACACTGCTAGAGGGACTGCAAAGATTAGTGCCACCATCAAGGACTTGAAGGATGGAGGAGTGGTGAGTCCCACTACATCCCCATTAAACTCACCTATGTGATCTGTGCAGAAATGTAGATGGGTCTTGGAGAACAAGAGTGGATTATCATAAGCCTAACCAGGAGGTGACTACAATTGCAGCTGCTGTACCAAATGTGGTTTCAATGCTTGACCAAAATAACACATCCTCTGGTACCTGGTATACAGATATTGCTCTGGCAAATGCTTTTTTTCTGATAACTGTTAGTCAAGACTACCAGCAATAGTTTGCTTTCAGCTGACAAGGCAAACAATGCAGTTTCACAGTCCTAATACAGAGATATATCAACTCACCAGCCCTACTTCATAATTTAGTTTGCAGGGATCTTGATTACCTTTTCTTTCTATTATATATTTTCTCCATTACATGGATGTTATTATTGAAAGTTTGTTTTATAATGATAGTAAGGATTTTCTCAGCAATGTTTTTATCATATGATAGTCAAATGGACTGTGTATTCATCATCTGTGAAAAAAAGCCTGTTTTCATGTTTATGCATGAAGCTTTAGAAACCATGGAAATAATATAAGCTCTAAAGACCTAGATGGGACTTGTGGTAAGGAATCTGCCTGCTAAGACAGGAGGAGACATAAGAAACACAGGTTTGATCCCTGGGTCAGGAAGATCCCCTGAAGGAGGAAAATGGCAACCCACTCCAGCATTCTCACCTGAAAAATTCCATGGACAAGAGGAGCCTGGTGGGCTACAGTCCATGGGCTGCAAAGAGTTAGACATGACTTAGCGACTAAACACACACACACACACACACATACCAGCACCCTCTTGCTTTTTTGCTTCTGCTGACCTTAGTCCCTAGGGGGAAGTTACCCTTATTAATATTCTCTTCCATATACAGGTAAATGCATAGGTGGACTTAGGGCTCTTCCTGGGGAGCCACACTATCTTTTTTTCTCTTTGCAAGCACAACTTGGAGTATAGGTTCCAAAATTTAGAGTTGGGGACCAGGGGAAAGAGGGAGCCTTCATTCAAAGCTTGAGCCTGAGCAACATTTGGTAACTCAGAATTTACAGGAAAGTCCTGTACTAGGAGTTTTTAGACACTGACTCAACTAATGAACGATTCTCATTCTGTCACTTTTCCTTACTTCTGAGTCTAGGATAAGGTCAGTCATGAACAGACTCAATGAAATTTCAGAAGGAAGATCCATATTAAAGTACCAGGTTAGTACTATCCTACAAGATTTACCACTCATTCCCCTAAATGAGACCTCCCCACAATCTTGGGGATTGCATCCCATTTAAAAATTTCTCATATTTTCTTTCCATAGTGAGATTTTTTCAAATATTAATAGTAGAAAGGCAAAAATCTAGAGAAATTTTTAAATGTACAAAGATAAGTAAACCTGAGATTTAATATTTGAGGAATGTGGTAATAGTTTCTGACTCCTGTGCCGTTTGACAGAGAAACCAAGTCTCTCTTTATAACCCAAGTATCAGTAGTTATTGTGTAAGTGATGGAAAGGGGTCTAGTTAAAAGGAAAAGAGTAGGCAACAAGCAAAAGAGGTGAAAGCCGAATGGAAAGTGAAAAGTTTTTCTTAAAGGAAAGACAGGAGTGAGCAGAAGGGGCAGAGACTTTGTATTGGCATGGACTTCCATTAATGATAAATCACTGCTCAATTATTTCTAGTAAATTCTTGTAATTCTTTTTCAACTTACAGGTCAGTCACTCTGATTTATACCAAACTGAAGTCAGCTCTTGCTTAATGAAAAAAAGCCAGCACAGATCATTATCCAGTGAAATAATATTTCAACAGGTCTCCTGCTTGAGGCCCTCTTGATTCTGATTGAAAATTTTGCTTCTCCATTCTTTCTGAAAGAAAGTTATACTTAAAGTCCTCACATGTTGTCATATTTAATGGGTTCCCTCCTTTATCCATCAATCATGGGGCTTCTAGACCACTGTATTCTCTAGAACTTTAAACATTTGACATTCAGCCTTATATTTATTGGGTATCTACTATTCCCCAGACACTATTCTAGATGCAGGAGGTGCAGTAATGGAGATAACAGACATGTCCCTTGCTCTCATGGATTGTAGATTCTAGAGGAAGGGGAAGTTAACTACCAAATCAATAAGTAAACAAGTAGGATATTATTCAGATAACAATAAATGCTATACTACTTTATATTGGGTAGTCAGGGAGTGACTTGAGACAAGAATGATGTGAAGGAGCAAATATGAAGATTTTGGAACAGAGGATTACAAGCAGAAAGAACAAAAAATGCCAAGTGTTAATGTGGGAATAAGTTTGGTAAGTTCAAGGAAGAGAAAGACTAGTGTGACTGGAGTAGGGTGAGCAAAGCAGAGACAAGTGGTACAGGTGTCCAGAGGACACCAGAGGACAGTTCATGCAGGGAGTGTAGGTCAAGGAAGAAGCTTGAATTTCATTTTACATATATAGGGAACAGAATTTTCTAGAGTAGGATTCATCAGAACTTCATCACAGAAAAAATCAAATGAAGAAGAAATACAACAGCTGGCAAAGTTATTTCCTTTCTGGTTGAACTTTTCTTTTTGCTTAGATAGCAAGATAGCTATCTAAGCAAAGATAGCTTATTGTATCTAGTATCAATTATGAAATTATCTGCTGAGAAAGACTTCTTAAACAAGAACTTAAAAATACATAAAAAATAAGGATTTCTGCCCAAAGAATTTGACATTAATTATATAATAATAAAAACATTAATATTCAATGAATGAAAAAATTTCAACATATACTTTTACCCTAACAAAGAGATGTAATTATTCATTATAATATTAATATTATTACATTAATTATGCAATAATTATGATTATTAATTATGTAATTTAAAAAATATATTCATGAGAAATATTTTCTTTTTTTTTTGGTGTGGATCAAAAACAATTTTTATTTCTATATATAAAACCAGAAGCTAGAAAAACTCTTGGTATTTAGAAGCAAATCATTAAATTTTTCTACATTATCAAGAAGTACAGCTGATGGAGAGTTACTGCTCCCTGGGGATAAGTAAGAATAACATAACAGGATGCCAAAATCACAAGAATTCCTCACATTCTAGAATACATTCTTTTTACTCTTTTATTTTTATGATCTCTAATCTTTTCCTTTATATGCCCCTCATAGTAGCAAGAGATGGGGTAAAGAAAACAAAACAGTATTTAAAATGCTGTTAGGCAAGAAATAGTTTTCAAAACACTTTTAAATAGTATTACATAGTTAAAGAGGTAAATTTATTCAAATGATGATTTGGTAAATTGATAATTTGGCCAACTGGCCATTTGCTCTTGTTGAACTGGCATTCTACATATTGTTGGTGAGGCCAATGAGAAAGGTCAAAATTCATGGGAGCCAGAAGACTGTAGTTTGAACACAAACATCTAATTTTGCTCTCTCCTCTAAACCTTGCAAAAACTATAACAGAGGTTTTTTTTTTTTTTTTTTTTAAAGACACAGACCTTCAGAATAAATAAAAAATAAAACATCAGGAACAATATATTTTGGAAACTTGACAGTATACAGATGTGTGGTATCTGATTTTGCAGTTAAGAAATATAAATTCCAAATTAGTAGCTAGGCAGGGCTGAGAATAAACTAATGTGTAACACAAAATCATCTGGAACTGGGAACAAAAGGTAGTACTGGTTGAAAGCTACTTTAAAACCTTTTCAATCCTTTCATCCCTTCCCCCAATGCATACTGTGTGAGACCATCTCTCATACACCATGGCAGAAAACTGGGAGTTTATTCCTTGGAGAGAAGTAGTACTTTGGTCTCAGACATACTATGTCTACTTGAAAGCATCACTATTATACCTGAAATAGGGGGATTAAGGAAACATAAGCTTCCTAAATAAGATGCCCAGATCTCTTTCCTCACTTAACTTCTAGATGCTGGCAGTTAGGTCTTAAGTCTCCAGGTAGAAAACTGGAAGAGTCTTCTCCGAAGAATCAGATTAACCTAAGAGGAAAGGCCTAAACATATTGACATCAGGGCTTTCTAATCAAGTGTTAGTCACTCAGTAGTGTCCAGTGCTTTGTGACCCCATGGATTGTAGCCCACTGATCCTCTGTCTATGGAATTCTCCAGGCAAGAATACTGGAGTGGGTTGCCATTCCTTTCTCCAAGGGATCTTCCCGACCTAGGGATTGAATCTGGGTCCCCTGCATTACAGGCAGATTCTACCATCTGAGCTACCAGGGAAGCCCTTCCTAACCAAAGACCCAACTAAATTAAACAATAAAAAAGCTCAAAGTTGACAAGTTCAACCAAAGTACTTGGAATTTCATCCATATTTTAGTCTTCTGCTGCTTTAAATATTGACAGGCAACAACGTATTACCAGGCAAATGGGGGAAACTTTCAAAAAGATGAAGACCAAATCAAGCTGATAGAATAAAAGGGCAACGTGGAGAAACATGCAATATGCAGAGAGAAGAAAATCAAAAGTCAATACCTAAAGAGATACAATGCATCTGGGAAGAAAGTATAAAAACGAATATTTAGAAAACAAAGAAAGGACTGTTAGAATTAAATATAACATAAATAAAAACTTCAATAGGAGAATTAGAAAATAAAGCTAAAGATATCTCCCAGGAAATAAAGCAAAGAATAAAAAAGGCTATCATGTGGAAAAAACCATCACCATGATAATTAAAAAGGTTTCTTCTTAGAACTGAAAAATTTCTTACACTGCATGAATTTTCAGATTGAAAGGCTTAAAACGCTTATATGATAAAGAAAATTAAAAAAAACCACACTGAATTACACTACTGTAGAATTATAGTACACTGGGACAAAGAAAATTCCATTAAGCTTCCAGATAGACAAATAGAAATATTAGAAGAATACAAAGATAGATAAAAGTAATAAGATAAAAAGAATCATAAGTCAAAATGGTTTGGTACTTCTCAAGCGTAACTCCAGAATCTAGAAAACAATGGGTAAATACCAAGGGAAAAAAGAATTTCCAACCTAGGATACTATACCCACTGAAACTACCAATTAAATGTGAGAGTAGAATAAACACATTTTTAACATGCAAGTTATTATATTTATCTTCCTTGTACTTTTTCTCAGAAGACACTAGAGGACAGTTTACTCCAAAAAAACAGAGAGAGAATAAACTGAGAGGATGATATGGGATGCAGAAGACATCTGGAGACAGAGAGATGAAAGAAATCCCCTATGATGAAGAAATACTCTAAGATGAGAATTATGTACCAGATTAGAGCAGTGCAACTCAAAAAATGCATATTAAGGGCTGTCATGCCCATTCACTGTTATTCCATTTTTAATCTTCACAAAGCTACTGGTAAGTGTATTCCACCAAAAAAGATGAAGGCATGAGATCCAGGAAATAGGGAATCCAAATCAGAAAAAAGCCAAAGGGAATTCCCAGGATGGCAGTGAAGGAAGTCCTGGGATCATCATTGCAGAACAGGACCAAAAAGCAATCAGGGCAGAATGAATCTCTTAGAAGAGCCTGTCTGTTTATCTGTCTCTCTTTCTCAGTCCTCCATAACCACACATGTGCACACGCACACACAAACACACACACACTCACACTGGAATTAATATATTAGCTGATGAACTTGCTCTTATGGGAAATTAAAGTGTGATATTATTGGAAGATATGAGACGATATGAGAAGAAATAGCAATTAGTAAATGAAAAATTATGTAAAAACTGTGAAAAAAAAGCAAAACAATTATTAACTTTAGGGAAAGATGTAAGCGTATAATCCAAGTACATTACAATAATCTGATAGAACTATCAGGACAGATAATAATCATGTAAATACTGAATACTGACTTAATATGTAAACTATACCATAATTCTACTAGGAGGATAGGGGAAAAAAAGCCACGGAAGATGGAAGCACATGAGAGCTAAATCCTCTCTACCATTTTTGTCCACCATGCTGCTGCAGCTGCGTCGCTTCAGTCATGTCTGACTCTGTGCGACCCCATAGACGGCAGCCCACCAGGCTCCCCGTCCCTGGGATTCTCCAGGCAAGAACACTGGAGTGGGTTGCCATTTCCTTCTCCAATGCATGAAAGTGAAAAGTGAAAGGGAAGTTGCTCAGTCATGTCCGACCCTTCGCGACCCCTTGGACTGCAGCCTACCAGGCTCCTCCGTCCATGGGATTTTCCAGGCAAGAGTACTGGAGTGGGTTGCCATTGCCTTCTCCGCTGTCCACCATAATAGGACCTTAAAGGACAATGTCAAAAATAAATGAATTAACAAGATTAGAAATTTGGAGATAAGTGGAGATGTATAAAAGCTGGAAGACACAGCTAGAAAAGGAGTCAGAAGTTATTGCCTTTGAGGAGGAAGAGTTGGGGAAGCAAAGAGGAGTAGAGAGTCACATTTTTATACTAAGTCTTTCAGAACTATTTGATAACTCTTTATACTTCAGTTCAGTTCAGTTCAGTTGCTCAGTCATGTCCGACTCTTTGTGACCCCATGGACTGCAGCATGCCAGGCCTTGCTGTTCATCACCAACTCCCAGAGTTTACTCAAACTCATGTCCATTGAGTCAGTGATGCCATAATTATAATTAATTTTTAAAAATGTATTAGAAAATGTTTAGAAAAATGTATTCAGAAAAATGTATCTGGTTCAAGTGCAGTGACCATTTATTACACATGATAGAGATCCAAGAATCTGGCCTCAAAGATCACATAGTTTGTGTTCTGACTCTTGAATTGGGCTCCAGATCCCAAGCATATAAACTGAAATTACTTTTTCTGAACTCTATTTTCACTTCTCATTCCAATTTCAACTCTGGGCTAAAGTGAAGAAACAGAGATATCAATGGAATTATCCTACAGACTCAAGCCAATTATAATTGATTTAGTACAAGTTTCCATAACCTTATGTCAGCACTAAGCCTGTAGGAAGCCATACCTTTAAAGAATCATAGTATTAGGAAGAACCTTGAAAACCAATCATTTATGGGATGTCAAGCCTGTGGTCTCCAAACCTGTAGGAATTCATAAACAATTTTCAATATTTCAAGGGTTTTTTTTTTTTTTAAAAGAAGTCCCATAGCTACCTAAGTCTGTGAATGCTAAATAAAATTTTGTTTCTTTACTTCTGGCTGACATACCAACTCAGGGTGGCAATCATGTATATCTTAAGTTAATCAGAAACAAAAATTTCTTTAATTAGTAAGAAATAGAAAACAAACAGTTTCTTAATAAATACGGTATGTACCTTACAAGGCAAAAATCTTTCAAAGCATGAGCTCCAAGGAGGAAAAACAGCAAGAAGTTATGGTTCTTGATGGTCTCACTGCTGTAGTCCAACCTGCCCATTTTGAGGATACCTAGGCCTGGAAAGGTGAAATTATTTGCCCAAAGCTATTCCCCTAGGGAACACAGTTCAGCAAAGGTATGTAAACAAATGTTTTTTAGTATGTTAAAATACACATAACATAAAGTTTACCATCTTAACCATTTTTAAGTATACAGTTGAGTGGTGTTACATACATTCATTCAGCTATCAGCACCATCCAGCCCATAACTTTTTCACCTTATAAAACTGAAACTCTACACCTATTAACCCTATTCTCTTCTCTTGCTCATCCCTGGCGACAACCATTCTAATTTCTGTCTCTATGATTTTGACTACTCTAAGTACCTCATATAAGTAGAATCATATAGTACTTGTCTTTTTGTTGGACATTTGGATTGCTTCCATGCTTAAGCTATTGTGAATAATGCTACTGTGATCATGGGTGTATAAATATCTCTTTGAGACCCTGCTTTCAATTCTTTTGGATATATGTACAGAAGTGGAATTGCTGGATCATATGGTAATTTTATTTTTAATCTTTTGAAGAACCACCATACTGTTTTCCACAGCAGCTGTATTATCTTATTTTCCCACTAACAGAGTAGAAGGGCTCCAATTTCTCCACATTCTTGCCACCATTTGTTTTCTGTTTTGTTTTGTTTTCAGCAGTAGCCATACTAATAGGTGTGAGGTGGTTTCTCACAGTTTTGATATGCATTTCCCCAGTGATTAGTGATGTTCAACATCTTTTCACATGCTTATTGGCCATTTGTACATCTTCTATGAAGAAATGTGTATTCAAATCCTTTGCCAATTTTTGAATCAGGCTGTTTGCTTTTTTATTGTTGAATTTTAGGAGTTCTCTGTGTATTCTGGATATTGATCCTTTATCAAATATGATTTGAAAATATTTTCTCCTATTCTCCCATTTTGTGGGTTGCCTTCTTCCTCTGTGGACAGTTTTCTGATGTACAAATTTTAAACATTTTCATGAAGTCCAGTTTGTCTATTTTTTTCGTTACCCATGCCTTTGATGTCATATCCAAAAAAATCATTACCAAGTCCAATGTCATGAAGCTTTTGTCTTATGTTTTCTTCGAAGGGTTTTATTATTTTGGTCTTACATTTAGGGCCTTGATCCATTTTGAATTAATTTTTGTGCATAATGTTAAGTAAGGGTCCACCTTTATTCTTTTACATGTAGATATACAGTGTTCCCAGCACTACCTATTAAGACTACCCTTCTCTATTCAATGATCTTGGCACAATTTGACTGTATATGGGAGGGTTTATTTCTGGGCTCTCTATTCTGTTCCAGTGGCCTATATGCCTGTCTTTATCAGCACAAGTATTTTAAACCATAGGTCAATAGTGTCCTGTGCCTGCTTGTTTAGGTCAAAGAAGAATGTGAAGCTGGTGGCTGGTCTGAAGGTGGATAGGTATGTTTTTGTAAACTTCAGTAGCCTTCTCTGAGCATGAACAATATCATTCATCATTCTAAGTCAGGGTTCCTCTCCTGTTAGAGAAATATTAACCCCACCTGTTATAGTTTTGATAAAGAATTGCACATAGAATAAATCCCTCATCTAGTAGAATGCCTGAAATTCAGTAAATTCTACCTATTAAATATGCTAGAACAGTAGTTCTCAAAATGTGGTCCCCAGAACAACAGCCACAGTATCAGCTGGGAATTTATTAAAAATGCATATTATTAAGATGTAAAGGTAGCTAACAGGTATAGAAAAGAAGCCCAGCATCTCTAATCATTGGGGAAAAACAACTCAGAACTACAATGAGCTGTTACATCTGTCAGAATGGCTATTGTCAGAAACACAAAAAATAACAAGTATTGGCAAGGATGGGGAGAAATGGGAGTCTGTAGGTACAGATGGTGGAAATGAAATTGGTTTGGCCACTGTGGGAGACAGTATGAAGGTTGCTCAAAAAAATTAAAAATAGAACTACTATACATTCCAGCAACCCCACTCCTATGTATTTATCTAAAGAAAACAAAAACACTAATTAGAGAAGATATGCACCCCTACATTCATCACAGCTTTATTTACAATAGCCAAAATATGGAAAAAAAGATGTGAGATACACATTCTTTATCAATAGATAAAGAAGATGTGAGATACACATATACTGAAATATTACTGGAATATTACTCAGCCATAAAAAAGAATGAAACATTGCCATTTGCAACAACAAAGATAGATGTGGAGGACTTTATGCTAGGTGAAATAAGTCAGACAGAAATATAAACACCATATGATCTCACTTATCTATAGTCTTAAAAAAAAAGTACAAGCTCATAGATACAGAGAACAGATCTGTGCTTGCCAGAAGTGGGGAATGGGGCTGTGTGAAATAAGTGAAGGGGATCAAAGGTGCAAATTTCCAATTATAAAATGTCTAAGTCCTGGGGATGTAATGTACAACATGCTGAATAGAGTTAATAACACTATACTGCCTATTTGAAAGATGCTAAGAGTAGATCTTAAAAGTTCTCATAAGAAAAAAGTTTTGTAACTATATATAGATGGTAACCAGAGTCTGTGTGATCATTTCACAATATATATACAAGTATCAAATCATTACGTTGTACACCTGAAACTAATACAGTGCTACATATTAAAAATATAAAAACAAACAAAACACAAATTTTGGGGCCTCACCTTAAACGTACTAAATCAGAAAGTTTGGAGTAGGACCCAGAAATCTGTTTTTCTAACAAGCTTTTCAAGTGATTTTATTATGCACAGCCAATGTTTGAGCATTAATTCCCACCATGGTTCCCATGGGTTGGGAAGATCCCCTGGAGGAGCGCATGGCAACCCACTCCAGTATTCTTGCCTGGAGAATCCCATGGACAGAAAAGCCTGGCAGGCTACAGTCCATGGGGTCGCAAAGAGTCAGACACAACTGAAGCGACTTAGCACGCACGCATGACAAAAACAAATTCTCCCGCAGATATTTATATGTACAAATATCTTGTTTGTCATTTATACATTTTCAAAGGTGTAAATTAGCGGTAATACTGGGAGTTAATTTTAATGACATGACTAGTCAAAACTTACCGATGAGCAGGAAAATGAAGTAAGGAGAACACCTTTGTGCTCAAGGCCACTATAAGTAAGCTAAATGGCGAGCCTGTAGAGCAGTGGTCCCCAACCTTCAGGATCTAATGCCTGATGATCTGAGGTAGGGCTGAAACAATAATAGAAATAAAGGGCACAATAAATGTAATGCACTTGAATCATCCCAAACCACCCCCTCCCCCAACGCCAGTCTTGGAAAACTTGTCTTCCACAAAACCAATCCCCGGTGCCAAAAAGGTCAGGGACTACTGCTATAGACGGAAAA
The DNA here is from genome assembly GCA_024291935.2 of Okapia johnstoni. Taxonomy (NCBI): domain Eukaryota; kingdom Metazoa; phylum Chordata; class Mammalia; order Artiodactyla; family Giraffidae; genus Okapia; species Okapia johnstoni. The sequence continues at coordinate 121,123,431 of CM044307.1, read as the reverse complement.
AACATCAAAAGGCAGGAAAGAAAAGGCCATTTTCGTTAATTTTTCAGAAATTTCTAAGAGTTGGGGAAAGGTTTTCTCCTGGCTCTGCCCAGCCATTCATTCTGGCTTTATCCCTTGGTTCCTTTTCTCTGCTCTGCCTAGTCCTTTGATAAGCAATTCTTTCTCACCTCAGGAGTCTCCTCAGCGCTCCACTTGGCCAGCTAGTTCCTCTCCCTAGCCTCACAGAAAGTAACCTTTGTTCTTTGTTTCTTTCGCTCTTTGGCCTTTCACCTTTAACCATTCGTCTGTTTTTTGCTCCTGATATCCCTCGCCGCATGTGCTCTTTGCCAGCAGTTACCAAATTTCTTTACAACTCTGGCACTGAGCTCTGAGGAGCCTCCTCCTTCCCACCTCGGGGCAAAGGGCTGGAACACAGCAGGGGCGGGGCCAGGGGAAAGCTGCTCTCATTGGCCGACGTTTGCTGAACTCCCCAATGCGCAGGGTCTCCTGGGAGGAGAAGCACCGTCCTAATAACTGAGCGTCACTGCTATTGGGGGCGTGGTTTCCCCTTTCCTCAAGGCATGTGGGTTACCTTCCTCTGTGAGCCGGGTGACTCTGGGAGGCCCTGTCCTCTCTCCGAAGGCTATTCCTTGGGAACCATTGTTTTCAGGTGGACACCTCTGAACTCCTGAGGGTCGCTCAACTTCCATGGCGGGTTTTCTGACTACTTCATTCACAGGTCTTCCCATTGTGGTCTCTCACTTGTGGAGGTGGGAAAAATTAAGAATTTTTGAAAATAGTTTTTAGAAGACCCAGTAATGGAGGTTTTCTAAGACACACTTTCTCCAGGAATGGAAGAAGCATGTGGAGATTGATTATGTATTCAGTGCAGGTAACGTGAACAGAAGGAAGGTAGAATAAGCAGGAGAAGTATTGCCTACTCTATTTTCTCTGAAAAATTTACCTTTCTTTTATGTATTGAAAGTCCCTACTTTTTATGACCACTGGAAGAGCAAGCCTCCTTTGTGTCTTAATTTATGTGGGCATTCTTTCCCTACCCTTAATTTTCTCTTTCTAAAAAACGCCTGCCCTAATTTCTTCAGAGTAGATGCTTTCATTTTTAAGGCTTCTGTGTAACACTTTCTTTCTTTATGGCACTTTTTATATTTTCCACATTCTTAACAGTGCACCAATATCAGTGAATCAGAAAAATATGATACAAATATTTGTTTGAAAAGAAAAATAACTGTTGGAAGTTCATAGGCTGCAGGAAGGGCAGAATTAATTTATCTAACAAATTGTTTTAATTTTTCAGGACTCAGGGTACCTTCATCAACTTTACTGACTGCAGGTGCAAAGAGACTTGGTACCTGTACCTTAAGGATCTTAAAGCAACTGAATCCTGGCAAAAAGACCCAGGTGAGGAGCATATGAAGAATAAAAGCCACTAGTAGATAAGGAAAAAGGAGCAGCTGTATCTGAAAGTTTGTGAAGCACTGAAATAATCTCAGGAGACTAGGCATTTTACCCAGAGTCTGGTCCTTTTCTTCTGGAAAGTCGTATTTTAGGATTCTAATATATGAGATGACCAAGATTTAACCCTTTTCTGGGTAATTAAGGTTTTTGGATACTAATCCTGAAACCTACTTTTTTTTTTTTTTGCTAATGTTCAGACATACTTTATTCTCTCCTAAAGTTTGATAGATGCCCTAGAAGCTTTTTCCCTGTTGATTTTAAAAATAGTTAAAGATTAGTTTAAATGTAACTTTTAATTTATTCTTTTGGTGGTTGAAGGAAGAAGCATATAACAAAGTGGGACAGGATCTATCAAGGGGAATGTTTCCCAAATATCCAATAAGGGAAACTGGAAGTGAGTGGCAAAGAAGGAGTGTGTCTGTTTTCCTGAAATCTATGAAAGGTGGAATCTGATAGACCAACAGGAATCCAGTGTAGGAAGAAGAACTTGCCAAATATTTTAGCATGTGAAAACTCTGGGTTGATTTTAAGTAGGAGTTATCCCTTGAGGTGTTGGTCCATCACATTTGTTGTTTTAGAAAAGCAGTTGTTGAGGGACAAAACTACTTCTAGTGGTGATGAGGATCGGGGTTGAAATATGTGGGCTTTGTTTCCAGTACTTGCTGTCGTTTTGTGTCTGTTTATGCTAGATAAATGCTTCTCTAGTACATAATGTGAATAATAGGATGCTATGTTTTTAATAGTATAGTTTCTGAATCAATTTAAGTGCTTTGGGAAGTTAGTGCTTTAATCTGTTAAGTCTGCAGCCATCTTGTAGTTGTAGTATTGGTACATAATCAAGGGTGTTAGCCTAGGTCCACAGATATGTGTATTTATTTCATTTAGTATTTTTTTAGTGCTTGTAGAGAAAGTTGCACCCATTTTTGGCATAATTTTGCATATGAGTGTCAAAGGAGACTTTTGGTATAATACTTAGCTGTAAAAATAATCTCAAAACTCTCATATATTAATATATAGAGTTTGTCCCCAAGAGGCAGGAGGTGGCAGGAGGAAGGACTCTGCATGAGCTTCCAAGCTTCCAACACATGCCTCATTGTCCCACACAATTTCACTTACAAGAAATAAGCTCAAAAATAAAGTTAAGAATTTTGAGATAGCAACCTAGTATTAAACTTCAAGCCTAGAGCCCTGTGTGACTGCACTAGGCACATACCCAGAAAGTTGCTCATTACATTAAAGAAATTTTCTCCAGTGTAAAAGATGAGGGATACACATTCCTTATGTATTCCTGTTGTGTCATTTATCTTGTGCAAAATAGAAGGCTCAATCACACTGATGACGTTCAAGGTATTTCTTCCTGGTGTGATTGCTCATCCATTACCTAAGGGCAGAGAAATTGCCCCCGACTCATTAGTGACATTCATGAGATTTCTGTCCAGTATGAATTCTCTTAGATTGTCTAAGGAATGAAAGATCAATAAGTGCTTTTCAACACTAGTTGCATTCACAGGAATTCTCCCCACTGAGTTTGCTGTTATGCACAGTAAGTAAACAAAGAACTTCAGTGGAAGGACTTTCTGTACTGAGTACATTCATAGGGCTTTTCTCTGATGTGGTTTGTCATGTTTACTAAGGGATGAAGTAACACTGAAAGCTTTCGCACAGTCTCTGGGTTCCATTTTGTATTCTGTTGTACACAGTAAGGGAAAAGCTACTGTGAAAAATTTTTCATATTGATTGCAAGTATAGAGTTTTCTTCAGTGTGAGTTCTCATGTGTACATTAAATGCAAGTGCTTCCTGAAGATTTTTCCACAATCTTGGCCTTTATAGAGTTTCTCACCCGTCTTATGTGTGCAGTGCAGGTAGAATTTACACTGAAGCCTTCCCATATCAATAATGTTTATAGGGATTGTCTCCAGTATGAATTCTCTTGTGCCATCCAGGGACACATCTACTGCTAAAGACTTGAAAACACTACTTATGTTCATAGTGTTCTATACTAGTGTGAATTCTCACATGTATCTGAAGGGATGAGTGAAAATCAAAGGCCTTTCTATAGTTCTTACACTCTTAGGGTTTCTCCTCATTATGTATTTCTATATGCAAAGGAGTAGTACTGAAATATTTTCCACATTAATTACATTCACAGCATTTCTCACCAGTAGCAATTTTCTTGTATTGAGTAAAGTTAGATCTTGTACTGATTATGCATGCGTGTGCTAAGTTGCTTCAGTTGTGTCTGACTCTGTGTGATACTATGGACTCTACTGATTATATTCAGAGTTTTTCTCTAAGATGACTTCTCTCCATCTTCACACAAGTAGATGACTTTTATCTGAAAAAATCCTGCTTAAGATGTGACCCTTTAGTTTTAAGTAAAATCTACAAATCTGGACATGCTGCCTAGGTGGCTCAGTGGTAAGGAATCCACCTGCCAATGCAGCAGATGAGGTTTGACCTCTAGGTTGGGAAGATCCCCTGGAGAAGGAAATGGCAATCCAGTCTAGGATTCTTGCCTGAAAAATCCCATGGACAGAGGAGCCTGGCGGGCTATAGTCCATAGGGTTGCAAAAGAGTCAGACATGACTTAGCATCTAAACAGCAACAAGTCTGGACAGGTGTTTGGAGATTTTCACCCTTCTCTATCATCATCTCATCCTTTTTCTCCAACCAGGAGATAAAACTGGGTTCCTTGATAATGATGCCCAAGTGATGCTGTTTCTGTAGTTCTCCTGCATCTTATTCTGTGTGTTTTTCGCTGACAAGCGTCTAGCAAAGCCTACTTCTTCTGGGTGACTTCCACAGTTGTATCTTTTTTTTTTTTTAACTTTTCATTTTTTATTGGACCATAGCTGATTAACAATGTTGTGATAGTTTCAGGTGCACAGCAGAATGACTCAGCCATGCATAAACACATATCTGTTCTCTCCCAAACTCCCCAACCACCCGTGCTGCCACATAAAATTGAGCAGAGTTCCCTGTGCTATTCAGTAGGACCTTGTTGGTTATCTATTTTAAATATAGCAGTGTGTACATGTCAATCCCAAACTCCCTAACTATCTCTGTCTCCCATGTTGTAAACAGTGCCACAGTCGTATCTTTGAAACTCATCCAAGTCCTTGACCAGTTTGTTAGCAGCCCAGCAACCAACCATCCTTTCCTGTATTTCCCCTTTGTTGCCAGATGGGTCCTGAGCAGGCCAAGAATGAGTCAAGGACAGATAACTGCCATCCTGTGAATCTAATTGTAAATTTTCTTGAAATACAGAGCAGCAGGGACTTGAGGACACTCCTCTCAGTTCTCACAGTCCATTTGGGCCACGGATCTTTGATACTTTAGACATCTTCCCACTGGACTGTGACTTTTCAGATGAAGGTTATTGGGCCCTTTATCTCTTCCACCTGCTTGTCCTGAAACATTCCAGAGCCTGCCCTTTCCCTTTCTCTGGGATTTTCTCCTTGCTCGGGGACTGCCTTGAGACCTTGGGCCTGTGTGTATGCATGCTCAGTCACGTCTGACTCTTTGTGTCCATGAACTGTAGCCCGACAGGCTCCTCTGTTCATGGAATTTTCCAGGCAAGAATACTGGAGTGGGTTGCCATTTCCTACTCCACTGGGATCTGAGTAAGTCCAAAAAAAAAAAAAAATCCTCAAGGTGGGAGGCTTCGTTCACGCAGTGCCTATACTATCTCTATTGAAATCTCCATTTCTTTCATTCTGATCATCAAGTACCTTCCCAAGAGCAGTAATTCTCAAACTTTTTGAACCCATGACCTCTTTACATTTTAAAAAATAATGAGCTCTTCTAAAAAAGTTTTTGATATGTGGTGCATGGACCCATATATAATTGTGTAGACATGTATATGTGTGTGTGTGTGTTTGTGTGTGTGTGTGTGTATATATATGTCTGTATACATGTATATTAATATAACTTTTAATGGAAAATAATTTCTTAAATTGGGTGAGAACAGTGACATTATTTCTCACTTATATGTCTTATTTAAAAAGAGGCAGCTAGATTTTTATATCTACTTTTTAATTCAGTATGTTGCCATGTTTAAAAGTACATGAAGAAAATTCAGCCTCACACAGATAATGTAGTTGGAAAAGGGAGTAGTATTTTAGTAGCCTTTTCAGATAACGGTGGATATTCATTGAAAAAACACTTAAATTCTACAAGTAGTAATTTCTTAAAGGTTAGTTGCAATGTGAAATCAGAAACTTTATCAATGAACTCTGCAGGCTCTGTTAGATTGAAAACCATTGACCTCTCTTATACTTTGAATGAATCTTTCACCCATATGTAATATTGTAACCTTATGATGTAACTTTGAAGTGCATTGGACGTTTGGAAAATATTAATATTATTAGCTCACTGAGTTAAGCAGATCTTCCAAACATGCATTTCACTATACAGTATTCCCAAATCACAATTATTAATATCACCACCGATCTCAACAGAAAGTGTTAGGAAGATGTCAAGTTTGTTTTAGCTGGTCTTACAACATTTTACTTTTTTGCTTGAAAGCCTGGATTTTATCATTGGCAGTAAATACTATCAGTGGTTTTATTTGAAATGATAGAGATACTTTGTTCATATTTGAGAATATGTTTGCCAAATATCCATTTTGAATAATCATTGTTTATATGTCAGTTGTTCTTTCAAGTAAAATAGTTTCCATGAAAAAGTGGCTAGTTCAGCTTGCAACTCAAACAATTGCACAAAAGCTTTTCCTTGAGACAACCACTAAACTTCAGCACACAGCAGAGGAACTTTTTGTATACCTCCCATTTTGCAACACACAGTATTAAAAATTTTCACTCAAGGGTTGAGATTTTTTTTTTTCCTAGGAGATGGTGAGTTTTATTTTGTCTTGTCTGGATAGAGGTTTGATTTGCTCTTGAATGTTCCAGGGTGGAGAGAGACTAGGAGAAAGCACAGAATGCAGAGGTCTGTTTGGTGTAATCTCTCTCATTTTCATCTTCACCATCAATGGTGAGAGCAGCATATTTGCTTGCAGAACTGAACTTCGAGGCTGGATTTAAAAACCTATAATTTTTATTACTTCATTAAAGGTGTTTAAAATAAAACTTGCTTTCTTTTCCTTCTTTTCTCTGAGTATGGTGGGAAAGAATATAGTGTTTTCTAGTACAGTTTGGTGCCACTGCCTTGGTTCATGTTAAGAGGGCAGCAGTTTTACCCACTGTTGGTTTTTCACTATCAAATAAATGTCAACCTAGGTAAATAATGTCTTAGAATTTATTGTGAAAAGTTTTGACCTTGTGAAATTCCCTTGAAAGTCTTGGCTCCCCCAGGGGCATTGGACTACATTTTGAGAATCATTGCTCTAGAGAATAAATAGCAAGGCCTTTCCTTTTTCTCTCTAATCTTCAGGCAGAGAAGGTAGTAAGCTTTAGTGGATTATTCAGTATTTCCTTTTTTGTGTGTGTTCAGTTGCCATTCCAGTTATATCCAAACACCATATTTGATTTGCAATTCACAGAAAATATTTTAGAAGCCATCTGAACCAATAATTAGTTATTTTAAAGTGTTCTACTATTTTCTGACCTGAATGCCATCATATGAATTTTTGTTCACCTATATGATTCGTTTGGTAATTTTTTGTCTGCTTTTAAGTCTTTTCTTTATCTTTTGGCTTTAAGCAGTTTGATTGTGATGTGTCTACCTATGATTTTCTTTAAGTTTATCCATCTGAATTTTGCTGTGCTTCTTGGATCTACAAATTTATACTTTTCACCAAATTTGGGAGGTTTTCTACCATTATTTCTTCAAATACACTTTTTTTTCCCTCCTGCTTCGGTCTCTGTCTCCTCTTCCTCTGGAACTTCTGTATCATGAATATTGGTTCCTTTGATATTGTTCTACAGATCTCTAAGACTATTTCAATTCTTTTCACTCTTTTTTCCTTCTCTAGCTTGTATATAATACAAGATATATATATATATATGTATATATGTATATCAGTTCAGTTCAGCTGCTCAGTCATGTCCGACTCTTTGAGACCCCATGAATCGCAGCATGCCAGGCCTCCCTGTCCATCACCAACTCTCGGAGTTTACCCAAACCCATGTCCATCAAGTTAGTGATGCCATCCAACCATCTCATCCTCTGTTGTCCCCTTCTCCTCCTGCCCCCAATCCTTCCCAGCATTAGGGTCTTTTCCAATGAGTCAACTCTTCGCATGAGGTGGCCAAAGTATTGGAGTTTCAGCTTCAACATCAGTCCTTCCAATGAACACCCAGGACTGATCTCCTTTAGGATGGACTGGTTGGATCTCCTTGCAGTCCAAGGGACTCTCAAGAGTCTTCTCCAACACCACAGTTCAAAAGCATCAATTCTTCAGCGCTCAGCTTTCTTCATCGTCCAACTCTCACATCCATACATGACCATTGGAAGAACCATAGCCTTGACTAGACGGACCTTTGTTGGCAAAGTAATGTCTCTGCTTTTAAATATGCTATTTATGTTGGTCATATATGTATATACTTGTGTATATATATATATGTATATAATACAGAGATATTGTGAGTTCAGTTCCAAGCCATCACAATAAAGCAAATATTGTAATAAATTCAGCCAAAAGAAATTTTCTATTTCCTAGTGCATATAATACTTTGGCCACCTGATGCAAAGAACTGACTCACTTGAAAAGACCCTGATGCTGGGAAAGATTGAAGGCAGGAGGAGAAGGGGACAACAGAGGATGAGATGGCTGGATGGCATCACGGGCTCAATGGACATGAGTTTGAGTAGACTCCGGGAGTTGGTAATGGACAGGGAAGCCTGGTGTGCTGCAGTCCATGAGGTCACAAAGAGTTGGACATGACTGAGCAACTGAACTGAACTGAGTGCATATAAAATTTATGTTTATACCATACTGTGGTCTATTAAGTGTACAATAACATTATTTCTAAAAAACATTGTGCATGCCTTAATTAAAAAATACTTTTGTAGTAACATCAAAGATCACTGATCATAGATCACCATAGCTTATATAATAATTATGAAAAACTTTGAAACATTGTCAGAATTACCAAAATGACTTGCTTGACATAGCGTTTCCACAAACCTTCAATTTATAAAAGATACAGTATCTGTGAAGTGTAATAAAACAAAACAAAGTATACCTATAATTTTTATCTTCAATTTCACTCACCCTTTGTCACCTCCATAATGCTATGAATCTCTATAGTGAATTTTAAAATTTTACTTACTGAATTTTTCTATTCTAAAATTGTTCCTCTAAAAAAGAAACTCCTGTTTTTTTTCTGAAAACTTCTGTCTTTCCATTCATTTCAACAACCCTTACTTCTTGGATCATGGTTGTAATAGCTGCTTTTCAGTTATTGATAATTCTGACACTTAGGTCATCTTGCAGTTGGCATCTGTTGTTTGCCTTTTCTTTAGGGAGTTGTTTAGGTTTTCCACTTATGTTGAGTAATTTCAGATTCTCTCTTGGACATATTGAATATTATGTTATGAGACTCTGAGTTCTGTTTAAATCATCTGGAAAATGTCGATTTATTTATTTTTACAGCAAGCAGTTAACATGGTTATGTTTTGATCATATGTCTTGGCTTGTTTTCTGTGAGCTCTGGTTCCAATTTTAATTTACAAATCCTTACAGTGCTATTCTGGTCTTCTCCTCTTGTGTATCCACCTCAACAACCAGCCTGAAACCTGGGGAGAGAATATAATGTAATGTAATGATACAGAATCATGATATAGAAGTTCCAGAGTAAGAGGAGGGAGAGACTGAAGCAGGAGAAAAAAAAGTGTATTTGAAGAAATAATGGTATAAAACCTCCCAAATTTGGTGAAAAGTATAAATGTGTAGATCCAAGAAGCACAGCAAAATTCAGTGTAATGCAGTGTTTATTTAAAGTCTTAACTCTGCTAATTTCAGTTAGTTTCACAAATGTACAGCTAGGAGGTAAGATCAACACTCCATACTCAAACTTTAAGGTTCCCTTTCTCCAGCTCCCTCATTTCCTTCATCATCCGCTTACTCTCTGGCTCTCAGGTTTCCCCATTCCTGGCTAGAAAACAAGGACAGTACCTTCCCTGACTGTTGCCAGGAAAACCTGTTTGCTTTTTTACTCTTAATTTTTTAGTGTACCAAATTTTAAGATTTTTATATAATCATTTGTAAGAAATTTCCTCTGTGATTCTCTAATTTTTCTTTTCAACGTGAATTCTTTTGGCATTTTAAAAAATGTTTATTTTTATTTATTTGGCTGTGACGGGTCTTAGTTGTGGCATGTGGGATCTAGTTCCCTGACCAGGGATTGAACTTGGGCCCCTTGCATTGGAAGTACAGAGTCTTAGCTACTGGACCACCAGGGAAGTCCCTCTTATTACTTTTATGCTTAGAAATTCTTTCATATAAGCATTTCCCTACTTTCATTTTCAATGTTTAATTCTTTGATCCATTTTAAATTTACTAGTGTGTGGTGAAACATGAGTATTTTATTAAAAAAAAATCAACTTGTTAAATGTTACATTCTATACATTTCTCATTAAAAGTTACTCCTAACTTGTTAAAAATTAGGTCTAATGACAAACAGATTAAAAACTCCAAGGTCTTTGTTAAAAATATACAATGATTTTAAGTAATGGGCTTCATTTTAAAGATGAAATTTGTTTTTCAGGTTGAATTTAATGAATAGCCCACTGTTGCAAAATTTCTCTGATGCTACTGTTTTAGTCTGGTCCAGTCAGGAGACAGAAACCACACAGTAATTTAAACAGGGAAAAGTTAATATAAAGAATTTTTAAGCAACTATAGGAGAATAGTAAGGAAGGACAAACTTGGAATGAGGGTTCAGATCATGCTGCCCTGCCCTGTTTGCCATCAACGGAGGCATTCTTGGGACAAACAGCAGTCAGCCCAAGTGAGAGGGACCTGGCAGGAAGGTAGTGGTGTGAGGTGCAGTTTCTTTCTCTGCCTCAGTTACACCCAGATCCCAGGATGCTTTTCTCACCTCTCAAAGAGCTGAGTCATGTCAATTTGGGCAGCTGGCTGAAGTATTGAGGAATGTGTAAGTAGCGACAAGCACAGGTCCTGGGGAGTGGTGAGGCATGGCCCCAGGCCAGGGAGGCTGTGGAAGATGAAATAGAGGTGGGAACATTCTGTCTTGTTCTTTGAAGCTCAAAGTGCTAGTCCACTTGAGTGGTGCCCACAAGCCATTTAAAAACAGGCAGCAGGCTGGATTTGGCCCTTAGACTGCAGTTTTCCCATATCTGCTCTAGAAATCTGATGAAGGAGAGGCCAGAGAGAACCAGAACTAGAGAAGACAACTGTTTCCTCCTGCGTTGTATCTCCAGTGCCCTCTACTGACAAGACTTAACATCATGTCACCTGGAAAACAAAAAATATTTAAAAGACCCTAATCCATTTTCACATATTGGGCAAAAAAGGGTGAATTTGGTGATGAAAAGCAATAAGCTGGTAACTGGCATAGTTAGAATGGTAGAAATTATAGTAGGAAAAGGAGAATATGAATTGCTTGCTCAAAGCTTTGATTGGTCAAATGATAGAAAAAAAGAGAGAGTGTTGCAATTTCTCTTCTCTACAGGGAAGAGGAAAATTTGAGATCCTTGTTGTTGGATTTATTTGTGAACTGTGGAGAATTCTCATCCTGAACTTTCCCTTTGTATACCATTTACCTTCTCATCTATAAATGTGAATAATATTACCTACTTTTCATTGTTGTTGAAAGAATTAGCGATAATTTATAACCAATTATAATGCTTGGCCCATAGGCCTTCAGTAAATAGTAGCTCTTCTTCCCTAGATGGATCAAAGGTTGACAAAAATCCATGGGTTAAAATTTTTAAATGGGTATTATTTTCCCAGGAGATGGAGTGTTTTTCGAATTGAAAAATTTTAAACTTGAGCTTTGAAGAAAAAATTGGGGGAAGTTATATAGTAAAATACTAGAACATGCATTGTTCAATGGAATGAAAATAAAGCTTGCTTTTGGTTGTATCTTTAGCATGGATATTTATTTACATAGTTACTTGATTTGGTGGAAAGCAGTTTTTAATAAGTGAGTTCAATTTTGTGGAATTTTAGGTGTTTAGAGATTAGGATAGAAATAAGGCTCTTCATGGTGGGATTGATATATCAAACTGGGCTTTTAGGTCTGGGATATTTTAATTCTCAGGCTATAGGAGTTAACATACTGGGTTGGCCAAAAAGTTCATTTGGGCTTTTCCATAGCGTTGTGTGGAAAAACTTCAATGAACTTTTTAGCCAGCCCAATATATTATGATAAATGATGGTTATTTGCCAATTTTCTGTTTCTGCTTTGGCTTCATTTGTACATATTCTGGGAATACTTTGATAATTTGAAAAGGGGTAGATGGCTGGGAATTACAATAAAAGATTTGAATTGAAAAATTTGATGTTGATTGAATTGAATTGAAAAAAATTGATGCCTAGAATATAGTGTTACTGGGGGGCTGCAACATGACTGTGTCTTGGGATTTCCCAAGCCTTGTGTTAAAAGTATAAATCCTCAGAGAAACGGGGTTTTAGCTTGAGACTTAATTGACTGTAGTAGAATGACTCTTAGTCATCCCATATTTTAGATTTATGGAAAGACTTAACTATTAATAAGCCCTGGATGAAAGATTTAATTTGTATAGCATATCTTTGTTTGGGTTAGGATTTTAGTAATACCAAAGCCCATATTTCTCTCCTGCTGTCATATATATAGGGTTTATGCATGTGGGGATGGGTGTGTCTTACAGAGTGCTTAGAGCTTCTTTGCAGGGAGACCAGATCTTCATATTTGCAGGCTAATTGCTGAGGGGTTTGCCTGGTCCTCCAGTAAGATCACCTGGGTCTAGATTCTCTGTACTCCCTTCTGAACAGTTTTGCTGAGGGTTAAAAATAATGAAGATCCAATTTCCAGACAGTCTCCATGCTTTTAAGGAATCTTGATATCTTTGTATTACTTTTTATGAAACCACTTTAGTGCTCCTGAAAGCCATGAGTGGACCAGTGGGCTTATTTGCTCAAATAACTGTTGTGGGGTTATTTGCACTAAAGTGAAGGGCACAATAGTAGTTCAGGAGAGGAAGAGTTTTAGAATGTAAAACAAAATGAGATGGGAAGTTACTTTTGCAAAAAAAAAAAATAACTAGCAGTTTAAGGTCAGTTGTAATAGATTGCTGAACAGGTTTCTGTCATCCAGTTTGGGGAGAGAGAAATTGAATCAATGCAAGATAATTGAGTCAGAAAGACCTAGCCCCTGGGAACTTCAGGCCTGAGGGGCAGTGAGATTATTTATGGATTATTATAGATTGAGGTTGGATCAGTGTGTGCTACTAAATTTTGCTGTAGCTGACATGGAGTTATCCTGGTGAAGTTAGAGCTATATAACACTGTATGAACGAATGAGATTAACAAAACCTCTGATGGTCTTAAGAATTCAGTGTAGTAATAAAAGGTTGCTTATTGTCTAAATATTTCAGTGAAGTTCCTCTAGACTCATAAGTACCCTAGAGGAAGGGTCTTGTTTCCAAGGACAAAATGATCTTGCTCTGGAACTTGAAGCAGAAGGGTTTAGACTACACATTTCCAAATATCCTTTTCCTCCCCGCTCCCACTTTCAGCGCCCCCACCCCCACCAACACACAGTCCCCAGGACTTCCAAAAATTAACAGTGTTGCTCTTTCTCACAACTGGGTGGTTCTGTCCTCTTTTGGTGATAACTTTTGGTTTATAATCATTGACTGTTAAAATTGGAAGGGATAGTTCAGTCTTTCTGGAGCTGGGGTTGGTATTTCCTGATTTAGGGGTATGATGTTGGTTTGTACTGACTCTTCCTGAAGAAATAATTTTCTCTTGGAGTATCTTTTCCTTTTGGGATGTCAGAAGATGGGAGATGGCAAGTAGATTTGTTCTAAAGAGGAAGAGATTTGTGCTTTTGTCAGGGGAGTGTGTAATTTCCTCGGTTCTGTCTTGCTGCAGCAAAAATTTGAAGTGATGGATGGACCAGTGTTATAGCTCAGTTTTATTGGCAAGCAGAGGAAAATACATCCTCGAGGCATGAGGGTGGGTCGACCCAAAAGATGTGATGAGAAGCCCCTGGCTCAATTTTGGCTTCTCTTTTTATATGTTTTTTCTCCTCCCCCTGAGCCTGACCTCTGTAAATTGGGCTAGCCAAGGAGGGCTGTTTGTTTTACCTGAGGTCCTCACTCTAGTCCCTGGACCTTCCTTTGTTCTATTTTCATGGGCTTTCCCCTTCTTTGTCTTTTAGCCACCGCCATTTTGGACTCCTTTTTCCTATTCTAACTACCTAACATTCCCCTCTCAAGAGATGGGAGGCCCAATTCTTTGGGAATAGGGGTGTCAAAGTCTCTCTGGCTACTTCCTACTGAACTGGGATGGCAAGGGGCATTGGGCCTCCCCCTCTTGCTAGTCTCAAGCCTCAGAGTCCTTATAGCAGTGTCCATCTAAGGGTGAGTGATATTTTCTGTGGTCAGCTGTAGTTTTATATATCCTTGTTAAACTGGCACTGCACGTTGTAGCCTGTTGACCAGGGCAGAGACAAAATGGGTTAGACAATTGATAATACATGGAGCAATCATAAGCAGCATCAATATGGTGATAACAAGGATTAGCAGGGGTGTTAGCCAACTCCAAATTCCCTATCATCAGGAGAAGGATCCTCAAAGAGATTGTAGCCACCCCAAGAACTCTCCAGCTCATTCTTTGAGGTCCTGTAGAATCTAGAATGTTTTTCTTGAGGACTGTAAGACTTTCTTTAACTTAGATGGAGATGTTTACCCAGAAACAACATGTCTCACTCAAGATGGCTCAAGTTCTTCCTTATTCAGGGGTCAGGAGATCTATCTCCTGTCTATTTTGGAGTACAACCCCTGCCAAGCTGTGTTGGCTCTTTAGAGCTGTCCTGAGAAATCTTATTCCCATAAACTTAATTTTGGGGATGTTCATTAGAATGGCAATTATTTGCAGTTCTGAATAGGTATCTGAGATCTCCCAGGGGCTCACAGGTGTACTGAATTTCCTCTTCTGTTTTCTTCCATGGCTTGACTCGTGAGTAGTGAATCCAGGAGTGTGTCCTGGTACCTTGACTGCTGTGGGGGTAGAAAGTATTACAGGGTAGAGGCCCTTCCATGTGGCCTTTGGGGACCCACCTTTCCAGACTTTAATTAGGACTTGAGTCCCTGAGCATATAATGGTGACTTTTTAGAATCTTTTGGGTCCTGGTTAACACCCCATGAGCGTATATCCTGTTGCAATTGCCCAGTGGCCATGGTATAAGACTGGAGGGACTGAGCCTCTGGGTCTAGGAAGAGGTCATTGACATAAACAAAAGGTCTCCCATTTAGCATCTCATAAGGACTAAGACCAGTCTGTTCCTTCTGGGCAATACAGGTGTGGAGGAGAGCTATTGGTAAAGCCTCCTTCCATCCCAGGGAGGTCTCTTGGGTTACCTTTTTTATCACTGATTTTAAGAATTGGTTTGCTCTTTCTACTTTTCCTGAAGGCTGAGATCTCCAGGCACAATGGAGATAGTAAGTAATGCCCAATGCTGTAGATACCCCTTGGGTGACCTTAGAAGTAAATAATGTCCCTTTGTCACTTTGTAATGACCTGGGCAGACCAAATCTCGGAATGATTTCATGGAGCAGTTTTTTTTTACCACCTCCTCAGCCTTCTCAGTCTGGGTGGGAAAGCCTTCAATCCATCCTGTGAATGTATCTATCATGACTAGTAGGTATTTATACCCTTGAGAAACTGGCATCTGGGTGAAGTCCATCTGCCAGTCCTCTCCTGGGTAGGTCCCATGTCATTGGACGGGCTGGGTCAGCTGGGGTCTTCGAGCTCCTTGGGGGTTGTTTAACTGGCAAGTGGGACAAGAGGAGACCACTTGCCTTATAGTCGTTTGGAGGCCTGTTCCTCTGAAGGACCTTTCTAGTATGGAGGGCCTTTTCCCCTAAATGAGTGGTGGCATGTAAGGAGTTAACCAAATTCCATTGGACGTTCCCAGGCAGAAAAAGGAGTCCCTCCTTTTGGAATCACTCCGTATGATCTTCTTGGAAGCCTCACTCTTAGCTTTAAGAGTCTCATCTTCAGTATATGAAGGAGTTTCTGGCAAATTAGTCTGTGGAACTAAGGTGGCAACCCCTATTAGGTAATTATTCTGTAATGCTTCTCTCTTAGCTGCCTGATCGGCTCCTTGGTTCCCTCGTGCCACTTCTGTGCTCCCTTTTTGGTGTCCTTTACAATGGGAAACTAAAACCTCAGTGGGCAGATGAACTGCCCCTAAGAGCCTAAGGATTTGATCACCATATTTGATTGGGGACCCTCGGGTGGTAAAGTGGCCTCTTTCTTTCCAAATAGCAGCATATGCATGTAGCACCAGAAAGGCATACTTGGGGTCAGTGTAAATGGCTACTCTTTTTCCTTTTCCCAGTTCTAAAGCTCAAGTCAGGGCTATGAGCTCAGCTAATTGGGCTGAAGTACCTGGTGGCAAAGGTTTAGCCTCTATGGTCTCAAAATTGGAGACTACTGCATATCCAGCTCTTCTTTTTCCATCCAGGACAAAGCTGCTTCCATCAGTGTACCAGATTTCCTCAGGGTTGGTCAGAGGATCTTCTGACAATCCCTCTCAGGGTTTTGTCCAGTGGTCCAAGGTTTCTAGGCAAAAGTGAAAGGGGAGAGAGCCCTTGGGGGTAGACAGGAGGGTAGCTGGGTTAAGAACCTCACAAGGGGATATAGTCAGGCCTGGATTTTCCATCAGCGCTACTTGATGTCTGAGGATTCTTTGATCAAACATCCATAAATGGACTCTCCCATTTAGGAGTTGTTTCACTTGGTGGATGGTAAAAATAGTGTTAGTTTGTCCCCAGAAGAGAGTTTTAAAGCATCTTCTATCAGGTCTGCAATAGCTGCAAGATTTTGAAGGCAGGGAAAGATCTCTTCCCAAAAAGAGAGTTGGACCCTCAGGAACCACCCGAAACTGATGGGAAGATATTTGTCTATCCCAGCAACTAGAGAAGACCTTGGGTGAATGAATCCTTTTGTAATTGTTTTTCCTGTAGCACCCAAAAAGGTACAGGTTTGGGAGGAGAAGTTTCCCAAGTAGGAGGTCAGGAGAGAGTAGGTAGCCCCTGTGTCAACCAAGAAATTCTCGGACCTACTTGCCACATCCAGTTGCACCCTTGGCTCCAGCCCCATGATGGTTATCTGTGACAGGCGAGCTGGCTGGAGCAGGCCGCTTCAGTCCTGTTGAACCATCGTGAGGGAAGGCTTGGCACTTGATCTAGAAGCTCTTGGGTCCTGAGGAAAGAGTGCTACCCAATGTCCCAACTGATGGCATTTGTAGCAAGCCGTTTTAGGAGACTTGTCATGGTTTGGACACTCTTTGGCCCAATGTCCCGCCTGTCTACAGATTAGGCATTTGCCTCATGCCTTATCCTTTAAGGACTTGGGGTTTGCCATAGGGCTTCTCTGGAGGGCGGCCAGCATCTGGGCATGCCTTGTCTCTTTCCTTCTCTCCCTTTCCTGGGCCTTGGCCTCCTTCTCCTGTTCTCTGTTATAAAAGGAATTGGTGGCTGTCTGGACCATCTCATCTAAAGAGGCAGCAGGGTCCTGCTGCTGTAGCTGTTGTAACTTTATCCTGATGTCTGATACACACTGGCACAGGAATTTGTCTTTTAAAATCACCTGTCCCTCGTAAGAGTCTTAAGTCCAGATTGGTAAACATTTAGTGGGCTTTTTAGCCTTTCCAGAAAGGCAGTGGGGTTCTTGTTGGACTCCTGAGTTATTGCTGAGACTGGGCATAGTGCCACAGCTAATAGGCTTCCTTCTATTTTCATGGGTGGGCTTCCTTAGGGGTGAGTCTTTTTGAAGCTTATCCTACCCAGTACTGTTGCAACCTGAGAGCCAGGTGTCCCCGGGACAGGGCGCAGATCCCCAGGCAGGCTGAGGAGTGACAGTCTCCTGGAGATCGAATCCCCGGGCAGGTCTAGGCATGTTGACCTCCTGGGACCCCTGGACTAGTGGATCCCCAAGCAAGTTGAGGTGTGACAACCTTCCAAGAACCAGATCCCGAGGCAGGTCAAGGCAGGTCAACCTCCTGGGACCCCAGGCTGGAGTTGGATGTCCCCAAGGTCTTCAACATGACTAGTGCTGGGTAGGATTAAGGGGTTGTAATCTTAACTCATTGCTGGTTTGTCCACTGTGGATGAGAATAGATACCATGATGTAAAATAATCCAAGCCTGTGCCCTGAGACTGGGAACCTGGTGAAACAGCCATAAGCCTTATCCTCTTATTGCTCTGAGGGAAAGTAAGTCATTGATTCCCTCCCCTAGTCTTTCATAAGAGCAGCTTAGGATGTCTCCAATGGTAAACATCTCATTGTCATAGACCCACTTTAGGTAATAACAGAAGTAATGACAAAGGAGTGGGTTATCTTGTCCTGTTAGGGGTGTTAGGAGTATTTTAATAATAATAAGTGGGGTGGAGTGATGTTGCCTACAAGGGGGCAGGGTCCTGGTTGTAGGAGTTAGTAAGTGGCTTAAGAACACATTGATGAGGCAATAGATCAGATGTTCCGTAAAAGTGGAGTGGAGATTTGATCCAGGGGTATGTTTGTAACTTTAGGAGAAGGGTGGTAAGGGTTTGGGCCCAAACAGCCTGCAGGGCTAACTCCCAGAGTTGCAAACATTATCCCTGGAAGCCCAATTGCCCTTGAAGGGATGCCACCAACAGATGGACTTCTAGCAGGCATTGTGGGCCTGTCACCTGCCCTAGCGGGTTCACTGAGAGATACTGTTGTTGCACATGTTGTAGGAAACATGGAAGATGAGGGCCTGAATATCTAGAGAGATTGGGTATTATACAGTATGTCTCTCCCAAGGGCCAACTATTTTCTAGCTGTTCCTCCAGAAGATTGTAGAGGCAACATTTTGGGCCTGGACGGGGCTCAGGAAAAGAGCATGAAACAGGAGGGAAGGGGGCAGGGCACAACTTTAGAAATAATGACATAGCCCAAGGGCATAACATAAACCAATTAAAATCAAATGGGTCCAAGATGACAAGTCAAATTCAACTAAACCTTGATCCTCAATATGCAAGCTAAATGACACAGCCAGAGGTGCCAGGACAGTTCCAAGGCACTGTCAAAAGGCCGAGGAGTGGGTGGTTCCCCACTTGTCAGAATGATCCTCCCACTCATTAGCATATGAAATCACCCAGCTCAGGGAAAACTAACCACACCACTCGTGCCCTCTGCAATGGCCTACACCCTGTGGAGTGTGCTTCTCTCTAAATCCGAAAAATCCACCTCTTACTTATTGCTGTGTCTCTCACTGAATTTTTTGCAATGCGGCATCAAGAGCCTGAGCTTCATTAGGTCCTAAAACCAGGCACCATGGGTTTTGGCCAGTTTCAAGTCCCAGTCAGATATGACTGAGTGACTAAGCATAGTACAGAGTCCCTGTCGTGTGGGTTTGAGTCCCAATCTTAGGTAAATGGTTTCAAACACAACTTTCAGAAACGGAAAGATGATGACCTGCCCAATACTTTGTAAGCAGTGGCATACATGGAGAGAGGAGCTGAAGGATGGGAGGAAAAAGCAGTGGGAAAAATGTGCCAAGGAATCCCCTTCATAACCTTCCAGAAAATCTGCTAAATACCTGACCTGTGCTCACAGTTTTCATTGGCCTGATCGTTGGCACAAAGATGATTAAGGACAGAAGAACCCCCACCCACTTGGGCAACAGCTACTAGGGCACTGCAGATAGTGGAGCCTTTGGGACCCCCTGGGGCACCCTCTGCTGCTTGCCTGTTCACAGGGGGTTCAAGGAAACAAGAAATGAGATTGTAAAGGAATTAAGATTTTGTTAGCCATATGTCCTTCCAGCCACAAGAGCGAGGACTTCCTACCCAAATCGGTGGTCTCCTGGAATCTAAGACTGAGCCATGTGAGCTTTCTGCCGAGTTTGTTTTTGCTGTCCTGGTTTCCAGCACAGTGGTCTTCTTGTCACTTCCCCTGCACTGGGTTTTCTTCACGTTCAGCTTCCACCATGGGAGCTTTCACTGAGCTGGGCTTCTGCTGTGCTTGGCCTCTGACTCGTGGGGGCTGAACTGAGATTGTTTCAGCCAGGTTAAACCCGAGTCATGGCACCATATGCCATGGAGGAGTGTGTAATTTCCTCGGTTCTGTCTTACCGCAGCAAAAATTTGAAGCGGCAGATGGACTAGTGTTATAGCTCAGTTTTATTGGCAAGCAAAGGAAAATACACCCTCGAGGCATGAGGGTGAGCCGACCCAAAAGACACGAAGAGAAGAGAAGCCCCTGGTTCAATTTTGGCTCCTCTTTTTACACGTTTTTTTTTTCTCCTCTCCCTGAGCCTGCCCTATGTAAATTGGGCTAGCCAGGAGGGCTGTTTGTTTTACCTGAGGTCCTCACTCTGGTCCTCCGAACTTCCTTTGTTCTATTTTCGCAGGCTTTTCCCTTCTTTGTCTTTTAGCCACCGCCATTTTGGACTCCCTTTTTCTTATTCTACCTATTTTTCCTATTCTACTATGAAAAATGTCAACTGGCTTTCTTATCCTGTGAGTCATCTGAGTGATGGTTGGGGGCATTTGTTTTCTATCTCCCATTTTTAGTTATTCCTCTATTATTTACAGCATACTTATATAGAAATCTATGTGAAATGAATGGTTATATATAAAAATGTTTTCTCTTTTTTGTCATAGGTGTTGGTATTTTGGATATTTTTTCATAGGTTTCTTTTCCTTTGATTTCAGCCTCAAAGGTTTCCAGTTTGCCTCCTTTGTGATCACAGGGGTATCAATAAACATGGTTTTTTATTTGGTTCTTTCCTTCATGATGATACCATTGTATGCAGTATCATACATTAAAAAACAACCTGTTTTTACCTGGAATCAGCTGATACAAAGGTCATACTTCATTTACTTTCCTCCTATTCTCAAAGCAAACACTTTTTGTCTGTTTTTCTTTTTCTCTGGTGGTTGCCCCATCCTGTGACCACTGGCCTATGCAACCAGGAAGAATAGCCAGGCCAAGAGACTCCACAAATAGGAGAAATTCTAGCACCATGTAGTTCTGCCTCTGCATCTGGCAGCTATTACTTGGTGCATTGTCCCTGTGCTGCTGTGTTAGCCCTTTCCCCTGGAGATCCTCAGGGTCACAGAACTCTGCCCTGATCGAAAGCCTGGGAGAAGGTACAGTGATTGCTTATAAATACTCTTTTGACTCTGAGCTGTGATTATAAACTTCCCTCTACTCTATACGTGTTCAGCTGCTCAGTCATGTCCAACTCTTTGCAGCCCCATGGACTGTAGCCCACCAGGCTCCTCTGTCCCTGGAGTTTTCCAGGCAGGAATATTGGAGCGGACTGCCATTTCCTACTCCAGGGGATCCTCCCAGTCCAGGGATCAAACCTGCGTCTCTTGCATCTTCTGCATTAGCAGGCAGATTCTTTACCACCAGGACCACCTGGGAAGCCCCTCTACTCTATAATGGAGATATATAAGGAAGTGGGGAGGGTCAACCTTGGAGAAAAAGAAATCTAGCATAGTAATTTTAAGAACTCAGGCCTTAGAATTAAGTAGAAAGTGAAAGTGAAGTCTCTCAGTTGTGTCCGGGTTTGCAATCCTGGGGACTGTAGCCTACCAGGCTCCCGGGCAAGAATACTGGAGTGGGTTGCCATTTCCTTCTCCAGGGGATCTTCCTGACCCAGGGATCGAACCCAGGTTTCCCACATTGCAGGCAGATGCTTTACCTCTGAGCCACCAGGGAAGCCCAGAATTAAGACTGGGCTTAGACCCAGGTTTAAATCCAAACTCTACCACTTAACTGCTGTGTGACCTCTAACATCTGTGTCATTATGATGGTATCTGTCCTTCACAACTTGACCCTCATCTACATTTCCAGTCTTATCTCCTGCCACTTTCCTTCTCATTGTCTACTATTCTCCTCTATGCCTACCTAACACTTGTGTTTTAACCAGGAACTACCTAGCAGCTTGTTAGTAAAATCTCTGGATCCATCTCAGATCTAATGTATTGGAAGCTGTACTTTATGAAGTAAGTGCACGTTAAAACTTAACACGCTCTGGTCTAAGCAACTTCCTGGAACTTTGATTCCTGGAAGAAACAATACCACACTCCAGCCTATGACTACTGATGATATGTGAATGTCCTCTGGAAAAGCATATGCTTTGCAACTTGAGGTATTCTTTGAATTATTCCCAACTAAACCGTGTCTTAAATTAGAGGTCCTTGAGCAACTAGTTTCCTTGGTTGCCTTCATTTCCAGCCGTTTGAAATTCATCCTGCTCTTTTCTCATGTTTTTCTGGGACTTTCCTTCTGAATCCAGAGAAAGCCTCCTCACCAGCAAGGAGCTTAAGCAGACTCAAATCAAATGCTTGCTATATATATAATAATTCTGTATTAGGTACAGCACGGGGAATAGAAATTCAAAGACTGTCTGACTCTGAGGGACCTTTTTATTTAGTTGGAAAGATATAAAGACCAGAGTGAAATAACTTTTACGCTCCTTTGTCTATTATCACATCTTCTGAATTTTTGCAGTATGGTATGTTTCTGTGATGTTGGTAGGAAGGGATTATCAAACCTTTTTCTTAGATAAGGAAGTCAGGTTTAAATATATTAAGGATTATTAATGTCATATGGCTATTAAAGAGCTAGGATATATATTCATATCTTCCAGCTCCAGTTTTTTTCTTTTTTAAAATATTGTGCCACACTGTACCTTCTAATATCAAATTAATTTACAGTAAAGAAAAAAAATATAGAGTTACAGAAGTAATCGTGGTAATTAAGAGGAAAGAAATTCTTTTACTGAAGGAGTCTGAGGAGGCTTCAGTGAAGGAGCATTTAGCAGGATTTTGAAAGATAAGTAGGATTTATCTGGACAGAGATGGGATGAGCAATCTAAGAAGAGGACAAGAAGCAGAAAAGCAGAGTCTGTTCAAAGAATAATGATTAGACCAGTGTTCTTAGGCTATTCTTATTTGGAATCTGGGTTGTTTCAATCCAATTGAACGAGGCATCTGAACTTTGCAGGTGTGGGAACTATGTTTAGGGTAGAGGGACCACAGTGATTTCTTACTTTTTTTCAAACTCTTGCACAAAATCCACTGTGCTGAGAGCCAGGGAGATATGACTACATATATTTTCCTGGTGGGACCTAAAAATGGGAGTTTCTCAGCCGGGTTGTGTTTTACAGACTACCACAGCTACTTTTTAAAGGCACTGTATTACCTGTGGGTGGTTGGGAACAACTTCTCTTCCTTTTTAGGAGAATGTGGGTAGATGGTGTGCAGGACCACAGAAAAAAATAGTAACCTTCAGAAAGCGGCTGAGATTAAGATCAGTGCGAAGTGTAAACTTAAGAGCAGGAAACCGAATCCTGGATATTATAAAGGGGATTTTTCAGGTGTGCAGAGGCTCTGAAAATCCGAATTGGTTTAGACCTAGAAGGAAACAAGCGTCTGACAGGTTTTTCAAAGTGAGAAAGACCCCCTACCCATGGGGTCGGCCGCCCTCGTAATAGGACCTGCCTTTGTGACGTGGCCCGGCAGCCGCAGTCTTATTAGCTCATACATGGGTAAGTGAGGTTCAGAGCCAGGGGCCCCGCGGAGCGGGGCCATGGCTGAAGGGGCTCAGCCCATGGACGCATCCCAAGGTACTGAAGTTAAGATCCAGCAGCCAACGGAAAGCGTCCTCGCGGGACCGCTGAGGCGGGGCTCGCCCTCCGTGCTCAAGGTGTCCCAGCTGTTGCTCCGCGCCATCGCCGCGCACAAGAGGCTGACCCTGGCGGTTCTCAAGAAGGAGCTCGGAAACGCGGGCTACGAGGTGCGCAGGAACTGCGGCCGCTTCTCGGGCGAACGGTCCAGGTCTGCAGGGAAGGGCACTCTCCTCCGGGTGAGCGGCAGCGAAGCCCCCGGCTACTTCAGGATCTGGAAGGTTCCGAAGCCGAAGAGAAAGCCAGGACGCCCAAGGCTAGAGGAGAGGGTGCGCTCGCCAAGGACCCCTCTCGGGGCTCGTAACTCAGGCAGGCACTGTGCTCGCCGCACGGTGGCCAGGAAGGTGTGGAGGGGGCGCTCGAGGGCAGACTCGAGGAAGGTGAGGTCAAGGGCCAAGGACCAGGTGAGTTCCAGAACCAAGGTGGAAGGGAGGGCCAAGAAGGAAGACATCAGGCCCAGATCCCGAAATGAGAAGACGCCAAGGTCCAAGGCCAGGGAAGAAAAGAAGCAGGACCTGGGGAAGCCGGTGAAACGGACCGTCCAGAAGCCAGCTTCCACTAAAACCGACCGGACTTCGCATGGGCAGGCGAACACAAAGGACTCGAGGGCTACTCGCACCAGGACCTCCGCTAAAGCTGAAGGTGCTCGCAGCGCCGCGGGGAGTCCATAGTGTGGGAGCCACGCCCCTTCCTTTGGGCACAGATGCCTTTCCCCGTAGGCTCCAGTGAGAGCAGCTTCACACTCGTTGAAATGAACAAAACTATATACAAGACCTTTCCACCGCATTGTGTCTGTTTCCTCTTTGCTGCACCTGAAGGGGAAAGGGTGGGTGTTGAACTGAGACCTGTAGCAGAAGCCTGTCGGGTGAAGACAGAACAAGGAGTATGACATTCTGTTTCTGGTGCAGGAGCCAGGAAAATTTCTTTCGAAAGGAAAGAAAACAGGTAGAAGAAAGCCAGCAACTTCACGGGATTAGAGGATGTGTTGGATTAATGTTAGACAGCCTAGCAAATGTAAATTGAGTTTTGGAGAGAAGGGCAAGTAAGGAGAGAAGTGGGGGGCATCACTGGGGCAAGAGAGTAGAAGCCTTTAGGTTAAGTGGTCCCACTAATCCAAAGTGTTCTTACTGGAAATTCCTTTTAGACGAAGGCCTCTCTCCCACAATTGATTGTAATGCGTTTGTAATTTTTGCCCTGATTTGATAATTGTTTTAACTTAGAAAAATATGTCATATGTTAATCCTCAATTGAATGACAGTGTGTGTGAAAACATCTAGCACAAGGCTTGAGTCATGGTAGGTGCTTATCACAAGAATTTTATATGAGTGTAAATTATTTGTGATAGAGCGATAATGTGCTACCACAGAAAACTATACTGGATCAGTACTTAATGAGACCAGGATCCTAGTCAAAGTGCTGCAACTCTGACCTTAACTAAGTTATTTAATCATTCATGGTCTTGGTTTCCTTCTCTGTTTAAAAAAATGCTGGAATTAGAGTAGGATTATTTTAGGTGATTTTAAGTGTCCGTAAAATGATAAGAGGGACTTAGACATAATGGTGTATGCTTTGATTGACAAAATTCATTAAGGGAATTATCAGCTGGGAAAGTACTAGCTCCTAGTGAGGAAACTACTAAGATACACAGAATGCATATCAGAAATAAAAGAAGATGAGGAGGGCTAAATAACGAATAGCTAGATCTTTGCTCTTCTCAAAACACATGTGCTAAGCACTATATACCAAATTGGAGCAAATATATGATTTCTTTTGGTTCTGAAAGCAGGCATAAAGCACACTATGAGAACAGTTCTCATGCCATTGGCCATGACAGGACACAGAAATGGTTCCTTGGGAAGTCAACATCAGAGCTTTTTAGAGTATACCTGACCAAACTTTTCCCAGCAAATTCTGATATCTTTTATAAGGGGCCTCAGGATTTATATTTAAAACAAACTTAAGTGATGCTAATATTCACTTACACCTTTAAATGAAGGTCACTCCTTTAAGCCTATACAATGTAACAGCAAAATGCATGTCCTGTATTTCATCTATAGATGATATGAACTTTGAAATCTCCCCCTGCTGTAATTAGTTTTACTATGCACTTGAATTGTCTGTAAGTGGCAGAATGAAGCAAACAATCAGAAAATAGCCACCTGAAAAAAAGGCAAAGAGAAACATTGTCTACTGAACACAATTAGAACAAATTAATCAAATGCCTGTATGATCGCCAGATGTTACTGCCCCTTTATAGTTCCAGGATGTTTTTACTTAAAGAACAAGATGGTCTCAAATTAGAAATCCCTTTCCCCTAAATTAGGATGGGAAGGACACTGGCAACAACTGGTTTTCTATATTTCCTAGGAATCTTCATTCTTCTGTTTGTATTATGATGTTTTTCTTCATTTAAGCAAACGTTATTAATCACTCAGTAAACTTACCAAATTAAGTAAATTATTTATATAATTTACATAGCTAACAGTGGTCATTTCAGATTATTTTCATTGATAAGCTTTAGGGTGACTGTACTCTGATTAAATATAAGGCATGATTTTAACTCATAGGTAGGCCATCCAGATTGTTTAGGTCATAATTCTAACTGGGTACTTCTGTGGAGAAACTCCCAAGAATAGCTCACTTCATCCCTAGTGTTCATTGATGACTAAATGTCTGCAAGATTCTGGATGTTTTGCTGAGAATAAAGATGGATGAAACATAATCTCCACTTTTTAGTGCTCACATTCTAGTGGCATATTTGGGTATTTAACTTTGGTCAGGGCAAAAAGAACATCCCTGCCCTCAATTCTTTGCTTTCCTTTTATCTCAACTGCCTAGTGCAATTATGGTCAGAAAATTTTTGGACTTTGGAGTTGTAATGCCCTCTAACATCAAATATTCAGAGGTTGTTGAAAAAACAAATAAAATCGCCTTTAAAAATATGGGAAAAAAGTATAATTTTACTCATAAAGGAAATGCACATTAAAACAATAAGATAACATTTTTAATCAAAATATTTGAGAACCTACTCTGTTCTTGAGGCTGTGGGGAAACAGGCGCTCATATACAATGCTAGTGAGAGTGTAAATCTCCATGACCCCAGTGGAAGAAATTCGGCTTTGATAATTATAAATGCAACTGTACTTTGATTCAGTGGAACCACTTTTAGGAATTTACTTTTTAGATATTAATGCATTTGTGTAAAGACTTATGTGCAAGGTATTTAATTGAAGCATTGCAATAACAACAACAATAAAAGGAAGTACGGTAATGGCATTAGGGGATTGATTAAACTGTGAAACTTCCATACAGTGAGCTAGTACACAGCTATGAAGATTCTCTATGTATTATGACAAACTCCCCAAGATAGATGAAGTAAAAAAAATTCAGGACACTGAGTATATCTTCTACCTTTTGTGTAAAGTGAAGGAAAATGTGTCTCTTTGCAACTGTATAAAGAAACTCTGGAAGGATATACGAAATCCTGTCTCTGTTGTGAGGGGAAGGTAATGGGAACTATAGAAAACACATAGGAATAAAACTCTCTACCATACCTTGTATTTGTTTTAAGAATCATATAAATTGTAACTTGTTCAAGTAAGGTAGAAATTTCCACATAATTGTCAGTTATAGCCTTTTCACTTATACAGTAGTTTATACTTTTACATGCATTGTTTCGTTTTACTTCATGACAGTCTCTTAGATTTTAAATGAAAAATCTAATGTTAGAAAATGTACAATTTAGAAATTGACTTTTAACTGCAAATTCAGTGCTCTCTTCACTACAGTTATAGTTGAGTACGGCCTCTACAAGAGTTAATGTAGGGAAAGATCAGAAGTTTAGAATTCATTTATACACTTGAGTATTTTAATAATTTAGTGATTTCTTGTAGGGAAAGGTGTTCAACACATGGTGGGGGGGGTGTTTTCTGATCATGAAACTATTTCCATTTGTCAGTGGTCTCAAAACAATAGATTTCTCCTGTTCTTCCTTCTTCTCTGGGGATCTCTAACATGGCAAGGCTGTCTGGTTGGACTGCAGATTCAGCCAAAACCTAAGTGCCTAGTAAGGACAGGAGGATAGGCCATTTGGGGAATTGATAGAGGGACACCATGCTGAAAGGGGCTCAAAGAAAGCCAAAGGCTTTGGAAGAGAGGAACTGAAGACTGGGTGCGGGGGTGTTAGCATGAGTCCTGTCAATGCTAGGAAAGACACCGATATGGTAAGAAGAAGGAAGTCAGGATGTCAGTAGTCCACTGGAATTGGCTGAGAGAACAGGCCCATCGATGAACAATCACAGTTGTGTTTCTCCTCCTCCTCTTGTCAGTTCCTTCCCTCTTCCCCGTGTTGGTTGGGGGAAGGCTAGACATGTCAAAAGCTTTATTCCAAGTGACTGAGGGGAATTAAGAGTGAAAGCAAGAAAATGAGGAAACACATGGAGCACAAGGCAGGTGGCAAACAGCCTGGCTGGTGTTAAGAAAGCTGCAGAGACACATCACCCCTAAGCAGCAGGACTGAGGCTCTTGAAGGCAACTCCCGTGGAGAAGAGCAAAGCCTTTGGGGTATACCCAGTGCCTGCAAAATGGTTTCCTGTCCCCATCCCAGTGAAGCGCCATGGGTGAGAGGCCATGTCAGTGGGTCACAAGCTGGTTGGTTTCCCCTAGGCCAGCTTTGCATGATTTTTCCTCACGTTGTTTCTCACCCTGTCCTCTTGATACCCTCTACCAGATTCCCATCCTCTTCACCCTCAAAGGTGAATGTATCTGGTGGACTCAACTGTGTAGGTTTCTTCTGGGTCCCCCCAAACTTCCAGTAATTGTGAATTTGTCTGGGAGGTCAATTCAGTCACCACCTCAGGTTCCAGACTTAGGCTCAGCACTCTAAGGGTCTCCCGAGAGTGGGTCAGCACTTAATCGACCCTGAGATGGAAGGCCTTATATTTGTGTGCAAGGCCCTCGTTCCCTCACCCTTGGCCTGGCCTCCCCAGCACTCTGCTCCCTCAGTCTCCAGAATGGGTTGTGTCCCTAGATGATGGAAGTGACATCTGGGAGCCAAGGCACTAGGAGGGAGGTGGGAAGACCTAACAGGGGTACCTTAAAGTGTTTGTTTCAGGAAGGGCAGTAAGGGGGCTCCTGCATGGTTCTGTGACTCCCCCTAAAGCTGTCTAGTGTTCCCCACTTTGTTGTCATCTTTTTATCAGGAAAGAAGAGCTGAGAGTGGAGGGGAGAGGAGAGGATGGAGAGAGGAAGTCAGTGACACAGACAATACATCCTTTATTCAACTGACAGGGATCATGAACAGTAGATTATAGATCTCTATAGACAGAATGAAGGTACCTGGTTGGATGATCCATGGGAAGTTCACTGTCCATCAGAGGGAACTAAGTCAGACAATAGCTAGAAATCTGGAAGGCAGTGGGCAGTTAGGCTGGATGGCCAGTGGGTATACACCCCTGAGGCTGCCTGATGCACGGTATTCTGAGGTATGGCAGCAAAGTTCTGGTGAGGGAGGGGACAGCTGAGGAAGATGCTGAATATAGGGACCATGGCTGTACTCAATCCTCCAGGCCTGGGACAGCCCACACCTGGCACATAGTAAGCATACAAAAATGGCTTGTAGAATGGGGACTGAGTTTTGGAAACTGCATCAGGGGAAGAAAAGTCTGTAGGGAGGGTGTAAAGGGCCTGGGTTTGGCAGTACAGGCAATCTTGGCCAAGTCCAGATGTGGGAAGGGTATGTACGAGAGAGGGGGGTAGAATAGGGTGATGGTAGCTGAGCTGCTACAGCCAAGCCAAGAATCTGAGGGAAGAAAGTGGGAAGTGTGATGAAAGGACCCTACTTAGTAAGCTTGATGACAGAAAAGAAACTGGACAATAGGCAGGGGTACAGGTAGCAAGTAGGCTCACAATAGAATGGAGCTGGCTAGAAACTGGAAGAGAGAAACTACAATGGAAGGGTAGGAATTGGGAAAAACAAACGCCCTTGGGAAGGTATGGCATTCTCCAGGAAAAATAAAAGAGAGAACCAAACCAAATGAAAAAGAGAAGTGGGAGTGACGAGTAGAAGAAGAGCTGTTTATTGGACAGATGGAGGCAGTGACAGGAGAGAAGGTAGAGCCTGAGGCCGAGTTTCTCTGCCTTAGGAGAGAGGAGCTGACCATCTCCAAAGAGACCAGGGTTCACACTAACTTTTTGACCTTGCAGAGCCCCAGAGAGGTAGCAGGTTTGCAAGGATCCTCATGGGTATGTCTAGGACAGAGGGTGAAGGAGGTATCAGGGCTAAGACAGAATCTTCAAAGCAGGAGAATGCATTTTTGATATAGGCACTGTGGTTTAATTAGTTACAACCTCTACCTAGTAAACAGTCTAGGTTCAGATTTCATGTCATATCTTACTAAATGAGCCTGGTTTCCTCTTATGTCCCAGGGGTCTCTCTGATCCTGCTGCTGCCCTTGCTCCCAGGGTTGGCCAAATCATGGTGAGAAATCCTTTGCATGGCACCTTATTGGTCTTCAGTGCAATTGTGAGGTAAGAATACTTGGGTCCTTAAGGGCTTGGGACAGATGGCCTTACTCTGCCTCTGTCCTGAGTAAATGCCTACCCCTTTGCCTCCAGGGCAACTCATATTATGCCTGAAAAGGACCAGATATGGAGGATCATTTCTTTTGGATGTCCATTTTTCAGTTTTATGTTGGATTTACCATCTTTGAGATGTCTGCCCCTTTTTGTCTTTTTAGATTTCTAGACCGTGAAACCTCAGTACCCGTTTTAGAAGCTCCAGCCTCAACCAATTATAAAAGCTTAGTAGTTACCCCACCACAGTTTCTGAAATTGGTGACTAACCCAGTTCTTTTCCTGACTTAAGGATGGTGGAATACCTTGGGACTCAAGAGGAATTGAACTGAGGAGCAACTATCTTAGGAGTTTGCAGAAAATAAACCTGAGAACACGGGTGTCAAGATTCCATCTCTCCCTATTTGAAGAGTGTGAGGAACCACTGGTTAAAATGGAATCTGGATCTCCTAGCCATTGGTTCCATTTGTTTTATCCCACACTTGGGTCCACATCAAATACCCTGGAAGGCAGGTTAAAGACCAATTGCTGGATTCCATCCCCACAGTTTCTGAATCAGTTTGTCCAGGGTGAAAATTTGCATTTCTAAGATAACTTCTTCTAGGTGATGTTGATGTTGCTGGTACAAAGATTCATTTGAGACCCATAAATTTTGCCATCTCAGAATCTCTAAGGGATCCAAGGGAATAGATTTCACTTTCTGTTGTTGCCCAGCCCCGCTCACCCCCATCCAGAGCACTCAACTGAACAGAGCTGAAAAGAACTTGTTCTTTGGAACCTCTGGTTCTGAGTCAGGGCTCACTTTGCCCTTGATGAAACAAGAAATAGTGATTTGATTGCAGGAGTGCTGGAAAGGGGAGGATTTTATCCTAAATTATCACCTCTTTGCTCCCTGAATGCATAACATCATTTTAACAAGGAAACTTTTCCTTCTTCCACTATCAGAGCTACAGCTTAAAATGTAGATAGCTCTGGAAAAGTCAACCCTTTGGCTATAGTCTCCATTGTAAGGGATTCTTTGCAGAGATACCCTAATGGGGTGTAAAGGCAGGGATACCTGGGCTCTGAATAGGGTAGAGGCACCACACAGAGGAAAAAACATGACAGGTTCCTAAAGACAGACTTCCCTATTTTACATTTTGTCCAGAGAGAACACAGAGACTTTTTTTTATTTAAAGAGGATAGGGTAGGGTAGACACGTGGCAGAGGGAGTTGGGAGGAAGATGGGAATTTTCCCTGAGGGAAAAATCACTCAAATCTCTTTACTCAGCTGATGGCTGTTGCTTATTTTATTTTTTGTCCAAAGGAAGTGGTGTTGGACGGAGGTAGAGAAGACAGTGGTACAGTAGAAATGACCTAAAGGGATGCCCCTTCTGCCAAATGCCCTTAGATTCCACGATGCCTGCTGAGTGCACCTACACTTTGGGGGCCTCATTTTCCCTCCTTAAAATCACAAGAGATCAAAGGCTGGAGGAAAACACCTGGTTTTTAAGAGGTGTGATCCGATCGTATGGAGGGTCACCTCATACAAGTCTTTAAAACAAGGTTTGTGAGAAACTGGATTTGTCAGCATGTCATATAAATTTTTAAGAAAGCACAGAGTGCAAGCAATACCCTTCAAATCATTACTGAATACTCTCCTGATATCCTACTGCCTCTGGTATCTTAGACCTTAAAATGTTTAGAGATCCTTGCCGTGTAATTCTTGACACAAATATATAATGACCATGTTGGATCAGGGTAACTCCTTCTCTTTGACCTCCATTTAGTGATTCCATGGATGGGCTCTGACCCTGCTAAATGTGTATGCAAAATTGAATGAACTACTACTGTATTTTCTTCTCAAAAGTTGAGTTTCTGTTTTTTATCAGATTCTCAAAAGAGTCTGTGATCCAAAACAGGTTCTGGATGATCCTCACATAGAGCTGATTGTGTTAATGTATGAGGCATAGTGGAAGGTAAAAGAAATGGCATCATTCAGTTTTGCCAGTGGAATCCAGTATTTTCCTATGCCCTGGGCTGTCTCTTAATACTGATCCTAATATGTTCCTGTCTCAGAGGACCTGGGACAAGGATGCCTTACAAATGGCTGGCCATTTTGCTCTATTCATAAGAACGTAAGCAAGAGAAGTGCATTCTAGGCAAAATGGGAAGGCTGCCCTGAGCAGAAGGGAGGTAGGGGCTGGATTGCTCAAGTTATATCCACTGTAAGAAGCCCAGTCAGTAAAATGACCCTATTTTCAACTCCATTTGGGCCCAGGACTCTGAGGAGCTATGATTCACTCAGTTTTTCCTAAGCAAGTGGAAAAGCCATTAAACTAGATTGTTGCAGCTCACTTCCTCTTGTCTCTCTGGTTAATTCCACCAACTGTGGTTGAGAAGTGTGTTAAGGAAAAAACAGAATCTAAGCATTAAAGAGAAAATATCCCACTTCCATCCTCTTTGCTTTTCTCCCTCCCTACCCACAAGCTGCTCTTACATACAAGGTAATTTTTAAATTATAAGACTGGTATTAACACATCATCAGTAAAGAGAAACAATGACCAATCCATTAACTGATGCTAGAATACTTATGCAAGTTAAGAGTCAGTGCAGACATTTTCCCAGAACTGGGAGGAGAACCAACCAGAAAGCTCATTACCCTGCATCAGCTGAATAGCTAAGCCACAGCCATTTTCCCTAAAGTTCTATTTAGGGGAATGAGATTCGCAAGAACAACTCTGCCCCTTGATGAGGCAATCAAGGTCAAACAAGAGTGACAACAACAACCTGCAAGCACTGTGACTCCTGCTGTAACTTCTCAGCACTTAAAACAAGACCCAAAAACCCACTCAGCACAAAGCTGCTATATGCACCTGACTTGAAATTAATAAGACATAGCTCACCTCACAGAGGATATCTCTCTCTCCACTTAGGCAACAAGAATCTGTGGCCCAGAGATTCAGACCTAGACTTACATATCCAAGTTGTCTTGATCTCAGTGATACTGGGGAAGGCTGTATACCTCAACCCCCAAAACTTAAGCCTTTCTACTAGGGCTCCCTTAAATCTCTCAGCTTGCTAATTATCTTGAAACAAAACAAACCAAAAACCCCATACAATCCCCTCTACCCTCATACCCAGAACACAGCCCCTAGAAAATCTAGCTTATACAGTTTGCACTTTGCATGCTCTCTTCAAAGACCCTGCACACAGATACACAGACACATAAAAACACTGTCAAGAGGAGAGGGGTCTGTTCAAGGGAATAAAGTATTTTTCTTCCGTGTGGGCCTAGGTTACCTGGGGCTATAAGGTCCATCTCTTAACACTGTAGCTTGATCTCTCAGCTAGATATATGTATATGCAGGGTGAAGGGAGCAGGAACAGGGGGTGATAAGGTTACTGTTTGTCTTTCAGCAGGTGGGGTGAGAGGTGTGGATGTATATTCAGATGATTGGAGTAGGGGTGATGGGCCCACACAGGAATGAGGTCTGCCCCTCAGCTTTCATTTGGATAAAAAAGGGGGCTCTGGGTGCCTGATCACTCTCTCTCTCCTGTTTCCTTATTACTCTGTAACCCAGAGTTCACCAGTGTGGTTCAAGGAGTCACCAGTTCTGTGAGATGCGAGACAAAAAGGATACTGAAGTCAAATAAATTTAGGAAACACTGCAGTAAGAAAGGCTTAACCATTTGCTCTAATGCATAAATTTTTGAGCCTTTAATAAGCTAGTATGTGTTTTCTCTCTCTATATATATAGAGAGAGAATAGTTATGTTATAGAAGGGTGATACTCAATATTTAACAACTGGTATGGCACAGGCTTCAACCAATCAGAATGGGCCTTAGCCACAAACTGCTGGTACCACTGTACCCTGGAGAATGGGATCAGGCTGAATATCAGCCCACCCAGTAAGCAGCATTTCCCAAAAGTTTGTGGCATCTAACAGAACTGGTGAGAAAGGCTCTGGCTAATGCTGGAATTGCATCTCTTTAGGGATGGGACCAGGACTCATGATTCTGACCACAGGGGTGCAGGAGAGGGGCAGCTCTGGCAGAGACTCCTGGTAGCACCGGCTGACAGATGTGACTACAGCTGCAGCAGAAATAGATTTCAAAAGAGAGATGTCCCTCTGTCCCAGCTGCTCCGGGGACTCTGTCCCTGGTGGGTCAGCAGGTGCCTGTCCAGGTGATGTTTACGGCCGAAGCTCTTCTCACAGCGTGGGCACTGGAAGGGCTTCTCCCCGGTGTGTGTCAGCCAGTGTCTCACCAGGTGGTGCCGTCGGCCAAAGCTCTTCCCACACTCAGTGCACACGTGGCACTTTGGCACAGGTGGTGCACGCTGCCGCTTCCTATTCCCAGGGCTGTCTCCAACCTCTTGGCCCTTGCAGGATTTGCCATCTGCGTGCACTCTCTGGTGGCTGGCTAGATGGGAGTTGCATCGGAAATTCTTGCCACACTCAGGGCACCTGCTGGGCTTGTCATGTAGGTGGGTTTTCTGGTGTCGGATCAGGTGATGTCTTCTCCCAAAGCTCTTCTCACACTTGAGGCAGCTGTAGGGCCTCTCCCCTGTGTGTGTCTGCTGGTGCCTGGCCAGGTGGGAGCCCCACACAAACTGTTTACCACACTGGGGGCACGTGTGCGGTCTTAACAGGGAATCCATTTCTGTGCTACACAGAAGATTTGAGAAGCTATCTTCCTGAAGAAAAGGTGGGCCCAGGAGCATGCCTCTGGAGCTTCTGGACATGGAATCCCAGTTCGCATCCTGCTCTGGGTTCCAGAGAACAGTATCTTCAGACACACTAGATAACATTCTGGGAGGCTCTGCTTCTAGTTCAGGGGTATCCCCCTCGTGCTCACTTCCATCTCCTGTGGAAAAAGGAAAATACAGACCCCCAAGAGGTGAGTCACAAGGGAGTAGCCCAGGACTTAGTCACAAATGAGGCTGCATGATGCCTATTAGGGTCTAAACCTCACCCCATAAGGGCTGAGAGAACAGATTTTAATGTTGTACAAGACAGTATAAGAGGTACAGAGGTTAAAGCTTAGACTTAGGAGAAAGATATCCACAAAATTTCAGTTTTCCCACTACACTTCTGTAGGCCTTCATTTCTTCTTCTGTAAAATGGGAATAATTATAAGGTAGATGTTATAAGACAGATAGGATAGTACCTGCATATGTTCAGTTCAGTCGCTCAGTCGTGTCCAACTCTTTGCGACCCCATGAATCACAGCACACCAGGCCTCCCTGTCCATCACCAACTCCCAGAGTTTACCCAAACCCATGTCCATCGAGTCGGTGATGCCATCCAACCATCTCATCCTCTGTCATCCTCTTCTTCTCCTGCCCTCCTGCCCCCAATCCTTCCCAGCATCATTCGGGTCTTTTCCAATGAGTCAACTCTTCGCATGAGGTGGCCAAAGTATTGGAGTTTCAGCTTCAACATCAGTCCTTCCAATGAACACTCGGGACTGATCTCCTTTAGGATGGACTGGTTGGATCTTCTT
This sequence comes from Okapia johnstoni, assembly GCA_024291935.2. Classification (NCBI taxonomy): domain Eukaryota; kingdom Metazoa; phylum Chordata; class Mammalia; order Artiodactyla; family Giraffidae; genus Okapia; species Okapia johnstoni. Next base: position 121,088,106 of record CM044307.1, on the reverse strand, counting down.
GCAGTCCAAGACTCTCAAGAGTCTTTCCAACACCACAGTTCAAAAGCATCAATTCTTCGGCGCTCAGGTTTCTTCACTGTCCAATTCTTACATCCATACATGACTACTGGAAAAACCATAGCCTTGACTAGATGGACCTTTGTTGGCAAAGTAATGTTTCTGCTTTTAAATATGCTATCTAGGTTGGCCATAACCTTCCTTCCAAGGAGTAAGCGTCTTTTAATTTCATGGCTGCAATCACCATCAGCAGTGATTTTGGAGCCCCCAAAAACAAAGTCAGCCACTGTTTCTTCATCTGTTTGCCATGAAGTGATGGGACCAGATGCCATGATCTTATTTTTCTGAACGTTGAGCTTTAAGCCAACTTTTTCACTCTCCTCTTTCACCTTCATCAAGAGGCTCTTTAGTTCTTCTTCACTTTCTGCCATAAGGGTGGTGTCATCTGCATGTCTGAGGTTTTTGATATTTCTCCCGGCAATCTTGATTCCAGCTTGTGTTTCTTCCAGCCCAGCGTTTTCTCATGATGTACTCTGCATAAAAGTTAAATAAGCAGGGTGACAATATACAGCCTTGACGTACTCCTTTTCCTATTTGGAGCCAGTCTGTTGTTCCATGTCCAGTTCTAACTGTTGCTTCCTGACCTGCATACAGGTTTCTCAAGAGACAGGTCAGATGGTCTGGTATTCCCATCTCTCAGAATTTTCCAGTTTATTGTGATCCACACAGTCAAAGGCTTTGGCATAGTCAATAAAGCAGAAATAGATGTTTTTCTGGAACTCTCTTGCTTTTTTGATGATCCAGCGGATGTTGGCAATTTGCTCTCTGGTTCCTCTGCCTTTTCTAAAACCAGCTTGAACATCTGGAAGTTCACGGTTCACGTATTGCTGAAGCCTGACTTGGAGAATTTTGAGCATTACTTTGAGCATTACTTGTGAGATGAGTGCAATTGTGCGGTAGTTTGAGCATTCTTTGGCACTGCCTTTCTTTGCATTACTAGCTTCCCATGGGTCTCCCCTTGCCTTCTGAAAACTGACCTTTTCCAGTCCTGTGGCCACTGCTGAGTTTTCCTGCATATGTTAGACACTATTAAATAGTCTATGCTATTGTTGCTGTCTATGTATTACTATTATTTATTTAGCACTTAAAAAAACTATTAATCACCATATTAATCACCATCACCATGAAGACAGGTGAGGAATGGTCTGAAATCACTGGCCAGGTAACACCTTGTTAGCAACACTGGAGACATTGTGGAAGGCATTTCCACAATGGGTGGGAGGTTGAACAACAACAACTAACATTTATTGAGTGCTTACTATGTGCCTGGTACTGTTTGACTATGGTAACATATTTAAATCTCATAATAATTTATAGATGAGGAACCCAAAGAGAAGTTAATTACTTTTCCAAGGTTCCACAGGTATGGTCCTAGATTCAGATCCACAAAGTCTGGCTCTAGAGCCTGCTGTCTAAATTATTATGTTACACTGTCTTGCTTTTGAAGAAAAAAGATATTTAAACCATTCAATGCTGTAACTGTCTGAAGCAGAGGAGGGGTTGGAGGGACATGTAATGATGAACCTCCAAAAGGGGCAAAGGTCGTGGCTGAGTCTATCATATATCATTACCTGTGTATGTGACCTTCAGAATGTCCCTCTCTTCTAAGTCTGGGGGGTCGGGGACCCATTGTTCTTCTCCTCCTTCTAGTTGAGAAAGCATATCCAGTTTGGGAATTGGAAATCCTGATCATGGGAAAAGAAAACAGAGATGTCAGTTCGTTCAACTGTAATTTTCATTTCTGAAAAAAGCTGTTTCCTAGATTATTCCCTTGAACTCTATAGATAAAGAAGGCCAGATACAACAAGCCTTTCCCTCTCCCCACTCCCATTTCTGTTAAGTCCTCTCTTCTTTCAGAAAATCATATTCTCTTCCCAACAAGTGTTCTCTTTTGTGCAAATTTCAAATACTTTCAGCTCAACTGTTCTTTCTGGTCATAACTTCACTTAATTAGCCCTACTACAGCTGTCTCACCCCCACCCCCACTCTCATCTTTCCCTAGATGGTTTCTGAGTTTCAAAGGACTCAGTTCCACTTCTTAGGTATCCTTCTCTCTGAAAGAACCTCCCAATTCCCAACCAAGAATCGCCTAAAGTTCTCTAATAATTCACAGCATTTTGTTGTTGTTTTTTTAAAAGTGACACTTCTGTTCTCTTTGGATTAACCCTAGTGCTCTTTCCCTAGTGGAAACCTAGACCGATTCCCTGCCCAAGTAAAGAACCCCAAATGGACACTATGCAACAGTCCCAGAGCAGATGGCTCCACTCTCCCAGAGTACAGTCACTGAGTGGCTGGGGAAGGTCATGCTTACTCAGAGAGACCACTATCCCACAGTTTTCCTGCATGACATATTCTCCATAGAAGTCTGTCTGAGAAGGGTCCAGGCTCCGCCACTCCTCCTGAGAGAAGCACAGTGACACATCCTTGATGGTTACCAGGCCCTGGAACAAAATGCAGCATCATCTGTCACAGCTGTTCTTTAAGGAAAGTGGGGTCTCCGTGTAAAAGGCTGAGGTGGTAGTAGAGGAGAGGTGGAAAGAAAGGGTCTAGAAAAAGAACTGCCCAGACGTCCCTGGGCAGAGAACATGGTTTTGGTGAAGAGGAAAGGGGTAAAGGTAATGGTCAGGGTGTGAGCGATAATATCTGTAGAGGAGATTCCCAAGTTGGGACTATGAGAAGTTGGAGGCACTACAAACTCATTGGTCCCTCTGTGTAGTTGTAAGTGTCTATCCAGTCTCTTCTCATCTGCCTTTCTTCTGCCTATTCTCGCTGCCTTTCTTCACTGCAGAAATTGTGCACAAGTTCCTCCTTTCTCTACTTGACCTTTCCTTTCCTCTCTGCACAATATGGATAAAATATTCTTTCTGGCCTCCTCCACCTATTATGCCATATCCTTATCTTTTAAGGCAGCATGGTCTGGCAGTTCGGAGCCCAGATTCTGGAGCCAAATGACTCCTAGCTCTTGTCACTTATATTAGCAGTATGACCTTACACAAGTATCTTAATCTCTTCCTGTCCAATTTTCTTGTCTGGGGATAACTGCGTTTCTCTCAGGGTTAAACGAGTTAATATACATAAAGCACTCAGAGAACAGCAAGCATGGTAAGCACTCTGGGAGTATGGATACTACAACTACTATTATTACTAACTTCCCATGGCTCTCCCCTTGCCTTCTGAATCTAAACTTGTTTTCTCTCTCCGGTGCTGCCCCTCTTCACATCTTTATATCTTCTACTCATGTCCATAAATGCTCCATCATCCACCTAATTCAGTCTACTTTATGTTCTTCCAAGCTTCCTTCAGGTCCTCTTTTCTTAACCTTTCCAGATTTCTTTTTTAAAATTTAAAATAATTTACTTATTTTTGGCTGTGCTGTGTCTTTGTTGCTGTGCATGGGCTTTCTCTAGTTGTGGTGAGCAGGGGGCTACTCTCCAGTTGCGGCGAACGGGCTTCTCATTGCGGTGGCTTCTCTTGTTGAGCTCAGGCTCTAGGGTGCATGGGCTTCAGTAGTTGTGGCACTTGGGCTTTGTTGCCCCATGGCATGTGGAATCTTCCCAGACCAGGAATCGAATCTGTGTCCCCTTCATTGGCAGGTAGATCCTTAAGCACTGGACAACCAGGAAAGCCCACGATTTATTTCTTAATGGACATTAATGAATTTTTCTTAAATTCTCCCTGTGGCTAGCACAGCTATCTATTAAAAACTAAACAAACTTAATCTGTAGGAATTTTCTTCTCATCATGCCTCCATTCATTTTTCAAAAGGGTATGAGTCCCTTAGAAAGGGATAGAATCTGTGCAGATATCAGACTAAATATCAATAGTGATCAAGTGAAATGACAAATCAATTAAGTCAAGTGAAGTAAAAGTCACTCAGTCGTGTCTGACTACTCTTTACAACCCATGGACTGTAGCCTGCCAGGCTCCTCTGTCCATGGAATTTTCCAGGCCAAAATACTGGAGTGGGTAGGGCACTCCCCTTCTCCAAGGGATCTTCCCAACCCAGGGATCAAACTCAGGTCTCCCGCATTGCAGGCAGATTCTTTACCATCTGAGCCACCAGGGAAGCCCAATGGAATGACACAAAGGCTACAGAAAAGCAGCAGTGACGAGACCTTGAGAGAGGCCAAGAACATAACCCACCTGTGATCCTGCCGCAAGAAGTGCAGCTGCCATCTCCCAATCTCCAGTGCTCCCTTCCTGGGGAATGGCAGGAACCCAGGGATTAGACTGAGCTGGTGAGGGGAGAGAAGAACCATTAGAGATGGAGCATCTATCTTCTTCCAGTTAGAGCCTGGGCCCTATTTTAGTGGGGCTTAAGCATCATATTTTTTCCCTATATTTATGTCCACTGGTTAAGACTCAAATGCATAAATGTATTGAAGTAGAAGAGACCTCCCCTCAAATGTTCTGAAAGGGTACTGAGTGGTTTTTGGTAGAGCATTTATGTCACTCATTTCTACTAAACTAACTGTGGTTTGAATTTATATTATTCAAATGTAATTTTCATCTTGTAAAGTTCATTTTACTGGGTGTGTTTTCCAATGGCAGTCAGTGTTTCTGTCACTTCCTTTGTCTCCCATATTTGTTACTACTAACCATGTAACAGGTGGAGGGAGTGATTATATAAGAAATGGGAGAAACCCAGTTACATGGTCTGCAGAATCCATACGCTCCTTATATTTTTCTGACTAGGGCCTATAAGTTCTTTCTATTTCTGCGGCCTAGTCCTGGTACTAACTGTGCTGTTCAGTCAGTCCATGGCAATTTGGAGATTTTTAATTCTACTTTTTCAATAGAGATTAGAAGATTATTCTCTGCATTGTGCTTCCCACACACACCCTGCGGGCTCTCACCCTTCTCCTGAAGGGACTGTGGCTCCTCTTCAAGGTCACAGCACAGGTGCTCCAATGGCCCTGGAGCTGTTCTCCATGGCCCCTCTTCCTGGCTTCCCCTTTCCACCTGGGGCTCTGCTCTATCCAGCTGGACATTCATTGACTCCCATCCTGTCCCCAGGGCTGCTGTCTGTTCTGAAAGCATTTTTGCTGCAAACCCAAATTGTGACCTGGAACAAATTCGTATCAGTTATGCCCATGACAGTGGAAAGGGGTGATAGTCCTAAGGGAGTTATGGAGAACAGTCCAGGGATAAAAGATGAAACTGGGTAAGAAGTGCTTGATGGAAGATGAACTTTAAAAGTTTGATGTGTTCCGATCAACTGAACCTGAGCCAGAAATGAGCAAGTGCTATATAGAAAGTCACTAATGGTTATTTTTGGAACCTCATGGTTGGCAAAACTTCATTAAAAAAATCCTGGAAAGTCAAAAGCTATCAATTAACTTCAACCAATGAAATACTTAATCTGGGAATCTCAACCACTGAAAATAAGCAATCTGGAAATATGCAGGAGGGAATGCAAACAGATTTGCATTCAACAAAAATGGAGGTAATCCCACATAAGATTTTCTCCATGGACGAACTCCATTCTCATCAGTTTAGAATGAAATGATTACTATAGGTAGAAGTCCTCGTCAAAGGGTGTATTTCTCACAAGGCTGAACCAAATGGTGCCTTACTTAGAACAAATCTCAACAAAGAGACTTACAACCTATCATTCTGTTGTAGAAAATCAGAACTGGTAGTAAATATGGTGGACAGATCAATAACTTGGAAAGCAGATATTCTAAAGCAACCCTACCAGATAAACTGTTGGCAGTGAGGAGCTATGTCTAAAGAAAAGAGAGAGAGAGAGAAAAAAGAACAGAAAGAATTTCGTACAGGTATAAAAAGGGGAAACAGGTGTTGCTAACATGACCCTGGGGTGAATAACAGCCTTGTGATTTAAGACACAGCAAAGAACCCGAGATACATGATAGAACAAGTCAGATCTCGTTATAAAAACATATTCAATTTTAAAGAAGGGTATGGTGAAGCCAGAGTGTATTCCATCACAAGAAACAAAAGTGAAGACACGGATGGGAAATATGTCCATTAGGGAAAAGTTCAAAACAATGGACCTAGTCTTCTCTTGCCTTGGGAAGAAGGCTCATGAATGATGCTGCCAATGAATAAAAAGAGAGATGTTTTCTTTCGCTACGTAGATCTCTTCTCTTGATTGCAAGAGAATAGATTTAGGTAAGATTTTAAAATTCTTAATAATCCTGCAGTGCACAGAGTTGAAGGCTCTTTGCTCTGGACCTCTTCAGAGCATGACAGGTTGTGTTGTGATAGCAGTCTCCCTGCCTTAACAGCAGAGAAATAGTCTATAAGACTGTGCAGAGTCACTTTTTGCTTGGAAACATCATATTTTTGTGATTCTTATTCAATGCCCAAGCAATCAGTCAGTGAAGGTGTTCCAAAAACAGGTCAGAACCTCGGTAACTGTTCTGGCTCACTCACATTCATCTAATGACATTTGCAAGAACCCAGAAGCCCCGAACAGATAATGACAAATGTCAAGTTGTTTATTTTCTTGCGTATCTGTCTTTGACAAGAGGTAAATGAGAACCCTAAGCTCAATGAACAGCAAGGGAACAAATTCCCCTTTCATCTCAGATGTCTCAGGGCCTCTTGGGAACATTCTGGACTGATTCCCAGCTTAGGAGGTTTCCTTTTCAGAGACTTCTCATGAGAAAGGAAAATTCCCAATAAAGCAATAAAGGGGGAGTTCCATTTTAGATTTCTCCTCTGAAAAATTCAAGCCCCTGTGTTCCCTTCACTTCTAATATGTAAAGCATGGATTCCCCCTCTTCACACCAAAGGTCTTCTTCATCCTCTAGCTTCGTTGGAAAGTCCTCCCTCAGGGCTTTACCTCTAGGTAAACATCTGGACACCTGTCTGAGGTCCATTTCTCCATCTCCCTAGCAGCAGAGTCCCTCGATAGGAAGCCTCTTTTGCAGGCCAGATGTGAGCCTCTCCAGACCACTAACAGAAAACCTGTGGAAGAAATCTCAGCAAAGGAGAGGGCGGGTACTTGTCCTCCAACTGCATTTGCTAAGATGTGCATGCTCTCGGAGCCAGCACCTGGGCAGTTAAGGCGTCAGCCCTAACCTGGATTTTCCTGGTTCCAGGATGTATCTCAGGCCTGCTGGAGTCAGGGTTCTAGAAGTTTCGTTTCCCCTTTTGCTTCACATATCTTAGGGGGGCATGACACCTGCAGAAGTTGGTTTCTGCAACAGCGAGTGCTGTTGGACAGAGAAAGGGCCACGCTACCAAAATGAGTAGTAGCCCAAGGGCACAGGGACAGTCGCTGTCAGAGAAGCCTGGCCCCGGTCCCGGGCGGGGTGTGGGCGGGACGGGTGCCCACTCCGGAGTTGGGTTGCTTCGTCCCTCCTTGTCTCCGTGCCCCGGGAGAGGGTCAGGTTTCAGAGAACTCGAGAGAGAGGCAGAGCTGGAGCAGGGGAAGTGAGGTCAGAAAACAGGTTGCCCGTGAACTGGGACAGGAGCAAGTGAAGAAAAAGGAGCCACGGGGAAACCTGCGCGCGGTGACAGCGGCGGGAACCCGCGGAGCCTGACAGCGACGACGCTGAGGACGAAGAGACAGGAGAGGGGCGGGCACAGAATGTCAGTGCAGCCGACCCTGGGAATGGCAAGCGACCCAGAGGCCGCGTCGACCCCCCTCCCCGCCCCCACGGGTGACCGGCCCCACTCGCCCCCCGGGGAAGCCAGGTGTCCCTCCCTCCAGCCGTGACTCCGGCCGGCCCGGCCCCCAACTCACCCGGGTTGGCTTGGCCTGCAGCCCGGTGTCTCCCTCCCCGGCGCCGCCTGCCCCTCCCCTCCGCCCTCGCTTCGTCGGAGCCGGCGTCCGCGGAGCCAGCGACAGGCGGAGACGGCGGCCCGGCGGGCGCGGGTGGGGCGGGCACAGGAAATCCCCGCCCGCTTCCGGGGCTCGGCGGCCGCGGCGGCGCTAAGAGGGGAGGGGCCGGTGCGGTGGACGGGCTGCGGCTCCGGCGCCCCCCCGGCCGGCCCAGCCCCGCACTTCAGCGCCCCGCCACCCCGGGGCGCCGCTGGCCCGAGCACCCGGATCCCAACTGACGGTGGTCGCTCAGCCCCGCCCTCTCCCTGTCTGACCACTCCCGGCCACATCTTCCCTCCCGGCCACTCGGACCCCCGCTGGGTCCTTTGCACATGGGCTAGTTAATTACCTCGACATTTAACAACCGCTGGTTATACGCCGGCCATCGCTATGAGGCTGATTTTTAGAGACAACGGTCTGAATTCTTCAAGGAGCTCACCTTCTAGGTTTCAAGAAAATGACGGTGATGATAAGGGGCTGAGAGAGCGTTGAGGAGGAGTCACTAATTCTGAACGAGGTTGACTTCACCCGAGACGTGTGTCTGAAATAGGCCTTGCGGCTGCATTGTACAGTTTGCGAGAGCCACCAGCCACAGTCCAGACGGAGGTGTGTTGTAACATATGCACCAGATAATTTGGAAGACAAAATTAGCGAAATGTACAATAGCTAATAAGCAATATTTTGAATATGTTGAGCTAAAATGTTTAAATTCACTTCACCTACTTCTTTTTAGCTTTTTAAATGTGGCTATTAAGGTGTTTGTATATGCGGCTTACATATTTCTATTGGACAAAGCTACTTCGAAACAGTAAGATAGATTTGACTGAAAAAGATGAGAAAGGGCCTACAAAACAGAATAAACACACTACTCTTAGAATCTGTTTATAATCTACAAATGGCATTCTTCCTCATCAGAACAATTCTGTACAATTGTACTTTATAGGCTTAACAAGTGACTCACTTAAGATCATAGGGGATAGACATTCCTTTAATGTCTAGTTATTTTTGCTATGTGCCAGGCACTGTAACTAAATCCTGGAAGTCAAAGATCACAAAGGAATTGTCTGCCCGTGGATTCTAAAACTCAGTCTGTGGAAGCACATGTTAACAAATATTTGCAAAAAAATTATAACAGATGCTAAAGTGGAAGAGTATACTTTGCACTAGGAGCAAAGAAGTAAATGTGCATGGGTGGGAGGTCAGAGAAGGCCTTACAGAAGTCTTGAGGGAGAGAAGGGTGGGGAGGGCTCCCTTAATGAAAGGGAATGTGCTAGACATGCAGTTGCAAAAGGGTATAGACCATATTCAAGAGCAGGTCATAGGGTATTTGGGGGAAGTTATAGAGCCAGGATTTGTATCTCAGTTCCTGGAACTAAATCCAGAGGTTCTTTTCATTTATATTTCCACAGGTGAGAAATACAAGGTATGTTAATCTGGGTATTTAACAATACCAATATCTCAGCGATTTAACATAACAAGAGCTTATGTTTCATATAAGTCAGTGTGTAGCAGGCTTGTTGGGGCCAGTGGATGGGTTACGTGCTCCTTGCAATTATGGAAAGACCATGTTTCTTCCATCTTGTGGCTCCACCATCCCCTCTTGCTTTGGAATCTAATCTGTGGGCTGACTTGGTAGAGGTATCAGGGCCCAGCCCTGGAAGTGCTATACATCATTTGTACCCCATTTCCTTAGCCAGGGTTCAGGTACATGATTACATGGCTGCACATAACTGCAGGAGGTGACTGTGAAGTGTGTGTACCCCAACAGAGAAGGAAATGGGGTTTGATGAATGGTTAGCATTGCTTCTGTCACACATATAATTAATCAAGCACCTAAACCTGACTTTACCTGAAGGAGATATTTGGGGAGTGGTGGCAGATTATATCAAAAAAAACAAAGAAAAAGGAGGCAAAATAGTCATCTTTGACCTGATGACACAAGAACAGGACGTTAATATTTAATAAACATATACTTTATGCCAGAAATTTGTTTTTTAGCATCACGGGGAAAAATATAAAATGTCTTTATTATTAGCTTTAATGTGCCATGTCTTTAGATATCAGTCAGCAAACTGTGAGGTGTAGATATCATCTCAGCAAGGGTTTAAGAGCATTCCGTGAGCCAAAAGGCAAAATTGGGAATTGAACTCTGGCCTTTGAGTTATAATCTGGTGCACCTGTCACCAGAGTGTTATTTTACCTTTCACAGTAATACATGGATGAATCCAAGTTCCTATGTAAGGTGGAATAATTAAACATGCAGGGAGTAACAGGCAGATGATTCCATCTTTTTAAGACTTTCTGGTCTTATATCAAGACCAGATCAGCTTTGAAGGCAAGATGTAGGAACAGCATCTTGGGTAGAATCAGAAGGCAGAAACATACATACTGTGTGTGGGGTGAAGAACATATGCAGATGTGCCTATTTAGACAAGAAATGAAATGGGGAAGATGATAGAAAGATTAGAATAGTGGGTCAAGGATTTCTAACTGGCCATGTCAAGTTATAGAGAGTCACTATATTTAGTGTTATAGGCAAGAGATACACCTGATGGGTCTAATTATATCATTCTAAGGAGACTCTTTTATCCAGGACTGCCCTATTGATAGAGTTCAGAACAACAGAATGGGATGAGCTGGACCCAAAGCCGGATTCTAGTGTGTATAGTACAGAGTTCCTCAGGACACAGCAGTATTCTTCCTGGGGCTCAGGGAGAAGTCACAGTCATTTAAGGTTCCAAGTTCTCTGTGAGGACTTCAAAAGACCTTAAGAGGCTCATTCTCTTATCTGTCAGCCTTGGCTCCTTCATTTCTGAACTCTTGTTCTTCCATGGTTTGAATAAAAAAAGTATAATGCAGGTGTTCACCAGTTTATGATCATGTTATGAGTTTATTAGTTGATTGTAACAAATTATCAGCTTGGCTTATAAAAACCTGTTCCACTGTAATAAACATACCTCCAATTGCTAATTAGAGCCCAATCACCATTCATAACACTGCTTTTCTTCCACTCAAAGTTTTTGAAGCTTGATGTTGGAGATTTCACTAACAGGGCAGTGCAATTATTTGCTTCCTCTATGTCTGTGTCTATAAAAGAAAGAGGAAAGTCGAGGAAACTGTAGTAGGACTCCTGTGGAAAGAAGGGTAAGGGCCCCTTAGCCAGTAGTTAATAATTAAAACTGGTACTTGTAGAGTACTTTAAAATTTACAAAGTGCTTCTGTATACATGTGATCTTCATAACTCAGGGATATAGACTAATCATCTTTATCCCTAGTCTTCACAAAGTGATACAGCTGAGCAACAACAACAATAATCCCTAGTTTACATTTAAGGAAGTAGCAGTTCAGATATTTTAAATTGTAGAACCTCACTTTTTATTTCTGTAATTCTGGGCAGATTTATGTATATATATCTGTTTTATAATCAATAAAATGAATGTCATTATACCTACTCTGTAGGTATAATGAAGAATAAAGGAGATAATGTAAATTGCCACCTAAAAATTGTCACTCACCGTTTGCCTCTACAAGGATTAGGTCACTAGCCGCTGTTGTCACTGACCTTCAACACATCTTAAGAAGAATTCAGGGTGGAGATCAAGGATGAGGCACTCTGTGCTCTGGGAAAAACTGGCAGAACAGGCTTTCAGATAGTTAGATATTTTCAGAAAAAGGTTTTATGAGCCTAGTTTCTTGCATCTTCTCATATCTAGGTAAGCACTAATATCATTAATGAGGACATTTTCTCCTTGTAACTATCAGCAATCTTCTGTGACTAGCAGTAACCTGCCAAAGCATATGCTGGATTACATGTATCCCCCCTTCAGCAAAATCACGTATATACTCATCTCCCCCTTACCTCTTTAAAGCAGTTCCTCAGAGCTATCTGAGAGGGTGTCTCCCAGGCTATAGTCCTCATTTTGCTCTGAATAAAACTTAACACACAACTCTCACATTGTGGGGTTTTTTCAGTCAACAAAATAGATAATTTAACACATAGGAATAATTCAGTAAGTGATAAGACCTAGGTATGGAGCTGTATAATTGGTGAAAAGAGGACTTTAGTAGGGTGGGACAGAGCAAAGATGGGATGAAAGATAAATTTATTCCTGAGTCTCAGTGAGGTAGACGAATTGATTGGAGCTGAAGGTGTAGGTGGCAGAGTGGGAGCTTTAACTGGAGCTTGGGATAGGGGTTGCAGTTGTTGGTAATAACTACATATAGGGTATGACTGTAAAAGTGAATGACTGAGGTTTTGGACAAGATTATTTAAGGTAAGAGCAAGTCAAGGAATGGAGAGGCTGGGTATTAGCGGGGATAGTAATCAAAATATTTAACTACCAGCACTAGTGTGGGGCATGGGTCCATTAAAATGAAGTAGCTTATAGTTCTGTGCAGGGTCCTGGAGGCACTAGTGGCAATGAAAATGTTTCAGTATTTTAATGATCATACTTACACAGTTGAACCCAGGGCATAAGATGGGTCATCCACATGGATACTACCATGAATGATGATGAGGTTATATAGAGTGAGATAGCAAGCTAGTTGAGGGAGTCTTTAATGAAAGAAGGAGAATGACCAGGACTATGGTAGGTGATAATAACAAGGAAGGGCAGTGTGTGGAATGGCCTGATGTCTCAAAGGAACAGGAGATTACTTAGGGAGAAAGGAGGAAAGTGATACTTGAGGCAGTAATGAAGAGCAAAGAGCATATTTATTCTATTTATAACCCTAGAAGGTGTAAAGCATTGGCTTTCAAATTTCATATATTGTATTTGAAAAAAAAACATATATTTGAAAGTCATCGTATATGTACTTGAAAAAATAGCTACTTTCATGGAACAATACCTTACCTACATGCAGTATATGCTGATATTTTTCTATTTATTTTTGAAGTTTTTTATTTCCTACCCATTAAATTGATTTCACAAACCATGAATAGGTTGCAATTTACCATTTGAGAAGCATTGGTATGTATATTGTTGGAGAAAAGTCCCCTTGAGAGGACTGCAAAAGAAGCATGCTTTTTCCTGAAGAGGTAGCCAGGTTTCAGTTAGATAAGAGATGAAAGAAACATCTGTCAAAGAGGTTGAAGGATATAGCAGTGTCTTAGTCTGTTCAGGCTGTGGTAACAACATACCATAGACTAGGTGGCCTGTAAACAGTGAACGTTTATTTTTCACAGTTCTGGAGGGTGAGAAGCCTAAGATTGAGACACTGACAGATTCTGGCAAAAAACTGCTTCTGGTGTCTTCTTGCTCTGTCTTCACATGACAGAAGGGTCAAGGGAGCTCTCTGAGGCCTTTTTTATAAAGGCATTAATCCCATTTATGAGGGGTCTGCCCAAAAGACCTAATCGCTTCCTTGAAGGCCCCACATCCAGATACCATCACATTGGGGATTAGGTTCCAATATATGAATTTTGGGAGGGCACAAGCATTCAGTCTACAGCAATGGGATTTTATTGATGATGGATCCTGAATTCCAGAGATCACAGTGGAAGAAGTCAGGAGTTGTTTTGGGGCTTAGAGTCTGATTCAAATTAGGCAGTGTAGAAGACAGTAATAGGGTAAGAATCTCTATGGTGAGGGATGACCTGGAGGCCAAGGATTCTTGTGGCCAGTGTTGTAAGCAGAGATATAGGACATGATGGAATTAGTATTCTCAGGGGGAGGTGTATAGTCAGGTCTTATGATAGTCATCTTGTCAGTGGTGAGGTGAGGTTTAAGGGTTGGCTTGGGATGAGTAGATGAAGTGTCTGTGATAGAATGAAAGTCTCACTAGAAGTGTGCTGCACTTATACACCCTCTTTCAATCATGTTGTGAACAGGGTTAAGGCCAGAGGGGCTGTCTTTCCAGAAGTACCAGAGCTCCAGGGTCCCTTAAATCATGCTTGGCAATAGTGGTGGTGGTGTGCAGGATTAAGGAGTTCTGCGGCTTAACCTCAAATCTTACTTTCCTTGATATTGAAGGGAGGGAAGGAGTAGCCTTATAAGGAGGTAACAGTTTCTTGCGTACTCTTTTTTGTTATTGTTGATTTTATTTTTTTTTAAGTTTTTTGATGTGGACCATTTTAAAAGTCTGGTGTGCTGCAGTCCATGGGGTCTCAGAGTCAGACATGACGTAGCGACAGAACAACGTCATTTCTTAAAGTCTTTATTGAATTTGTTGCAATAGTGCTTTTGTTTTATGTTTTGTTTTTTTGGGCCACGAGGCTTGTGGGATCTTAGCTTCCCAACTAGGGATTGAATCCACGCTCCTGCATTGGAAGACGTAGTCTTAACCACTGGACAGTCAGTCAAGTCCTTCTTGTGTACTCTTTAAATGGGAAAATTTTAATATGAAAGACAGTGCTAAATTGAATAGTGAACACAGAATTGTGCTAGAAGTAGCACTAAACTAAGAACCAAAAGATTTGTTTTTAGTTCTGGCTTTGCCTCTAGGTGACAGATCAATCAACTTGGTATAATGTCATTCATTCTTTTCCTTAAAAGCTGTTATGAGGACTAAATTAAGTAATAATATAGGCACATGGTGTAAAACTTTAAAAACACTATTCAAAGGCAAGATGTTGGCAATTGATGTTACTTGGCAGAAATAATTTGTAGTCAGTGCAAATAGTGAACCAAGTGCCAGCAGCTGTCAGTTAGTGACAGCTGGTGTTACAATCAGGGTAAGACTAGATTTTTTTTTTTTTATAAGATTTAAAGTGTTTTTTGGTGGTAGGACACAACTCAGAGACAGACAGGTGAAAGGCAGAACTGTTTGTTACTTATAGCTATAAACCAGAGAAGCTGTCACACAGGGTCACATAGGGATTTTACCCAGGGACAGGTAACAGTAAGCTGGAAATGCTTGTGGAGTCCTAACTGCTGGACTGGCAGGGAATTCCAGCACTGTGAAATATCATGTTACACTCAGACAACTTCAAAGTGGTGTAATCTCAAATTGTCATTATTTTATACTTCAAAAACTTAATTCTAAATAGATTACCCATTGACATAGTATGGTATCTTAATTTAGTTGTTGCTTTTTTCATTGAAGACTAGATTTATAATATTATATTAGTTTCAGGTATACAACAATGATTGAATATTTTTATAGATTATACCCCATTTAAAGTAATTATAATATATTGATTATATTCCCTGTGCTGTACTGTGTCCATGTTGCTTATTTATTTTATACCTGCTAGTTCATACCTCTTAATCCCATTCCCCATCATGTCTCTCCTCTCGCTGTTCTCACCACTGGTAAACATAGTTTGTTCTCTGTATCTGAGTATGTTTCTGTTTTGTTATATGCATTTATTTGTCTTGTTTTTAAGATTCCACATATAAGTGAAAACATACAGTATTTGTCTTTCTCTGACTTATGTCACCTTTCATAATATTCTTCAAGTTCATCCAGGTTGTTACAAATGGTAAATTCTTTTTTACGGCTGAATAATATGCCATTTGTGTGTGTGTGTGTGTGTATGAGTTTATTTGTCTGTTCATGATGAACAGTTAATTTGAATGAACAGTTTGGACATATGAATGGAAAGTTTATTTGTCCATTCATCTTTTGATGAACACTTAGATTGCTTCTGCATCTTGGCTATTGTGAATAATGCTGCTATGAATATTGGGGGTGCAAATATCTTTTCAGATTAGTGTTTTTTTCATTTTCTCTGGATGTATAACCAGGATTGGAATTGCTGGATCATATGATCATTCTATTTTTAATTTTTGAGAAAACATAATACTGTTTCCACAGTGACTGTACCAATGTACATTTTGACCAGCAGTGTACTAAGGCTCCCTTTTCTCCACATTTTCACCAACGTTTATTATTTGTTATCTTTTTCAGGGTAGTCATTCTGAAAGATGTGAGGTAGTAACTCACTGTACTTTTAACTTGCATTCACTGATTATTAGTGATGTTGAGCATCTTTTCACGTGCCCATTGGCCATCTGTATATCTTCTTTGGAAAAATATCTATTTAGGCAATCTGCCTATTTTTAATTGGGTTGTTTTTTGATATTGAGTTGTATGAACTCTTTATTTGTTTTGGATATTACCCCTTATTAGTCATACCAGTGTAAATATTTTCTCCCATTCAGTGCTCAGTTGCTTCAGTTGTATCCGACTCTTTCTGACCCCATGGACAGTAGCCTGCCAGTCTCCTCTGTCCATGGGACTTTCCCAGCAAGAGTACTGGAGTGGATTGCCAAGCTGCCCTTCAGGGGATCTTCCTGACCCGGGGGTCAAACCCGTGTCTCCTGTGTCTCCTGTATTGCAGGCAGATTCTTTACCACTGAGTCACTGGGGAAGCCCTCTTATTCAGTAGGTTGTTCGTTTGTCAGTGGTTTCCTTTGCTGTGCAAAAGCATTTAAGTTTAATCAGACTTCATTTATTTTTGCTTTTGCTTTTCTTGCCTAAGGAGACAGATCCAAAAAAATATTCCTAAGGCTTATGTCAAAGAGTGTATTGCCTATGTTTTCCTTTAAGACGTTTATGGTTTCTGGTCTTACATTTAGGTCTTTAATGCATTTTGTATTTATTGTTGTATGTCGTATGATAAAATGTCCTAATTTTATTCTCTTACATGTGGCTGTGTAGTTTTCCCAGCACTAGTTATTGAAGAGACTGTCTTTCCCCTATTTTTTCCACCTTTGTTATAGATTGACTGATCATAAATGCATAGGTTTATTTTTGGGCTTTCTGTTCTATTCCACTGATCTATGTGTCTGTGCATGTGCCTGTACTGTACTGTTTTGATTACTGTAGCTTTATAGTATAGTCTAAAGTCAGGGAATGTGATACCTCAGTTTTGTTATTCTTTCTCAAGATTACTTTGACTGTTTGAGGTCTTCTTCAGTTCCCTATAAATTTTCGGATTGTTCTAGTTCTGTGGAATATGGTATGAGTATTTTGGTAGGGATTATATTAAATCGGTAGATTGTTTTGGGTCATATAGCCATTTTAACAATATCACTTTTTTCTAATTGTGATTCACGAACATAGGATATCTTTCCATTTATTTGTATCATCTTCACTTTCCTTCATTAATGTCTTATATTTTTCAGAGTACAGGTCTTTTATCTCCTTGATTAAGTTTATCCCTAGATATTTTTTTCTTTTTGATGCGATTTTGAATGGGATTGTTTTTTTTGCTTTCTCTTTTTGAGAGTTCTTTATTAGTGTATAGAGAAGTAATGGATTTCTGTATGTTAATTTTATATCCTACAAATTTACTAAATTCATTTATTCTAAATTTGGTAAAGACTTTAAGGTTTTCTATATTTAGCATCATGTCATCTGTATATAGTTATAGTTTTATTTCTTCCCTTCTAATTTGGGTGCCATTTATTTCTTTTTCTTGTCTGCCTGCTCTGGCTAGGGCTTCCAATTCTACATTAAATAGAAATTGTGAGAATGGGCATGCTTGTCTTTTTCCTGATTTTAGAGGAAAAACTTTCAGCTTTTCACCATTGAGTATGATGTTAGCCTTGGTTTTGTAATAGATGGACTTACCATGTTGAGGTATGTTTCCTCTATACAAACTTTGTTGAGGGTATAGACTTTTTTTTTTATCATGAGTGATGTTGAGTTTTGCCAAATGCTTTTACTGTGTCAGTTGTGATGATCATATGATTTTTATGCTTTGTTTGTTAATGGGGTTTATCACACTGTTGATTTGTGAATATTATACCATCCTTGCATCTTTGGAATAAATCCCACTTCATCATGGTGTATGACTTGATCTATATATTGTTGAATTCAGCTTGCTAATATATTGTTGAAGATTTTTGCATATGTATTAATCGTGGATATTGGCCTATAATTTTGTCTGATTGTGGTATTAGAGTAATGGGGACCTCATAAAATGAATTTGGTAGTGTTCTGTCTGCTCCAATTTCTTTTGAATAGTAGAGAAAGATAAGTATTAACTCTGCTTTACATGTTTGGTAGAATTGCCCTGTGAAGCTGTCTGGTCCTGGACTTTTGTTTCTTGGGAAGTTTTTCATTACGGATTCAATTTCAGTACTAGTACTCAGTCTGTTCAGATTATTTATTTATTCTTGGTTGAGATTCGAAAGATTGTTTATTTCTAGGAATCTGTCCATTTGTTCTAGTATGTCCAGTTTGTTGGTATGTAACTGTTTGTTGTATGCTCTTATGAATACTACGTTGTTTGCAGTATTTGTATCTCTGTGATATTGATTATAATTTCTCCTCTTTTATTTCTTATTTTATTTGGGTCCTCTCTTTTTATTGATGAGCCTGGCTAAAGGCTTATCAATAGTTTTGCCAAAAGTTTTAACTTTGGCTTCAGATTCAAAGGACTCGTTAACAAAAGATATATGCAAATAAAAAATTTCAATATTTAATAGAGAATTGCCTAACTTATTTTCAATATACAATAAATAAAAGAAAAGAGAAATAGGAACTATAGAGGAGAGAAAATGCATCGACTCAGACAGCATCTAGACTCAAACAGCACTGGGAAGTCCCATATAACAGCAATCTGGAGTCCCAATTGGGAAAATGTCCTGGGCAGCACATCTACTTCACAAGTGAGACTTCAAATTGCAGTTTTTGGGTACCGTTTATAATTCCTGGCCGCAAACTGATATCATCATCAGAATGCATCGACTCAGACAGCATCTAGACTCAAACAGCACTGGGAAGTCCCATATAACAGCAATCTGGAGTCCCAATTGGGAAAATGTCCTGGGCAGCACATCTACTTCACAAGTGAGACTTCAAATTGCAGTTTTGGGGCACCGTTTATAATTCCTGGCCGCAAACTGATATCATCGTCAGTTTGTGAGCAAATTGCAATTCTGATTTCACATTCATCTTTTTACAATGCTATTTGTTTTATTTTGTGAGTCATAGGAATTTGTTAAGTCCTGGGTGTGGTTGGCCCGACTTCCTTTGGGGGGCTCCAGAATTCCAAGACCTGCACCCTATCTTATTTATAGTACCTCTCAGCTTGCAGTTGCGAGCAGGCATGTAGTCAAGGCAGTGTCCAGGCAGGTCAGAAGCAAGATCAGAGGCCTGCTCTGCTTTCTTGTCTCTGAAGCCTGAACAAGACTACTTCCATTTAATTTCCCTAACATCAGTTGTTTATCTTGCCAAAGAACCAATTCTTGGTTTCACTGATCTTTTAAAATTATTTTGGTCTATTTTGTTATTTCCACTCTGATCCTTATTCCTTCCTTCCCCTGACTTTGGGCTTTGTTTTTTCTTCTTTTGCTAATTTATTTAGGTGGTGGTTTAAGTTGTTTTTTTGAGAATTTTCCTGTTTCTTTAGGTATATTCATATCACTATAGATTTCTCTTTTAGAACTGCTTTTACTGCATCCTATAGACTGGAAAATTTGTGTTTTTATTTTCATTTGTCTCAAGGTATCTTTTAATTTCCCCTGATATCTTTATTGACCTAGGCATTTTTAGTAGCATTTGTTTAGTCTTCACATGTTTGTATTTTTTCCATTTTTCTTTCTATGGTTTATTTCTAGTTTCATGCAATTGTAGTTGGAAAAATGTGCTCAATATAATTTCTATCCTATTTGTTGAGACTTGCTTTGTGATTTAACATATGAGATATCCCAGAGAAAGGCCCATGTGCCTTGAAAAGAATATGTATTCTTCTGTTTTTTGGATGGACTGTCCCATGCTCAGTCATGTCCAACTCTTGTGACTCCATGGACTGTAGCCCTCCAGGCTCCTCTGCCCAAGGGATTTTCCGGGTGAGAATACTGGAGTGGGTTGCCATTTCCTTCTCCAGGGGATCTTCCTGACCCAAGGATTGAATCTGAATCTCCTGTGTCTCCTGCATTGGCAGGTGGGTTTTTTACCAGCTAAGCTTCTAGGGAAGCCTGGAATGTGCCATAAATGTCTATTAAGTCCAACTGGTCTAATGTGTCATTTAAGGCCATTGTTTTCATATTGATTTTCTGTCTAGATGATCTATATATACGTTTTTCTCTTTCAGCACTTTAAATATATTATTCCACTCCCTTTTGGCCTGCAAGGTTTCTGCAGAAGTCAGCTGATAGCCTTAAGGGTGTTCCTTTGTATGTGACCCTTTGTGTTTTTCTTGCTTCCTTTAAAATTATCTTTAGCTTTTGCTGTTCTAATTATGATCTGTCTTAGTGTGAGTCTTTTTGGTTTCATCTTGTTTGGAACTCTCTTTACTTCCTGTACTGGACATCTGTTTCTTTCTTTAGGTTCATGAAATGTTCAACTATAATTTTATCAAATATGTTTTCTACCTCTTTTTCCTCTCTTCTCCTTCTTGGAGTATGTTTGATACTGTTATAGAGGTCCCTTAAACTTCCTTATTTTTTAAAATTTGCTTTTCTTTTTGCTGTTCTGTTATTTTTTTTGTTTCCAATTTTCTATCTTCCAGATCATTTCTGTATTCTTTCATTTAATTTACTGTTAATTCCCTCTAGTATAATTTTTTGATTTCAGCTCTTCTTCAGCTCTGACTGGCTCTTTTTAAATATTTTCTAGTTCTTTATTAAAATTCTTGCTGTGTTTATTTATTCTTTTCCCAAGTTCAGTTAGCATTCTTATCATTTTTGCTTTGAATTCTTTATCAGATAAATTACTTATCTTTGTTACATTAGGGTTTCCCTGTTGTCTCAGCTGGTAAAGAATCTGCCTGCAATGTGGGAGACCTGGGTTGTTACATTAGGGTGTTTTTCTTGTTTGTTTTTTTTTTTTGAAACATACTGTTTTGTCTTCTCATTTTGCTTTTACTTTCTCTGTCATTATGAAATTAGGTGAAGCAGTTACCTATCTCAGTCGTGAAGTCATTTCCTTGTGTGGGAGCATCCCTATGTCATCTGCATGTGCCCAGTGGCTTTGGTGGGAGAGCTGGTTCTGAAGTGAACATGGGCCACATCTTACCCTGGGTTCTGTAGGGAGCCACCACCTTGGTGTGGGAAGTAGGGGTGGAGTTGAAGGGGACAGAGCCAGAGCCAAGTTTAACCAGAACTTTTCCTGTGTTGATTGGCTATTACCACTCTGTTGTACATAGGTTTGGGGCCCAAGGTGTTGGAGTAGAAGCTCTGAGTGAGCTGTATTTCTCCTTGGTGTGATGGTAGTCTTTGCCTTGATTAGGGTCATGGCTGTGGCCTGAAGGACTATATTTCTATGCTGGTTTCACTTTTCCCCCAGTGTATGTGCATTAGACTGGTTTGGGGCCACAATGCCTGGTGCCACACTATTGAGCTGGTTTTGCTCCTACAGGCTTTGGTGGTCTCCACCCTAGAATTAGTTTTATTCTTCCCAAATGTGGGCAGGGACACGTACATTGGAAGTGGTTGCTTCTGCCCTGGCCAGAGGCAGGTATGGAGTTCAAGTCAGCTCTGTTCCCTCTGTGTGGGCACACTCTCCTTAGCAATGGTGGACTTTGCCTTAGTTTAAAAGTAAAGGGATGGGAAAGGACATATCTTTATATTCAATTGTAAGAAAGCAGAACGGGTTATAGAATCTAGGGCAAAGCAAACTTCAGAACAAGCCATAATACAGAAAAATAGGCTTCAGAACAAGCCATACTACTAGGGATAAATAAGGACATGTCGTAATAATAACAAAATCAATTTTCTAAGAAGACACAACAGAGCTTTACAATAATGAAAGAAAAACTGATAGAATTGAAAGGAGAAATGGAAAAATTCGCAATGATACTTGGTTATTTTAACTCTCCTTTTTCAGTAATTGATAGAAAAAGTAGGCAGAAAATCAGTAAGGATATAGAAGACTTGACTAACACTATCAACAAACTTTCATAGACATTTATAGACTCCATTCAGCAACAACATAATACATATGAAGCAGTCTTATGCTAAAGTATGCTGAGCCATTAAGCAAATTGATCACTATATATATATGGTCTGTGGTCAGTCATGTCTGACTCCTTGCAACACTTTGGACTGTAGCCCACCAGGTTCCTCTGTCCATGGGATTTTTCAGGCAAGAATACTGGAGTGGGTTGTTGCTTCCTCCTCCAGGGGATCTTCTTGACCCGGGAATCGAACCCATGTCTCCTGCATCTCCTACACTGCAGGCAGATTATTTACCAGCTGAGCCATTGAGAAGACCCCTAAATCGATCACAATGGAACTAAATTATAAATCAATAATTGAAAGTATCTGTAAAATCCACAAATAGTTAAGTATCAAACAATACACTTTCAAATAACCCAGGGGTCAAAGAAGAAACCACAAAGGGAGCAGTGAGTTATTTTTTGACTGAATGAAAATGAAATATCAACATTTATGGGATACAGATAAATTAACACTTATAGGAAAATTTAATGTTTATATTAGAAAAGAATAAAGATGTCAAGAAGTGAGAACAAATCAACTTAGACTGGATATTAATATAAAAAAGCAATAATGAAAAGTTGAAATTAACAAAATAAGAAACAAAAAACAATAAACAAAATTAAAAAATGTTTTTTAATTAATAAAGTCAATAAATCTTCATGAGATTAAGAGAAAAAGTGAAAAAACAAGTTATCAGTTCAGTTCAGTCGCTCAGTCATGTCCGACTCTTTGTGACCCCACGGACTGCAGCATACCAGGCTTCCCTATCACCAACTCCCGAAACTTGCTCAAACTCATGTCCATCGAGTTGGTGATGCCATCCAACCATCTCATCCTCTGTCATCCCTTTCTCCTCCTGCCTTCAATCTTTCCCAGCATCAGGGTCTTTTCCAATGAACAAGTTATCAGGATCATGAATAAGAGAGTGTATCACTACAGATCCTTCGCAGACTTAAAAGCCAATATGAAGATGTTATGAATGATTTTATGCCAGTGCATTTGACAATTTAAATGCAGAAATTCTTTGAAAGACACAGATTAGCAAACTACAAGAATATATAGAAAAACCACAGTAGCACTATCAACTATTGAATTGTAACCATAATCAGAAGGAAACTTAAGGTCCAGATGGTTTTACTGGTGATTCTGATTAAACTTAAACAAAAGGATAGTAATTCTACAAACTTTTTTTTAAAGAAACTTTTATTCAGATCTTGTTTTATGACTAAATATAGTTTTAGTTATATAAATTCTCTATTTTTTGGTTAAATTCATTACTAGTTGTTTTATGATTTTGTTGATAATGTGAATGGATATTTTTTCCATTTTCAGTTCAAATTGGTTTTTGATAGGATAGTAATAAATGTTTTGTGTGTTTATTTTTTGTGTTGTCAGCTTAATCTCTCTTGTTAATTCTCACTCTTCCCTTCACCTTAGCCTACTGAGTTAATTAATTAATCATATCATCTGCATACAAAATAAGTAATTTGGTATTTTATAATTATTTTAAGTATTTCCTTTTAAGTATTTCCTCTTCATGTTTTATTACCATAGTTATAAGTTTCAAAACAATGTTAGGAAACAGTGGAGAAAACAGGCATGTCTGCTTGGTTTCTGGTTTTAATAGAAATCACTTCAGTATTTCACTATTTATAGTTTATCTAAGAAATTAAAATTACCATGTTTACTGAAAATTCCATGTAACATTTGTGTATAGCTTAACGATTACTTAATAAAGCAAAGATCTATGTGATCACTATATAAGAAAGAAATTTAAAGTTTAAGAAATAGTACATTACCAGCACTGGGAATGTACATCACTCTGCTACAGGAACCCTGTCCCTTCTCCTCTTAGTACTAACACAGGTTGCCCTAACATTCTTACTGATTTCCTTACTTTCTTTATAGTGTTACCATTTATACATGCATCCCTAAATAATATAGTCCTGTTTGCCTTTATTTGAACTTTATATGAATGAAATAGTTTCATGTAACATTTTGTACAATATTATACCTAAGGTTGATCCATGCAACTTGGTGTGGAAATGTTTATTCATTTTCTTTGGTTGTATTCACTTCATGTATACATACATATGCATGTCTGTTCATTCGTGTCTGACTTCTGCAGCTCATGGACTGAATCCCGCCAGGCTTCTCTGTCCATGGAATTTTCCAGGAAAGAATACTGGAGTGGGTTGCCATTTCCTATTTCCATTGGGAAGATTAGGGGATCTTCCCAACCCAGGGGTTGAAACTGCGTCTCTGGCATCTCCTGCATTGGCAGGCAGATTCTTTACCACTGCACCACCTGGGAAGCCGATTCACTTCACAGTATGGATATATCAAAAATTATCTTTTAATTTCTATTGTAGATGGCCATGCAGGCTTCCCTGGGGGCTCAGCTGGTAAAGAATCCGCCTGCAATGCAGGAGACCTATGGGGTTGCATAGAGTCAGACACAACTGAGTGACTTTGATTATGGCATTATGGTATGGGTTATTTCCTGGTTTTGGTTATTACAAACACTGCTACCATGAACATTTTTGTACATTTATTTTTGTGCAATGAGTATGAGTTTCTCTAGATAAATCCATAATTGTGGGATTTTGGGCTGAATTAACTTTACCACATAATGGTTAACGAAAACCTTTTTCCCAAATGAGAGTTTTCATTGTTCTACATTATTGCCAATACCTCGTTTTATTGGGCTTCTTAATTTTCGCATTTTGTCATCTGCTTGATGGTACTTTTCACTATGGTTTTCATTTGCATGATTCCTATTAAGGATGAGGATCTACCATTTACCACTGCAACAAAAAGAATAAAATACTTAGGAATATATCTACCTAAAGAAACAAAAGATTTATATGTAGAAAACTATAAAACACTGATGAAAAAAATCAAAGAGGACACAAACAGATGGAGAAAGATACCGTGTTCATGGATTGGAAGAATTAATATAGTGAAAATGAGTATACTACCCAAAGCAATCTATAGATTCAATGCAATCCCTATCAAGCTACCAACGGTATTTTTCACAGAATTAGAACAAATCATGTCACAATTTGTATGGAAATATAAGAAACCTCGAATAGCCAAAGCAATCTTGAGAAAGAAGAATGGAACTGGAGGAATCAACCTGCCTGACTTCAGGCTCTACTACAAAGCCACAGTCATCAAGACAGTATGGTACTGGCACAAAGATAGAAATAGAGATCAATGGAACAAAATAGAAAGCCCAGAGATAAATCCACGCACCTATGGACACCTTATCTTTGACAAAGGAGGCAAGAATCTACAATGGAGAAAAGACAATCTCTTTAACAAGTGGTGCTGGGAAAACTGGTCAACCACTTGTAAAAGAATGAAACTAAAACACTTCCTAACACCATACACAAAAATAAACTCAAAATGGATTAAAGATCTAAACGTAAGACCAGAAACTATAAAACTCCTAGAGGGAAACATAGGCAAAACACTCTCCGACATAAATCACAGCAGGATCCTCCGTGACCCACCTCCCAGAATATTAGAAATAAAAGCAAAAATAAACAAATGGGACCTAATTAAACTTAAAAGCTTTTGCACAACAAAGGAAACTATAAGCAAGGTGAAAAGACAGCCTTCAGAATGGGAGAAAATAATAGCAAACGAAGCAACAGACAAACAATTAATCTCAAAAATATACAAGCAACTCCTGCAGCTGAATTCCAGAAAAATAAACGACCCAATCAAAAAATGGGCCAAAGGACTAAACAGACATTTCTCCAAAGAAGACATACAGATGGCTAACAAACACATGAAAAGGTGCTCAACATCACTCATTATTAGAGAAATGCAAATCAAAACCACAATGAGGTACCATTTCACACCAGTCAGAATGGCTGCTATCCAAAAGTCTACAAGCAATAAATGCTGGAGAGGGTGTGGAGAAAAGGGAACCCTCTTACACTGTTGGTGGGAATGCAAACAAGTACAGCCACTATGGAGAACAGTGTGGAGATTCCTTAAAAAACTGGGAATAGAACTGCCATATGACCCAGCAATCCCACTGCTGGGCATACACACTGAGGAAACCAGAATTGAAAGAGACGCATGTACCCCAATGTTCATCACAGCACTGTTTACAATAGCCAAGACATGGAAGCAACCTAGATGTCCATCAGCAGACGAATGGATAAGGAAGTGGTGGTACATATACACAATGGAATATTACTCACCCATTAAAAAAAACATTTGAATTGGTTCTATTGAGATGGATGAAACTGGAGCCCATTATACAGAATGAAGTAAGCCAGAAAGAAAAACACCAATACAGTATACTAATGCATATATATGGAATTTGAAAGATGGTAACGATAACCATATATGTGAGACAGAATAAGAGACACAGATGCATAGAACAGTCTTATGGGCTCTGAGGGAGAAGGTGAGGGTGGGATGTTCTGGGACAATAGCATTGAAACATGTATATTACCATATGTGAAACAGAACACCATTCCATGTTCGATGTATGAGACAAATACTCAGGGCTGGGGCAATGGGATGACCCAGAGGGATGGGATGGGGAGGGAGGTGGGAGGGGGGTTCAGGATGGGGAACACATGTAAACCCATGGCTGATTCATGTCAATGTATGGCAAAAACCACTACAATATTGTAAAGTAATTAGCCCCCAACTAAAATAAATAAATTTATTAAAAAAAAAAGTTTCCTGGAAAATTTAGGGAAATTTATGTTTGGTTTACAGTGCAAGCTGTACCATCAATTTCCCAAGGGTATACTTCTTTTTGGCCATCTATACATCTTCTTGGAAAATATCTATTCAGGTCTTCTGCTGATATTTTAAACTTTTGTTTTGATATAGAGTTGTATGAGCTGTTTATGTTGAAGAGACTGTCTTCTCCCCATTGTTTATTCTTGCCTCTATTGTTCTTGATTGAGGAATAGAACAAGAGTGACAGTAGACAGATTACCCGTCATAGGCCATGGCAGAAAGTACTCAGGCTTCAGGGTACCCTGAGAAGGATGACATAGTCTGGTGGTACAATCCTCAACAAGAAATATAGCATCCTGCTTGATTTATTCTCTTATTAGTATACTTTATCAAAAACTGTTTTAAAAAAAGGTGGACACTGGGTAAATTTTCCAAGGCTTTCTATCAAAAAATATTATTGGGCCTTAACTTTTAAGAGAAAGTATCACTGGACAGATATTCTTAATCTTAAAATTTCTTTCCTTCAATGCTTTAAAAGTCTTACTTCACTCTCTCTCTCTGTATCTTTTGTTACTTTTAAGTGTTAATCTGATATTTTTGCTTAGTAGGGAATTTTTTATCTCTAGAAATATTTTAGAAACTTTTAAGAATGTCTTATTCATCTTTGAAGTTCTCAAGTTTCACTGTATATTAAGTGATTACATTGTGTTTTTAAAAAATTATCTATCCAGCTTGGTACTCTGAATTCTCATGAAGTATATCAGACATGAAAAAGGCTAAATATTTTGTCTATGTGTGGTAAAAAGTATAATAAATGGACCTCGGTGTACACTCAACTGAAGGGTAAGAACATGATAACACTTTGAAAGATTCCTGTACACTCCTCCCTCTGAGAACCATTATCCTAAAATTTGAGTTTATTGTTTTCTCCTTTTGGTTTCATGATTTTACCTCAAATGTATGTATTCCTAAGCTGTATGTTTAGTTTTGTATATTTTTTAACCCTACATAAAGGAAATAATAATATGCATTATGCAGTGGCGTGTTTTATTCTCTCAAAATTATGTTTATGAGATGAAAACAATATTTGACAGGATATAGATGTCAAATCAGTAGGTAAGGAAGGAGCTTTTCAGTAAATGGAACAATTGGTATCCATTTGGAAAAAACATATACCTTCTAAGTCCATCTCTGTTGCTACATATGACAGATTTCATTCTATTTTATGGATGAGTAATATTCCATTGTGTTTGACATATATCTTCTTTATTCATCTATTGATGGGCACTTAGGTTGCTTCCATATTTTGACTATTGTAAATAATGTAATCAACATATAGGTGCATATACTTTTGAATTGGTATTTTCATTTTCTCCCAATAAATACCTAGAAGTAGAACTGCTGGATTGTATGGCATTTCTATTTTTCATTTTGGGGGGAATCTCCATACAGTTTTCATAGTAGCTATACCAATTTACATTCCCACCAACAGTACACAAGAGTTTCCTTTTCTCCACAACTTTACCAACACTTATTTATTGTCTTTTTGAAAATAGCCATTCTGACAGGTGTGATATCTCATTTTGGTTTTGATTTGCATTTCCCTGATGATTAGTGATATTGAGAATTATTATGTGCCTTTTAGTCATCTGTATTTTTTTTGAAAATGAATATTCAGTCCCTCTCTCCTTTTAAAAAATCAGAGTTTTTTTTTTAATGTTCAGTGTATGAGTTTTTTTCATGTTTTGGATATTAACCCCTCATCAGATATCATTTGCAAATATCTTCTCCTGTTCAAAAACAGCCTTTTCATTTGTTGGTAGTTTCCTTGGTGTGAAAAAGCTTTTTAATTTGATGTAGTGTCCCATTTATTTTAGCTTTTGTTTCCCTTGCTTGAGGAGACAGATTAAAAAATTGCATTGCTAAGAACTATGTCATAGAACATACAGCCTATGTTTCATTCTAGGAGTTTTATGGTGTCAAGTCTTACTCTGAAGTCTGTAATCCATTTTGAATTTATTTTTGTATATGTTATAATAAAATAGTCCAATTTGATTCTTTTACATGTAGCTGCCCAGGTTTCCTAACAGGATTTATTGAAGAGGCTGCCTTTTCTCCATTGTATATTCTTGTCTTCTTTGTTGTAAATTAATTACCTTTATAACTAAAGGTTCATTTCTGGGCCCTCTATTGTGTTCATTGATCTATGTGTCTGTTTTTGTACCAGTACCATACTGTTTTGATTACTGTAGCTTTGTAGTATAGTTTGAAATCAGGGAGCATGATACCATTTTATTTTGTTAATAACATTATTTTGGCTATTCTTTTGTGTTTTGATACAAATTTTAGGATTATTTGTGCTAGTTCTGTGAAAAATGCCAGTGGTATTTTGATAAGGATTGCATTGAATTTGTAGATTGCCTTGGATAGTACAGCTATCTAAACAATATTAATTCTTACAGTCCATGAGCATGGTACAACTTTCCATTTGTTTGTGTCATCTTCAGTTACTTTTATCAGTGTCATATTTTCTCTTTACAGGTCTTTTACCTGCTTAGATAGATTTATTCCTAGGCATTTTATTCTTTTTGATATGATTATGAGTGGAAACGGTTTCTTAATTTCTCTTTCTGATAGTTGATTGTTAGTGTATAGAAATGCAATAGATTTCTGTATAATTTTGTATCTTGCAACTTTACTGAATTCATTTATGAGTTCTAGTATTTTTTGGTGGTATCTTTAGGATTTTCTCATTATTGTATCATGCCATCCACAAACAGTGGCAGTTTTACTTCTTCCTTTCCAATTTGGGTTCCTTTTATTTCTTTCTCTTGTCTGACTGCTGTGGCTAGGATTTCCAGTACTGTGTTGAATAAAAGTAGTAAGAGTGGGTATCCTTGTCTTGTTCCTGATTGTAGAGGGAAGCTTTCAGCTTTTTACCATTTATTGTAATATAAGTTATAGGCTTGTCATATATGGCCTTTATTATGTTGATATACTGCATGTCTAACTTTCTTAGTTGTTGTAAGTTTTTAATCATAAATGGATGTTGAATTTTGTCAAAGCTTCTTCTGTGTCAATTGAGATGATCATATGATTTTTATTCTTTGATTTGTTGATGTGCTATGTAACATTGATTGCAAATATTGAACCATCTTTTTCTCTGAAATGAATCTCAGTTGATCATGATGTATGATCCTTTTAATGATGTTGAATTCAGTTTGCTTATACTTGTTGATGATTATTATATCTATGTTCATTAGTGATATTGGCCTATATTTTTCTTTTTTTGTGATTTTTTTGGTCTGGTTTTGGTATCACAGTGATGTTGGATGATTGGGGCATTTCACTTCACTAAATACTCCCCACATCCATCTACATTGTCCCAACTGGCAAAATTTCATTTTTTAACATCTGAGTAATATTCCATTATCTTTCTATCTAATCTCACATCTTCTCTATCTATCAATGGACATTTAGGTTACTTCCATATCTTGGCTATTGTAAATAACACTGCAATGAGCATAAAGATGCATATTTCTTTTTGAATTAGTGGGTTTTTCCTTTACGTAAATACTCAGAAGTAGAATTTCTGGGTCTTATGGTAGTTCTATATTTAATTCTTTTTGGAATCTTCATAGTGTTTTCTTTAGTGGCTGTACCAGTTTACATTTCAATAGTGCATGAGGGTTCCCTTTTCTCCATATCCTTGCCAGCACTTGGCATTTCTTGTCCTTTTGAAAATAGCCATTCTGACAGGTGTGAAGTGATAGATCTTTGGTTTTGATTTTAATTTCCCTTATGATTAATGATGTTGAGATCTTTTCATATGCCTATTGGCCATCGTTATGTCTTCTTTGGGAAGATATCTATTCAGATCCTCTGTCCATATTTTTAAAAGGTGTTTTTTTGTTATTGAGCTGTATAAGTTCTTTGTATATTTGAATTTTAACCCCTTATGAGCAATATGGTTTGCAAATATCTCCCTCACCGAGTAGGTCATCTTTGTATTTTGTTGGTTGTTTCTTCACTGTGCATAAATGTTTTCATTTTATGTTGTTTCATTGGTTTATTTTTGCTTTTGTTGCCATTGCCGTTGGAGTCAAGTCCAAGAAAACATTGCCAAGAGTGACGTCAATGAGCTTATTGCCTGTTTCCTTCTAGGAGTTGTATGGTTTCTGGTCATATATTCAAGGCATTTTGAGTTAATTTTTGTGTATGATGTAAGACAACTGCTATCTTTGGAAAAGCCCACTTGTAACATCGGCTCTGGCTGATGATTTAAAGATGGTTCCTACCATTCTACAACTGATAAGAGTGTTTCATTGTGCCTTAATTGTTTCTACAAATAATATGGTTTATGTTCAACAGCTGCTTTCTGTTTTGTAGTGTAGAATTATATGTATGTTATATACTAGGGGTGCCCACATGACCAGCCTCCAATTTAAAATTGTGGGCACTGAGTCTCTAATGAGCTATTCTGGTTGGCAACATTTCACATATGCAGTCACAACTCCTTGCTTGGGGAATAAGTGTGCCCTGTAAGTGGATTAGCATGACACACGTGAACCTCTACTGGGAGAGGAATTTTGGAAGCTGGACAGATGGCTACCCAGCTAGAAACTAAATTCTGTAGTCCTCCTTATAACTAGTTATGTTGGAGGTTCTCAACATCACTCCCAAGGTTTAGTGATTTACTAAGAGGATTCACAGAACTCAGCACATAGTTGTATTAAGATACAAAATAAAATCATCAGCAAAAGATGAGAGTTGGACCATAAAGAACGCTGAGCACCAAAGACTTGATGCTTTTAAACTGTGGTGTTGGAGAAGACTCTTGAGAGTCCCCTGGACTGCAAGGAGATCAAACCAGTCAATCCTAAAGGAAATCAGTCCTGAAGAGTCATTGGAAAGACTGATGCTGAAGATGAAACTTCAATATTTTGGTCACCTGATGCGAAGAACTGACTCCTTGGGAAAGACCCTGATGCTGGGAAAGATTGAAGGCAGGAGGAGAAGGGGATGACAGAGGATGAGATGGTTGGATGTCGTCACCAACTTGATAGAAATAAGTTTGAGCAAACTCCAGGAGTTGGTGATGGACAGGGAAGCCTGGCATGCTGCAGTCCATGGGGTCACAAAGAGTTGGACATGACTGAGTGACTGAACTGACTGAACTGAAATTGTATTTTTATGAATAAGAAACCATTGGAAAATGAAATAAAAATTCAGTTATAATAGCCTCAACAAACACTGAATACCTAAATATAGATCTAATAAAAAGATGTTCACTACCTCTACACAGAACACTATAACACATTATTAGAGAAATTAAGGAACTAGATGAATGGTGTGTTATTCATGTTCATGGGTTGGAAAGCACAACAATGTAAGGATGTCAATATTTCCCAAATTGACTGTTTCAGCTATCAATTTATTGCTCCTTACCTCCAAATCTACCTTTCATTGCCTGATCTGTGATAACAGAGCTGGAATCTGAATATTTTTCCCTTGCCAGCTGACATGATTTTAACTTTGTCAGTAGAAGGCAGTAGAGGGATAGTGGCAAAGAAAGAGGTTCTCTTCTGGTTCTGGTGTACTCCCCTAGAAAGGCTCCTGGAGTACATGTCTTCTGCATCACTGGGCTCCTGCAGCTCTCATGACTTCTGAAATGCCAGGCTCATTCAGTGCATATAACTTATACAGGGCCTGCTTCACTAACTCGAATGGCTTACGTAGTGCCTGATTTTAGCAGTGTTCAGCTCAGCACCTCTCATGAATGGTTTCCTTGGCGTCCCTTGCATGTCTGTAATAGGGTGCTACTGGTCTGACACCACCCTTTGAATAGCTTCTTCTGGCAATCACTCAGGTGACTTTGCAGAGATATCACCCCACACTGGTCAGAATGGCCATCATTAAAATGTCTGCAAATAATAAATTCTGGGGAGGGTGTGGAGAAAAGGGAACCCTCCTACACTGTTGATGGGAATGTAAATTGGTACAGCCACTATACAGAACAGTATGGAGTCTCCTTAAAAAATTAAAAATAGAGCTACCATATGATCCTGCAGTCCCATTCCTGGGCATACATCCAGAAAATATGAAAACTCTAATTCGAAAAGATACGCACCTCAGTTTAAAGCTCAACGTTCAGAAAACTAAGATCATGGCATCTGGTCCCATCACTTCATGGCAAATAGATGGGGAAACAGTGGAAACAGTGTCAGACTTTATTTTTTTGGGCTCCAAAATCACTGCTGATGGTGATTGCAGCCATGAAATTAAAAGACGCTTACTCCTTGGAAGGAAGGTTATGGCCAACCTAGATAGCATATTTAAAAGCAGAAACATTACTTTGCCAACAAAACTCTGTCTAGTCAAGGCTATGGTTTTTCCAGTGGTCATGTATGGATGTGAGAGTTGGATGGTGAAGAAAGCTGCACACCACAGAATTGATGCTTTTAAACTGTGGTGTTGGAGAAGACTCTTGAGAGTCCCTTGGACTGCAAGGAGATCCAATCAATCCATCCTAAAGGAGATCAATCCTGGGTGTTCATTGGAAGGACTGATGTTGAAGCTGAAACTCCAATACTTTGGCCACCTCATGCGAAGAGTTGACTCATTGGAAAAGACCCTACTGCTGGGTAGGATTGGGGGCAGGAGGAGAAGGGGACGACAGAGGATGAGATGGTTGGATGGCATCACTGACTCGATGGACATGGGTTTGGGTAGACTCCGGGAGTTGGTGATGGACAGAGAGGCCTGGTGTGCTGCAATTCATGGGGTCGCAAAGAGTCGGACACGACTGAGCGACTGAACTGAACTGAACTGATGCACCTCAGTGTTCACAGCAGCAGCAGTATTTATAATAGCCAAGACATGGAAGCAACACACATGTCCATCAACAGATGAATGGGTAAATATGTGATATAAAGCTGAGTGCCGAAGAGTTGATGCTTTTGAACTGTGGTGTTGAAGAAGACTCTTGAGAGTCCCTTGGACTGCAAAGGAGATCCAACCAGTCCATCCTAAAGGAGATCAGTCCTGGGTGTTCATTGGAAGGACTGATGTTGAAGCTGAAACTCCAATACTTTGGCCACCTCATGCGAAGAGTTGACTCATTGGAAAAGACCTTAATGCTGGGAAGGATTGGGGGCAGGAGGAGAAGGGGACGACAGAGGATGAGATGGTTGGATGGCATCACTGACTCATTGGATATGGGTTTGGGTAAACTCCGGGAGTTGGTGATGGACAGGGAGGCCTGGTGTGCTGCGATTCATGGGGTCGCAAAGAGTTGGACGTGACGGAGTGACTGAACTGAACTGAACTGATATATATATATATATATATATATATATATATATACACACCTAAATCTGTATGTATAGGCTTCCCAGGTGGTGCTAGTGGTAAAGAATCCACCTGCAGGAGGCGCGAGAGATGCAGGTTTGATTGCTAGGTTGGGAAGATTCCCTGGAGTAGGAAATGGCAACCCATTCCAGTATTCCTCCCTGGAAAATTCCATGGGCAGAGGAGCCTGTGTGGGCTACAGTCCATGGGGCTGCAAAGAATCGGACATGACTGAGCACAGTCCTTTCCTTACTTACTTACGTAAGTAAATAACATACATACAAACATACAGTGGAATATTAGTCATAAAAAAGAATGAAGCAATGCCATTACAGCACATGGATGGATCTGGAGATTATCATACTAAGTGAAGTAAGTCAGACAGAGACATACAAATGTCATATGATATCGCTTATATGTGGAATCTAAAAAAAGTGATACAAATTATACACACTGAGGAAACTAGAATTGAAAGAGACATGTGTACCCCAATGTTCATCACAGCACTGTTTACAACGGCTAGGACATGGAAGCAACCTAGATGTCCATCAGCAGACGAACGGATAAGAAAGCTGTGATACATATACACAATGGAATATTACTCAGCTATTAAAAAGAACATATTTGAATCAGTTCTAATGAGGTGTATGAAACTGGAGCCTATTATATAGAGTGAAGTAAGTCAGAAAGAAAAATACCAATACAGTATATTAATGCATATATATGGAATTTAGAAAGATGGTAACGATGACCGTATGCAAGACAGCAAAAGAGACACAGATGTAAAGAACAGTCTTTTGGACTCTGTGGGAGAAGGTGAGATAATTTGAGAGAACAGCATTGAAACGTGTATATTACCATATGTGAAACAGATCACTAGTCCAAGTTTGACACATGAAACAGGGCACTCAAAGCTGGTGCACTGGGACAACCCTGAGGGACGGTATGGGGAGGGAGGTGGGAGGGGGGTTCGGGATGGGGAACACATGTGCACCTGTAGCTGATTCATGTCAATGTATGGCAAAAACCACCACAATATTGTAAAGTAATTAGCCTCCAATTAAAATAAATAGATTAATTAATTAAAAAAAAGACAGAAATAGACTCACAAATATAGAAAACAAACTTATGGTTGCCAGAGAGAAAAGTGAGAGGGGGTGTTAAAGTGAGAATTTGGGATATAACAGATACAGTATTATATACAGTACTGCTATAGTACATAGTAGTATGATGCATACATGCTCAGTCACTTCAGTCATGTCTGACTCTTTGCAACCCTTGCAACTCTATGGACTGTAGCCCTCCAGCCTCCTCTGTCTCTTCTCTAGGCAAGAATACTACAGTGGATTGCAATTTTCTTCTCCGGGGAATCTTCCCAACCCAGGATCAGACCCATTATCTCTTGTGTCTTCTGCATTGGCAGGTGGATTCTTTACAACTGCACCACCAGGAAAGCCCATATGTGTGTATATATGTGGCAGTCACTCAGTCATGTCCTACTCTTTGTGACCCCATGGACTATAGCCTGCCAGGCTCTTCTGTCTACAGAATTTTCTAGGCAAGAATACTGGAATAGGTAGCCATTTCCTTCTCCAGGGATCTTCCTGACCCAGGGGTTGAACCCAGGTCTCCTGCATTGCAGGTAGGTTCCTTACCATCTGAGTTACCAGGGAAGTCCAACTTAAAGGCTGGGCTATGTCTGCCCAGAACAAGGGGTGCAGCCCATGTATGTGTATGTATATATAAATGCATCACTTTGCTATTCCTCTGAAACATTGTAAATTAACTATACTTAATTAAAAAATAATTAGAGCTGGTGAGGATGTGGAGAAAGGTAATACTTATGCACTGTTCTTGGAATGCAAATTGGTACAGCCACTATGGAAAACAGTATATATGTGCTTCTAAAAACTAAAAATACAAGTACCATAAATTGGAACCTAATGATCCCACCTCTGGATAATCCCACCTCTGGATAATCCCACATCTGGATAATACCCAAAGGAAATTAAATTGCTATGTAGAAGAGATATATTGAGATAGTTCAAAGAAATGTTCTTTGCAGCATTACTTACAAACCCAAGAGATGGCTGCAACCTAAGTGTCCACTGATAGATGAAAAGATAATGAAACAGTGGTATATATATGTATGTGTGTGTATAGAATAGTCTGTTATATATGATATATAATAGACTATTACTCAGCCATAGAGAAAAAGGAAATCCTACCTTTTGCAGCAACATGGATGAACCATGACGGCATTACTCTAAGTGAAATAAGTCAGACAAGAAAAGACAAATACTGTATTAATTCACTTATATTTGAGATATAAAAAAACTGAATTTATAGAAATAGAGTTGAATGGTGATTTCTAGGTGCCGGGTGGTAGGAGAAATGAGATGTTGATCAAAGGATACAAATTTCCATTTGTAAGATAAGTAAGTTCTGGAAATATAATGTGCAACATATTGACAGTATGTTGTCAACAGTATATGTCAGTATACATATACTGTTGACAGTATATGTCAACAGTAGTCAACAATACTGTATTAAAGTTAGTGAGAGAGTAGATCTTAAATGGCCTCCCTAAAACAAACAAATAAGCAAACTCATGCCCATGAATTCAATTATGCTTACCATGTACCCCACCAACCAGAAGTGACTTGGCTAGCTGAAAGATGGAACAGGTTTACTGAAGAGTCAGTTATGGCACAGTTGAGAGGTAACATCCTGAAAGGATGGAATTTTGTATTATAGGATGCAATATTTTTCTTGAATCAGAGATCATTAATATGGTGCTATCTGGAAGGGGAAATTGGACAGCTGCTACCAAATGGGATCAAGGAAGACTAGATCTGGAACACAGAGTAGCCTCTGGGTATTCTCTTAGTCTTTCAATGCCAAATAGTAGAGTAAGTTAATAGAAAACAATGGCACACTACTACCACCAAAAAAAAAAAAAAGAAAGGTGGCAGAATATTGAGAACTCGGGCTTTTCATAAATAGTAACTTTACTAGGTTAAGAACTCTAATTAGGTTCTGGCTGAGGACAGAGGAATAATGGAACAGTGGGGAAGGAAGCCATAGACATGAATTTTGTCTATATGATCAAGTAGAGATATGAGGACTGTAATAGGTTTGGATATTTTCTCTTTTATTTTTTCAGATGTATATATTTATTTATTATTTATATATGCCAACAGGCTTTCCTGGTGGCTCAGATGGTAAAGTATCTGCCCACAATTCAGGAGACTCAAGTTCAATCCCTGGGTTGGGAAGATCCCCTGGAGAAGGAAATGGCAACCCACTCCAGTATTCTTGCCTGGAGAATTCCATGGACACAGGAGCCTCTCAGACTATGGTCTGTGGGGTTGCAAAGAGTCAGACATGGCTGAGCAAGTAATACTTTAACTTTCAACTGTTTTATCTCTCTTTCCATTTTTTTTTTCTTGGTTGCATTGCAAGGCATGTGGGATCTTAGTTTCCCACCTGGGGTTAGAATCCACGCTGCCAGCAGTGGAAGTGTGGAGTCTTGACCACTGGACTGCCAGGGAAATCCATCTCTTCTTCCACTTTTTATTTTGTATGTATAAGTTGATAGAGTCCAAATTTACTATAATCTTTTTGAAATCATTAAATTTCAAATTTAATAGATTTAAATTAAATTTAAATTAATTAAACTCTGCTTTTTAAATTATTTTTTTATTATGTTAAGAATACAAATAATATGTACTTTCTTGAACAAAATTTTAATTGTACAATACAGTGTTGTTGAGTAACAGCACAATTTTGTATGGAAGATCTCCAGAACTTAATCATCTTACAAAACTGGAACTTTATATCTGTTGAACATCCACCCTCCATATCCTCCTCCTCCCAGCTTCTGGAAACCATCATTCTATTCCCTGTTTCTATGAGGTTGACTATTTTAGATAGCTCATATAAGTGGAATCATGCAATATTTATTCTGCTGTGAGCTTATCTTTGTATAATGTCCTCCGGGTTTATCCATGTTGTTGCATATGACGGGAACTCCTTCTTTTTTAAAGACTGAATAATATTCCATTATATGTACTTACCGCATTTTGCTTACCCTTTCATCTATCAGTCAGCACTTTGGTTGCTTTCACATTTTAGCTATTGTGAATAATGGTGCAGTGAACATGGGTGTACAAATATCTCTTTGAGACCCTGCATTCAGTTCTTTTGGATGTATACCCAGAAGTGGGATTGTTGAATGATATGGCAGTTCTATTTCTAGTTTTTAGAGGAATCTGTTTCCCATAGCTGCTGTACCAATTAACATTTCCACCAACAGTAGAAGCTTCTAATTTCTCCAGATCCTTGATGACACTCTATCTTTTGTTTGCTTTTATAATAGCCATTTTAATAGGTTTGAGGTGGTATGTAATTGTTTTTAGTTTGCATTTCCCTGATTGCCTATTGTTAGCACTTTTTCATATGCCTATTGACCATTTGTATGTTCTCTATGGGATATGTCTATTCACTTCTGTTACACATTTTTAAATTTGGTTATTTGCTCTTTCTGCTAATCTCTATTTATATTGGTCTGTTAAGGTTTTCTATTTCTTCTTTTGTTTTTCTGGGAAGAATTTAATCTTACCTTTATTTCTTTTTTTTAAATTTTTATTTTATATTGGAGTATAGCCAATTAACAATGCTGTAATAGTTTCAGGTGAATAGCAAAGGGACTGAGCCATACATATATATGCATCTATTCTCTCCCAGACTCCCCTGCCATCCAGGCTGTCATGTAACATTGAGCAGAGTTCTCTGTGCTATACAGTAGGTCCTTGTTGGTTATCCATTTTAAATATAGCAGAGTGTATATGTTGATCCCAAACTCCCTATCTCCCCCCCCTCCTCTTCCCCCTTTGTCTTTATTTCTAAGGAAGAGTTTTACTGGTTACAGTATTCTTGGTTGTTAATTTTTTCTTTCAGCACTTCGAATATATCATCTCAATCTTTCCTGGCATGAGAGGTTTCTGCTGAGAAATTCACTGATAGCCTTATGAGGTTCCCTAATATGTGATGAGTTGGTTTTCTCTTGATGCTTTCAAAATTCTTTATCTTTGAAAATGTAATTATAATGTGTCAGCATAGACTTGGTTTCTTCTATCTGACATCGTTTGGCATCCTGAATATGGATGCCAATTAGTCTCCTTATATCTGGGAACTTTTCAGCTATTATTTATTTAAATAAACTTTCTGCCCCCTTCACCATCTCGTCTCCTTCTAGGACTCCTAAGATGTGTATATTAGTTCAACTGATAAGAGTTCCCTGAGTCCTTTAGACTTTCTTCAGTGTTTTCATTCTTTTTCTTTGATTCTATGACTGTATAATTTACATTCTCCATCTCTGAGTTCATTGATTTCTTCTTCTGTTTTATCAAGTCTACTAGTGAATTTTTCATTGCAATCATTGCATTCTTCATATCCAGTATTTTTTATTAATTTATTTAACAGGGTATGGCAGATTTAATTTTCTAAAGATGATATTTCCTTTGACATTCTCATTGGTTAGTGGGTCTGCTCTTAACTACAAATCTGAGTGGGCTTAGACTCTCTTGTAATAAGAGTTAAGTAGAAGTGATGCTGGGTGACTTCCAAGGTAAGGCCAGAAAAGGCTATGATACTTTTACCATTTTCTTGACCTCTCATACTCAGAGCTCTGGGATGCCATGCATCAGTCTGACTATCCTAAGGGTACTATGCATTATTGAAGCCAAACCACATGGTAAGGCCTTCTTTAGATGCTCTGATGGAAAATCCTTGTCTTCAAGACCTCCCAGCCTATGAATCAGATACTGTGACTGAATGAGCATTTAGGTGACTTCATTCCCTATCCTTTGAGTCACCCTAAGCCTTTGACTCCTCCTAGCTGAAGCCCAGATGGGCTGAAGCACATACAAATAATCCTTGCTGTGCCCTTTCCAATTTCTGACCCACAGAACTCCTCTTACTGCTATACTGTTTCTGGGACTTGTTTCTGAATGGATGGAGAGATAGAGGCTAATGAGATTAGGTAGGGGAAA
Organism: Okapia johnstoni; assembly: GCA_024291935.2. NCBI lineage: Eukaryota > Metazoa > Chordata > Mammalia > Artiodactyla > Giraffidae > Okapia > Okapia johnstoni. Next base: position 121,048,297 of record CM044307.1, on the reverse strand, counting down.
GAGAAGGTAAATGATAGAACTTTAGTACTCTCTGGCCTAGTAGGTGTTTATGGTCAGCAAATCACCTGTATACTGGAGTTAAATGCAGATAGTATGGGTGGGAGATGCCAAAATTTTCCTGGGTTTTGAGAACATCTGTCATGTTTCTGAGGTAGGGGCTTATGGAAACTAGTTTAAAAGTCTGTTTTTCAGTCCATCATCAATAAAGCAGTTTGTTGAAATTTCACATGGACTTTAGCAACTATTCCTGTCTCATTTTATTTATCTTTTAAAGTCTTTCTTCTTTTTAAAATTTTTATTTATTTATTTGACCACACTGGGTCTTCATTGCCTGTGCATGCTTTCTCTAGTTAAAATGAGTGGGGGCTACTCTCTAGTTGCAGTGCACAGGCTTCTTATTGTGGTGACTTCTCTTGTTGCTGAGCATGGGCTCTAGGGTATGTGGGCTTCAGTAGTTGTGATGCACGGATGCCCCACCTCATGTGGAATCTTCCCCAACCAGGGATCAAACCTGTGTCCTCTGCATTGGCAGGCAGATTCTTAACCACTGGACCACCAGGGAAGTCCCTTCTCTTATTTTAAATCCATATTGTCATTGCCAACTTTTATCCTTTTCTATATCTTTATGGTCATTTTTTAAATGGTTGAGTTGGTTTTTTTTTGAGATATTGATGCATAACCTTGTATTCATTTTAGGTGCACAACATAGTGTTTGATATATGTATTAATATAGGCTGCGAAATGATCACCACACATAGTTACATTTTTTTTCCTTGTGATGAGAACTTTCAAGGTCTACTCTCTTAGCAATCTGAAATATACTATAGAGCATTGTTAACGTATTTTCATGCTGTACATTACATCCCATGAACTTGTTTGTCTTGTAACTGTGAGTTTATACCTTTTGACCACCATTGCCCATTTTACCTAACTCCTCCACCTATAGCAACCACTAGTTTCCTCTCCTCTCCCATTCCAGTACTCTTGCCTGGAAAATCACATGGACAGAGGGGCCTGGTGGGCTGCAGTCCAGGGGGTCGCTAAGAGTTGGGCACGACTGAGCAACTTCACTTTCACTTTTCACTTTCATGCATTGGAGAAGGAAATGGCAACTCGCTCCAGTGTTCTTGCTTGGAGAATCCCAGGGACGGGGGAGCCTGGTGGGCTGCCGTCTATGGGGTTGCACAGAGTCGGACACGACTGAAGTGACTTAGCAGCAGCAGCAGCAGCAGCCAGTATTTCTGATTTGTTCTTTTTTTTTTTTTATTGTTTCTGTCTCTTTATTGATATTCTCATTTTGTTCTGTATCATTTTCCTAAATTCATTTAATTGAGTTGTATTGTAATTCACTGAGCTTCTTTCAGAAGATTGTTTTGACTTTTGTCAGCAAATTCATAGATCTCCACTTCTTTAGGGTCAGTTACTACAGATTTATTTTATTCCTTTGATTATGTTATAGTTTTCCTGATCATTCAAGTCCCTTGTAGCTTTGTGGTGATGCCTGCATTTTTCAAGTCACAAATACCTCTCCCAGTGTATATGATGACTGACAGGAAAAGACTTTCATCAATATGTCTGGCCAGAGATTATTGGCCTATGTTCCTAAATTATCCAAATGACCAGTCTTTTATTTTTTTTAATGGAGGCTGTAATCTCTTATTCCCTCTGGTGTGTAGCTTTGCTGGTTCTGTTAGCACTTGATGTGAGGCTACACAGGAACTGGTCCCTGAGCTACTGCACTGAAAGCATGAGGACACTGGAGGCATGCCCCACTCCTCTTACTCCCTTCTGAGGGAGAAGCCTCGGTTCCGCATGTTTTCCCAATCTTGAAGATCCTTGCTAGCTGTAGGAAGACACCCTCTGCTTTTCCTTGGTTCTTAGCTGCTTCAGGCATCTGGACTATGCTGTTCCTTCAACACTTTGTATGAGGAGAGATAGGACGTGGCCCCTTGGGGAGTGGGTGCACTGAAAGGCTGGGAGGCTGAGTGCACACTCCATTCTCTTCTCCCCACCATGGCAGAAGTCATTGGCTGAGCAGATCTGCCTTGGCTCTGGGCTGAGCAGTTTAGTGGGGAGGTTAATGCAGGAAAAATGAAAGTGCTCTTCTTACCTATTTCAATGTGACTGTTCTTGGTTATTGTGCTTCCCTGGGATGCTGAAACATCTGTAATTCTTCTAAAGACATTTTGGTTCATATATCATTTTTACATTGTTGTTTCTATGGGGGAACAAGGATTGAGCCTTACTATTCCTCCATTTTGCTAATCTCACTTGTAGTTTAATCTTTAAAGAACAGGCTATTCAGTGGGACTGTGGTGGAATATGTGTAGTGATGAATTTAGCCCGGGTGGATACATTAAGTATTAGGGCAGTGTGCATCTTCATTTAGGAGAAGGTGTGAGAACTTCTTCACTTATAATAAGAATGGCATTTTAAAATGATCATGTTATGACTTTTAATTTTGATACATATAACTAGATTGATTTATGAAAGTTTAGTTAATATAAAATGTCCTCAACAATGTATGCACATATCTGTGTGCCCATTTTATCACAGTATTCCTTGATATTTCCTTATGTTTGTTAAGATAAAAGATAAAAATAATGCTCTCTTGATGTTTTAATTTGCTTTTATTTCTGTTTTTTTCTTGTTTACAATGGGTATATACATCAAATACAAATGCTACATTTTATTTATTTTTTTATTTTATTTTTTTTATTTTTTTTAATTTATTTTAGTTGGGGGCTAATTACTTCACAATATTGTAGTAGTTTTTGCCATACATTGACATGAATCAGCCATGGGTTCACATGTGCTCCCCCTCCCGAACCCTCCTCCCACCTCCCTCCCCTTCCCATCCCTCTGTGTCATCCCAACGCTCCATCCCTGAGCATCCGTCCCATGCATAGAACATGGAATGGTGTTCCGCTTCACATATGACAATATACATGTTTCAATGTTATTGTCCCAGAACGTCCCACCCTCACCTTCTCCCTCAGAGTCCACAGGACTGTTCTATGCATCTGTGTCTCTTATTCTGTCTCACATATAGGGTTACCATTACCATCTTTCAAATTCCATATACATGCATTAGTATACTGTATTGGTGCTTTTCTTTCTGGCTCACTTCACTCTGTATAATGGGTTCCAGTTTCATCCATCTCAATAGAACCGATTCAAATGTATTATTTTTAATGGCTGAGTAATATTCCATTGTGTATATGTACCACCGCTTCCTTATCCATTCGTCTGTCGATGGACATCTAGGTTGCTTCCATGTCCTGGCTATTGTAAACAGTGCTGCGATGAACATTGGGATACACGCATCTCTTTCAATTCTGGTTTCCTCAGTGTGTATGCCTAGCAGTGGGATTGCTGGGTCATATGGCAGTTCTATTCCCAGTTTTTTAAGGAATCTCCACACTGTTCTCCATAGTGGCTGTACTAGTTTGCATTCCCACCAACAGTGTAAGAGGGTTCCCTTTTCTCCACACCCTCTCCAGCATTTACTGCTTGTAGACTTTTGGATAGCAGCCATTCTGACTGGTGTGTAATGGTACCTCATTGTGGTTTTGATTTGCATTTCTCTAATAATGAGTGACGTTGAGCATCTTTTCATGTGTTTGTTATCCATCTGTATGTCTTCTTTGGAGAAATGTCTGTTTAGTTCTTTGGCCCATTTTTTGATTGGGTCGTTTATTTTTCTGGAATTCAGCTGCAGGAGTTGCTTGTATATTTTTGAGATTAATTGTTTGTCTGTTGCTTCGTTTGCTATTATTTTCTCCCATTCTGAAGGCTGTCTTTTCACCTTGCTCCTAGTTTCCTTTGTTGTGCAAAAGCTTTTAATTTTAATTAGGTCCCATTTGTTTATTTTTGCTTTTATTTCCAATATTCTGGGGGGTGGGTCATGGAGGATCCTGCTGTGATTTATGTCAGAGAGTGTTTTGCCTATGTTTTCCTCTAGGAGTTTTATAGTTTCTGGTCTTACATTTAGATCTTTAATCCATTTTGAGTTTATTTTTGTGTATGGTGTTAGGAAGTGTTCTAGTTTCATTCTTTTACAAGTGGTTGACCAGTTTTCCCAGCACCACTTGTTAAAGAGATTGTTTTTTCTCCATTGTATACTCTTGCCTCCTTTGTCGAAGATAAGGTGCCCATAGGTGCGTGGGTTTATCTCTGGGCTTTCTATTTTGTTCCATTGATCTATGCTACATTTTATAATGTATGCTTTTTGCCAAGGGCATAGCGAAATGCAAAATCAGTTTTAGTGTAACAGTATGTTCAGTCTTCTTATATATTTTTATTGTGGTAAAAAACATGTAACATAAAATTTACCCTCTTCACAAATTTTAAATGTATAGTATTGTTAACTTTATGTATATTGAGTATAGAGATCTTCAAAACTTTTTTATCTTGTTTGACTGAAACTCTGTACCCACTGAATAGCAACTTCCCAATTCCCTCTTCCCCCAGCCCCTGGCAACCACTATTCCACATTCCGCTTCTATGAGCTTGCTTTAGATATCTCATATAAGTAAAACTACAAAATGGTTTTTCTCCTCTGATTGGCTTATCTCCTTAACACAGTGTCCTCAAGGTTCATCCATATTGTCACACATTGTAGAATTCCCAGCTTGTTTTAAAACTGACTACTACTCCATTGTATGCATATGCCACCTTTTCTTTATCCATTCATCTGCTCATAGATATTTAATGTGTTCATCCTTTGTTTTCACTATTCTTTGACTATTGGCAGGCACACATGCCATTTCATGTCTGTGGTGCCATCAGGTCAGAGGAATGGGGGATGCTGAACTCACTCATTTTGGAAAATTAAACGTGTGTAGAATTACTTGTTCTTTGCCTTTGTACTAACAGAGTCCTTTGTGTAATTCCACAGGTGAAGGTCCTAGGCTCAGTATCTTTGTTCTTGTCGGGGTCTTTATTCTGGTTCTGGCTCCTCAGCTGTAGTGAAGTCACTGCTTCTGGACTAGTTTCCAGAGGCTGTGGTAGGAGCTGATGTCTCTAAATGTTTCCCCTCAGACCCAGGATGGGCAAAATAGTTCTCTGACTATATTTCTTAGCTTTTGGAAGTCACTTAATTTTGATTAAGAAATAAATACACTTGAATTTAATTAAAAATCAAGAACCGCACAAGCTCTAAGCTTACAAAGTTCTCTTCCTGTGTAGATTGGTTCTCTATTAGAACGAGCATCCTATTGCCATTTTTTTAAACCCTGAGACACATATCTGGTGCCTTAGCATCCTCTGCAGAGCTGCCTTTACCTCCTGGTTCTTGAAGCTGTAAATGAGGGGGTTTATCAAGGATGTGATCACACCATACTGGACAGAGACAACTCACTCCAGGACTGATCCTGAAGAGGGGCTGATGTACCTGAATAGAGCTGTCCCATAGAACAAGAGCACCACCGTGAGGTGGGAGGAGCAGGTGGAGAAGGCTTTGCCTTGGCCTTTAGAGGAGGAGATACTTAGAATGGCAAGAATGATTGTAGAGTAAGAGAAGAGGATCAGGGGAAGTGTCACAAGTCCTAGAAATGCAGAAGATCTAGTCAACAAGATAGTGTTAGGCATGGTATCATGGTATCATGGTATCTTCCTGCAGGAGAGCGGGAAGAGTGAAGGCAGTTCACAACTGAAGTGGGAGATGATATTGGGACCATAGAACTGTAAGTTCTGGGTACAAAGATTATTCACCAGTGAGTTCAGAAACCCGATCACCCATGCTGCACTGACCACTGCAGTGCACAGAGGTCCATTCATGATCACAGTGTAGAGCAGAGGGTGACAGATGGCAGCATAGTGGTCATAGGCCATACAGAAAGCAAGCAGCCCTCAGTGCCTCCAGAGAAAATGAAAATGAAACTCTGGGTAATGCATCCCCACACTGAAATGGTTTTCTTCTGAGACACGAAATTCTGTAGCATCTTGGGCACAGTGACTGAAGAGTAGCATATGTCTAGGAAAAACAAATGACCGAGGAAGAAGTACATGGGCGTGTGCAGGTGAGGATCAGCCCTGATCACCAGGATCATCGTCAGTTTCCCCATCAGGGTCAGGAGGTAAATCTCCAAGAAGAGAACAAACAGGATGATCTGGATATCCGGGTCAGTAGACAACCCCAACAGCACAAATTCATCAATAATGCTAAGATTTTTCATGGTTTCCTAGATATTCCATCCCTAAAAGGAAAGAAATATTTACTCATTTGGTGGGATAATGATCTGAGTCATTCTCTGGGAATAGGATTTTTTAATCTAAAAGATCTGCTTTTTAGCTTTAAGTCAGAAAGTGAATCTGCTTATAAATATCTGACAATCCAGATAGTCAACACCAAAATCAGATTGATTGTATTCTTTGCAGCCAAAGATGGAGAATCTCTATCCAGTCAGCAAAAATAAGACCAGGAGCTGACTGTGGCTCAGATCATGAACTCCTTATTGCCAAATTCACACTTAAATTGAGGAAAATGGGGAAAACCACTAGACCATTCAGGTATGACCTAAATCAAATCACTTATGATTATACAGTGGAAGTGAGAAATAGATTTAAGGGACTAGATCTGATAGACAGAGTGCCTGATGAACTATGAATGGAAGTTCATGACATTGTACAGGAGATAGGGATCAAGACCATCCCCATGGAAAAGAAATGCAAAAAAGCTAAATGGCTGTCTGAGGAGGCCTTACAAATAGCTGTGAAAAGAAGAGAAGTGAAAAGCAAAGGAGAAAAGGAAAGATATACCCATTTGAATGCAGAGTTCCAAAGAATAGCAAGGAGAGATAAGAAAAACTTCCTCAGCGATCAATGCAAAGAAATAGAGGAAAACAATAGAATGGGAAAGACTAGAGGTCTCTTCAAGAAAACTAGAGATACCAAGGGGCCATTTCATGCAAAGATGGGCTCAATAAAGGACAGAAATGGTATGGACCTAACAGAAGCAGAAGATATTAAGAAGAGGTGGCAAGAATACACAGAAGAACTGGACAAAAAAGATCTTCACGACCCAGACAATCATGATTGTGTGATCACTCACCTAGAGCCAGACATCCTGGAATGTGAAGTCAAATGGGCCTTAGGAAGTATCACTACAAACAAAGCTAGTGGAGGTGATGGAATTCCAGTTGAGCTATTTCAAATCCTAAAAGATGATGCTGTGAAAGTGCTGCACTCAATATTCCAGCAAATCTGGAAAACTCAGCAGTGGCCACAGGACTGGAAAAGGTCAGTTTTCATTCCAATCCCAAAGAAAGGCAATGCCAAAGAATGCTCAAACTACCACACAATTGCACTCATCTCACACGCTAGTAAAGTAATGCTCAAAATTCTCCAAGCCAGGCTTTAGTAATACGTGAACCGTGAACTTCCAGATGTTCAAGCTGGTTTCAGAAAAGGCAGAGGAACCAGATATCAAATTGCCAACATTCCCTGTATCATAGAAAAAGCAAGAGAGTTCCAGCAAAACATCTATTTCTGCTTTATTGACTATGCCAAAGCCTTTGACTGTGTGGATCACAATAAACTGTGGACAATTCTGAAAGAGATGGGAATACCAGACCACCTGACCTGCCTCTTAAGAAACCTGTATGCATGTCAGGAAGCAATAGTTAGAACTGGACATGGAACAACAGACTGGTTCCAAATAGGAAAAGAAGTACGTCAAGGCTGTATATTGTCACCGTGCTTATTTAACTTACATGCAGAGTACATCATGAGAAATGCTGGGTTGGAAGAAGCACAAACTGGAATCAGGATTGCCAGGAGAAATATCAAAAACCTCAGATATGCAGATGACACCACCCTTATGGCAGAAAGTGAAGAAGAACTAAAGAGCCTCTTGATGAAAGTGAAAGAGGAGAGTGAAAAAGTTGGCTTAAAACTCAACATTCAGAAAACTAAGATCATGGCATCTATTCCCATCACTTCATGGCAAATAGATGGGGAAACAGTGGCTGACTTTGTTTTTGGGGGCTCCAAAATCACTGCAGATGGCAACTGCACACTTACTCCTTGGAAGGAAAGTTATGACCAACCTAGACAGCATATTAAAAAGCAGAGACATTACTTTGTCCACAAAGGTCCATCTAGTCAAGGCTATGGTTTTTCCAGTAGTCATGTATGGATGTGAGAGTTGGACTATAAAGAAAGCTGAGCACTGAAGAATTGATGCTTTTGAACTGTGGTGTTGGAGAAGACTCTTGAGAGTCCCTTGGACTGCAAGGAGATCCAGCCAGTCCATCCTAAAGCAGATCAGTCCTGGGTGTTCATTGGAAGGACTGATGCTGAAGCTGAAACTCCAATACTTTGGCCACCTGATGCGAAAAGCTGACTCATTTGAAAAGAACCTGATGCTGGGAAAGACTGAAGGCAGGAGGAAAAGGGGACAACAGAGGATGAGATGGTTGGATGGCATCACCGACTCAATGGACATGGATTTGGGTGGACTCCGGGAGTTGGTGATGGACAGGGAGGCCTGGTGTGCTGCGATTCATGGGGTCGCAAAGAGTCGGACACGACTGGGTGACTGAACTGAACTGAACTGAATCTACAACAACGGAGGCAAGAATATACAGTAAAAACAGCTTCAATAACTGGTGCTGGGAAAACTGGACAGCTACATGTAACAGAATTAAATTAGAATATTCTCTAACACCCCATACAAAAATAAACTCAAAATGAATTAAATATGTAAGATGAGATATTATAAAACTCCTAGATGAAAACATAGGAATAATACTCTTTTACATAAATTGTAGAAATGTTTTTTTGGAGCTGTCTCTTAGAGTAATGGATATAAAAACAAAAAAAAAAAGTAAATATAAACTTAAAAGCCTTTGTACAGCAAAGAAACTGTAGACAAAATAAAAAGACAATTGACAGATTGGGAGGAAACCAATGGTGTCCCCCTTTCTCCACCAAGTTATAGAAGCCAGTTGATGGTGCTTAACTGCCAGAGGCCAGGAAGCCACAATTATCATAATGACAAGGAAGGTCAAAGAGCAGCCAAAGGTGTGTTTTTGAGAATTGTAGAGTTAGTTAACAGATGAGCAGTCAATGCTGCTTAACACATAGTACAAAAGAAATAAGAATGGAGGAACAGGAGGCTGAGGGTACATGGCCCTGTTAAAAATTATTCTTTGCTTGGTTCCCTCACCTGAACCAAGGTTTTGGTCTAGAACCTGCCAGCTGAAAATACACAGTTAGGTCCCTAGGAGGAAGAACACTTCAACAACCCCTCTTCTAGGTTTCTCCTGAGGAAGAAATGTCCACAGGAAGCTTGGAGAACCTGCTGCCTGAACTCCTATGGAGAAGGAGGTACATGTAGCATAAGGAGGGAACTGTTGTAGCCATGAAAATGCAATCTTTCAGATCTCCAGCTTCAGGGAATGTAACTGACTCATTGTTTTCATGACCATGTTTAAGCTGAGGTCATGATTCCCAGGAGCTGCTCCTAGCCATTGACTGAACTTGGCAGGAATACTAAGGCAGATTTGTTCCTGAGAGCTGCAGAACTTGGTTGATGGGCAACTTTGGCCCAACTTTGCTGACTTTTTTCTTATAAATGTGTCACAGACTGGCTTCTCCTGCTTGCACACTTTTCTTCCTTCTCTTCTTCACAGCGGTTAGACCTGTAACAGCTAACTCCGTCTCACCCGGTTCCCTGCCTATCTACCCTCACAAGTGTTTTCCTTTACAAATCTCTCGAATGCCTAATTCTATCTAGGCATCAGCTTCTCAGAGAACCCAAAGAAATTGCAAAACTCTTTTCTAAAGTGGTTGTGTAATTTTATAGTCCCACTGGTAATGTATGAGAATTCTAATTGCTCCACATCCTCACCAACAGTTGGTATTGAAGTTTTGAGTCTATGGGGTCGCAAAGAGTTGGACATGACTGAGCACCTGAACAACAACAGAAGGTGCAATGTAGTATCTCATTGTAGTTTTAATTTGTATTTCTCTACTACCCCAATTATGTTGAATATGTTTTCATGTGTTTACTCTCATCTATATGTAATATTTGTGTCCAAATATTTTGTCCATTTCCTCATTGAATTGACTTATTATTACTGAATTGAGTTCTTTATAGATTTTTGAACACAAATCCTTTATCAGTTATGCATTTGTAAGTAATATTTACTGGTCTGTAGTCTATCTTTTCATTTTCTTAAGTGTTGAACAACAGAAGTTAATATTTTTTGATGTTCAATTTAGAATTTTTCCTTTATTTTTCATGCTTTTTGTTTCTTTGTAAGAAATTGTGGCTAGCTCAGGGTCACAAAGATTATCTGCTGTGCTTTCTTCCAGCTGTTTTATAGATGTAGGTTTACAATCAGACCTATCATTCAAGTTAATTTCTGCATATGGTGTGCATCTAGGATCATTAAGAAACTTTTTAATACCTTTATGAAACCAGTTAACTCTCAACATAAGTTCATGAGACCTACTTTGCTGAAGGAAGAGTATTTCATTAGTGTAATTATATTCAATATGATGAGTATGTAAATATCAAAGCTAACTTACATTTTATATTAATTTTATAATAACATTAATATCTCACATTAAATAATGTTCAGTTCAAACTCCATGAGTCCAATTTATAAATGTAATTTATATCACATAAATATATAGAAAGGAGCAAAACCTAAATTCAAATGTGTCAAGGCAGTGTTTGTTCAATAATACTGGTAATTACTGAAAAAATTATATATGCATGTAAGTTGTTTTATGGTATAATTCAGTAAATTAAAAATAAAAAATTTACCTTTTTTCTGCAAAAAAAACCCTGAATTAAATATATAAATATAAGACCAGATACTATAAAACTCCTAGATGAAAACATAGGAATAATACTCTTTGACATAAATTGTAGCAATGTTTTTTTGGATCTGTCTCCTAGAGTAATGGATATAAAAACAAAAACAAGCAAATATAAACTTAAAAGCCTTTGTACAGCAAAGAAACTGTAGCCAAAATAAAAAGGCAACTGACAGATTGGGAGGAAATATTTGCAAATGAAATGACCAACAAGGGATTAATTTCCAAAATGTACAGACAGCTCATACAGCTTAAGTATCAGAAAACAAACAACTCAATCTAAAGTTTGCCAGAAGACCTCAACAGATATTTCTCCAAAGATGACATATGGCCAATAGGCACATGAAAATATGCTCAATATTGCTAACTATTAGAGAAATGCAAATCAAAACTACAATGAGGTGTCACTCATACCAGTCAGATTAGCCATCATTAAAAATTCTACCAGTAATAAATGCTGCAAAGGGTGTGGAGAAAGGGACCCCCCTACACTGTTGGTGGGAATGTAATTTGGTGCAACCATCATGGAAAACAGTATGGATGTTCCTTAAAAAAACTGAAAATAGAGTTACCATTTGATCCTGCAATCCTACTCCTGGGCACATTCAAAAAATACGTGCACCCCAATGTTCATAGCAGCACTATTTACAATAGCCAAGACATGAAAGGAATCTGAATATCCATTGACAGATGAATGGATGAAGTTGTTGTACGTATATACAATGGAATATTACTCAGCCATAAAAAAGAATGGAATATTGCCCATTTGTAGCAACATGGTTGGACCTAGAGAGTATCATTTTGAGTGAAGTAAGTTAGAGAAAGACAAATATCATTTATCACTTGTATGTGTAATCTAAAATATGAAACCAGTGAACTTATTTACAAAACAGATCTAAAGATATAGAAAACCATCTTAATGGTTACCAAAGGTAATAGTGGGAATGGGGGGCAGGGAGTGATAAATCAGGACTTTGGGATTGACATACAGTTTCTATATAAAAAATAGGTAAACAATAAGGACTCCATAACCAATATAGGTAAATAACATTGCATAAAATAACAACATCTTGTACACAGTTAAATATTTGTACACAGTTATATACTAATATACATACAGAGGTTATATATATATATAGTTGAGATATATAATATATATAAATATGAGTTGGGATGAGTTGAGGGTTGGGATGCCAGCCTTCTATGGAGTGGAAAATCCTTGTATAACTTATAGTTATCCCTACTTATATGCGGTTGGTTTCCTCCATATCTGCTGTCCTACCTCTCTGTATCAACCAACTACAGATCACTTAGGACTCTAGAATTTCCTACTGAAAAAAATCCATGTGTAAGTGAACATACACAGTTCAAACCCTTGTTCAAGGTTCAACTGTAAATAAATAAAATATACAATCAAAATACACATGACATAAATCATATCCCTTACGATTATACAGTGGAAGTGACAGATAGATTCAAGGGATTATATCTGATAGAGTGCCTGAAGTCCTATGGACGGAGGTTCATAACATTGTACAGGGGGCGGTGACCAAAACCATCCCAAAGAAAAAGAAATGCAAGACGGCAAAATGGTTGTCTGAGGAGGGCTTACAAATAGCTGAGAAAATAAGAGAAGCAAAAGGCAAAGGAGAAAAATATATGCCCACTGAATGTAGAGTTCCAAAGAATAATAGCAAGGAGAGATAAGAAAGACTTCTTAAGGGAACAGTGCAAAGAAATAAAGGAAAACAACAGAATGGGAAAGACTAGAGATTTCTTCAATAAAATTGGGGATACCAAGGGAACATTTCATGCAAAGATGGCCACAGTAAAGAACAGAAACAGCAAGCACCTAACCGAAGCAGAAGAGATTAAGAAGAGGTGGAAGGAATACACAGATGAACTGTCCAAAAAAGGTCTTAATGAGCTGCATAACCATGATGGTGTGGTCACCAACCTAGGACCAGACATCCTGGAGTGTGAAATCAAGTGGGCCTTAGGAAGCATTACTATGAACAGGGCCAGTGGAAGTGATGGAATTTGAGCTGAGCTATTTCAAATCCTAAAAGATGATGCTGTGAAAGTGCTGCACTCAATATGCCAGCAAATTTGGAAAACTCAGCAGTGACCACAGGACTGGAAAAGGGCAGTTTTCATCCCAATCCCAAAGAAATGCAACAAGGAGATCAAACCAGTCAATTCTAAAGGAACTCAATCCTGAATATTCATTGGAAGGACTGATGCTGAAGCTGAAGCGCCGATGTTTTGGTCAACTGATGCAAACAGCCAGCATTGGAAAAGACTCTGATGCTGGGAAAGATTGAGGGCAGGAGGAGAAGGGGACAACAGAGGATGAGATGGTTGGATGGTGTCACTGACACAATGGACATAAGTTTGAGCAAAACGCAAACTCTGGGAGATGGTGAAGATGGGGAAGGCTGGCATTCTTCAGTCCATGTGGTTGCAAAGAGTTAGACATGACTTAGCAGACAACAAAGCCATAGAATAGCAGGCAAAAAAAAAAAAAGAAACGAAGTTAAAAGGCTCTAGGGTCCTTGTGCTATTTAGAAAGTAGCAAAAGTACTACTTTACATTAGACTTTAATAAAACAAGAATATGTTATTTCTAGGGCCACTTCTAAAAACAGTGAAAAAATTATAACAAGTTAGTAAAGGGGAAAAATAGACTAATAAAAATTCTTAGTAAATTGAAAGGAAGGCAATAATAGTAAAAGGAATGTAGAACATATGGGACTTATAGAAAACAGTCTGATAGATTTAAACCAGAATGTATGAATAATTATATTAAGTGTAAATCAACTTAACACTCCAATTAAAAGATAAAGATGATCATATCGGATTAAAAAACAAACTCTAGTATATGATACTTATAAAGGACATGTTTGAAATATAAAGACACTTAGGATGACATTAAAGGATGGAAAATGATATATCAAGCAATTCTAGCTAAAGGAATTTGGTGAATTTATGTTAAAATCAAAGTAGTTGTTGTTCACTTGTCCAGTCATGTCCAACACAGTGACCCCATAGACTGAAGCACGTCAGGCCTCTCTGTCCCGCACCATCTCCTGGAGTTTGCCCAAGTTCATGTTCATTGCATCAGTGATGTCCAGCCATCTCATCCTCTGACGCCCTCTTCTTCTGCCTTCAATCTTTCCTAATATCAGCGACTTTTCCAATGAGTCACCTGTTTCGCATCAGATAACCAAAATACTGGAGTTTCAGCTTCAGCATCAGTCCTTTCAGTGAATATTCAGGGTTGATCTCCCTTAAGATTGACTGGTTTGATCTCCTTGCTGTCCAAGGGACTTTCAGGAGTCTTCTCCAGCACTACAGTTTGAAGACATGAATTCTTTGGTGTTCTGCCTTCTTTATGGTTTAGCTCTCACAAAGTGGAATTGAATCAAAGAAATTACTGGCAATAATAAGACATTTAAAAATGATAGAAGAGTCAATCCAATAAGATCATATAAATTTTTTAATTGTAAGCACATATAGATTAGCTGTTTGTTCAGCAAATATCTACTTCTTAACCCTTCCCAACCACCTCCACAGAGAAATAAGTTTCTATATCCCATTGAAGATGCACTAGTCCATGGGGATGAGTTGCTTGGCCAACAGAATGTAAACAGAAGTGCCAGACTGCCAGCTCTGAGCACACGCTTTAAGAGGTAATGCGTGTTTCCATTTGTATTTCTGAAAGTTTCTAACATCCATGATGAAAATAACAGCCCCAGGTAGACACTGCCCCTTCAGACTAAGTCCCAGAATGAGACATTCAGAATAGATTATGTCTAGGAACCAAGTCCAGCCAATCTGCAGCTGTGCTACCTCAGCTGACCTGCAAACCCATCAGTGAGAACTTAGTAGAATTGACATTGCTATGTGCCATTAAAATTCTGTGAATGCTTATTGTGCAACAAGAGATGACCTAATAACAAAACTTCAATATATATCTATAAAGTAAAAAATGTAACTAAAAGAAGAAATAGACCAATCCCACCCTTAATTGCCATCTGATAGAAAAGTAGACCAAAACCCAGTATGTGAAAGATTGGAAAAGAAGAGTAGCATTCTGATCTCACTGACATACATAAATCATTGTGGCTCACAACTACAGAATGCTCACTGTTTTCATTTTCACAGGAAACATTTTCTAACGTTCATCATATGCCAGGGCACTACTATATTTAAAATAGATAACCAACAAGAGCCTACTGTATAGCATTGTTAACTCTGCTTAATACTCTGTAATAACCTAAATGAGAAAAGAATTTGAAAAACAATAGACACATGTAAATGTATAACTGAATCACTCTTCTGTACACCTGCAACTAATAGAACATTGTTAACCAACTATACTCCAATATAAAATTTAAAAATTGAAATACATTTCTAAGGGATTGAAATCATACAGAGCTTGATGTTCTCTAAGTAGAAATCAATAAAATATAGCTGCTGCTGCTGCTAAGTCACTTCAGTCGTGTCTGACTCTGTGTGACCCCATACACAGCAGCCCACCAGGCTCCGCCATCCCTGGGATTCTCCAGGCAAGAACACTGGAGTGGGTTGCCATTTCCTTCTCCAGTGCATGAATGGGAAAAGTGAAAGTGAAGTCGCTCAGTCATGTCCGACTCTTAGCGACCCCATGGACTGTAGCCTCCCAGGCTCCTCTGTCCATGGGATTTTCCAGGCAAGAGTACTGGAGTGGGGTGCCATTGCCTTCTCTGAAAATATAGCTAGAAAACTCTTACATGTTTTGGGGAAAAGCAACGTAATTTCATTTGACCCACAGATCAGAGACGAAGTAACAATGGAAGTTAATTTGATTTGTTCAACAGTCTGGCAGCCAATAGGCTTGCCTATTCAATGTAGAAAACCCTACAATTATCCTCTTCCAACTGTTTTATTCATGATTAATTATTTTCCTAATTACTAGTTAGAAAGTGTTTCTCTGCTACAGTGATAATTTACATTTAAAAGACTTTTCCACAGTGAAGGGATAGTTAAATTGTTATAGACGAATGAGAGAAAGTACTGGTGACTAATCATTTCTTGGGTGAAGTGAGGGGTGAAAGACATTAAAGTGCAGTGAAAAATAAAGGTAATTAGCAGTAAATGCATTATTAAATATGAATGAAAGACTTTTAATTAAACAATGTTGTTTTTCAATATTTCACTGAAATAACATTAAATTGACTATTTCATCAAAATAGCATATTGGAGATAAAAAAGTCACTTGTTAAAAAGAAAAATAAATAATGATAATTAGAGTGACTCAAATGATAATCCATTATGCTCAGAGCCAAATGAATAAAGCTAGCCAAATAGAAAGCAAGCAAATACAGCAAATGATAGCATCCATCCCATTAATGTAGTTAATTGGAGTTTGAGTTTTATAATATTGTGCATGTTTAGTTTGGTTTCACAGTGTATTATATGTTACAAACATAAGGGAGTTATATTTTCTGTTGTTTGAACATATTTTAAAGTGTCATAATAAAATAATGTAGAAAAATATTGACAATATTAAAAGTTTTTTATTTAAATGGGTATGTACATTTTGAATTAGAAAAGCAACGCTGAAAATGGCTGTGTGTGTGTGTGTGTGTGTGATAAATACTTTTGAAATAACAAATATATATGTATTGGTCTGACCCCACCCTTTCTACAAAGTTTTATCTTTGACACACAATTACTGACATAAAGCTATTAAACCTTTATTCATGGGGAATAAATTCCAGTACTTCCAGTGGACGCCTGCAAACCCAGATAGTAGCAAATCCTAAACAGCTGACTCTTGAACCATATGGATCTGAACTGTGCTGGTCCACTTAGACAAGAATTATTTTTCAATAAATACATACTATAGTACTACAAAATCTGCAGTTGGTTGGTTGAATTCATGGATATGGTACTACAGATATGGAAAGTTGTTGCAGATTTTTTATTGTGTGGACTCCATGTCCCGAGCCTCTGGATTGTTCAAGGGTAAGCTGTACTATGATTTTTCCTATACTAATGGACTGGTAGCATATACAGCATGGACAAGCTTGACAAAGGCATGATTCATGTCCTGGCCAGGACAGAGCAGAATGGCATGAGATTTCATGACGTTACTCAGAAAGGTGTACAGTTAAAAACTTATGAGTCGTTTATTTCTAGAACTTTCCATGCAGTATTTTTGGACCACAGTTTAACATGGGTCACTGAAACCATGGAGAGTGAAACCATGGATAAGGGAGGACTACTGTAATTTCTTGAGCAATAAGAATCTCTGATACAGAGCTTCTAAATCCTTTAAAATTCCCTGACTCATAGAAGTGTCAACTCTTGGTGGGCTCCTGGATGAGGGTTGGTCATTAGACCAAACTATGATTAGAAGCTTTTAACTTTCAGCCTTACCTACCCCATCCTCTGGAAAAGGTGGAGTATGTGGAAAATGAGTTAACTGGTCATGCCTACATGATGCAACCTCCATAAAAATCCCTAAAGTATGGAGTTTAGAGAGTTTACAGCTAACTAAACTTGTGCAGATGCCTGGAGGGCGGCAGGGAAGCTCAGTGCCACTTCCCACATACTTTGCCCAATGCATCTATTTCATCTGCTTGTTTCTGGGTTGTATTCTTTTATAAAAATGAATAAATAATCTAGTAAAATGTTTTCCTGAGTGCAAATTATCAGATCCAAAGTGGGGGGGGGGGGGGGGTTGTGGGAATCTCTGATTTATAGCTGGTTGGTCACAAGCACAGGTGAGGACCTGGATTGTGACTGACACCTGAAATTGGGGTGAAGGGAAGTCTTGTGGGACTGAGCTCTTAAACTTTGGGGTCTGTGCTAACCTCAGGTAGATAGTATCAGAATTGAACTGAATTGTATGTAGGTCAGCCAGCCAGCTGGTGTCAGACAATTGGTCAGTGGGGTGTCCTCTCCTTCACTGGCAGGTGGGTTCTTTACCACTAGCACCACCTAGGAAGCCCAAACACCACTGAGGTTTCTTGTAAATGAAGGCAGGTCATAAGGGAGGGAATACATATCTAATAGTAGCCAATGAAGGGAAGCATCATTCTGCCAAATCCTTCCAAACAGTTATGTGACTCAATCTTTCATGCCCTGGTATGGCCAGGAGCAAATTGATGCCATGTTAAACAATTTGAACTGGTGATTCTACTTCTGGAACTCTTTTTAATTTAAAGAACCTGAAATACAGACCAGTATTTAGGCAGAAAGATGTCAAGAACAATATTACCTGTAACAGAAAAACCTGACAAAAAGTCTAATTGTTCCATAATTGCAGAAGAGTTCATATTAAATCAAATTAAATCATGCCAGATGCTTGCTCTTCCCTCATTTATTAGATCTAATGTGTTACCAAGTTGTCTTTATTCTACTTTTTAAATATTTCCCAGATTTTGACTTCTTAAAAATAAAATTCTAGAGAAATCAGATATTCTAAATGAGATATGAGGTGGGTTATATTCTTTACCAAGACACTGGATCTCTAAAGAAGTCCATTTGTTACCTCCAAAATAAATAAGGACCTGACAACAAAGGATAGTTTTCTGTTTTTGAAAAAAAGTAGTATGAGTATCATAATTCAATATAATGCAGTTATTGACTCCTATGCTTTATTAAATTGATTTATTGAAAACAAGGTTCTGATACATCTTAATAAAGTATAAAATACTAAAAGTGATGGTGACAGGTTTGGAAGTCAGAAGACACCTGTGCCAGAAACTGGGTTGGTAGGCATAGAAAGTATCAAGAATTCTTGACTAAGGAGATGACTTCTACTTCTGACAATGTAGTATATTAATTGCCTCAAACAATGTTTTTGGTTTCAGTAACTAACAAGCTGAATTTTAAAAATTAATGGATTGCGAAGATATTTTTAGCTCTTCAGAGCTCATAAATAAAGTGAAAGCAGAAATCTTGAAAGTTAAGAAAACACTCAAACCAGCTAGATTCTGGTTTATGGAAATTGCATTACAGGGGGATGCAGGGCCAAGAGATAGAACCTAGGGACCATCTAGGCTAGTTGAGTCTAACAGGAGAATTCTAATAGAAATGATCCTAGTAGAAGACCTCCAACAGTGAGAATGATACATATTCACTGGAACGAATCCCAGAAGCATTATAGCCTAACATTTAAGAGCATGTATACTGGGTCCAAACTGCCTGGGTTGAAATCTCAGCTCTTCCAATGACCTTGGGAAAGGCACTTTTTCTCCCTGTGCATCAGTTTCTTCATCTATAAAATAAAGATAATAATATAACTATCTCATAGGGTTGTTCAGAGCATTAAATTAGTTAATATATATAAAGATCTTAGAAACAGTAAGGTGGATATAAGATGGTGGAGTAGAAGGACATGAAAACACCAGTCACAACTAACTGCTGAACAACAATTAACAAAAGATCCTGGAACTTAACAAAAAAGATATTCTGCATCCAAAGACAACAAAGAAACCACAATGAGATGGTAGCAGGGGCACAACTGCAAAAATATAAAATCCCATACCTGTTAGGTGGGCAACCCACAAACTGGAAAATAATTATATCACAGATGCTTTCCCATAGGAGTGAAAGTCTTGAGCCCCACATCAGGCTTCCCAGTCTGGGGGTCTGGCATTGGAAGGAGGAGCCCCCAGAGCATTTGGTCAGTGGGATTTGATTACAAAAATTTCACAGGAATGAGGGAAACAAAACTCCACTCTTAGAGGGTGCATGCAAGGTCTCCTGAGAGCAGGACCAAGGGGAAAAAACCAGTGACCTCATAGGAGCATGGACCAGACTTACCTGCTGGTACTGGGAGTCTCCTGCAGAGATTGGGGGAGGCTATGGTTTACTGCAAGGACACACACACTGGTGGCAGTAGTTCTAGGGAGTACTCGTTGGTGTCAGCCCTCTTGGAGGCTGCCATTTTCTTACCAAGTTCTGGCTACATTGAACAACCTGTAGGCTCTAGTTCTGGGACACCTCAGGTCAAACAACTAACAGGGTGAGAACATAGCACCAGCCATCACCAGACAGGCTGCCTAAGGTTTTCTAAGCCCATAGCTTCACACTAAATGCACTCCTTGACATAGCTCTGCCCTGTCACAGGGATAAGTTGCATCTCCATCCAACAGTGGGCAGGAACCAGTTCCCTCTACCAGGAAGCCTGTATAAACTGACATCATCCACCAAGGGGCAGACAGCAGAAGCAAGAAGAACTATAACCCTGTAGCCCGCAAAACAGAAACTACAATCACAGAAAGGTAGGCAAGAAAGGAAACCACAAACAAAACAAAAAGACAACCCACAGTATGGGAGAAAATATTCTCAAATGATGTGATTGACAAGCAATTAGTCTCCAAAATTTATAAACAGCTCATGCAGCTCAATATCCCCAAAATAGAAAACCTAATCAAAAAATGAGCAGGAGACCTAAATAGACATTTCTCCAAAGAAGATATACAGATAAGCAACAGGTACATGAAAAGATGCTCAACACTGCTAATTACTAGAGATGCAAATCAAAACTATAATGTGATACCACCTAACATCGGTCAGGATGTCCATCATCAAAAAGTCTAAAAGCAATAAATGCTGGAGAGTATGTTGAGAAAAATGAACTCTCCTACATTGTTGGTGATAATGTAAATTGGTACAGCTACTATGCAGAACAGTATGGAGGTTTCTTGAAAAACTAAAAATAGAATTACCATATGATCCAATATATATGATCATATCTATGACCCAGGTCTTGACATATATATATGGAGAAAACTATGGTTAAAAACATCCCAATGTCATTGTCATGCTGTTTACAATAGATAAGACATGGAGGCAACTTAATTGTCCATCAACAGAAGAGTGGAGAAAGAAGATGTGGTACACATATACAATGGAATATTACTCAGCCATCCAAAAGAATGAAACAATGCCTTTTGCATCAACATGAATGGACCTGGATATTATCATACTTGGTGAAGTAGGCTCGACAGAGAAAGACAAATATCATATTATATTGCTTATTTGTGAAATCTAAAAAAATGATACAAATGAACTTATTTCCAAAATAGAAACAGACTTACAGACTTAGAAAACAAACCTATGGTTGCCAAAGGGGAAAGCAGAGAAGAAGGATAAATTGGGAGTTTGGGATTAACACATACACACTACTATATACAAAATAGATAATCAACATGGACCTACTCTATAGCACAGAAAACTCTACTCAGTATTCTGTAATAACCTAAATGGGAAAAGAGTTTGCATAAGAATAGATATATGAATATGAATAACTGTACTACTTTGCTGTACTTTCCAGTATTTGGCCACCTGATGTGAAGAACTAACTCATTAGAAAATACCCTGATGCTGGGAAAGACTGAAGGCAGGCGGAGAAGGGGATAACAGAGGATGAGATGGTTTGGTGGCATCACTGACATGATAGACATGAGTTTGAGCAGGCTCCAAGAGTTGGTGATGGACAGGGAAGCCTTGCATGCTGCTGTTTATGGGGTTGCAAAGAGTCGGACACAACTGAGTGACTGAACTGAACTGAGCTCAGGCACGTTTGAGGTATGCATTCATGCCATGCTTTTTTTGGTCTGAAATACCTCAAGCAATATGATATGTGGAATCTAAAAATCATACAAACAAATGTAAATGTCAAACAGAAACAATTCACAGATACAGAAAACAAACTAGTGGTCGTGCATAAAATAGATAAATAACAAGGATATATTGCATAGCACAGGAAATTATAAATATTATCTTCTGAACACTTTTAATGGAGTATAGTCTGTGAAAACATTGAATCACTATGTGGTGGTTTAGTCACTAAGTTGTATCTGATTCTTGCAACTCCAGACTCTCTCTCCATGGAATTTTCCAGGCTAGAATACTAGAGTGGTTTGCCATTTCCTTCTGCAAGGGATCTTCCTAACCCAGACATTGAACCCAGGTCTCCTGCACTGCAAGCAGATTCTTTACCACCTGAGCTACCAGGGAAGCCATGAATCACTATGCTGTACACTTAAATTAATATAATATTGTAAATCAACTGTACTCCAATTTTTAAAAGTGGGGCTGACTCCCAGGTAACAGGTAGAGTGAAATAAATATCTTTTCTGTGAGAACAGAAACCAACTCTGGCCTCAACCTGGAATTTAATGACCAGAAAAATTATATTTCAAAAAATAAAATTATTTTTAGGCAAAGAAAAACATTTCTTTAGTGACTGACACTTAAAGAGAATTCTAAAGGATCAAAGTTAGACATGAGAATATGATTCCTAATGAAAAATTTGAGATGCAAAAAGACATTTTGAGTTCAAGGAGCCTGTCTATATTTCATGAGGTCTCATGTGGAAGTGGGCTGGTGTGTACTGTCATAGTGATCAATTATTAATGTGGCATTTGTCACTTGTACCCAAAATGATATTCAATATTTGTGAAGTGTTTTGAGTGCCTTCTATAAAAGATACATATAGATTCAAAGTGCTTAGTTTAGTAAAACATTGCCAAAATTACTGATAAATATTATCAGAAAAGTCAATATGTGTAGTTTGTAATTCTGTGTTAACATGTCATTTTGTTTGTATGCATAGATGATATTGATATAAGAAACTTTTAACTATATTCTATATTAAATAGTTGTTTTTTAATAAGTTATGTGATCTATAGCATATTTAGGGAAAATCAAATCATAATGTATCCTGTATTCTTCTATATGTTGTAAAACATAATTATGATGCTATCATAATTTTGTCTGTAATTGTACCTTCATAAATATAATTTTTATAAATTGTTTTTTCAGCATACTGTAAACACCATATAAACAACAGCCATATTACAGTATTTTTTTAAAAGGCAGGCAATGATATGATAAATATGTGGGCACATCTAAACAAAAACTGATTGAATAAATAAAGTAGTAATAATATCTAATTCGAGGGGGACAGAGAAAAAACTAAATTCCTGGATTGAAAGGGCATATACATTGGAGGTAGTGTTGTTTGGAGTTAAAGTGTTATATGGCCTTCACATTATCTTGAAAGAGGATAAAGATCCTAACTTTAGAGAGGAAACCAAAATGGCAGAATAGAACAAGAAGCTCACCTCCTTCCACAAAGACATAAAAAATACATCTACACGTAGAACAGTTCTCACAGAATACTGACTGAATGCTGGTAGAAGATACACAATGAAAGTTGCAAGAAAGATCACTGCATAATGGGTAAGAGGAAAGAAGAGTAAAAAAAAAGGAATTAGGATGAAACCTGTGTCACTGGGAGGGAGCTGTGTGAGAGAAATGTTCTACCTGAGAATCCACTTCACCAATTGGGAGATCAAATTGGATAGACAGGAGCTTCAGAAGCTCAGAGGTGAGTGCAGCACCTGGACTGTGCCAGGCAGAACAGAGAGACCAGCACAGATGGTGTGACCAGCTTGTTGCCTTCCCCAGCCCGAGACACGCATCTGATAGTGTGTGAGGGAGGCTGAGCACTGAAACTCATGCTTCAGCTGACGGACCTGGGGAGAGGACTGAGGTTGGTTGCCCAGAGACAGCCTGAAGAGACTAGTTCGATCTGGGTGGCAACCAAGAGTGTATGCAGGACAGAGCCCAGGTTTGCCATAGAAGCCCCACTGTTAATAGGTGTGTGAGGGGAGAGGCCCCATCACTGCAGCCTCATTCTCAGCTTGTTCACAGTGGGCATGGCTCTGCCCCTAGGAGCTCTGGAAGTGTGCAAATGATGATGGCTCGCACACGTGGAGGCAGGGCTGAAATCTGAGCTGTGTTCCAGAGGCTGTTTGAAGTCGGTGTATTTATACCACTGACAGCAGCTTTGTAAACTCATATCTGTGGGATATCCAAGAAGATTAATGGTACTCTAGTGGCTGGGGTGGGTCCATTGTTAGCAGCTATAGGCTTTGCAGGTACATGCATGTGGAGGTGGGGCTGGGGTCTGGGCTGATTCCATAGCTCCCACAGGTGGGCCTAATGCCTGACTTCCAAAGATCTGTATTGGTGAGTCTGCACTGGTAGCTTTGTGAATACAGTATCTAAGGAACACCCAGTTCTATTACCTGCATTCCTGTGGTTGAGGTAGGGCTGAGGGAAGTACAGACAACAGTGTACTTTGTGAGCCTGCACAACAGGTAATAGGTGACACCTTAAGGCACATGCACTTCCCGGTGAATAGCTCTTGCAGTGGAATACTCCATGACTCTTCTCCCTATAGAAGTGCTCCTGTCAGTTCTACCTCACACTACAGCTCTCAGAAATGGATGTTGGGGCTTCTGTTCCAACTGAGAAGCAGACCCTGCCACTGGCAGGATTGTGAAAACCACAGAGCAAAGAGGAGGCACTGTTTAACATCTCGTGTAGGCTCTGGTAACCACAACACTAATCACACCTCCTATCAAGGGGATAACAGCCAGTACACATTGAGGAAAGATGTGGCAGGCATCCATACTAAAAACAGCCCTCACACCAAAAATATTAGACTCATGGAGTCTACACAGATATGCTCCCATCTAAAATAACAGCCCTTAAAGACAACAGTAGATAACTGTTTCTCCTAAATTCATCAAGTCAGAGAAATATAAATAAAATGAAGAAGCAGAAGAAACACTCCCAATTAAAAGAATAAGATAATTCTCCTGAAAGAAGAGTGGAAAAAAGGGAAAATCCACAGGACTGCAATAATAGTAGAGGACTTTAACACTGCATTTACACCAATGGACAGATCATTGGAACAAAAAATTAATAAATTAATAAAGAAACGCAAATGACACATTAGATCAGATAGACCTAACTGATATCTTCATGACATTCCATCCAAATGCAGAAGACTACACTTTCTTCTCAAGTGCAGAAGGAACATTCTCCAGGATAGATCGCATCTTGGGTCACAAATCAAGGGTTGGTAAATTAAAGAAAATTAAAATCATATTAAGCATCTTTTCTGTCCACAACAGTATGAGACTAGATATCAATTACAGGGTAAACCTGTAAAAAAAAATACACAGATATTAAACAATACATTTCTAAATAAACAACAGTTTATTGAAGAAACAAAAGGGGAAGTTAAAAAATACCTACAGACAAATAACAAAACACAGCAACTCAAAATCTATGGGATGCAGCAAAAGCAGTTCTAAGAGGGAAGCTTATAGCAATGCAATCCTACCTCAAGAAACAGAAAAATATCAAATAGACAATCTAACCCTACCCCTAAAGCAACTGGAGAAACAAGAACCCAAAAAACTCCAAATTTAATAAAAAGAAAGAAAGCATAAAGATCGGAGCAGAAATAAATGAAAAAGAAATGAAGCAAACAATAGCAAAGATCAATAAAACTAAAAGCTGGTTCTTTGAGAAGATAAACAACATTGACAAACCATTAGCCAGACTCATCAAGGGAAAAAGAAGACTCAAATCAACAAAATTAGAAATGAAACAGGAGAGATTACAACAGCTTAGAAACACAAAAGGTCATAAGAGAGTATTTTGAGCAACTATATGCCAATAAAATGGACAACCTGGAAGAAATGGACTGATTATTGGAAAAGTTCAACCTTATAAGACTGAACCAGGAAGCTATAGAAATTATGAACAGGCTGATCACAAGCCCTGAAATCGAAATTTTCCCCTGAAAACAAAAGCCCAGGGCCAGATGGCTTCACAGGTGAATTCTATCAAACATTTAGAGATGTTGCTGCTGCTGCTGCTAAGTCACTTCAGTCATGTCTGACTCTGTGCGACCCCACAGACGGCAGCCCACCAGGCTCCGCCGTCCCTGGGATTCTCCAGGCAAGAATACTGGAGTGGGTTGCCATTTCCTTCTCCAGTGCATGAAAGGGAAAAGTGGAAGTGAAGTTGCTCAGTCGTGTCCGACTCTTAGCGCCCCATGGACTGTAGCCTACCAGGCTTCTCTGTCCATGGGATTTTCCAGGCAAGAGTACTGGAGTAGGGTGCCATTGATTTAGAGATGAGCTAATGCCTATCCTTCTCAAACTCTTACAAAAAATTAGAGCGGAACGAACACTTCCAAAGTCATTCTACAAAGCCATCATTACTTTGATGTAGTAACCAAAGACATCACAAGAAAAGAAAATTACAGGCCAATATCGCTGATGAACATAGGCAAAAATCCTCAACAAAATTCCAGAAAACAGAATCCAGTAACACATTAAAAGATCACACACCATGATTAAGTAGGGTTTATACAAGGGATGAAAGGATTCTTCAATATACACAAGTCACAAATTAAAAGATAAAAATCATATGATAATCTCAATTGATGCAGAAAAATCTTTTGACAAAATTCAGCACCCATTCATGATAAAAACTTCAGAAAATGGGCATACTAGGAAACTACTTCAACATAATAAAGGCCATATATGACAAATCCACAGCAAACATCCTTCTCAATGGTGAAAAACTGAAAGCATTTCCTCAGGAACAAGACAAGTGTGCTCACTCTTACCACTATTATTCAACATAGTTTTGGAAGTCCTAGTCATGACAATCAGAGAAGGAAAAAAATAAAAGGACTCAGATTTGGAAAGAAGTAAAACTCTCACTGTTTTCAGATGAGATGATACTATACATAGAAAACCCTAAATATACTATCGCATAATTTAGGTTGATAGACTATCAAGCCCATGGAATTCTGTAGACAATAATACCAGAGTGGGTAGCCATTCCCTCTCCAGGGGATCCTCCTGACCCAGGGATTGAACCTGGATCTCCTGCATTGCTTGTGGATTCTTTACTTTCTGTGCCGCCAGGGAAGCCCTTCAGACAATTACTAGAGCTAATCAGTGAATTTACTAAAGTCATAGGATACAAAATTAATACAGAGAAATTCCTTGCATTCCTATACACTAACAATGAAAAATCAGAAAGAGAAATTAAGGAATCAATCCCATTCACCACTGCAACAAAAAAAATTAAATTCCAAGGAGTAAACCTACCTAAGGAGTAAAAAGGCCTATATGGAGAAAACTATAAGACACTGATGAAAGAAATCAAAAATGACATACACAGATGGAGAGAGATCCATGTTCTTAGATTGGAAGAATCAATATTATGAAAATGACTATATTATTAATACCAAAAGCAATCTTCATATTCAGTGCAATCTCTATCAAATTACCAATGGCATTTCTCATAGAACTAGAACAAAAAAATTTCACAATTCACATGGAAACACAAAAGACCCCAAGTAGCCAAGGCAGTCTTGAGAAAGAATGGAGCTGGAGGAATAAACCTTCCTGACCTCAGACTGTACTGCAGAGCTATAGTCATCAGGAGAGTGTGGTACTGGCCCAAAAATAGAATATATAACACAAATACATGGAATCTAGAAAAATGGTACTGATGATCCCATTTGTAGGGCACCAATAGAAATGCAGACATAGAGAACAGTCTGTGGACACAGTAGGGGAAAGAGAGGGTGGGACACAGTGAGAGAGTAGCATTGAAATATATACTTTACTATATGTAAAACAGATAGCCAGTGGGAATTTGCTGTATGACTCAGGAAGCTCAACCCAGTGCTCTGTGACAACCTAGAGGGTTGGCATAGGATGGGAGGTTCAAGAAGGAGGAGACATATATATACCCATGGTTGGTTCATATTGATACATGGTAGAAACCAACACAACAGTGTAAAGCAATTATCCTCCAATTAGAAAATAAATTATTAAAAAAATAACAAATAATGAAATAAACCTATTCAGTCTATGAAATCTCGAGTTGAACAAGAGGATAATAAAAGTACTGAAGGGATTAAGAGAAGCTATCAATAGAAATGCAGATCACTGTAAAAAAATCTAGAAACCAGAAACAGGATCCAATTAAAAAACTTATTTGATGAGACAAAAGCCAAGCTAAAGGCAATAAATAGCAAACAAAATAATGAAAATTAATAAATAAGTGATCTGGGAGAGAGAAAAATGAAAACCACCCAATCAAAACAGCAGAAGGAAAGACAGAAAATGAAAGCATGCTATGAAACCTATAAGATAATATAAAGCATGCCAATTTATGCAGAATAGGGATCCCAGAAGTAGAAGAAAGAGAAAAGAGAATCAAAAATGTATTTGAAGAAATTATAACTGAAAATGTCCCAAACCTAAAAAGAAATATCAAGGTATAGGAAAGACAGAGGGTTTCATACAAGGTGAATCCAAACAGACCTATACAAAGACATATTATAATTAAAATGGTAAAAGTTAAAGAGTGGATTCTAAAGGCAGCAAGAGAAAAGCAAAGAGTTAATTATAAGGGAACCCCAGTAAGGCTATTCCAGCTGATTTCTCTACAGAAACAGTGCATGCCAGAAGGGAGTGGCAAGGTATATTCAAAGTCATGAGAGGGAAAAACCTGCAGCCTAGGATACTCTACCAGCAAGATTATTATTTAGAAAAGAAGGGAAGAGAAAGAACTTCTCAGACAAGGAAAAATTATTGATAAAAGAATACTAAACCTATTCCAAAATAAATATTGCAAGGTCATCTTTAAATAGAAAAGAAGCAAGAATTTATAGGAAAGAGAAAATCATAACTGGAAAGTAAATCACTTAAATAAGTCACTACACATATATGTACACCCGTGGCTGATTCATGTCAATGTATGGCAAAAACCACCACAATATTGTAAAGTAATTAGCCTCCAATTAAAATAAATTAATTTAAAATAAAAAAATAAAAAGAAACCACCAAAAACCTCGCGAAAGTGATGATAACTACAATGAACAGTCTAAAGCAAGTAGATACAGTAATGGGCTAGCAAACTTGAAAAACAGGGTATCCACAAATCTTAAACATACAACAGATTCACAAAAAGCAACAAGAAGAGAACACAAGCATAAAACAAAAGAAAATCACCAAGCCACAAAAGGAAAAGCAAAAGAAAAAGAAAGGAATAAAAAGAAATACAAATAAGTTGGAAAACAGGTTTTAAAAGGTAGTAAATTCCTACCTGTCAATAATTACCTTAAATGTCAATGGACTAAATGCTCCAGTCAGCAGACATAGAGTGGCAGACTGGATAAAAAAGTAACAGCCTATAATATACTGCCTGCAAGAGACCCACTTTAGGGCAAAGGAACACATAGATTGAAAATGAGGGAAAGGAGAAAGGTATATCATGCAAATGGAAAAAACAAGAAAGAAGAGGTCACAATATTCATATCAGACAAAATAGATTTTTAAATAAAGGCTATAAATAAAGATAAAGAAGAACATTATATAATGATAAAAGGATCAATACAAAAAGAGGGTATTACCCTTGTTAACATATATGTACCCAATACAGGAGCACCTAAATATATGAAACAACATGTATTTACTTACTAACAGATGTAAAGAGAGAAAATGATGGGAATACAATAATAGTAGGAGTCTTTAATACCCCACTGACATCAATGGACAAATCATCAGACAGAAAATCAATAAGGCAACAGAGATCCTTAATGACACAGTAGAACAGTTAGACTTAATTGATCTCGTCAAGATATTATATCTGAAAACAGAATGCACATTCTTTTCAATTGCATATTGAACATCCTCTAAGTTAGACACAAGCCTCAACAAATTTAAAACAAGAGAAATTATTTCAAGAATATTTTTTGATCACAATGTCATGAAACTAGAAATTAACCACAGAAAAAGAAATGAGAAGAAAGTGATTGCATGGAGACTAAACATGCTACTTTGCTTTTCTGGTGGCCCAGTGGTAAAACAAACAAACAAACAAAACCCTTGCCTTTACCTCCTGCAGGAGATGCAGGATCAATCTCTGCATCGGGAAGATTCCCTGGAGAAGGAAATGGCAACCCACTCAGCATTCTTGCCTGGTAAATCAAAAGGACAGAGGAGCCTGGTGGGCTATTGCCTATGGGGTCACAAAAGAGTTGGACGTGACTTAGCGACTAAACAACAAACACACTACTAGAAAGCCAGTGGGTCAATGATCAAATAAAAGAGGATATTAAATAATATCTTGAGACAAATGACAATGGAAACACAACCATTCAAAGTCTATGGGATGCAGTAAAAGCAGCCCTAAGGGAGAAGTTCACAGAGATAGAACCTTTCCTCAAAAAACAATAAAATAAAAAAATCTCAAATAAACTAATCTACCATCTAAAAGAATCAGAAAAAGAAGAACAAACAAAACCTAAAGTCAGCAGAAGGAAGGAAGATCTGAGAGGAAATAAATAAAATAGATATTCAGAAAACTAGAAACAAATCAATAAAACCAAGAGCTGGTTCTTTGAAAGGGTAAACAAAATTGGCAAACCTCTGGCAGGGCTCACCAAGAAGAAAAGTGAGAGGATAAAAATAAACAAAATAAGAAACAAAAGAGGAAAAAATGAGAACTGACAGTGAAAAAATACAAAAAACCATAAGAGAATACTCTGAGAAGTTACATACCAACAGATTGGACAACCCAGAAGAAATGAATAGATTTCTATTAACATATAGCTCACCAAAATTGAATCAATAAGAAATAGAAACTGTGAGCAGACTTATCACTAGAAATGAAGTAGAATCTACAATTTTAAAATGTCCCTGCAAACAAAAACCCAGGACCAGATGGCTTCACTAGGGGAATTCTATACAACATACAAAGAACTTTTACTGATACTTCTCAAACTCTTCTAAAAACTGAAGAGGAGAGAATACTCCCAAAGTCATTTTATGAAGCCACCATCACTCTGGTACTAAAACCAAAGACACTAGCAAAAAGGAAAATTACAGACCAATATCCTGATGAATATAGTTGCAAAAATTCTCAACAAAATATTAGCAAACTGAATCTAACAACACACAAAAAAGATCATATACAAAGATCAAGTTGGATTCATCCCAAGGTGACAAGGATGGTTCAACATAAACAAATCAATGTGATACACCACATCAACAAAAGAAAAGATAAAATCCACACAATCATCTCAATAGATGCAGAAACAGTATTTGGTAAAATTCAACATTCATTAATGTTAAAAACTCTTACCAAACTGGGCATAGAGGCAACATATCTCAATATAATAAAAGCTATTTATTACAAATCCACAACCAGCATAATAGTCAATGGTGAAAAGCCGAACACCTCCACACTAAAATCTGGAAAAAGACAAGTATGCCCACTCTCACCATGTCTATTCAACATAGTTTTAGAAATCTTAGTCACAGCAATTGGACAAAAAAAAGAAATAAAAGATATCCAAATTGGAAGAAAAGAGGTAAAACTGTCATTTTATGCCGGTGACATGATAATATATATAGAAAACTCTAAACCCTCCACACAAAACTACTAGAACTGATAAACAAATTCAGCAAAGTAGCAGATAAAAGATTAACATACAGAAATCTGTGCATTTCTTCACACTAACAATGAAATATCAGAGAAAGTGAAAAACAATCTCTTTTAAAATCACAACAACTACTTTAAGTCTACTATAAGAAAACGTGGGTGAATTTATTTTTATAAACTAAAAGTGGGGAAAACTCCTAGCTATCAAATTCAGGAAAAAAAAGGAAAAAATGATTAACCACATAAATCAAAACCGCAATGAGGTGTCATTTCCCACCAGTTAGGATGACTACCAAAAAGACAAGACATAGCAAGTGTTGAGGAGGATGTGGAGAAAAGGTAACCCTCATGCACTGCTGGTGTGAATGTAAATTGGTGCAGACATTATGGAAGTTTCTCAAAAAGCTAAAAATACAACCAGCATATGATCCAGAAATTCCCCTTCTGGACATTTAAATACCCAGAAAATGAAAATACAATCACAAAAAGATATATATACCCCCATGTTCACTGCAGCATTATTTACAATAGTCAAGATATGAAAACAACTATCAATAAATGAATAGATAAAGAAAATATGACATACATGCGCACACACACACACAAAAGTGGAATGTTATTCACGTAAAAAAAGAGATGAAATCTTGCCATTTGCTACAACATGGATGGTTCTCAAGGGCATTATTCTAAGTGAAATAAATCAGACAGAGAAAGACAGATACCAGATGATCTCTCTTATATGTGGAATCTTAAAAAAGGAAGAAAGAAGATACAGAGAACAGACTGATGGTTTGCCGTGGTGTGGAGTGGCTGCTAGTGGGAGAAATGGGTCAAGGGGGTCAAAGTTAAAAAGAAAAAATAATTACAATAAAGTAAATAAAAATGAAAAGTTTGTAAAATTAAAAAAAATAAAATAAAATCACAACAAAAAACATTTATATGCTTAGAAATAAACTTGACCAAGGAGGTTAAAGACCTATATACTAAGAACTATAAAACATTGATAAAGGAAACTGAAGATGATTCAAAGAAATGAAAAGATATTCCATGCTCTTTGATTGGAAGAATTAGTAGTTAAAATGGCCAGAATAGCCAAAGAAATCGACAGGTTTAATGTGGTCCTTATCAAATTACCCATGATATTTTTCATAGAATAAAACAAATAATCCTAAAATTCATATGGAATCATAAAAGACCCAGAATTGCCAGGGCAAACCTGAGGAAAAAGCAGCAAAGCAGGAGGCATAATCCTACCAGACTTTAGATAATACTATGCTGCTGCTGCTGCTGCTAAGTCACTTCAGTCATGTCCAACTCTGTGCAACCCCATAGATGGCAGCCCACCAGGCTCCCCTGTCCCTGGGATTCTCCAGGCCAGAACACTGGAGTGGGTTGCCATCTCCTTCTCCAGTGCATGAAAGGGAAAAGGGAGAGTGAAGTCACTCAGTCATATCCTACTCCTAGCGACCCCATGGACTGCAGCCTACCAGGCTCCTCTGTCCATGGGATTTTCCAGGCAAGAGTACTGGAGTGGGGTGCCAGTGCCTTCTCCAAGATAATGCTATAAAGCTACAGTAATCAAAGCAACATGGTATTGGCACAAAAAAGACATGTGAATCAAATGGAACAGAATAGAAAGTCCAAAAATAAACCCACACACTTATGATCAATTAATCTTTGACAAATAAGGCAAGAATATAAAATGGGAAAAAGACAGTTTCTTTGGCAAGCACTGTTGAGAAAGCTGGACATTTTCATGTACATCAAGTTGGAACCCTCCCTCACACTACACACAAAAATAAACTCAAAATGGTGTAAAGTCTTAATGTAAGATACAACACCATAAAACTCCTAGAAGAGAACACAAGCAAAACATTCTCTGAAGTAAACTGTACAACTATTCTCTTAGGTGAGCCCCCATGGCAATAGAAATGAAAGCAAAAATAAACAAATGGTACGTAATCAAACCTATAAGGTTTTGCACAGCAAAGGAAACCATAAACAAAATGAAAAGATACCCTAAGGACTGGTAGAATATATTTGCAAATAATGTAACCAACAAGGGCTTAATTTCCAAAGTATACAAATAAGTCATAGCACTCAATAACAAAAAAGCAACACAGTCAAAATATGGGCAGAAGACCTGAATAGAATTTCTCCAAAGAAGACATAGATGGCCAATAGGCACATGAGCAGATGCTCATCATTGCTAATTATTAGAGAAATGCAAGTCAAAACTACAATGCGGTGCTACCTCATACTAGCCAGAATCAGTTCATTTCAGTTGCTTAGTCATGTCCGACTCTTTGCGACCCCATGGACTGCAGAATGCCAGAATGGCCATCATTAAAAAGTCTACAAATAACAAATGCTGGAGAGGGTATGGAGAAAAGAGAACCCTCCTACACTGTTGGTGGCAATGTAAATTGGTACAACCAATATGAAAAACAGTATGAAGTTTCCTTAAAAAATTAAAAATAGAGTTGCCATATAATTCAGCAATCTCACTCCTGGGTATATATTTTAACAAAACTATAATTCTAAAAGATTCATGCACCCCAATGTTCATAGCAGCACTATTTACAATAGCCAAGACATGGAAGCAACATAAATGTCCATTAGCAGATGAATGGATAAAGAAGATGTATATATAAACAACAGAATACTACTCAGCCACAAAAAAGCATGTAACTGTGTCATTTGCAGCAACATGTATGGATCTAGAGATTATCATACTAAGTTAGACAAAGAAAGACAAATATCATATGATATCACTTATATGTGGAATCTAAAATATGATCTAAATGCACTTATTTAAGAAATAGAAACAGACTCACAGACATAGAAAACAAATTTGTGGTTACCAAAAGGGAAAGAGGGAAGCAAATGAATAAATTAGGGGTTTGGGATTAGAAGACAGAAACTACTACATATCAAATAAACAACAAAATCCTACTGTACAGCATAGGTAACTATATTCAGTACCTTGTAATAAACCATAATGGAAAAGAATCTGAGAAAGAATAAATATATATACATATACGTATATATATATATAGGAGAAAGAAATGGCAACCCACTCCAGTATTCTTGCCTGGGAAATCCCATGGATTGAGGAGCCTGATAGGCTACAGTCCATGGGTCACAAAGAGTTGCACACGACTTAATGGCTAAACAACAAACAACAACATATATATGTATGTGTGTGTATATATATATATCACTTTACTGTATACCAGATACTAACACAATATTCTAATAAATCAACTTTACTTCAATAAAAATGATACCAACTTTAGGTTTCTTAGGTAAAACTAGTATGATAATAAAAGATAGGGTAGCTGTCAAAAGAATGAACAAGTAGAGAGGAAAAGGGAAAAAAGTGTGGGAAGTAAAAGGAAGATACAAAAGATGTTGGAAAAACAGAAATCAATCTGAATGTACCAATAATTACTGTAATTACTGTTGATTAAACTCTTCAAAAATAATCAAAGTGCTTACAAAGACATACCTAAAAACACAAGAATAAATACTGTTAGATGAAAGAAGCAAATCATTGAAAGTAAAAGTTGCTCAGTCATGTCCAACTCTTTGTAAACCCATGAACTGTAGCCCACCAGCCTCCTCTGTCCATGGAATTCCCCAGGCAAGAATACTGGAGTGGATTGCCGCTCCCTTCTTCAGGGGATCTTCCAGATTCCGGGATTGAACCCAGGGATCAAATCTCCTGCTATGCAGGCACATCCTTTACAGTCGGAGCCACTAGGGAAGCCCCTCACTCACATCAAGTTCAAAAACTGCTGAGGCAGAACTCAGCAATCTTATTTAGGGGTAACAAGTAAGTGACAAGCTATAAATAAAAGCAAGAGGATGAGTACTGTACAATTCAGAACAGAGGTTACATCTGGGGAGGGGAGAAGTTCGACTGATTGGGGCTACACGTGGAGCTTCCAAGGTTCTAAAAATGATCTATATCTTAAGCAGAGCACACAGTTGGCTAATTTTTTTTTTATACACGATATACAATTCTGTAACTATGATATATGGTATAGTTTATAGTTAAAGACTGAGAGAGGTCACTAGTCTTCCAGGAAGAATGAGACAAAAGAAAGTAGTCTTGTCGCCAAAAGAATAGAAGCAAAAAGAACTCAATGCTCAGAGATCCTGGTAGCGTAGCCCAGACCACCAGGTCAGGAAGCAAAGTTTCTCAGTGAAAGTGCTGACACACGAAGGGCTATCTCATGTGGAATACTGCTTCCACCATAACCTCAGGCTGCCCTTGCTCTCTGGGACAAACACATGACCTCTAATCAGGTGAACTGGCTGTTGAATGCCCTCAGCTGCTCTCAGGTGAGGTAAAGGAAGTGCTTGCTAGTTGCTGCTCTGGAGCATCTGTCCATTAGCCTCATGCTGTACTGAAGAATCTGTTATAATGGCAGCTCCCCAGTGGAGGTGGAAGGAACAGGCTGCATCTGCCTTTTTGGACAGTTTAGCTCTTCCCCTCCTTACAACACCCTAAAATAATGTAGGGAATTGTCATTTTTACAGTTTTGTAGAGGGAAACAGATCATAAGATCACATAGTCAAATGTTCTCTTCTCGACTGCTTTACCAACTTTCTCATTTAAGTGGGATTCTTCACCTTGATGTCAGTATCCCACCTTTTTCCAAAGAGAGTTTTCTCAAACATTCATTGGGCTAAACACTGTTTCTCAAACTCAACCATGCATATCATGGTCATAATTAAGAAACAGACTGTTGAGCTCCACTTCTAGAGTTTCTGATTCAGTAGATCAGGGTTGGGTCTGAGATGTTCTAGCAAGCTCGCAGACGATGTGCATTCTGATGCTGCTGGTATGTGGATGAAATTTTGAGAACCAGCATATAACATTTTTTTATATATTTATATTGACCTCCAATATCTTTTTTTACTCTCCAGGAGTTTCCAAATATCCCTCCTCCCCGCTCTCTAAAACCACACAGAGAATCCCTCCTCTGGGGATCACACTCACTTCCTCAACATCCTTTGCAGAGCGCCCTTCACCTCCTGGTTCTTGAGGCTGTAGATGAGAGGGTTCAGCAAGGATGTGATGACACTGTACTGAATGGAGACCACTCGTTCCAACATTGAGCCTGAGGCGGGGCTGATATACCTGAATAGAGCCGTCACATAGAACAGGAGCACCACAGTGAGGTGGGAAGAGCAGGTGGAGAAGGCCTTGCCTTGGCCGTCAGAGGAGTGGATGTTCAGAATGGCAGACATGATTCTGGAGTAAGAGAACAGGATCAGGGGAAGTGTCAGAAGTCCCAGAAAAGCACTGGACCCTGACAGAAGGAACTCGTTGGCAGTGGGAACAGGACAGGACAGGACAGGGGGAAGAGTGACGGTAGTTCACAGAAGAAATGGGAGATAGTGTTAGACCCACAGAAATGTAACTTGTGGATGAAAAGATGATTCACTAGTGAGTTCAGAAGCCCCACCAGCCATGCTGCACACACCATTGCAGTGCAGAGAGGCCTGTTCATGACCAGAGTGTAGAACAGAGGGTGGCAGACAGCAGCATAGCGGTCGTAGGCCATGGCAGAGAGAAGACTGGCTTCAGCACACCCATAAAGGAGAAAAAAGAAACTCTGGGTGATGCAGCCCCACACTGAGATGCTTTTCTTCTGCGACAAGAAGTTCTGTAGCATTTTGGGCACTGTGACTGAGGAGAAACCAAGATCTAGGAAAGACAGGTGTCCGAGGAAGAAGTACATGGGTGTGTGGAGCTGAGAATCAGCCTTGATGATCAAGATCATCACTGTGTTCCCCACTAATGTCAGGAGGTAAATCCCCAGGAACAGCACGGAGAGCAGAGCCTGGATGTGGGAGTCAGCAGACAGCCCGAGGAGGGTGAATTCAGTGAAGAAAGTGAAGTTGTGCATGGCTGTTTGTAAATGTCATTCCTAGAAAGAAATCAACCGTATTACAGAATCTGAGTAATTTCTAGTGATCGGAATATCATCCCCCCACCCTAAAACTTCTCAGGAAATACTTCTTTCAGCTTAACAATAGAAAAGGAAAAGAAGTTGTGTAATTCCAATTGTGACCTTTATGAGCTGAATTGTGTTTAACTCCAGAAAATATGTTGAAGTCTTAATCCCTTGTACCTCACAGTGTAATCTTATTTGGAAATAGGGTCACTGAAGGCTCAATCAAGATGAGATAACACTGGGATAGGGTAGGCTTTTTAACCTAATATGACTGATGCTCTTATTGGAGATGAGACAGCCTCATAAAGAATACACACAAAGTGGGGACAGCCATGTGACAACAGAGGAGAGCGGAGTGAGGCACCTGCCAGTCAAGGAAGCCAGGGGCTGACAGCCATGACCGGAATCTAGGAAGAGACAGGGAAGGATTCTTCCCTACAAGTTTTGGGATGGCCGTGGCCCTGCTGACACCTTGAGGTCAGTCTTAGAGTCCCTAGAACTGTGAGACAATAAATTCTATTGTTTTAAGCCACCTGGTTTCCAGTAGTTTGTTACAACAGCCCTAAGAAATTATTACAGTAACTTTAAGGGTTTCTCCTCCTTGACGCTCCCCAACAGGTCTCATTAATTCTGTCAGTGAATGTAACACACATCTTTGTGTGCTAAATCAGATTACATAATTTAACTATTAAGAGTATACTTGTGAGAATAAACAGGCTACTTCAAATGAAATTGTTTCAGAGAATAGATATTTAGTTGCAAGTCCTCGTATATTTAGACGTTCATCTTAAAGCCGAGAACTGCAGAATTCACCATCTTATCATAGACATTCTGGGTTCTAGATGAAGATGTAGAAAAGGGATTTGAACAATGCTACTAGGAAAGGGACTTGTATGATGCTACTAGATGTTGCAAGAGGCTTTCCAAACATTCCAGGAGCAATTCAAGAGTACCCTATATCTCCAAAGACATAATAGCAAAGCTGGAAAAGTATCTGTGGGAAGTGTTTGTGCCTCAAGAAAGCTTGCTCCATTCTCAGGCCAGTGAGATTAGGCTCTCAGCATCTCAGAGTGGGGAAGATGGAGGCTCACAGAGGTGAGATGACTTCTTCCATATCACATAGCTCATCAGCAGAACAGTCAGGAATTAAACTGAAGAGCTCTCAATCCAGTGCTCTTTCTACCACAGCACACCCAGCAGATGGACAACATATATTTTGAGTCATTTAAAGTATCTGTATCTTAAACATAGCACTTTCCCTAAAATTGAAAACAAAAGCTAGACCTGCAAATTGAAAGCTATGTATGTGAACTTGAGCAAGATACTTAACCCTTCTGAAGGTAAATTTTCACATCAACAAAATGGAACATGGTTGACATCAACTTAGTCAACCTTGGTTTCAGTCACAACCTGACAATCAGATACTTCTTCAGTATTTAATTTCTTTCCTTTCACTTTGCTGCTATTGTTTGCTATTGTGTTTTACTGGTGCAAAAATGTCTAGACCAGGACTTTGTTAACAGTGTTCACATGTTTCACTGGAGCCCTGTTGTTGTTCGGTTTTTGTTCCATTTATCACTGGGACCTGAACTGGAATATGATAGCTAACCCCCCAGCAGTCTCTTCAGAACTAGTCTTTAACACCTGCAGCTTTCTTTCTCTTCAGTCCATTTTACCCTGGCTCTTATAAAGCTTGGTTCTGATGACATAAACCAAAAAGTTATGTTAGAGGAAATTCAAGAGAAAAGAAACATTTGTGAAAACATTCAACTTAATTTTTTTAAGCACAATAAGAAACATGAATCCAATTTTATGATTTTTCAAAAAAGTGTACAAATAGTCCTAGCAAGACTCTGGTGACAGTGATATCTATACATTGCTGAAGAAAGTGAAAGTGAAATTTGCTCAGTCGTGTCTGACTCTTTGTGACCTCATGGACTATATAGTCCATGGAATTCTCCAGGCCAGAATACTGGAGTGGGTAGCCTTTCCCTTTTCCAGGGGATCTTCCCAACCCAGGAATCGAACCCACGTCTCCCACGTTGCAGGCAGATTCTTTACCAGCTGAGCCACAAGGGAAGCCCATTGCTGAACTCATTGCAAATTGCACACTTTGAGTCAGAGTCTTTTAAGTCCTTGGATTTATGCTAAAACTATAACTCAAAAGGCTAAAATGTGATGTTTATAATGATTCACACTGCATTGTTATATGTTCAATAAAAATGGAACTGTTACAATATTTTCATATTCTGGAATGTCTAAATACCAACTAGGTAATGTAGACAATAAAATTAAAATCATAAGACAATGTGGCAACAAAGGAACACATCAATAATAGCTGCAAAACTAAGAAATTTCTCTTTGGTATGATTAGAACTGGTCTTCAGGACTCTTTTTACCATTATCTTCCTCAAACCTCCAGCTTTCTTTTCTCTACAAACACCCCAGTTAAATCCCTCAGTTAACAATAGACTTCCTTCCCTTTCTCCTTTGATGATGGACCCAAACCATGTACTTGCTCCTAAAACATTTCACTTAATTTTAAGAAGATTGATTTATTAAGTAAGGAGATAAAGAAGCCCCACCAATCATGAGATCCCCTAGATTAGAGTCATCTTTCTGGCTACCAGGATCACACTTTCCTTTGGGAGGTTCAGACAGCTTGATGGGAAGGAAAAGAGAAAGCTGACCAGGATCACTGGGAGGAATTCCAGGGTAAAGAACAATGGAGAAACTAACTGTTCTAAGGAGGAAGAAAACAAGAGAAAGAAAATGACTACCTAAAAAACAGAAAGGAAGAAAATAAGAAGGTGCAGGCTATGTCTTTCTAGCCCTAAGCACATGAAGATTCCCCAGTATCCTTTGGGAATATTTGTGGACACTGGCATTGGCATTTCAGATGAAGAAAACTGTTTTCATTCCCAATTCTGACAATCACAGCAAAAGTGTTAATTAGGGGACCATTCCACCTCTAACACTTTCTAAGAGACTGCACCACCGGTCTGTCCTCTCTGCAGATATACTAAATACGATTCAATACAACTTCATGATCTCTTGCTATCCCTGAAACCAGAAGACCTTAGAACTCTTAGAGAAAGTTATACAAGAGGCAATGGGAAGGTCTCCTTCTACATCCAGTACTCCTGCCATGGTGCACATTTGAAGAAATGATCCTCGGGTCCTTCATCAGGATGCCTCCTGCCAGTGCCCCCATGTCTAAAGATGACCTGCTTTTTTGTCAAGGACAAGGGACATGAAGGGAGGAAACAGAGGGATCCCAGATGGACAGAAGTGCATCGTAGATCAGCATCCCAGGAAAAAAAAAATCTTCGTCTACTTATTTCTTTGGCCATGATATTTTCCTTATGACTATTTCTATTTCTTTTTCATTGCCGTGAGGAATTTGGGTTAGAGTAGGATTCTTCTGAGTTGTTCAAACTGATGAAAGTTTCTTCTTCACCCTTTTTACTGAGCTGAACTGTTCTAAATCTGGCTCCTGTTTGGGGTTTTTTGAAGCAGATTGCCTACTGCCCTCACAGCTGGGCCCACAGAATTAGGTCTCCAGCTAAACCTTGGGAAAAGTCAGTTTTATTTTCTGACAGTTTCTAGCATCAAACTCCTATGGTCAGTTCTAGCTAAAGCCTAAAGGGCCAGCATTCTCTGCACTGGGACTTTCTGGGCCTTGCTAAGAGTCATTAATTCTTGTCAGTCTTCCTGAGGTCACCTACCTCAGTACTGAGAAGAGCTCCTGGCTAGTCTGTAGGAGTCTTATATTCCTCCAGTGCTCCTCTCTTTGGCCATCTCTTTGATCTCTTTGCCAAGCTATAGCTCTGGGAGAGGAGCATGAGTAAGGAGCCCAGGGAGCCTGGGAGAGGCTGCAGTAGTCAGTCACTTGGGGCCTGATTTGGAAGTGGGGGTGCAGAAAAATTTCCAGGAATAGCCCAAGGAACAAAGCAAAATCTGACAAATAAAGCTCAATCTAGGGTTTCTCAACCCAGACTATAAATGTGTGCACAGTGAGGCATTAATGTTCATGTGTGTGTGCACACATGCGTCACCCTCATACTCTCTCTATAAAGTCTAACATTCCCTTTGGAGTTACTCCAAAATCTATGCACTTGAGGTATGCTATATCTTTTCTGCACACATTTATCACATGGCCCTATAAGAGAAATTAGAGCCATAAGGCAGGAACTCTTTAATTTTCTTGAGTCCCCACTTAGAAATGTATTTCTTTGTCCCTTCTTTAGATTTAATGGTAGAGGTAATGCTTTTAATCCAAGACTAACACCTGTACTTGGACTTTAACTCCAATCCCCTTCTGAGCCTCTGGGTCCTTCTCCTTCAGGTATGCTAATTACCTGTTTTTAATCATCAGTTTCCTTCTTTTATTCATTTGTACCAAGAATATAAATATATTAAAATAGTTCCCATATTTAAAAATATCTAACTGACCCCATGTTTCACTGCAGCTACTGATTTTACATTGCCTTACTCTACTTGTCTCACAGCCACTTCTGAAAGTCTGACTTAACTATACTACCTCCCAAGCTTTTCTTACTTCTTATCCCACAGCATGCTGGGTTCTGCACCCACCATTCCTTTCCCTTTCTGTTTCTACTGACTTCTAAAACCAGTATTAATTTTTCTCCTGATACTGTGATGCAAGAAACTCCCATTTCAGTCCTCATATTCTGCATGATTGGACTCTGGACTCTACAGAGCTAAGAAAAAGTTGGGAAGAGGGAGTTATTATTCTTCTTGAGCCATCAGGAAAATAGTTCCTATATAAGTATATCTTTGGAAGGAGTCTGGGATTCTTCCTCAATAGGACCAGATCAGGACTGGTGGTTTCTCTTACTGATAGACTTTACTTCTGCATAGGGTGTAGGACAATAACTGTAAACAAATTATTATAAGTATTTATATTTTATATAAGTAACATAAAGGTGAAGTGAAGTCGCTCAGTCGTGTCCGATTCTTTGCGATCCCATGAACTGTAGCCTGTCAGGCTCCTCTGTCCATGGGATTTTCCAGGCAAGAATACTGGAGTGGGTTGCCATTTCCTTTTCCAGGGGATCTTCCCAACCCAGGGATCAAACCTGGGTCTCCTGCATTGCAGGCAGACTCCTTACTGGCTGAGCCACAAGGGAAGTCAACATAAAGGTATAAATAATCAATTCACATTGACCAAAGTTCAGGCTTAGCAGCATTGCACATAGCATTAGCATTTACTTACATATTAATACATATACCACCCTTTCCATTTTTTTTGGAATCACTGGCAGATTTTATTTTCTTGGGCTCTAAAATCACTGCAGACAGTGACTGCAGCCATGAAATTAAAAGATACTTGCTCCTTGGAAGAAAAGCTATGACAAACCTAGACACTGTGTTAAAAAGCAGAGACAACACTTTGCCAACAAAGGTCTATATAGTCAAAGCTATAGTTTTTCCCACAGTCATGTATGGATGTGAGAGTTGGACCATAAAGAAGGCTGAGCGCCAAAGAATTGATGCTTTCGAATTGTGGTGCTGGAGAAGACTCTTGAGAGTCCGTTGGACAGCAAGGAGATCAAACCCATTAATCCTAAAGGAAATCAATGCTGAATATTCACTGGAAGGACTGATGCTGAAGCTGAAGCTCAATATTTTGGCCACCTGATGAGAAGCACCATTGGAAAAGACCCTGATGTTGGGAAAGATTGAAGGCAGGAGGAGAAGGGGATGACAGAGGATGAGATAGTTGGATGGCATCACTGACTTAATGGACATGAGTTTTCAGCAAGCTCCAGGAGATAGTGAAGGGCAGGTGTGCTGCAGTCCATGGGGTTGCAAAGAGTCATATGCGACCTAGCAACGGAACACCAAGATACCACCTTTTCACAAAAGTATGGCTATATTAAATTTAGCACTATTGAGTAAAACTGCAAGGACATGAAGGGGAGTGACAGCAATTGGAGTTTAGAGCAGATTTAAGAAGGATCTTCTATAAGCAAGAGGTTGATAAATTATGGTTTGCAGGCCAAGTGTAGCTTACCTGCCTGTTTTTAAGAAAACAAAGCTTTATTAGAAAACAGCTATGCTAATCTACTTACAGTTTGTGGATACTTTCATACATGGCAGAGTTGAGTAGTTACAACAGAGACTGTACATATGACCTACAAAACCTAAAACCTTTGCTATCTGGCACTTTAAAGAAAAAAATTCTCTTACCTTTACTGTATGCCACACTTAGGAGCTCAACAAAATTTACACTGAGTCTTTATAGAACCATTGGGTGTTCCAGATTCTGAGACTGAGAACATACACACCACTAAAATGACTACTGCAGAGAGAGACAGAGGATCCTGCTCCTGAACAAGGGGAAAATCGACCTATTATATTTTAAGTGTTCGCCTAAAAATCTAGCTTATCTGCTTTGTTATAGTTTCCTAAAATTTAATACACTCTGAAACACTGGAGGCCAAATTTGCCTGTTACTCCAGGTGTTTCTTGACTTCCTACTTTTGCATTCCAGTCCCCTATAATGAAAAGGACATCTTTTTTGTGTGTTAGATCTAGAAAGTCTTGTAGGTCTTCATAGAACCATTCAACCTCACCTTCTTCAGCATTACTGGTCGGGGCATAGACTTGGATTACCATGATATTGAATGGTTTGCCTTGGAAACAAACAGAGATCATCATGTTGTTTTTGAGAGTGCATCCAAGTACTGCATTTCGGACTCTTTTGGGACCATGATGGCTACTCCATTTCTTCTAAGGGATTCCTGCCCACAGTAGTAGATATAATGGTCATCTGAGTTAAATTCACTCATTCCAGTCCATTTTAGTTTGCTGATTCCTAGAATGTTGATGTTCACTCTTGCCATCTCCTGTTTGACCACTTCCAATTTGCCTTGATTCATGGACCTAACATTCCAGGTTCCTGTGCAATATTGCTCTTTACAGCATCAAACCTTGCTTCTATCACCAGTCACATCTACAACTGGGTGTTGTTTTTGCTTTGGGTCCATCCCTTC
The DNA here is from genome assembly GCA_024291935.2 of Okapia johnstoni. Lineage (NCBI taxonomy): Eukaryota > Metazoa > Chordata > Mammalia > Artiodactyla > Giraffidae > Okapia > Okapia johnstoni. The sequence continues at coordinate 121,004,125 of CM044307.1, read as the reverse complement.
CTTCTTTCTGTAGTTATTTCTCCACTGATCTCCAGTAGCATATTGGGCACCTACCAACCTGGGGAGTTCATCTTTCAGTGTCCTATCTTTTTGCCTTTTCATACTGTTCATGGGGTTCTCAAAGCAAGAATACTGAAGTGGTTTGCCATTCCCTTCTCCAGTAGACCACATTCTGTCAGACCTCTCCACCATGACCTGTCCATATTGGGTGGCCCCACACGGCATGACTTAGTTTCACTGAGTTAGACAAGGCTGTGGTCCATGTAATCAGATTGTCTAGTTGTCTGTGATTGTGGTTTCAGTCTGTCTGCCCTCTGATGCCCTCTCTCAGTGTCTACTGTCTTACTTGGTTTTCTCTTACCTTGGGTGTGGGGTAGCTCCTCCCAGTCGCCGCCCCTGACCTTGGACTTGGGATAGCCTTGGAGTACAGAATGAAGCAGGGCAAAGGCTAATAGAGTTCTGCCAAGAGAACGCACTGTTCATAGCAAACACCCTCTTCCAACAACACAAGAGAAGACTCTACACATGGACATCTCCAGATGGTCAGGACCGTAATCAGATTGATTATATTCTTTGCAGCCAAAGATGGAGAAGCTCTATACAGTCAGCAAAAACAAGACCAGGAGCTGACTGTGGCTCAGATCATGAACTCCTTATTGCCAAATTCAGACTTAAATTGAAGAAAGTAGGGAAAACCACTAGACCATTCAGGTATGACCTAAATCAAATCTTTTATGATTATACAGTGGAAGTGACAAATAGATTTAAGGGGCTAGATCTGATAGACAGAGTGCCTGATGAACTATGGACAGAGGTTCATGACATTGTACAGGAGACAGGGATCAAGACCATCCCCATGGAAGAGAAATGCAAAAAAGCAAAATGGCTGTCTGAGGAGGCCTTACAAGTAGCTGTGAAAAGAAGGGAAGCGAAAAGCAAAGGAGAAAAGGAAAGACTTTCCCATTTGAATGGAGAGTTCCAAAGAATAGCAAGCCTTCCTCAGTGATCAATGCAAAGAAATAGAGGAAAACAACAGAATGGGAAAGACTAGAGATCTCTTCAAGAAAATTAGGTATACCAAGGGAACATTTCACGCAACAATAGGCTCGATAAAGGACAGAAATGGTATGGACCTAACAGAAGCAGAAGATATTAAGAAGAGGTGGCAAGAATACACAGAACTGTACAAAAAAGATCTTCACAACCCAGATAATCACGATGGTGTGATCAGTCACCTAGAGCCAGACATCCTGGAATGTGAAGTCAAGTGAGCCTTAGGAAGCATCACTACAAACAAAGCTAGTGGAGGTGATGGAATTCCAGTTGAGCTATTTCAAATCCTCAAAGGTGATGCTGTGAAAGTGCTGCACTCGATATGCCAGCAAATTTGGAAAACTCAGCAGTGGCCACAGGACTGGAAAAGGTCAGTTTTCATCCCAATCCCAAAGAAAGACAATGCCAAAGAATGCTCAAACTACCGCACAGTTGCACTCATCTCACATGCTAGTAAAGTAATGCTCAAAATTCTCCAAGCCAGGCTTTAGCAATACGTGAACCGTGAACTTCCAGATGTTCAAGCTGGCTTTAGAAAAGGCAGAGGAACCAGAGATCAAATTGCCAACATCCGCTGGATCATCGAAAAAGCAAGAGAGTTCCTGAAAAACATCTATTTCTGCTTTATTGACTATGCCAAAGCCTTTGACTGTGTGAATCACAATAAACTGTGGAAAATTCTGAAGGAGATGGGCATACCAGACCACCTGACCTGCTTCTTGAGAAACCTGTATGCAGGTCAGGAAGCAACAGTTAGAACTGGACATGAAACAACAGGTTCCAAATAGGAAAAGGAGTATGTCAAGGCTGTATATTGTCACTCTGCTTATTTAACTTATATGCAGAGTACATCATGAGAAACGCTGGGCTGGAAGAAACATACGCTGGAATCAAGATTGCTGGGAGAAATACCAATAACCTCAGATATGCAGATGACACCACCCTTATGGCAGAAAGTGAAGAACTAAAAAGCCTCTTGATGAAAGTGAAAGAGGAGAGTGAAAAAGTTGGCTTAAAGCTCAACATTCAGAAAACTAAGATCATGGCATCTGGTCCCATCACTTCATGGGAAATAGGTGGGGAAACAGTGGAAACAGTGTCAGACTTTATTTTTGCGGGGCTTCAAAATGACTGCAGATGGTGACTGCAGCCATGAAATTAAAAGACGCTTACTCCTTGGAAGGAAAGTTATGACCCACCTAGACAGCATATTTAAAAGCAGAGACATTACTTTGCCAAGAAAGGTCCCTCTAGTCAAGGCTATGGTTTTTCCAGTAGCCATGTATGGATGTGAGAGATGGATGGTGAAGAAAGCTGAGCGCCGAAGAATTGAGGCTTTTGAACTGTGGTGTTGGAGAAGACTCTTGAGAGTCCCTTGGACTACAAGGAGATCCAACCAGTCCATCCTAAAGGAGATCATTCATGGGTGTTCATTGGAAGGACTGAAGTTGAAGCTGAAACACCAATACTTTGGCCACCTCATGTGAAGACTTGACTCACTGGAAAAGACCCTGATGCTGGGTAGGATTGGGGGCAGGAGGAGAAGGGGACGACAGAGGATGAGATGGCTGGATGGCATCACTGACTTGATGGACATGGGTTTGGGTAGACTCCGGGAGTTGGTGATGGACAGGGAGGCCTGGCGTGCTGCAATTCATGGGGTCGCAAAGAGTCGGACACGACTGAGTGACTGAACTGAACTGAACTGAAGACACTGGAGACAGCTGTTTTGATGATTAATAATTTAATCATAAATTTGTTACTTTCATTACCATTTTTTTCTTAGGTTCCTGTCCTTCCCTCTGATATCACTTTGGTTCTTGTGGAAATATTCTTTAGTAAAATTTTTGAGTAAGAAATCATGGGTAATATATCCACTGAGTTTTTACATGTTTGAAAATATTTTTAGCTTTCCCATATTTAAACATGTATTTTAGTACATATCCATTGTATAAAGAGTAAGTTTTCTCCAATTCCTATTCCCCAACTACTTACTTATCCCTTTGTTAGATGCAAGGACTATTTACCATTTTACTTAAATGAACTTTCTGAGATAGTCTATGATATAGCCACATGTATATATGTAAGATTTTTATAAAAAAGATAGCAGAGTCTACACCCCATTTTGCAACTTACTTTTTAGTATTATTTATTATTTATTTTGAAGATCACTCAATATTGGTATATACAGAGCTGCCTAATTTCTTTTCTTTTCTTTTTTTTTTTTTTGGCTATGCAGTTTATGAGATCTTAGTTCCCTTACCAGGATCTGAACCTATGCCCCAGCAGTGAAAGCACACAATCATAACTACTGGGCTGCCAAGGAATTCCCCAGAGCTGCCTCAACTTTAAATGGCTGTCTAGTCATCGTCATATGAAAACACTATAATTCATTTAACATGTTCTTTACAGATGGCAATAGTCAACATCCATGCATTCATTCTCTAAATATCCACTGAGCATCTATTATGGCCAAAGTGCTTCTAGGTGCTTGGGAAGACATTAATGAAAAAACAGAGTTCCCTGTCTGTATAGAGAAATGTTTTGATGGTTATGCTTATAGTTTTCTTTGCATGCTTGTGAGGATATTTGTAAGATTAATTCACTAAATGTCCATTGACAGATAAATGGATAAAGAAGATATGGTGTGTGTGTATTGTGTGTGTGTGTATATATATATATATATATATATATATATATTTATATACATATATATGTGTATATATATATATATATGGAATATTAGAATATTACTCAGCCATAAAAATAATGCCATTTGTAGCTACCATGGATATATCATACTGAGTTAAGTATTAATAAGTCAGTAAGAGAAAGACAAAGACTATATAATATCACTTCTATGTAGAATCTAAAATATGACACAAATTAATTTATCTAGAAAGCAGAAACAGACTCACAGACACAGAAAACAAACCTGTGGTTGCCAAGGGGAAGGGGGCATGGGGGACAATTTGATTGGGAGTATTGTACTAGCAGATTCAATATATAGAATGGATAAACAACAAAGTGCTATTGTATAGCACAGGGAACTATTCAGTATCCTGTAATAAAACCTAATGGAAAAATATGAAAAAACATACATATATATATTTGTTGTTGTTCAGTCACCCAGTCATGTCTGACTTTTGTGACCCCATGGACTACAGCACATCAGGCCTCCCTGTCCCTCACCATCTCCTGGAGTTTGCCCAAGTTCATGTTCATTGCATCAGTGATGCCATCCAGCCATCTCATCCTCTGATGACCTCTTCTCCTTCTGCTTTCAATATTTTCCAGCATCAGGGACTTTTCCAATAAGTTGGCTGTTCACATCAGATGACCAAAATTCTGGAGCTTCACCTTCAGCATCAGTCCTTCCAATGAATATTCAGGATTGATTTCCCTTAAGACTGACTGATTTCCTTGTAGTCCAAGGGACTTTCAGGAGTCTTCTCCAGCACCACAGTTCAAAGGCATCAATTCTTTGGTGTTCTGCCTTCTTTACAGTCCAGCTCTCACAACCATTCATGACCACCAGGAAGACCACAGCTTTGACACACACACACACATATATTCTCATTCCTGGTGGCTCAGACAGTAAAGAATCTGCCTTCAATGTGGGAAACCCAGGTTGAATCTCTGGGTCAGGAAGATCCTCTGGAGAAGGGAATGGCAACCTACTCCAGTATTCCATCCTGGAGAATTCCATGGACAGAGGAGCCTGTGGGCTACAATCCATAGGGTTGCAAAGAATTGGACATGACTGAGAAATTAACACTTTTATATATACATATAAAAAAATGAATCACTTTGTTATACATCAGAAACTAACAATATTGTAAGTCAACTATACTTCAATTAAAATGTTTTAATTAAAATTCTTCCACATTTTTGTAGTTTCATTATTTGTCTTTAATTCATGTGGAATTTATTTGGGTAGGTGTAAGACGGGAATCCAGGTTCATTTTTAACAGAAAGCTACCAGTTATTCTATATCATATAATGAATAATCCATCTTTAACCTATTGATCTGAATTAGCATCTTTCCAATATTCTAAATTGCCTGTATATCTTTGGGCATGTTTATGGGCTATCTATTCAATATATTCATTCACTAGTACTACACAATTGGAATTATTGGACCCTTTCATTCTTATATTCTGGAGTACCTTTCCCTTTATTACACTTAAGAGTTTTTTATTCTTGGTTTTTTTAACTTTTCCTTTGAATTCTAGAAACAAATAATCTAATTCTAAAAGAAGCTTGTTTCTATTTTTATTGACACCATGTTCCATCCATAAGCTTTTAAGAAAGTTACTAGATCTTCACTATATTGAGTTCTACCACTCAATAATATGATATGCTTGTTCATTTGTTTTAATCTTCTTTGAGTCCCTTGATAGAATCTTAAAATTTTTTTCCAATAGTTTTTGAACATTTTAAATTTATTCCTGGGTGTTTTATCTTTTCTTGTTCCTACTGTGATGTTAATTTCATCCATTATGTTTTCTAATTAGTTGTTTAGAGATAAGGAAGGATATTGATTTCTGTTTATTAATTTTATATCTAGTTACTTTGCAAATTCTTTTATCATTCTCTTAACAGTTTTCTGTATAAATCTTCCAGATTTTCCAGGTAAACAATAACATCCTTTCCAAAACCCTAAAATTATCCTTTTCTTTTAAGTTTTTATTCTTAATTTCTTTCTTATCAAATTGCATTCTCTTAATACTTCCAGGAGTATTCCATGAATATTTAATATGTGCATTTTCATAATAGTGGCTATAAGGAGCTCCTTTTCCTGAATCAGGGAAATGTTCTTAGTGTATTCTCAGTAAGTATGATATCAGCTTTAGAGAGAAATACATAAAGCATATATTTTTTTAATTCATATATATATATTCATATACATACATTTTAAAGAACTTTACTCATATTAAGGAGACTTTATGTTTTTGGGCTCCAAAATCACTGCAGATGGTGACTGTAGCCATGGAATTAAAAGACACTTGCTCCTTGGAAGAAGAGCTATGACCAACCTAGACAGCATATTCAGAAGCCGAGACATTACTTTGTCGATAAAGTTCCATCTAGTCAAAGCTATGGTTTTTCCAGTAGTCATGTATGGATGTGAGAGTTGGGTTATAAAAAAAGCTGAGTGCCAAAGAATTGATGCTTTTGAATTATGGTGTTGAAGAAGACTCTTGAGAGTCCCTTAGACTGCAAGGAGATCAAACCAGTTAATCCTAAAGGAAGTCAATCCTAAATATTCATTGGAAGGACTGATGCTGAAGCTAAAGCTCCAATACTTTGGCCACCTGATGTGAAGATCTGACTAATTAGATACGACCCTAATGCTGGGAAAGACTGAAGGCAGGAGGAGAAGGGGATGACAGAGGATGAGATGGTGGATGGCATCACTGACTTGATGGACGTAAGTATGAGCAAGCTCCGGGAGATGGGGAAGGACAAGGAAGGCTGGCGTGCTGCAGTCCATGGGGTCGCAAAGAGTCAGACATGACTGAGCAACTGAGCAACAACAAGAGAACAAGTAGAATTGAGAAGATGGAGAATTGGGAAAATTTATGTAGAATTAGCTATTGGTATTGGGCAGATGAGTCTGTTTCTCAGATGTAAAGTTGTGAATCAAATTATAGTTTGGGGGAATCTTAAGATTATAGGTGGTAATTTAATACCTAGGAGTAAATGAGAATATCCTGCACAATTTCCTCCCTATTCTTACATAAATCAGGGGAATAATTCAGAAGTTATGTTTCAGATCTTATTTATACAACCTCTTCCTAACTCTGGTTGCAAACTTGCTATTGAGAAATCATACAAATAGGTTATTTAGCTCTTGACATTGGTTTACCTTGGATGTCTCTTCGTTGTTCTTCATTTATTTTTATATCTATTTTTGTATTTATTTTTGTACCTCCCTGAGCCAAATGAGGGTCAGACTCTTATTATATGCTTGCTTGGAAGGGACAAGAGAAATTCTGTATGACTTAAATGAAATGTAAAAAAGCACACAAGAAAACTAGAAGGAAAATTCAGGACACTGATGGTAAGGGACTTCTTAACCTTAAAAGCAGAGAAAATTACACAAAAGGAAAGTTATTTGACTACATAACACAATTAAAAATAAAAACATAACAGTAAAACAATACACTTTGAAAGGGTTTGAAATGAGTTATCGCAAAAATTAACATCCTTGTTATTTAAACACATCATTCAAATAAAAATAATACTGTGAATGCAGTAAGAAACTAGGCAAATGGCATGCTAATAATAAAAGAGGAAATGCTGATGTTTAATGTTTGAGAAATGTTGAATATTATTTGTGATGAAAAATAAATGCAAATACAAGAAAGAATTAGCATCTTATACCTATCAAATTGGTAAATATTAAAATGATTTAAAAATGATTGTCAAGCCTGGCAGATATACATTGCTAAGCCCTCTAATATATTGCTGGCTGGACTATAAATTAGTATAAATATTTATGCAAGCAAATTGGTAATATAAATCAAGATCATACTTATAGCAGAAGGACAGGAGAGGGAATGAGAGTTATAAGATAAAGGATGACAGTTTGAGTATAAAACTTTTTTTTAACTAACACAATTCATAATGTATATATGGGAGGCTGGTGGGGCAGTCTGCCAGAGATTTTACCGCGTGAGAGTCTGTAGTAGGAATTGAAAATAAAGAAGTAGGTGGCAAGCACACCTGGAAGCTTGGCCAATGACTGCTTCAGTCTCCTAAGGGAGGGGAGATTGATTAGTCAGTCCTTGAACCCATCTCTCAAAGATTCAAATGAGGAAGGGAGTGGTTGCAAGATGCAGATGCTATACTGTTGATGTCCATTTAAGTGACTGCATATCTTTTACTAGGGTTTGGTCTGGGGAAGGATGCCCTTCTCATTATACCCATAACCTATATCTAAAGAGGTCCATTTTGGAGAGGTACTCTTAAGAATATATAAGGGGCAGGGCACAATAATGGTCTTATTAACTCTTCCTTTATTTGAAGAGTCACTAAGTCTGTTAATTCTACCTCCTAACTATCTTGAAATTAGATCACTTAAGGGAGAACTGTATGTTCTACATGAGGTGCAGAACTGGCTACACTCTGTACAAAAACCCCTTTTTCTTGACAAAATCTGATGATGTCAATCTGTAGAACTGACCCAAAAGGTAATTACTATGGATATATAACCATTATATTTTAGAAGTATACTTCAAAATTAATTTTTCCTGAAAATATGATTTTTAAAATATTTACATCTTTAAAAGTATCTTCCTTATTTACTCACTACAAATTCCCCTACTAATTTTGTAGAATTTATTATATATTTAAGATTAAAAGTTCATGGTAAAAATAAAAAATAAACCAACAATATTTTTTGAATTTTAAGAAATTAAGAAAATGCCAAAGGAAAAATAAAGTCTTACTTTTGTTTAATGCTTATGACGGTAAACACAATGATGCATATTAAGTATTTCATTTAATGAGTCACACAAGTCTGTCCATACACTGGGTTGTGAGCTTACTGTCTCCTCAGCCATGAATCTTTTGTGACAAGAAATTAATTTATTTGACTGAATATGTGTCAAAGAAACAATGGACAGTGAGTTCAGAAGGGTTTGGCTGATTTGGACTGTCAGACACCAAGTGAATTAACTGACTTGATGTGCTCAGGGTTGAATGAAAACATTGTTTTGAGACAGCATAGATATTCAGCAGGTTATGTCCAAGGAGATCTCTAGTCTAGTTGCCCAACAGCCAGATCCCATTCCAAATACTCAAAATGTCACCGCCAGCACATTTGAAACAGTTATTTTCCCTTTGATTAGATTAGAGCAGATTCCTGTCCTAATTTGTGTTTTTGCTTTCTGGCAACTTGAAAGCTAGTAACTCAAACCAGGCACATCAATTTTTTTAGGTTCCCCCAGGTAAGGTGGAGGAAGCAACCCTCATTCAGTACAATCTTCAATCAGTAACCAGTTTTCTCTCACTCTGAAATGCCTTTCACACTCTCATCTTTTTTTTTTTTCTTTTTTAATGCTTAGAACACCATACTATTAACACTTTGAAAACAAGGGAAACAGATTTGGACTCTGTCTACACTATTCCATCACAGTACTTATTTCTCATGCTTCACTTTATTTTCCTACCAAATACAATAAAGTAAGCAATCACACAGTTAAAACTCTATTACACACACCCAAGAGGTTATATTCAGCAAATGGCAAATTCCTAAAGTGACCAAGTTAGCCATTAATGCTCTACAGCCCATGACCATGCTCTTTCATTGTCTTCAGACCAAAGATAACATGAATCCCCCACATACGGAGGGGCACATTTATTGTTTCATCACTCTATGCAGGGCTATCTTCACCTCCTGGTTCTTGAGGCTGTAGATGAGGGGGTTTAACAAGAATGTAATCACACTGTACTGAATGGAGACCACTTGCTTCAACACAGAGCCCGAGAGAGGGGTCGTGTACCTAAATAAGGCTGTCCCATAGAACAGAAGCACCACAGTGAGGTGGGAGGAACATGTAGAGAAGGCTTTGCCTTGACCCCCAGAAGAAGGGATGCTTATGACGGCAGAGATTATTTTAGAATAAGAGAAAAGAATCGGGGGAAATGTCACAAATCCTAACAATGCACATGACCCAGCAATAAGGGCCTCATTGGCAGTAGGATCAGTGCAGGACAGAGGGAAGAGTGAAGGCAGCTCACAGCAGAAGTGAGGGATGACATTGGGGCCACAGAAACGTAAGTTGTAAGTGAAAAGACTGTTTGGCAGCGAGTTTAGGAACCCCACTGCCCAAGCTGCAGTTACCATCCCAACACACCAGAGGCCTCTTCACAATCATACTGTATAGCAGAGGGTGTCAGATGGCAGCCTAGCGGTCATAGGCCATGGCAGATAGCAGGCAGGCCTCTGTGCTCCCAGAGAGCAGAAGAAAGAAACTCTGGGCCATGCAGCCCCACACAGAGATAGTTTTCTTTTGAGTTAACAAGTTCTCCAGCATCTTGGGCATGGTTATTGAAGAAAGGGAGAGATCCAGAAATGACAGGTGACCTAGGAAGAAATACATGGGTGTCTTAAGGTGAGAATCAGTTCTGATCACCAGGATCATCACCAGATTCCCCATCGGGGTCAGGAGGTATATAACCAGGAACAATGCAAAAAGCATGTTCAGGATCTGAGGATTTCTGGAAAATCCCATGAGGACAAACTCAGTAATGATGGTGAGATTTTTCATGATTAGAGATGCCCTAAAACTTTCATGCATTGGAGAAGGAAATGGCAACCCACTCCAATATTCTTGCCTGGAGAATCCCAGGGACAGGGGAGCCTGGTGGGCTGCCGTCTATGGGGTCGCACAGAGTTGGAACAACTGAAGCGACTTAGCAGCAGCAGCAGCAAAAAGAAATATAATGCAGTTGAGTCATTCCAGGTGAATAGGACTGCCTCCCCTGTGAAAAATGTGACTTAACAGCTTAAAGGTATAAATAAAAACTATGAAGCCAAGGAGTTTCCCTCTGTCACACTAAGCACTCCCATCACTACTTCAACTCTGCAGGCATGCAGCCTTCCAAAGTCTATCCCTCAAAATTACTTCTTTAAAAGTCCATCTAGTCAAGGCTATGGTTTTTCCAGTAGTCATGTATGGATGTGAGAGTTGGACGGTGAAGAAAGCTGAGCACCACAGAATTGATACTTTTGAACTGTGGTGTTGGAGAAGACTCTTGAGAGTCCCTTGGACTGCAAGGAGATCCAGTCAATCCATCCTAAAGGAGATCAATCCTGGGTGTTCATTGGAAGGACTGATGTTGAAGCTGAAACTCCAATACTTTGGCCACCTCATGCGAAGAGTTGACTCATTGGAAAAGACCCTAATGCTGGGTAGGATTGGGGGCAGGAGGAGAAGGGGACGACAGAGGATGAGATGGTTGGATGGCATCACTGACTCGATGGACATGGGTGTGGGTAAACTCTGGGGGTTGGTAATGGACAGGGAGGCCTGGTGTGCTGCAATTCATGGGGTCGCAAAGAGTTGGACATGACTGAACGACTGAACTGAACTGAATCTTTAATACATGGTAAAGCTTCAAAGACCAGGTAAAGATGCTTAAGCCTGACTGAAATTTACTCCACTAAGGAGACAAAGTGGAAGATGGTATTCCAGGCAGAGGAAATGATGTGATCAAATACAAGGAGACATGTGCTAATAGTCCATGTCTGAGGAATTTCATCAGCTTGGTTTGGGTGGGTATAGGGTGATGGAAGGAGGCATGTAATGCCAAGCATGTGGGTCATATGATCAGATTGGTAGTTTAGAAATATTCACCCAAAGGACATGTGGAAGATGAGCAATGGAGCATATAGTCAGGGCAATGAACTCATCCATTCAGTACACACGTACTGAATACCTTCTGTGTGCCAGGCATGATTCTAGACTCCTAGGGTGCACCATTAAACACATCAGAGTTTACATTCCAGTCAGGAAAAACAGATAAGAAATAACAGGTGTAATAATAAATACGTATAATGTGTCAGAAGATGCTATGTGCCATTTAAAATAATAGATCAGGGAAAGGGAGATTGTTAATGGGATAGAGGAAGGCAGTGAGGTTTGCAATTTAAAACAAAGTAGTCAGGGAAGGATTGAGACAGTGTCACTTGAACAAAAATTTGAAGGAAGTGAGGTTGTAATCCATAAGAATATCTGCTGGAGGAGAATTGGGAGAGCATTGCACTAGCCCTGGCCTGAGATGCTAAGGGGTTAACAGAGGCTGCAGCAATGAGGGCAAATGAGAGGAGACACATTTGAAAGATATCACTGTGCTGTGCTTAGTCGTTCAGTCGTGTCTGACTCTTTGCAACCCCGTGGACTGTAGTCCGCCAGGCTCCTCTGTCTATGGGGATTCTCCAGGCAAGAATACTGGAGTGGGTTGCCATGCCCTCCTCCAGGGGATCTTCCCAACCCAGGGATCAAACCCAGGTCTCCCACATTGCAGGCAGATTCTTTACCAGCTGAGCTACCTGGGATGCCCGAAAGATACCATTAGTTGTATTCAAAAAGATTTCAAGAATTCCCTGGTGATCCAATGGTTAGGACTTGGCGCTTTCACTTTCAGGGCCCAGGTTTGATCCCTGGCACAGCCGAAAAAAACAAAACCCCAAAACACAAACAAAAAAGAATTTCATCATCAATTCAATGATAGGATAAAATAATAAAAAAAAATGATTCTCAGCTTTCTGTCTTTAGTGACTGAGAGGTCTCATTTATTAAAATAGGTGACCCAGGAAAAGCAGCATTTTGAGGGAAAGAGAATACTCAGTTTTGAATATGTTGTGTTTGATGAGCCCGTGAGACAGTGATGAGACACTCAGGAGGCATTTAGAGCTAGAGTCCTGAAGTTCAGGAAAATTATTTGGGCTGAATATATGAGTCAAAGAATCATTAACAAGCTTAGCCACTGAGAGCCCACTCATAAGAGAAGATGAGCTCTAGAACAGAGTTTCATATAACAGAGAAATTTAATGAAAAGAGAGGAAGAGAAACCCACAAAGGGTCCCTGCACTCACTCAGCGTGGTCAATCATGGATCTGTCTACTCTGGAGGGTCCACTGGAGGTCATGGAGCCCAGTGCCCTCTGTTTATAGGTGAGGAGACTGAGGCCCAAAGAGGGGAAGTGGCCTATAACCTCTCCTCCAGCTCCACCACTCACCAACCACCACCCTTTTTAGACTATGTAAGAAAGATTTTCCGAATCTCCCCCCACCCCTGCAGACTACCTTGGTCTTATTACCTTGCTTTGTCTTCACAGCACATGCCAGTATCTGGTGTTTTATAATACATTGATTATCAATTTTCTTTTCTACTGAAATGTAAACTCAAAGATCTGGTCTGTTTTGGTCAACACTCCATCTCTAGCACTTAAAAGAGTGCCAAGTGCCCAACATGTAAAAAGGGCTCAGTGTATTATGTGCTGAGTGACTGAATGAATTTGTTTCACATCTATCTAATTTTTGAGTAAGTTCTATGAAGACAGTGACTATGTCAGTATATTCATCATTATCTCTTCAGAGTTCAGCACAGTGCCCGGCACTTAGTAGGTATATAGTAAAGGTTTATAACATAAACATATAAAAATACCACAAAGCTAGATTTTACATAAGCTTGTTCTATTTCTAATGTACTACATACAGAAAGCATCAGTCACTCAGTTGTGTCCGACTCTTTGTGACCCCATGGACTATAGCCTGCCAGGCTCCTCTGTCCATGGGATTCTCCAGGCAAGAATACTGGAGTAGGTAGCCATTTCCTTCTCCAGGGAATCCTCCCAATCTAGGGATTGAACCCAGGTCTCTTGCATTGCAGGCAGATTCTTTGCCATCTGAGCCACCAGGTAAGCCTTATACTATATATAGGAGATCATAAAAATATTTTTGATTATTAAGTAAAACAATGAAATGAATAATCATATGATCCACAGGCAATCTGACTGGTGAGACCATAGGTTACACTGGCAGTGAGATGTCACATACACTCTGTGGCCTGGTTAGGAAGGAGCTCTTTGAAGGAAGGAGTTTTTTGAGGTCTCTGTGGCTTTCTTGAATGGATGGTAATGGGGCTGAACAGAGTCAGAGGACCTTGATGGGACTCTCAGCTACTCTGCAGGGAGTCAGACTTTGGGCAAGGAGGCAAATCTGAATCTGAATCTCTGTTTTCTCACTTGCATTACCTACCAAGGTTTACATGATGAACTATATAGAAATAGGCCTTAAAGTCTGGTCCTAATGCCAACAACTTTTGGTTTAATTTGTAACTTAGGATTCAGAGAGGACTGGTTACAGTGTTGGAAAAAATAAGGATAACAACACATCCTTAATGGAATAAAATTGATTGCAAAACAAAAGCAATTTACTAATGTATGAACACTATTTCAGACATGAACTAAATTAAGTAGCTCACGATCTTTAACAAGTCAATTGATTTTTCTTAGTTTAGTCTAAGCATACTGCTGGATACAGGAAGGTCTCCCCAATTTTTACCTAACACATTTTGTTTTTGTTGTCTCAATATTTTAAAATTTCCCTATTTCCATATCCCTCTATAGTATTTACCCTTTGAGATTCATCATCTAGCAATGAATGACTCCAGAAGCTTTCTGTGACCTGTCCATATGCAGGTTCTCTCTGCTCTGGTTTCTGCTGCTGCTAAGTCACTTCAGTCGTGTCCGACTCTGTGCGACCCCATAGACGGCAGCCCACCAGGCTCCCCCATCCCCGGGATTCTCCAGGCAAGAACACTGGAGTGGGTTGCCATTTCCTTCTCCAATGCATGAAAGTGAAAAGTGAAAGGGAAGTCGCTCAGTCATGTCCAACTCTTAGCGACCCCATGGACTGCAGCCTACAAGGCTCCTCCATCCATGGGATTTGCCAGGCAAGAGTACTGGAGTGGGTTGCCATTGCCTTCTAGCTGCTGCAATTCCTTGGACAAAATTTAAGTGGTGAAGGCATGACTAGCCTAAACTCCTAGGCATATACTAGAAAAATATATGGGAAACCTCTGCTCTATTTGTAAATTGAAGCCAGATGATGATACTGTTCTACATCTACTTAAATAGAAATTAACTACTTTAAATTCTAATATCCAGTTCTGGAAAGATTTGGTGAGTCATACATGACCTTATACCTTGTTCGTAATATTATATTCGGTACGATAATTTTGGCAATGTGAAATCTAAGTTCTCTCTTTTGGAAATTTATCTTAAATAATTCAAAGGAGAGGAATGACTATGTGTGAAAATTATATTCCAGGGTTATTTTCAAGACAGTAACTCAAGGATCAACCTAAAAGATCAAATAACTAGTGAATAGCTACTGTATTGTTGTAGAAACAAATGTAGAATATTATCTGATTAAAATGATAATTATAGGGGAGAGACAGAAACAGAAAATATTCATGATATCTAGTAAAAAGATCAGAATACCTGATTAGTATGAATTCATTAAATTATGTAAAAATATGCATATAATAGGGGCTTATGTAGAGTTAACAATGGAAAAATAAACAGCTGAGTGAGTGGACTATTGTCATGATTTTGCATTTTTAACAACATGGTTTTTATACTTTTAATGAAAAATATCTTTATGGGGGTAACAAGCAATCCACGTTCTACCCTTTTGTTTCAAACTCAGCAATTAATTAAGCCAAATTCCAACAAAATACATGCACCTCTTCCTCTTCCCACCCTATTTCTGCCTTTTATATTCTCAAACAAGATTGAGCTTGGTCTGAGAAGCCATTTCTTTAAGAAGGTGTCTTAGAGGCTCAGCTGGAGAATGCAAATGGCTCAAGTAGTTTGATTTTTCTATTAGTTATTCTGCCTTTTGTGTGTTCCCTACCAGATCTTTAATACCAAATTTTTGGTCTAGGAGACATGGCTGGAGGATCTTGTCTTGAGGCCAAAAGCTGAAGACTAGAGAAAGGTCCCTGGTAGAAAAGGAAAGAAAGGGAATTCCCTGGTCGGAAAACTAAGATTCCACATGCCTTGTGGCCAAAAAACGAAACAAAACAAAAAAGTATAAACAACAGAATCAATATTGTAACAAATTCAATAAAGATTTGTAAAATATACATATTTAAAAAAGGAAAGAAATAAGCTTTCTAAGGGAAGAGAATGTCTGGAAGTGAAGACAAGCAGAGCAGTGCTCTTGTGGAGCAGGAAACAAAGGATATCAAAGATGTTCTCTCTCCTCTTCTCATGCTAGTTCCAGACTTTGTGGTCTCCGTGAGCAAATCTCTGTAGCTACAAGCCATTTAGGCTTTCAGATAACAAAAACTTTCAAAACATTTTGTTTTGTAACAAGAATGAAAAGGAAAGTTACAGATTTTGCTTTGTTTCTGAAAAATTCTAAGGAGCTGTGCAATTTGGCTGTGCTTTCTACAGATTTGGTCTTGCTTGGAGATGGGGCCCTAAACTACAAAAAAGGGTTAGTCACTGTCGTATCCAGCTCTTTGCAACCCCATGGACTGTAGCCTGCCAGGCTCCTCTGTCCATAGGATTCTCCAGGCAAGAATACTGGAGAGGGTTGCCAGTTCCTTCTCCAGAGGATTTTCCCAACCCAGAGACCGAACCCAGGTCTCCCACATTGCAGGCAGATTCTTTACTGTCTGAGCCACCAGGGAAGCCTCTGAACTAAATGTCCTCTCAAATTACTTTCAGCTTAAGATTCTGGCATTTAGCTAGGAAATCTTCCATCAGAGACTATTCCAAACTCACTGTTACTACCCATAATTCAAAAATGTTCCACTCAGCTGCCCACCCAGAAATTATAGTTCCCTCATTCGTTCAATCTCAAAGGAATTATAAACTTCATTTTGTAAGTGAAGGGAAAGGACAGATTCTGGATTAATAAAGTGACAAATTACTCAACCTTGTAAATATTTCATCCCAGATCTGTCATGACCTGCTTCTGTGAATTTGGCAAGGCACTTTTTGCTTCTTCTTCTTCTTGAGCTCAGTTCCCCCTGCTGTGCAGTGAAAGGTCTGGAATAGTTGCCTAGTAAGATCCCTCACATCTGGTGGGTTGGGAAGGCCTGCGAAGGACTGTGGAGTCTCATTCTAACTTGGAGACCTGAGTCGTTCATTGCCTTCTGCGTCACTTTGAAAGATGAATGATGTGGGATGCTCAAAGAACTCAGTTACGTTCCAGGAAAAGCTGGTTTTCTTTCCCAACCAGTTGAAAACTGTGTTCAATGCAAATAGTCATCTTATGTTTAGTTTTGGATAAAGCCTAAAATGTTGGGATGCATGGGCTCTGGTTTGAGACAGTACCTATTAAGAAGTTTTAGCCGTCCTCCTTTTCCTCCTTCTTCCTCTTTTATCTCTTTTGGTTCTAAGGAGGGCTCCTGGCTAGTTTGTGTGATTTCTATCATTATCTCTAGTCTTTTTCTACTTGGTACCCATATGCCAGGCTGGTTCTTAAAGAGTGAGAGGAAGCAGTGACGGGGAGCTGGGAATTAATCTGTACTCACAGGAAAACAGCAGTAGTCAGTCATCTGGACCCCTGGCATTCCTGCCACTCTTGTGGGAGGGCTTGTAAACCATTTTGCTAGCCAGAGAGCAGCCTGGGGCTTCCCCAGGTTTGACAAAACTTGACCTTAATGTACACTTACAGGGATACATACTCCTACCCACACTCTCTCACATATATGCAAACAAATAAGTCTTACTTTGAGAATTCTATGAATTTTTTTTAGAATGCTTTTAGAATTCTAGAAACCTTACTTTTAGAATTCTTACTTTTATTCTCCACAGGATTCTATGGAGCATAAAGGATAACGTGGATCATTTTATTTCAACCTCCAACCTGATGCAAGAGTCCCACACAGCATCTCCCATTAAGTGGCCATTCACTTCTGTTTGAACTTCCTCAGGAACTCTATTCCATCAGCTTAAATTTCTTTGCCATAATCCTGCCCCAAATTTTGATATTACATTACCTATGTGACCCTTTCCACAAACACCTAAACAAGCTTTACTATCTCTTTTTAGAAACAAAGCAAAATCAAAAGCAAGAAGCAGAAACAAAAAAACCCCTTGACTTTCCTTAAACCTACTGCTCCATTTTCTCAATCTCCTTCACAGCAAAACTTCTCAACAAAGTTATCTATGGTTGCTCTTTGTACTTTTCCACTTGTCATTCTGTCCTCATCTTATTCCAGCTAGCTGTGTAACTTCTCTTGTCAATATTGCCAACAACTTCCAAAGTCAATGTTGCAAAATCCAATGGTAACTTTTCTGTTTTCTTCTTATTGAATTTTCAATGGCATCCAACACAACTGACCTATCTATCCTCCTTGTAGAATTCTCTTTCCTGGGATTTTGTGACACAAAGATTCCTGATTTTGTTTCTTGCTTAATGGCTGCTACTCCTGTTTCTCTTGTTGGGTCATTGTCAACTTGAACTATAAACGCTGGAGTGCTCCAGAGCTAATTCCCAGAACCTCCTCTTCCTTTCATTTTCCTTAGATGTTCTGTGCGAATCTTATATCTCAAAATACCACATATACCCCAAATATTAGCCCTGATATCTCCCTAGAGCATCAACTTGACATTCAACTTGACATACATACAACTTGACATTCCACTTTGATGTCTAATAAGCATTGTAAGAAGTTTAGCCAAAATGCAACAAACAACCAGCCAAACTAATAAAAATCAAATCCTTAATCTTCACCCTCCTAATGTGCAATTCTCCCAGTCATGCTTATTTCAGTAAATGATGCTACCATCTACCCACTTGCTCAATTGAAAATCTAAGACTTATCCAAGATGACTGCAGTGAGGTAGGAAGTACAGATGAAGAAATCCTCACTCCTGCTTTGTGATGAAGCTGATGCTCAGAATGGTGCACACAATGTGGGCATAGAAAGGAGGACAGTTCCAAGGTTACACGTGACATAAGACCAGTCCAGGGAAGTTAAAACTTGTGGAGACATCAGAGCAGGCCAGAGGGAAGAGAGAGGGCAGCTCGCAACTGAAGTGAGCGATAGTGTGGGTCTCACAAAACTAAATTGACAGTTCCAAAGATACTGATGCAATCATCTGGAAAGCCCAGGCCCCATAAGGCCAACAGCAGCCCCACATAGAGCTGGTTTCTCATCACCTGACTCAATAACAGAGAATGACAAATGTCAACATAGTGGTCCTGGGCCATTGCTAACAGCAGGAAGGATTCAATGCCCTCAGAGGCAAATACAAATGTGGGCCACAACCTGCTACTAAGACTGCCTTCTTTTCAGACAAGAGATTTTCCAGAAACTTGGGCACTGAGACTGAGAAGTAGCAGATGTCCAGGAAGGAGACATAGGTAAATGGAAATGGTAATCAGCATTGATTGTCAGCAGCATCACAGGATCCTTCATCAGGGTTAGGAAGTAAATCTCCAGGAACAGCGTAAGAGCACAGCCTGTATGTAGGGGTCAGCAGATAGCCCGAGGACAATGAACTGGGTAATGGCGTTGCATTTCTCCACAGTCAAAAAGAGGACACTTCCCCTTGGAAAAAAATTAGTGTTTCAAAAAACTAATTTTTTCACCTATTTCCTCTGGGTCTTAAATCCTTCCTCTATACACATTATTTCTTGACTCTGGGATCCATGTTCAAGTTTTCAACCATCTTCACTAACTCTCTATACTCAGTAGTATCTTTGATTTTCTTATATTTTACACCCCCAACCCTAGATCAATCTGATGCTGTTCAGTCTTTAATAAAATATTTAGATGGATATAGAACGAAATAGCTAACGTGGGTTGAATGACTGAATTTTTTGCAAAAGGAAATGTCAGTGGGATCCAGAGAGAGAGTGGAGGAGTTTATCTTGGGAATAGGGAGGCCTGATCCATTGTAAAAGGAAGGAAAGCAAAGGAGGTGAAAGATACAGGGAAGTGTTTGTGTCTGGAAGGGAAGCAATGCTATGGACTATAGACTGCCAGGCTCTTCTGCCCATGGAATTTTCCAGACAACAATACTGGAGTCAGTTGCCATGCCCTTCTCCTGGGGATCCTCCCATCGTGGGGATCTTCCTGACCCAGGGACCCTACTTGCATCTCTTGCATCTCCTGCATTGTCAGGCAGGTTCTTTACCACTAGCACCACCTGGAAGGCCCTCAGAAGGGAAGGGAGTTTCTTATTTATAGCCTCTGTGTTATCAAGAGGTAAAAGGTAAAGCCATCAGTGGATGTGCAAGGAGGAGACTGATGTTCAAATAACTACTTTGGATTAGTTGCAGAGGTGAAGTCTAGTCCAGATTTTTGGCTATAAATTCGAGTCCAGTGATCACTCTTATGTGATTTTTCTCCTGTTTGGTATATGTGGAGCATAAGTCATTGCATTTATCTCAGACATGTAAAGTAATGATAGGAGAGATGGTTTATAGAATTAAGAAACTGCCCAAGGTGATTAAATGAATGAATCTTGCCTGGTTCATGAGAGAAGTAAAGATATGAGTGGCATGAGAATGAAAATGTGGTCAGAATAAAGGATTAGTGTTCTCAATGCATGTGAATAATGGTTGGTTTAGGAACATTAAATTAAATGAATCAGATAGAGAGGTGACTGTGGTAGGAGAGTGTTTGAAATTGAGATTTCTGAAGGTACTGGCTGAATGTGTGAAGGAAAAATCCATGGAGGGAGGGACACAAGGTAATCACAGACTTGGTACAATTTTAATTAAGATGAGAATTTGGGTTTTTCTTTTCCCCTTTCTCCTAAATGTCACATGTTAAAATGTTTTAAAATATGTAAAAGTTTTAAAAATGTAAAAAGCAGAGCACAAGGAAGGTAGCCCTGAGATGCTGCTGTGGGAAGGCACCCGTCTCAATGGGTCACGATTGCTTCTTCCCCTCTTGTTGTTCAGTCGCTAAGTCATGTCTGACCCTTTGCGACCTTGTGGACTGTAGCCTGCCAGACTCCTCTGTCGGTGGAATTCTTCAGGCAAGAATACTGGAGTGGGTAGCCATTCCCTTTCCCAGGGGATCTTCCCGACCCAGGGATGGAACCCAGGTCTCCCATGTTGCAGACAGATTCTTTACCGTCTAAGCCACAAGGGATAATGATTACTATTTCCCCTCTACAAATACATAATTAAGCTCTGTTTAAGAGTGCTATATTCAGGCCTTGTTACTTTCAGTGTTCTCAGTTAGCTAACTTATGCTATCCTAGAAAATGCCCAAATTCACTTGCTCTGACCTGACACTGATATACAAACTCAGCATCAGTATCACTATTCAAAGTTGCTGGCTCAGTCAGCTAGTTCATTCTGGCCTTCCTGTCTTGTGGCTGATGAAATCAATTATTTAAGCAAGATTGAGACTTTCTTCCTATTATTTCCTTCCTTAGCAATCAAACCTTTGTTAGATACCATGTCCAAACAAACCTATGAACATAATCAAATGAAGCAATAAGTAGACAAGTTGGCAGAATTCATTCAGATTCAGTGACAAAGATGTTTAATTGGCTTGTAAAATATGCACTGAGAACTGCCAGGAAAGAGTGGGCACAGTGTACTGTTTATATTTTTTATTTTCTGTATAATGTGATGTTTTGACATCTTAAACTTTCTGGCAGGGGAGAGTCTGCCTCTCACCAGGGGTAGCTAATTCTTAAAGATAGCAAAGGAATTAGTAGGGAGAAGACCTTTAAAATACACACTAACCAATTTAGAGCCATATCTCCTCTATGTAGCTCTTATACACCAGGAAACAATATTTATCTGCCTTTATAATCCCAGAGCCAGGTGCCAGCCTATTAGGAACCACCCCTATAAGCACTTCCCTGGTGGTTCAGATGGTAAAGCGTCTGCCTACAATGCGGGAGATCTGGGTTCAATCCCTGGGTCGGAAAGATCTCCTGGAGAAGGAAATGGCAACCCACTCCAGTATTTTTGCCTGGAAAATCCCATAGACGGAGGACCCTGGTAGGCTACAGTCCATGGGGTCACAAAGAGTCGGACACGACTGAGCGATTTCACTTCACTTCCTATAAGCATAGAACCTGCCGAAATTATTCAACCAATCCAATCCCATACTTTTTACCCTGCCCTGCCTTGCCTTTCCAGTGAAAACCCAGTAAAGACTCTAGGCCATGCTCTCTCTCTGTCCCCTTCTGCTCCTCACCAATGCTGGTGCTTCCCCACATGGCCCTATGTGGTGTGCCATGCCAACTGTTTCTAGTACCTGTCAGTAAAATAGATATTGTTTTCTTGAACCTCTCCTGTGATTCCTCCTACTGCCTGAGACATACCTAGGGTCAAGTCATCAAGTTTCTTATTAGCTCTGTTTCTCATTAGCCGTATGATTTTTGGAAAGTCTTTAAGTCTTGTTTATCTCTATTTTCTGATCCATAAAATGGCCTATAATAATATCTCTCTTACATGGTTTTAAGAAGTTATTTATATAACTTATGTGCAGTGCTCAGCATACATTGGTTATAATTAAGCTTCTTTGTTATTCATTGCCTTATCTTTAATCTCTCAATATTCTCAAGGACAGAAGAGTTCATTTTAAAGGCAGATCCGAACATGTTAGTAAACAGAGAAATAAAAACCAGATCAAAGAGGGAGAGATGGAGATGAATGATCTCACTGTAAGAAATGAGCCTCAGGAAAGCTCAAAGGCAAAGCACGGAGCAGGGAGGACATGAAGAGGAAGAATGGTGATAAGTGACTTGAGGGAGACCTAGCTCTCCTCTTACCCAGTGAAGGCCCTTTACATGCTCTCACCTGTTCACAGAATGTGTCAATAAACCATGCAGGAAGAAAAGATCAACAATTGTTTTCTCTGAAGAAAAGCTTTTGTCTGTCTACATGCCAGTATTAGAGAAAATAAAAGTACATTAGTGCATGTGCCGGGAGTCTTTCTGGCTAAGATTTCAAAATTCTTCAGGTTCTTATTAATATAAACTTGGGCTGCTCTGAATTCTAAGAAAAGTACATAGAAATAAAATTTTGAAAAGTTCTGATTCTCAGCATATAAATATTTGAGTGACTACTCAGACCATTTCAAAGCCAGTTACACAGTTGCTTTTCACTATTTTCTCTTATTGTTCTACTTTCCCAAGGGTATTATTCAAATAAAGCCCTGTCAGATCTAAAACATTCAGAAGAATGCCTAAATTTAAATAGCCAGTGGATGGGCAACTGATCATGCAAGCCCAGGATACAGCTGAGTTGATTCCTTGGACTCCCTGAAGTTCAACCAGTAGCAAATTTTTGATCTCTTTGTCTTAGAAGTTTCCTTATGTGCATGTATATATATATGAACAAATACAGTCTTAATGCTTCCCTCAGCTTGACTAAACTTCAAATAGGTTTATTCCTGAGTCTAGGTTCCTGATCTTCCTTTTCTTAAAAATATTTGCTTTAAAAAACTTGAAATTGTAAATTCTCTGCTTCTTTAGGATGGGTGTAAATCTCCCAGCCTCTCACCTGTCTTTCTCAACGTCCTGGGAGCTATCTCTTTGAAATGCAAACACTGAAGAAGATAACACCTATCTCTTAGTCCCTGTGGGAGGACAGAAGCCCAATTTACATAAACAATAATTAGTAAATTTGAAAAACAGAGAAAAACATTTGCAAACCCAGGAATAACTCAGTGAGCCTGACATCCCATTGACTGACCATAAGGAACATACATACATACACACATGCTCTACTGAGTCATAGTAGCTAACATTCCCCCCTCCCTGAAAAAGGCTTATTTATGCATCCCATCACAAATAGCATAGGATAATATACATATCTCAAAAGTGCAGAACTTGTTCCACTAATTTTATCATATGGCCAAAATGAGTAAAGTGACGTGTACCTTCTCTATGGGCAAATGGGGAAGAAGAGAAAGGTGGGATTGAGCTGCTTCTTCCAAACTCACCAATCCAGTAACAACTTGCCCTCTGACGGGGTTGGAAAGACTTTTTGAGTGTTAGATAGTGTTTTAGGTTGGGTTCCCAAGAACTGGAGCCTGAGAAGTCTGTTCATATGTATAAAATTTAAAGGAGAAAGCTCTCAGGAGAAATTAGTAAGGAAGTGGGGGAATCTGTTATATCCAGTATAGGGAAAGATTTGTGTAAGATTCTGGTTTCAGGCAAAGTGTAGCAGCTGTATTCTAAGATGAAATCCACTGGGACTTCTGAACTTTAGAAGCTGATTTAATCTCTCAGAGGCTCCACTGTTGAATACTGTAAGGAGTTAACAGAACCCCTAAGATTATCAGAGCATCAGCCAAACACCTAAAATATTATTAGAAGGATCTATTGTGCTAGCACCAGGTAAGTTATTTCAAGCAAACTGAATGAACTCATTTGTCAGTGAGAACTACATTACCATTATTGAAGACCATAGCAGAGACATACAGGAGCCTGAGAGAAGAGGAACAGACCGAGGAAATTTTGGTTTTAGCATAACCAGAATGCCACGCACTCTTTCTAGTTGCCTGAAAGACATGCCTTATTAACTAAAACAAAAATAAGAAAAGCAATCTGTCAAGAAGTTATTTTGGCTCTAAGTTTTGCCATATTTGCTAGGCCAAAGCTATATATAAACATGGACACATCTCTCAGAAAGTGCTATTTAAGATACGGCTGTCTTACAAAGTATAAATATTTGCAGTCGTGGTAGTCCCAGTCCCTGGGACAGTTACTCAAGTAAGGTACTTTCTTTGCTCCCAGAGTATTTAAATTATTTTAATTTCTATTTTCTTCTAGTATTTGTTTCTGACATCACATGTTAGATCAAAGTGGGCTCTGTCAGGACAGCCTGTACCTCAATGGTAAGAAGGGAAAACCTGAGGAGTTACAAGTCAAGGCACCACAACACCTGCTTTATCTTTTGTTTATTAATAAAGCATTCTTAGGATAAAGAGTGAGCCATGTAATTTGGACAAATTACCATTTTTAAAAATTTGTTTATTTTAATTGGAGCCTAATTACTTTACAATATTGTAATGGTTTTTGCCATACATTGACATGAATCAGCCTTGGATGTACATGTGTCCCCCCATCCCAAACCCCTCTTCCCCCTCCCTCCCCATCCCATCCCTCAGGGTTGTCCCAGTGCACCGGCTTTGAGTGCCCTGTTTCAGGCATCAAACTTGGACTGATGATCTATTTCGCATATGGTAATATACATGTTTCAGTGCTATTCTCTCAAATCATCCCACCCTCGCCTTCTCCCACAGAGTCCAAAAGTCTGTTCTTTACATCTGTGTCTCTTTTGCTGTCTTGCATATGGGGTCATCATTACCATCTTTCTAAATTCCATATATATGCGTTAATATACTGTATTGGTGTTTTCTGACTTACTTCCTCTGTATAATAGGCTCCAGTTTTATCCACCTCATTAGAACTGTACAGAGTAATTTCACCGCCCATTGATCTCTCCCTTACCCCAGCCCCAGGTAATCACTGGTCTTTATACTGTCTCCACAGTTTTGCCTTTTCCTGAATGCTATACAGTTGGAATCAAAGAATGTAGTCTTTCCAGTTTGGCTTTGTTCACTTTGTAATATGCATTCACGGTTTCTTCATGTCTTCTCATGTATTTTAGTATTGAATTTTAGTATTGAATAATATTCAATTTATTTTTATTGTTAGTATTTTTAGTATTGAATAATATTCCATTGTTTGGATGTACCACAATTCATTCATTCAGTCAAGAGGGATATCTTGATTACTTCCAAATTTCAGGAATTATTAATAAAGCTGCTATATCCATCCATGTGCAGGCTTTTGTGTGGATATAAGTATTTAACTCCTTTGAGTAAACACCAAGGAGCATAGTTATTTGATTGTGGTAAGAGGATTTTTAGTTTTGTAAGAAATATCAAATTGTCTTCCAAAGTGACATCCCATTTAAATTCCCACCAGCAGTGAATGAGAATACCTAGAGTGCCACATTTCAACCAGTATTGGTTTTGTCAGTATTTTAGATTTTGCCAATTCTAAAGGGTGTGCAGTGGTTTCTCAGTTTTAGGTTGCATTTCCCTGATGACATATGATGAATAAAACTTTATTATATGCTTATTTTCTATCCGTATGTCTTCTTTACAAGGTGTCAAAGTATTTGGCCAATTTTTTAATTAGTTTTTTATTGCTGAGATACAGGGGTTCTTTTTTGGTCACACCAATTGACACATAGGGCCTTAGTTTCCCAGTCAGGAATCAAACCTGCATCTCCTGTACTAGAACTGTGGAGTGTTAACCACTGGACCACCAGGGAAGTCCTATAGGGCTTCTTTTATTTTGGATAACAGTACTTTATCTGATGTATCTTCTGAAAATATTTTCTCCCAGTCTGTGACTTGTCTTCTCATTTTCTTGACCTTGCTCACAGAGCATAAATTTTTAATTTCGGTGAAGTCTGGTTTCTCAATTATTTCGCACATTAACCCTGTCTTTGATGCACTTAAAAGTCATAGCAATATCTAAGGTCTTCTAGATTTTCTCCTGTGTTAAATTCCAGGACTTTCATAGTTTGCAATTTATACTTAGTTCTGAGTTCCATTTTGAGTTATTTTTTGTGAAGGGTATAAGGTCTGTGTTTAGATTCTTCTTTTCACAGGTGGAGGTACAGTTGTTCCAGGGCCATTTGTTGAAAGGACTGTATTTGCTCCATCCTATTACCTTTGCTCCTTTGAAAAGATCAATTACTATAGGTACGAAGGTCCATTCCTGGGCCTTTTGTCCTACTACACTAATTGATTTCTCTGTTCTTTCACCAGTACCACACTGTCTTGATTGCTATAGCTTTATAGTCCGTCTTGAAGTCAGGTAGTGATGGTTCTCCAACTTTGTTCTTCAGTATTGTGGTTTTATTCTAGGTCTTTTGCCTTTCTATGCCAACTTGAGAATCATTTTGTCAATATCTACAAAATAACCTTCTGGAGTTATGATTGGAATTGCACTAAATCCATTTATCAAGTTGGGAAGTACTGACATTTTGATAATATTGAGTCTTTCTATCAGTGAACATGTAAAGTCACTACATTTATTTACTTTGACTGTGTTCATGAGTTTTGTCATTTTTATCATACAGATCTTGTACACATTTTGTTAGATTTCTTGTTGCTCTTCAGTTGCTAACTCATGTCTGACTCTTTGTGACTCCCATATATGACTCCCATATATGAGACTGTATGACAGGCTCCTCTGTCCTTCACTGTCTCCTAGAGTCTGCTCAAGTTCATGTTCATTGAGTCAATGATGCTATCTAACCATCTCATCCTCTGCCTCCCACTTCTCTTTTTGCCTTCAAACATTCCCAGCATCAGAGTCTTTTCCAGTGAGTTGGGTATTTCCATCAGGTAGCCAAAGCATTGGAGCTTCAGTTTCAGTCATTCCAATGAATATGCAGGGTTGATTTCCTTTAGGAATGACTGGGTTGATCTCCTTGCTGTCCAAGGGACTCTCAAGAGTCTTCTCCAGCACCACAATTTGAAAGTATCAATTCTTTGGCACTCAGCCTTCTTTATGGTTCAACACTCACATCCATACATGACTACTGGAAAAACCATAGCCTTGACTATATGGACCTTAGTTTGCAACATGATATCTCTGCTTTTTAATATGCAGTCTAGGTTTGTCACAGCTTTTCTTCCAAGGAGCAAGCATCTTTTAGTTTCAGGACTATAGTTCACCATCCACAGTGATTTTGGAGCCCAAGAAAAGAAAATCTGTCACTGCCTCCACTTTTTCCCCATTTATTTCTCATGAAGTGACGGGACCAGATGCCATGATCTTAGTTTCTTTAATGCTGAGTTTTAAGCTAGCTTTTTCACTCTCCTCTTTCACCCCCATCAAGAGGCTCTTTAGTTCTTTTGCACTTTCTGCCATTAGAATGGTGTTATCTGCATATTTAAAGTTTGCATATCTTGATTCCACTTTGCAATTCATTCAGCCTGGCATTTCAAATGATGTACTCTGTATGTAAGCTAAATAAGCAACGTGACAGTGTACAGCCTTGTCTACACTTTTGAACCAGTCAGTTCAAAATTTTGAACCAGTTTCCCAATTTTGAACCAGTCAGTTTGTTTCATGTCTGGTTCTAACTGTTGCTTCTTGACCCGCATACAGGTTACTCAGGAGACAGGTAAGGTCCTCTGGTACTCCCATCTCTTTAAGAATTTTCCACAGTTTGTGTGATCCACACAGTCAAAGGCTTTAGCATAATCAATGAAGCAGAGATAGATACTTTTCTGGAACTCCCTTGCTTTCTCTACGATCTAATAAATGTCAACAATTTGACCTCTGGTTCCTCTGTCTTTTCTAAACCCATCTTGTACATCTGGAAGTTCTCGGTTCATGTACTGCTGAAGACAAGATTGAAGGATTTTGAGCATAACTTGACTAGCATGCGAAATGAGTGCAATCATACAATAGTTTGAATATTCTTTGGCACTGCCCTTCTTTGGGATTAGAATGAAAACTAGCCTCTTCCAGTTCTGCGGCCACTGCTGAATTTTCCAAATTTGCTGGCATATTGAGTGCAGCACTTTCACAGCATCATCTTTTAGGATTTTAAATAACTCAGCTGGAATTCCATCATCTTTACTAGTTTTGTTCATAGTAATGCTTCCTAAAGCCCACTTGACTTTACACTCCAGAATGTCTGGCTCTAGGTAAGTAACTATATCAACATGGTTATCTGGTCATTAAGACCTTTTTTAGTTCTGTGTATTCTTCTGTGTATTCCTGCCACCTCTTCTTAATCTCTTCTGCTTTCGTTTGGTCCCTACAGTTTCTCACCTTTATCATGCCTATCATTGCATGAAATTTTTCTTTGATATCTCTAATTTTCTTGAAGAGATTTTTAGTCTATCCCATTCTACCATTCTAAGAAAAGTTATGAACAACCTAGACAGTTTATTAAAAAGCAGAGACATTACTTTGCCAACAAAGGTCCATCTAGTCAAAGCTATGGTTTTTCCAGTAGTCATGTATGGATGTGAGAGTTGGACTATGAAGAAAGCTGAGCACTGAAGAATTGATGCTTTTGAACTGTGGCGTTGGAGAAGACTCTGAGAGTCTGTTGGACTGCAAGGAGATCCAACCAGTCCACCCTAAAGGAAATCAATCCTGAATATTCATTGGAAGGACTGAAGCTGAAGCTCCAATACTTTGGCCACCTGATGCAAAGAGCTGACTCACTGGAAAAGGCCCTGATGCTGGGAAAGATTGAGGGCGGGAGGAAGAGTGGACGACAGAGGATGAGGTGGATGGATGGCATCACTGACTCAATGGATATGAGTTTCAACAAGCTCCAGGAGTTGGTGAAGGACAGGGAAGCCAGGCGTGCTGCAGTCCATGGGGTCACAGAGTCGGACATGACTGAGTGACTGAACAATATGACAAAATAAATAGACAAGTAATAAGTCATCAATATTAGCAATATAGGTTACAAATTATTAGTAATTACATGGACAAAATATCGGACAATTTTGTCCAATGAACAAAATATTGGACAAAATATTGCTAATAGACAAACACAAAAGAGAAACAGGAAAATATGTGAATGAGAAACTTACAGGAGAGTAAATCCAAATGGTTAAAAAAATATATGAAAAACAGTAACACTCACTGGTAGTAAGGAAAATGTAAAATCAGCTAAACAAACATACCACTTTGTACCCAGCTGAAGGCAGAAAGTTTTTTTAAAAGGTTTTTTACACTCGTTTATTTTTTAATTGAAGGGTAAATGCCTTACAGAATTTTATTGTTTCCTGCCAAACATCAACATGAATCAGCTACAGGTATACAAATGTCCTCTCCCTCTTGAACTTCCCTCCCATATTTCTTAAACTGAAGTACTGATTTACAGTGTTGTGTAAATTACTGCAGTGCAACAAATGAGTCAGTTACATTTTTTCATAAGCTTTAAATGATCTGTAACAACTGTTTCTGGAGAGAGGAAAATCACACCTATTCACTACTTAGGATGTGTGAACATTCCAGAGAGCAATCTAGCAACATATATTCAAATTGAAATACCTATCCATTTTGATTTTAGAATCTCATTCCTGGGAATCACTCCCATATAAATAGAAGCATCCAAAATTTAAGGCTTTACATACAAATATGTTTATTGAGATATTCATTGCCAAAATCTGTAAGCAAATGTAATGCCCAAATAAAAGATAGTTGTATAGATTATGACACATCCTTACCATGGACTATTAGGCTACAATTTGAAAGACTAAATTAGAACTAAACACTTTGACCTAGATTACTATGCCAATAGTACTGTTGAATGAGAAAAACAAGACAAAACCTACATATTTAAAGGGATATATTTAAACCTATATATTTAAAAAACAGAATGTCCATGTGTGTGTAGAAATGAATGTATATGTAAAAATGAATATATCTATGTGTGTGTGTGTGTGTATATATATATGAGCACTTACATATAATTATATGAGCATGCTGAAAATTATGAAACAAAATACATTCAGTTAACATGGGTTTGTGGAAAAGGAGGTGATGTGATTGGATGGAAAACAGAAATTGGAGAAAAGGGACGTAAGTAAAAAAGAAAAAAATAAGACTGGAGCACCATGAAGTTTTATACGTCCAATAATCTCACAAAATTATATATGTGTCTTTATTTGTATAAAGATATAAAAACTAATTTAAAAATGTCAAGTCCACACTCCTTGGCTGAACATACTTAAAATAATGTTCCACAAATTATCTCTGTATTTTTGAGATAGAAATTAATGGGTTATTATTTGGCTTCCCTGGTGGCTCAGACAGTAAAGAATCCACCTGCGATGTGGGAGACCTGGATTCAATCCCTGGGTCGGGAAGACCCCCTGGAGGAGAGCATGGCAACCCACTCCAGTATTCTTGCCTGGAGAATCCCTATGGACAGAGGAGCCTGGCGGGCTATAGCCCATGGGGTAGCACAGAGTCAGACACGACTGAGCGACTAAGCACAGTACAGCACATTTCTAGTTTAAATTCAAATCTAATTATCTTTTCTGATTCTGCATTTCAGTCCAAGTCATGTTAATTTTTCACGCTGGAAACTAACAGGGAAACAAGAGAGGATGGACATGAGAAGAATCATGAGTTTTTTCCCATCAAGTATGGAAGAGCTTGGGTGAGGAAGAGCACCGTGGGGGTCATTTTGAGTGGTTTGGAGGTTTGATATGCTGAGTCCTCAAATCCTCCCTGGTATAACTGTTCAACTCTTGATCAGTTCTATACATAACCCAGGATGACAGTTCATTCTCATAGGGCTGGAATTCAGCAAGCCAGAGATCAACCTCTGAGTTTGGCTTTAGGTCATCTCTGAGCCACAAGCAGTAATGTCAGAATTTCCAGATTTCAACTTGTCTTGCTTGAAATTATCCTCAGTTCTTAATATTTTTATCCCTTCCATATTGGATGACAGGAGCAGCTTCTTAATCACTATAGTTTTATTCTCAGTGGGTATGTGATTTTAGGTGATCACAGGTGGTGAGTATACATTTGCCATTGAATAGTGTGGTATGTATGTTCCCACCAAAATATAAGCTTTGCTGTATTTTATACTTGATGTATATTAATTAATCCAAAAATCCACTGGGGGTCACATGAAGAACATAATTCAATTTTTAGTGCCAATTTGAATAGCAATTTGACTTGTTTCCCACCAATATAATTTGAATTCTGATCATACTAATAAAGAAAAGGTGGCTCATGGGTAAAGAATTCACCTGCCAAAGCAGGAAGTGAAAGAGACACAAATTCGATCCCTGGGTCAGGAAGATCGATCCCATGGTCAGAAACAGCAACCAACTCCAGTATTCTTGCTTAGAGAATCACATGGACAGAGGAGCCTGGCAGGCTACAGCCCATGGGGTCACAAAGAGTCAGACATGACTGAGCATGTAATAAAGAAAAGGATGTTTTGCAAAGTATCAGACTCAAAAAAAGGTTTGTGAAAATGGACTCTGGATTCAGACCTACTGGTTTGAAGTTCCGCTTCTCCTTACCTGTAGGCAACTTTCCTGGTTCTTGGGTATTTATTTGTAAAACAGGAGTAACAGCACTTAGTTCATACAAGGTTGTTGAGATGAGGATTACATGTATAAAACATTTAAGATAAGGGTCTTTATTAAAAGGTTGCTGTTGTTATTTTGTTTATTGAAAACCCTCCTAGGAGGAAGCCCAGTAGGCATGGAATCACTGGAGATCTCAGTAGCAGGAGGGCCTGGGCATCTCCTGTTAGGAGGCACTGGCCTTTCATGGGTCACATGATCTCCTTGTAGTGAGTGTGGGGACAGGTGGCACATGGAGAGCCCACCAGGCTACACAGAGGGGGGAAATGTTAATTTCCTTAAGAGAGTGGTGTTCAGTGACTGGAAGAAGGGTGAAAGCATACTGGGCAGGCAAAAATAACAGATGTTCTCTACAACATAAATATATAAACAATGCCTTGGAAAATTACGTGACTCATTTCTCATCCTCTGAAGAAGTCTGACCATTAATCCTCCTTTGAATAGAGCTTGCTGTCTTCTTAAGCACGTATTAAGATGCTGACACATACATAGCTTTTAACATCTGGCATGATGGTCAATCCCTTGTTTCTGAGAACACTACTTTCAAGCTTCATTCAGACCACTATTTTATCAGTGAATGGAAGTGACCCTCATTCTGTAATGCATGTAGTGAAGGATTTAAGAACACTTCTAATAAAGATATTTCTAAGAATACTAATATTCTTATTATTGGCCACCTGATGTGAAGAACTGACTCATTTGAAAAGACCCTGATGCTGGGAAAGATTGAAGGCAGAAGGAGAAGGGGATGAGAGAGGATGAGATGGTTGGATGGCATCACCAACTCTATGGACATGAGTTTGAGCAAGCTCCAGGAGTTGGTGATGGACAGGGAAGCCTGGCGTGCTGCAGTCCACGGGGTCGCAAAGAGTCAGACATGACTGAGTGACTGAACTGAACTGAAGAATACTAAAAAAAACACCCTTAATTTCCAATTACATATCTTGTTAAAAATAGTTTAGCTTCTCCATGGTCTTGTTTCTCTGGTTCTCTATGTGAAGAAGCTACCATATCCTCTCAACATTCTTCTCACAGCTGCCTTCACCTCCTTGTTCTGCAGGCTATAGATGAGAGGATTCAGCATGGGAGTGATCACGCTGTACTGTAAAGGGAATATCATCTCTAGGAGGGGACCTGAGGTCGGCAACAGATAGCTTAGGAAACCTGAGCCATAAAACAAAATCACAGTAGTGAGGTGGGAGGAGCAAGTAGAGAAGGCTTTACTTCTGCCTGAGGTGGAGCTGATGCTCAAGATGGTGGAGACAATACAGGTATAAGAGAAGAAGATGAAGATGAAGGTTCCAAAGAAATGTAAGAATGAAGAGCAGAGCAGGAGTGTGAAATTGGTGGAGGTATCAGAGCAAGACAGAGGGAAGAGAGAAGACAGCTCGCAGCTGAAGTGGGGAATAGTTTGGTCCTCACAATAGTCTAAATTGACAGCCAGGAGGATGTTGATGAGAGCATCCACAAAGGCCAGGCCCCAGGAGCCCCACACCAGCCCAACACAGAGCTGGGTGTTCATCACCTGGCCGTAAAGCAGAGGTGAGCTGATGGCTACGTAGCGGTCATAGGCCATCACAGCCAGCAGACAGGCCTCAGTGCCCCCGGTGGTAAACACAAAGAAGGCCTGAGCCAGGCAGCTCTCTACAAAGATGGTTTTACTTTCAGAAAGTAGATTTTCCAGCATCTTGGGGACTGTGACGGATGAGTGGCAGAGATCCAGAAAGGAGAGTTGTCCCAAAAAGAAGTACATGGGCATGTGGAGGTGGGGATCAACCCTGATAACCAGCAGCACCACCAGGTTCCCCATCAAGGTCAGGAGGTAAATCACCAGAAACAATGTGAAGAGGAGAATCTGGGTCTGAGGGTCAGCAGAAAAACCGAGGAGGATAAACTCACTGAATATGCTGTGGTTTCCCATAGTGATAAGATTTATCCTAAGAATCCAAGAAAGAAAGACATTAAAACTCCCTTTGTGCCTCCCAGTTACCACAC
Source organism: Okapia johnstoni (assembly GCA_024291935.2). Classification (NCBI taxonomy): domain Eukaryota; kingdom Metazoa; phylum Chordata; class Mammalia; order Artiodactyla; family Giraffidae; genus Okapia; species Okapia johnstoni. Next base: position 120,970,442 of record CM044307.1, on the reverse strand, counting down.
GGCCTTAGCCCTCTTGTTCACTTACATCATTTCACAATTGTACTGGAAACCATGTTCACATATTCCTAAGCTAACTTCCTAATCATCATGATAACTTTGATACTGCTGGATGGCAACCCACCATCCCTCTATCAAATCCCTATGTAAATTTGTGGACCCTTGTCTTACATCTCTGGAAGTTTCTTTAAGATGGTATTAATATAAAGAACATTTTGTATAGTCAATGGGAATAGAGAGAGAATTTTTGATGCAGCAGAGAAAGACATAAACAGCAAAAGTGTAGTCTTTTTAAAAGGGAAAAGGAATCAGATCCAGGCAGGACAGGTGGAGTTTTCTCCATAATTAGGAAGACAGGCACTTTATCTTTTGTAAACAGGAGGGAAGGTAGAGTGAGTGGGGACTGAGGCAGCTAGCTTGGAGGATTTTATGGATGAAATGAGAGACTTTCTGGCTGTTGCAAAGTTTTTTAGAATTATGAGATGAGATCATGAACAGAATTTGCCTATCTATCTACGCATGTGTGTTGTGTGTTTTTAGTGAGGTGGTGGTGAAAGATTTTGATGAACCAAGAACACAAAACTTAGGTACACCAGATACCTAAGACTAATTTACAAAGGAAATACAGTAGGGTTAACTGGTGATGTATTTGCCCCTTTAAGATGCTGGGACCAATCTGAACAAGCATGTGGTTATGTCAGTAATATTTAGCTGCTTAAGCACCATGTGTGGAGCAGATACATATTTGGTTTTAAATGGAGTTTTGTTTTGTTTTCTTTTTATAGCCATATATAGTGATAAAGACAAAAAGATGTACGGAAGAAGCATGCTAGTAAGTGAATGAATCACAGAAACAAGGATGTGCAGGGAATTAAAAGGGGGGCCAAGCCAAGGAGTATGGCTAGAGCAAAAGCTGTAAAGTCATTGGCTTGGGATTGAAGAACTGCTTACATAGGAACACTAGAGTAAACAAATTGTAAGATTTGGAGATAATTATTAGAGGGATGCCTGAAATTCAGATTTTGTAGGTATAAGTACTTCTGATGAAAAGTGATGGGTGTTGTTGTGAGAGTCGGTAGCTAAGATGAGGTAGAAGGTTCAGTCTCAGGCACAGTAGAGGACAAAGTCCAGGGTGCTAAGCTAGTGGGTAAGGACTGTTTTCCTGTTTTATTATTTTTTGTTTTATTTTTTAATTCTACTCCATTTTCTTTAATGATTAGTTTTTAATTTAAATAAAATTTACTGTAAAAACATTTCAGTTTAAGGTAACCAGCCGAATTATAAACCTGGTTGACTGTTGGAAGAAACAGCCGTATATTTGAAAAGAGAAGCTATTCCCTGAAACAGAGTAATACCTGGTTGGATATTCAATGCTCAGCTTAAACTCCTTTTAATAGTTTTATAACCAGGCTCTGCATTGTCAATGTCTCAGCCAGCATGGAAAGTCTACATGCCAACCCAACCTCATGTCACACTCCAAGACCTGCCCATGTTCCGCTTTGTTTTGACATCCCTGACTTGTAACCTCAGACTCTGGGTAACTATTCTATAATGCTGTGCAAGTCTAGCCCATGTTGGCCTTTCCTTCTAACTCAAGACAATTATATTCACCTGATTGAGGGAATTAGGGTTTGTCTTCCCTTGACTGCTAACGAAGCACTAGATGACTATGTTCAATTACCTGTCTAAATAACCAGTAGCAGCAGATGGTGGCATCAATCTCAATCAATTTGAGATCCAGTGACAAATTATTCACATCTGGGGAAAATTACTCAACTTGTATAGTTAGTGTTGAGAATACTATATTACAGCACAATGAGGAAGCTCAATTTTCTACTGAAAATTAATATTTGTATTGAAATATGCTGGCAATAAGGAATGATGAATTATGTATATTATTCTTCCAATATATGCTTATTTATTTCTGGTTATTTGAGAAATATGTTATAAAAATAATGGCTGAAATTTTTATATTTTGCTCATTAATTTAGATCTGGTCACAGTGTCCACTTGGGCTCCTGGTGTGCAGATCATCACACTATGTCCAGAGGATACAGGCAAAGCAGCTAGTATAGAACTGAAATATGAAATCCTTTATGTCTGGTAAAAAGCTCACATTACTGAGTGTGGACGGGTTGGGGCCACTGTGCCTCTTTGACATGATTTCAGGGCAATACAAAGAAAAACCCCTTTTATATCACCAACCTCCACATATATCCTTACTTATTGGCTCCAAAAGATTCTATGAATTATGGAGAAAAATTTACCCCTACAACAAGGTGAAAGATGCACTAAGCTTGCATAGTGTATTTGCACACATGAGACACACTGACAGGAAGAAGAGTTTCTGTCCAGGGGGCTTGACTTCTGCAGAAGTAGAACATCAGATTTCTTTTTAGAAGAATATTTGTAGATACTCTCAAATATGTAAAATAATAAAAACAAGCCATGTTATTGTGGCTGATGTTTAAAGTGTCACCATTAGTGATTTCTTTCTTCTGTTGTTTCTAATCATAAAATGTCAACACTTCGGAAAGCATGACATAGCAGTTTTGTTGCCAGATATAGTTCACTGGATCCTATCCAAAGGAAAAACAGCTAAGGACTGATCATTACAGAATGAAATATGACTTTTCTCATGTTAATCAGAAGATATTACAGAAACATTAATAAGTGTATGAACAAGTAAGGAGCAAAAGGAGAAAGTGGTTCAGTGTATTATCGATAAGCCTGATTCATAAAGAGCTTAAAGTTCTAGGTTTATGAAGGGGCACCAGATATGAAGGAAAAAACCTAAAACCAGAGCTAAGCAGGTATTAAAGCTATGCATAACCTATTTTACAATTATACTCAGACTGTGCCTTGATCTTGCCCCACTGGTCTCAGGGCTGGGCCATCTGAAGGTTATTTGAATTGCAGATAAAGCAACTCCCCAAAGCTCATGAGACTACAGTTGATGAGACAGTTGAAGGCATGAAGAACAGAAAATGTGCTCCTAATGTTCTATCATATCCCTATCTGGGTTGCTCTCAGCTTCATAGACTTCATGCCTGAAGGTCACTAAGTGGACTGGAATGTTGCCAACATCCTGCAGTTTAGAGATAGACACATCCGGTATAACCCAATTGTGTCATTTACTATCTGTTTAACTTTTGTGATATTGCTTGGTATTTTAAATCATAATTTTTTCACATGTGAATTGAGTAAACTTGGGGGAAGTAATGTATATCTTACATTTGGAAGGATAGAATTCATTTATACATAAAGAACTGGAAACAAGATTTCTGACATACTGTAATTATTAATGCATACCAGAAAGAGGAAGAAGAAGGATACTGCAGAGGGGGAGATCAAAGCATCTTAGGGAAGAGATAATATAAAGTCATTTGCAGAAGAGCTGTCCCTAGATCTGGAACACTGTTTAGACAGGAGAGCAGTGAGGAGCTGAGAGGCTTCAAAGGGAAGCTAAGTCTCTTAGGAAGCAAGAAGATAGGAAGGGAGTGAAGGGAAGAGGGAAGTATCTTAAAGAGTAGGTTAGGAGGGGAAAGAGCATCAGAGGATTCAGTAGAACATTTTCATGCTCTTGGCTTCTCCTGGTGGAAATTATCCTGGAGCTTTGAGTCAACAGGTGAAGAAATCAGAGAATAAGTGATATTCTTTAGGAAAAGATGTATTGTAACTTACCAACTCTGGGAGTAGACATAGTTTTCTTTTTAGGCAGCTGAGTGAAAGGGAGAGAAAAAAGAAATACATTAGCACAGTCTTCAAAAAGCACACCACTGGTAGAGAAAGTGTTCAGAATCTTACTTGTGCTCTTAGCCTATCCTGGCTTTGAAGAAAAGACAGGAAAAATATTTAGAAAATTTCAAGTTCTTGACAGGTTGTATTAATCACTCTCATAGTGTCTCAAGCTTGATCTGGGTAGTAAGTTAAGTACAAGATCATTAGTTCACACCTTTTCCTCAATGACTATAAATATGTTGCTGATAGCATTACCTGAACAAAGGATTCTGGTGTCTAGCCAATCAAAAGAGCAGTTGGTTTAGCCTGACTCAATAATGTACATTCGTAGGAATACGGATTATTGAGCTTGAAGCAAAAGTCTGGAATCATTTGCTAAGAAGCTTGAACTTTTAAAAAGTCATATGGGATTTTCTCATGTGTGATCTTTGCAACTTGTGGACTGAAGCAATCAACCTGAACTCCTAGATGAGCTTTCCTGCTAGTCTGCTGGGAACTGAAGAGAAGCATGGTAGGAGAAGGGAATTTGGAACCTGTGAGGAAAGCCAGAATTTCCCCTCAGGGACACAGAGGCCATGTGGACCCAGAGAATTAACCTGGGATCTGAAACTAGAGTCACAGCTAACCTCCAGATTATCTTCTCATGTGTATGAGAGAGTCAACTGGATTTAATGTTAATCAGCATTAATATTAATCAAGTGAGGTAACTTTTTAAAATTAGTATCTTATTATGCAAGAAATAGATGATTATGGTATAGTGTACAAGCAAAACATAAGCTTCAATATCTTTCCTGTGACAGCTCCTATTCTTACCTAACCTCATAGACTGGGGAACCAGTAAGGGAGAAGTTTCCAGTTGTTAAAGACACCTGGTCAAATTGCACCCAGAAACTGGGACGATATTCATAGGAATCAGAATTGTGCTGGCCCTATGAAATACAATGGGGTTCCCTTGTGGCTCAGCTGGTAAAGAATCTGCCTGCAATGCAGGAGACCTGGGTTCGATCCCTGGGTTGGGAAGATCCCCTGGAGAAGGGAAAGGCTACCCACACCAGTATTCTGGCCTGAAGAATTCCATGGACAGTGTAGTCCATGGGGTCACAAAAAGTCGGACACGACTGAGCGACCTTCACTTCACTATGAAATACAAGAACAGCAATGATATTTTCTGATGCCAAGGAATTATTGTTACCTAAAGGACTAATATTAAATAGATGTCAAGAGGTTTTCATAATTTACTGCATATGATTACTTGGATAAATGGCTCCATGTCACTTTAGAAAAGTGGGAAGAAAGGCTCAAGGTATTTACCTATGTACTATGTACACCTGTGTAAAAGTAGTCACTGTGACATCATTTATAATAGCACAAATACCCATGAGTAGAGACTGGACACTCACAGGATGGAGTACTTTTAAGCTGCAGAAAGGAATGGGAAATATCTCTGTGCATTACTGTGGAGTGATATCCAGGATATATATATATATATATATATATATATATATATATATATATATACACATAGGTAAGTCAAAGCAAAACACAGGGTGGTCTAAATAGTGTGCTAACTTCTGAGTAGCAAGCACACACCCATGTGCATACAATACACATCATTTGTTTAACTTTCAAAAACATTAGAAGTAGCGAATAAAACTAATTATATATAGGAAGATGGAGAAAACAGGGTGGGGGAAACAAAGATAAGAGTGATATGCACTGAATGTACTTTGTTATACAGTATTGATTTCTGAGTAAAACTTCTGAGTTTTACAAAATAAAAGATTAAAAATCCTGAAGTTAAAAATAATCTAAAACAAATGATCCTTGCTGTGTATCAAAGTAGTGATATGACCACAATATAAAAGAATTATTTCAACTGACCTTAGACTATGGGATTTTGACCGGGCTGCCTCAGTGAGAGAGATTTCATTCAGTAGTCTTATTTTAGTAATAATACTGGTAGTGCTTTTTGAAACTATTAGATTTATGTTTGAAAGATGAAATAAATATCATGCTAATATTGTTAGGAATACATATTTCAGCACAAGAGCAAAATGAGACAATATAAAATTAGAGTTTTTGCAATCTTGAATTTGGGTTTGAAATATTTATGAACTTTTTTTTTTTTTGGCTTTAAAAGGCTCTGTCCATTGAAAAATCCTACAAGTAAAGAACCGTAGTAGTGATCACTTATGGTACTCTGAGTTTGGTTTCCAAATATGATAAAAAGAATCAGGATTCCTTAGAAAAATAACTGATTACAGGTTCAGGTCAGGGAGTACACATAATAAATCTGTATTTCTTTGTGCCAGAATGTAAAAAAGGCATCAAAGCCTATTATGTCATCAGAAGGTCACATCAACCAGCCCACTGTCCAAGAATGGAGTATTCTAATGAAAAGTAATGACTGAAATTGATTAAGACACATTGAATATACTAAAATACATGACTTAATGACAATCCACAATCATTCAATTAATAAACTGATAAAAGAATAGAAAGAAGCAGCCCACTGGATAGCAATGGAGGTTGCACTTAAAGTTTATAATTAAAAGGAAAGAAATAAAGTAGTTGTCATGACTTCTGCTATGAATTATATTTCAGGGTAGTCAAGGAACCCCAATGAATACAAGAACTTTTTTTTTCAGATGAAGTCCAGCTAATAAATGGAGAAAAGTAATAAAATTAGAAAATTACCATTTTGGAACTTCTAATAAAATAACGGCTCAGGCAGTGGTCATAAATATATAAATATGTAAGTAAATATCTAAGTAAAAGAAGATTTACAATTAAGAGATGTGATTATAATCACCCGAACCAACCGATCAAGCCTGTCATCAATATAAGTAGAATAACCAACATCATTTTTCCCTTGACATAATGAAACATGAAGTTCACAAATCCACTTATGAAGATTTTAAGAAAGTACTGAAGTCTTAAGACAAAGTATGGGACAGGACAAGGTAAATAACAACAATAAATCAAATTGGCTAAATCAAGAATGTAGATATTCCACAGGAAGACAGTATGGATTTCTCCAACAAATAGCAGCAGTAATAGTTTTCAAAACTGCTCAGAAGCTGTGAAGTCTCCTGCCTTGGCAATGAGGTAAGTTGCTTGTAGCACACATGATGGCCCTTGTTCTCCTCTTCAGTAGGATCTCCTGAATCCACCACCTTCAGCTCTGGCTCTGCTCTCAGGAATATTCCCTGTCCATTATCCTGAACAGCCACATCTGAGATGCACACTAGAGAGAATGTCCTTCTGAGCAGCTGTGTAGCTTTCAGTGCCTACTTTTTATTGGTACTTGTTGCTTCAACACCTGGAATTTTCTTTAGGAATTGATCTAACACTGGTTTTTGTAAGGCATGCTAGTCCCTGTGTAGGTAGGTAATCATAGCTTTAAATCTTCAATAGGCTTGATTTTTAAGTCTGAAGACCCTGTTACCTTAATTTTATTTAGCAAGCATGCTCTGCATCACCTCCTTGCACTCTTATTAGTTGGGCCACCTTGGAGCCATCTGAATCAATGGGCTTAAGTGAGAAAGTAACACTCAAACTTTGCTTTGCCACTAGGTCTTTGTCTTTTTGTGTGGAAGGGATTTAGTCTTATCTCCTATTACGGCTTTTGCATCAAAACCAATGCTTATCGCTGTATCAATTTCAGCTACAACATTTCACTCCTGCAAGACTCTAAATTATAGAACTCTCAATTAATATAGATTAACTATAGGCAGAAACTAACTTGATAAACTATATTTCCTTCCATTTCTGCTTAGAGGCAGGAGTTTTGGCCAGAACTCATTTCTCACAAGGAGAAGGCAATGGCAACCCATTCCAGTACTCTTGCCTGGAAAATCCCATGGACGGAGGGGCCTGGTGGGCTGCAGTCCATGGGGTCGCGAAGAGTCGGACACAACTGAGCGGCTTCACTTTCACTTTTCACTTTCATGCATTGGAGAAGGAAATGGCAACCCACTCCAGTGTTCTTGCCTGGAGAATCCCAGAGATGGGGGAGCCTGGTGGACTGCCGTCTATGGGGTGGCACAGAGTCAGACACGACTGAAGCGACTTAGCAGCAGCAGCATTTCTCACAGGGCTTTTCAGAAATGGGCAGTCAGCATCCACCAATATCTTATATTTTCACTATCTTTTCCTCTAACGTTATGTCATCAGTTGGCATGTGGGCTGCCTTTCAAGCTGTCATGGATGAAACTTTGATCAGATAATTTACTATAGCTTAACTAGGGTGCTGTACTTTCTACTCTGCAGTCTCTAAATCTTTACTACCTGTTGCTTGACTACTTGTGCCAAACCTATGACACATATTATAAGTTTTGTTACATGGAGCACTCCACTTCGTGGAGTCAAATTCTATATTCCTTAGAATAAAATTTATTCACAAGTATCTGAGACTGAAATGATAATAGCTTAAACAATACAGAATTTTATTTTAGTCATATAAAAGTCCAGAGGTAGCAATTCAGGGTGGGTATGATGACTTTATTGCCCCAAATCTTTAGCTTCCAAGCAGTTTGTATTTGCACTTATATGAAAGACGTCCATTCCCAAAGTCATAGGACAACATGGGTATTCCCATGTTGTGGACAACATGGGTATTGCAGCTCCTGCATTATAAATGCAGTCTAGCAACAATAAGGAGAAAGATGCAAGATGTGGAAAATGGCAAGAAACAAACAGCACTCTTTGAAGGATGGCTCCTTGAAACTTACACAGTATACCTTATTGGTCTGATTTCAATCACATTGTTATACATAGCTGCAAGAAAGACTTGCTAAAGAATTGTTCTGTACATACATAAGCCTGGATAAAGAAGTGTAATAATTCTGTGATAAGGCAAAAAAAAATAACAAATATTTGGTGACAACAAGCAATTTCTATCACACACAGGGCATACGATTAATATAAAATGCAAAATGATAACCAGAAAATAAGGCTATAAAATAATATCAAATATAAATATTGACACAAAATTTCTGATTAAACCATAAGCAAAAGGAACACAGCAACGGATGGATTCCAAAATAGGATGTTTTGAGGTTGAATAAAATAATGAGAAAGAATAATAGTGGTTGTGGGGTAATGTTGCTGAAGGAGCCTTATTTTGCCAAATATTAACACTTTAATAAAAATATAAATAGAACATTGATTGAAAAATTTAAAAACCACAAAATTACCTCATTTAATGTGTGACTCACTCAATTGCTATTTTAGTTCAGTTAGAAAACAGTTTATTTATTAATGTTGCTGTCATAGTTGTTATCCATCATACCCTAATATAGTTAGATACCTATTTCACACCAAGTACAAACATGAACTCCAATGATTACAGATACAAATGTAAAAAAATTAAATTTAAAACTAAGTGTACGAAAGCATATCTAGGGAACTATTTTTAAATTCAAAGGTGAAGTAGACCTTTATCTCAATGAGTAAAGAGATTTATTGTTTGAAGAAAATAAATTATGTATGAACATGTAAAAACTAAAACTTTTACATGGAAAAAGATACCATAAATAAAGAACAAAAAAAAAACAGGAAAGAAAACACCTACTACATAGAACATGAATGTCAATATAAATGAAATTTGAAATGCTCTAAAACTGATTAAAGGCCACAAAAAACAAGCTGAAAGAAAAAATTGGCTGAGGACATGACCTTTGCAAAAGATCAAATGCAAAGAACAATCTAATGTGTGAAAATATGTGAAAAGATGTTAACATTGCCTAGTGGCAGAGGGATGCAAATTGAAATAAAAATGAAATAGCACTATGTAGTAAACTATAACATTGCAGGCTCAGTGCAATGGACTCTTGGCTGGTAGAGTTGTGAAGTGTTAGTGCATATCCAGAAAACAATTTGGTGGCATCAATTAAAATTACAAAAATACAAACACTTTACAATGCTACTTCTGGGAATCAGAAAGAAATGCCAAAGAAATAAAAACATTTAAATTTCATAGTATGTCCTCAAAAATGTTTACTGTAGCATTTTTATACTGGTTAAAAAATGGAAGCCTAAATGTAAGGGAATGGTTTGAGAAACTATGGCACATTTATAAGAGAATTTTATGCTGATACACACAAAAATAATGAATTAGAGCTGGCCATTTGAGGTGTAGTACATTTTATATAAATTATTCATGAACGAAAAGCAAACAGAAGTATATAATACAAACAGTTTTTAAACAGAGATGGAAAACTTCCATTTACCATATATATATATGTATATATATGTATATATATATATATACACACACATATGTATATGCATATGTGTACATAAGTTTGCATGTGAATGTATAAACCCAGAGAAAGCTAAGAAAGATACATTCTGTGGTTAACATGGATTATCTTGAGGAGGAGAATAAGCAGGAGAAGATGTCGAAAGGATGGCAAGCCAAAAAATCCCTAGGAAATAAGACTGTAATATGATATGATACCATTCAAGTGTTTGTGTAAAATGATGTCTGAATAAAAGAACACAGATATGTAAAAATGGTTCAAAAAACACTACTACACAGAAATTAAATCGACTCTCCTTGGTTAAGAAAAAAAATTTCTCAGAAATATTCTCTAGATTATTAGAGACAAAAATTCATCTATTTTTTTTTAACATGTAATTCTTTCCTTTCTTGATTCTGATCTCGTCTTTCAAGCCAAGTTGGTTTTGAATCCTGGAACTCAACAGAGAAACATGGAAGAATAATATGAGGGGTAACTAACTTTCTTCCATTTGGGAGTCACAGTATGCTGGGGCAAGAGAAAACATGCTGGTTTTAGAGAGGTAGGAGGTTCATTATTCTCCAGGTCCTTCAAATTCTTCATTATGACATTATTCTGCTATTCCATGACGTTGAGATGATATAATTCCCAGGTCAACATCCATTTCTCCCATAAGCAACCTGCTGTGGTAGTGAAGTCACTGAATCAGTCTCTGAAGTTAGTTTTGAATAGTCTCTGTTCTACATCTATAAAAGGTCATGTATTTGTTCAGCATAGGGAAAGAAAGTCCCTGAATTTAATTCTGTACCTGAAGGTCAAAAATCAAGAAATGTTTTTTTGATGTTGAGTTGTACAAGGTGTTTATATATGTTGGATACTAATCCCCTGTCAGTCATATCATTTGCAAATATTTTCTCCCAACAACCTGATTTAAAAAATGTACAGATAAGCTAGACATTTTTCAAAGAGGAAATGCAGATGGCCAACAGGCACATGAAAAGATGTCCAACATCACTAATTATTAGAGAAGTGCAAATCAAAACCATGAGGAGATATTATCTCACACCTGTCAGGATGGCTATCATCAAAAAGTCTACAAATAAAAAAACTTAGGGAGAATGTGGAGAAAAGGGAGACCCTGTACACTGTATTTAGAAATGCGAACTGGTTTAGACACCATGAGAAACAGTATGGAGATTTCTCCAAAAAACTAATAGAACTACCATATGACTCAGCAATTCCACTCCTGAGTATATAGCCAAAAAACCCCTAAAACAGGAATTTAATAAGATAGATGTACCTCAATGTTCAGAGCAGCATTATTTACAATTTCCAAGACATGGAAATAACCTAAGAGTCCATCAACAGATGAATGTATACAGAAGATGTGGGGGGTGTGTGTGTGTGTATAAATATATATACATATATATACACACATACACATATACATACAATGGAATACTACTCAGCCATGAAAAGAACAAAATTTTGCCATTTGTAGCAACATGGATTCATTTGGAAGGCATAATACTAAGTGAAATAACTCAGAAAAAGAGAAAGACTGTATGAGATCACTTATATGTGGGGTATAAAAAAACACAACAAAGTACTGAACATAACGAAAAAGAAGCAGACTCAGAGACATAGAGAAAAATCTAGTGGTTACTAGGGTGGAGGAGGAGCAACATAAGGGTTGGGGAATGAAAGGTACAAACTATTAGGTGTGTAAGATAGGCTCAAGGATATATTGTATAAAACAGGGAATATATCCAACATTTTGTGATAACTATAAATGGAAAGTAACCTTTATAACTGTATAAAAATTTAAAAATCAAGAAATGAAATAGTTGTCTTAACAATAGAAGTCCTTGTGGCCTTAGCATTCCTCTTTCTCTTGTACTAGCTTAATGTTAGCAAATTTCCCTTACTACAGGGCTTAGTACAGTGTCCATGGTCTCAGGCAATGGGTCTTAAAATAAGGTTGGCAATTACATATCATGAGTAGTAATGATGGACAGATGACCGACTTCATTGTACCTGTCTTAGCACAATTGTAAATACTAAATATCCTCATTTCCCTGAGAGTTGTTGTCTACAAATCAATCTCCCAGTTCTAATTTTAAAACCAATCAGTTTTCTTTGAAAGAAACAGAAACTGACTGAAGATAGCTTAATTAACGGGAGAAAAATACATTTTTGGAAGAAAAGGACAGTTCACAAAATAGAAGAGGAAGCATATGGACAAGTGCCAGGGAAACAGGGTTTCACGGTCTCTTTAGGCACTATAGTCAGATTTTCTTCTGAATGATAGGTGTGTTGTTGTTGTTTGTTCCTGCTCAATATTTGAATTTTTTACAGAAAGATTCTAAGTAACGTCACTTGGGTTTTTCTTTCACTCCTTGCCTGAATGCACTGTCAGAAGAAAAGGGTAGAATGGTTGGTCTATCCTGGGTTATAGGATCACCTCACTCTATGGATGTATAAATTTGAGAAAATCAGTTTTCCAAGGGATTTGGAGTATAATTATTCAAAGACGTATGAAGGGGGAATAACACTAGCAACAAATGTTCACATAATATGAATAATAAATCAACATTTTAACAAAATAACCCTGTAAAAAAGAGAATTATCTGATTCATTTCTCCTTTGCCAAATAAGACTAAACCTGAATCATCCCAAGAGTTTTCTATCCTTTTAGGAAGCATTTCCAAGGAAATAATTGCTCTATGTTCCCTGTAATATCTGGCAGCCTGGACAATCAAGAAACTCTCCTTAAAGTCCATTGTTTGATCATGCAGCACAGTAGTTCAACTTCTCTTTCATAATCATTTTGTGTATCCTACAAAAGAGAATGAAAGTATTTTCTAAACACTCTTCCCATAGCTGCCTTCATCTCCTTGTTCTGCAGGCTATAGATGAGAGGATTCAGCATGGGAGTGATCACGCTGTATTGCAAGGAGAAGATCATCTCCAGGGCAGAACCTGAGGTCGGCAACAGATAGCTGAGGAAACCTGAGCCATAAAACAAGATCACAGTAGTGAGATGGGAGGAGCAGGTAGAGAAGGCTTTACTTCTGCCTGAAGTGGAGCTGATGCTTAGGACCCTGGAGACAATGTGGGCATAGGAAGAAGCAATCATCACAAAGGTTCCAAAAAAATGCAAGACAGAAGAGCAAAGCAGGAGCGTGAAATTGGTGGAGGTATCAGAGCAAGACAGAGGGAAGAGAGAAGACAGCTCGCAGCTGAAGCGGGGAATAGTTTGGTCCTCACAATAGTCTAAATTAACAGCCAGGAGGATGTTGACGAGAGCATCCACAAAGGCCAGGCCCCAGGAGCCCCACACCAGCCCAACACAGAGCTGGGTGTTCATCACCTGGCCATAAAGCAGAGGCGAGCTGATGGCTACGTAGCGGTCATAGGCCATCACAGCCAGCAGACAGGCCTCAGTGCCCCCGGTGGTAAACACAAAGAAGGCCTGAGCCAGGCAGCTCTCTACAAAGATGGTCTTACTTTCAGAAAGTAGATTTTCCAGCATCTTGGGGACTGTGACGGATGAATGGCAGAGATCCAGAAAGGAGAGTTGTCCCAAAAAGAAGTACATTGGTGTGTGGAGGTGAAAATCAGCCCTAATCATCAGCAGCATCAAGAAATTTCCCATCAGAGTGAGGAGGTAAATCAGAAGGAACAGCACAAAGAGTACAGACTGAATATGTGGGTCAATAGACAGTCCAAGGAGAACGAACTCATTGATAGCACTATGGTTTTTCATTATCATATAGAGAAGTGTTCTTTCTGGAAAACAAAAAAAGAATATCCACATCAAAAGTCCTTTAATGCTTCTCAGTTACCCCAGCACCTAGATCTTACTCTGCATAAATGTTTTTTCATTACTGTCCCACAATCCATATTCAGATACTTAAAAGCTCACTTCCTGGTCATTATCATACCATAAATGTTTTAAATCAGCCACATTACTATTTTTTTATTAAAATCTTTTTTTGAGCTAGAGTACTTTTATATGGCTCACAGTGATATATTTGAAAAGGAAAGTCTACTGATATTAGAGGAGAATGAAGAAAAATTTCAAGAGTGAATTACTTGAGAAATAGAGCATTAAATCTAGGTGAAAAGAACTTAGGTAGAAGCAGGGGCACTTTGTCTATTCTATATCTAGGAGGGAAGGTAACAAGTGGAGGAAGTTAAGGTAATTTCCATTCGATTGCTTCCATTTGGTTTCAATAAAGTATAAATAAATTCACTGGTTATACATGTGAATTCTATGAGCATGCCCATAGGCACACAAGAAATTATAAAGGGATGATAATAATGAAATTAAGTGTTCAGTCATGAACTATAAGTGAAAGTGAAGTGTAAGAAACCATTAGACGGTAGGAGGACAATGTGATAAGAAGGGAATTTAGAGACTGAATATGAAATTATATTGCTTTGGATTTTTCTTGTTTTAAATCTCTCATTTTACTTAGTGGCATCATTTATCATTTAATTTTAAAATATATTAATACAATTACAGAAAATTTTTAAAAAACCAGTAGCCTAGATTATCATGCCCCGTGATATTTTAGGTGGGTTTTTGTAGACAATGCCCTGACTACAATGAGTCATGAGAAGCTGTTTCCCGGTAACAGAACAATGCTCTGGATAGATACACCAGTGTCATCCTAAAACCAATGTATCCAAAAACATTTATAGTCACCACATGTATCTAAGTCATTCTGGCAAGTTTTAAGGTTCCACATGGTTAGTTAAACTCTATTCTCACACTTTAAATAAGACTTGTGTATGTATCCCTTTGATATTCTATATATGGGGGTCGATATATAGAAGTACTGAGTCTCAACATAACTATTCAGTACTCTGGACTCAATCTTGAGACCCATCCTGGCCTTTGATGTTCAACACTAGTTCACTTAGTTCACCATTTCTGAAGACTTGGAAACCTATCCTTTTGTCCATTCGTTGACTAAATAGCTGAGTTTCCCAGCCCCCCTGAGGAACAATACCCACTTACCCGAATTCTCAGTTAGTGGTACGCTGGTGTGTGGCATTTTCAGATCCAGTAAGTGATAAAACTGTTTAGCTTGTGAAGTCAACATTGAGGATACTGCTGTGGGGAAGAAATAGAAACCAATATTGAAAGTTAACACTTATGATGGAAATTCCACACTAATAATGTAAAGTGACAAGATGTGGACCACATCTGGACATCTGTTGACAGTAATTTGGCCTCAGGATAAGGGAGATAATTTCTTAAATTCTTCTTCTTTCACTCTTTGTGTACAGCAACATTGTGCATGGGGGCTCCCAGTGCTCATTCTGAAATCAACCCAGAGCAAAGCAACTTGGAAGGGAACTCAAGTAAGTGTTCACAGTAGCCAGGGGTAAGGCTTTCTCTTTCTCTTGGCTACCAACAAACACAGTTCAACTAACTAGATCCAGAGATTCCATGAATTGTAGAGAGAAACTCAACTTTGGCTCAAGGCAATACCTTGCACAGAAATTACCACTGTGATAAAAGTTAATGCTAGGGGTTTGATTTCATAGCAAGTTTTTTCTTTCAAGTTATTTTGAGATTCTCAGGGCAATCTTTTAAAAATACAATTAAGGAGTGATGTTAGCAAGATGGCAGGCTAGGAGATCCCAGCCTTCATCCTCTCCAGAGAAGCACTAATTTAACAATCATCTATGGATTAAAAATAACTTTATGAAAGATTTAGAATCCAAGTAAGAGACTAGCACACTGGTGGAACACAGAAATGAGAAAAGACACAATTGAAAGGATAGGAATAAAGTTTTACTTTATCTATGTCACCCCTTTCATAACTCAGCACAGAAGAGCATGCAAAAAACCCACCTCTGATCTGAGTTCTTCTATGGGGGAAAGAAGAAGCACACTAGCAGATACCAGCACCAGGTGTATTTGCCGTGGACCCCAGCACCAAGCCTGCTCACTAATGGTTCCAGAAACCAGGCCCAACTGCAACCCGCTAGAGCAGGTCTGCCTGTGAACCTTGGCATCAGGCCTACGCATCTACAGACCTTAGGACTTGGCAAGCCCATGTGCAAACCTGGCACCAAGCCTGCCTGCTAGTGAACCCCAGCATAAGGCTGGCACCCATACCTCACCAGCTCCTGCTCATGGTGCCCACCAACCAGCCCACACAGATCTCAGGCAAAATTAACTGGTAAAGAACTTTCTTTGCTGAAGCCAGACTATAAAGACTCAAAGAAGTGACTCCTCCTTGAAAGGCACAGACGCTAATGCAAGGTTACAATGATCATGAGGAATTAGAGAAACATAACACCAACAAATGAACAAAAATAAAACTCTAGTAACTGACCCTTTGTTAGAATTCAAAATAATTCTAAGAATTCAAAATAATTGTCTTAAAGGAACTCAGTGAACTGTAAGAGAACACAGATAACAGAACAAAATCAGGAAAGGAATACATGAACAAAATAAGAAGTTCAATGAAGAGACAGAAACTATAAAAAAGGACCAACCAAATATTTTTGAACTGTACAACACAATGACTGAACTGAAAATTAAATAAAGAGCTCCAACAGCAGACTTGACCAAGTAGAAAAAAGTAATCTGTGAACTTGAATATAAATCAATTTTTAAATTATCCAATCAGAGGAATAAAAAGAAAAAAATGAAAAACAGTGAAGAAAATCTATGGCACATATGAGACTCCATCAAGCAAATCAATACATACATCAATGGTGTCCCAGAAGGAGAAGAGAAAGAAATATGGGCAGAAATGTTACTTAAAGAAATAAATGTTGAAAACACCCAAATCTGAGGAATGAAATGGACATCCAGATTCATGATGCACAACAAATTTCAAAGAGGTTGAATACAAAGAGGTCTATGCAGACACTTTATAATCAAATATCAAAAGTCAAAGAAAGAGAATTTTGAAAGCAGCAAGACAAAATCAACTCATCACATAAAAGGGAATCCTCATAACACTATCAGTGAGTTTTTTTTAGCAGAAACTTAGCAGGACAAGAAATACTTACATTCATATTTTAAAGTACTGAAAGAAAAAAATCTGCTAACCAATAATACTATGCATCTCAAAACTGTCCTTTAAAGATTAGATGAAGACTTTCCCAGACAAACGAAAATGGGAAAAATTCATCTCCACTAGAACTGCCTTACAAGAAGTGCTAAAGGAAGTTCTTCAGGTTGAAACAAAGGGATGCTAAACGTATAAAAGCATATTAAAGTATAAATCTCACTGATAAGGTAAATATATAGACAAATACAGAATACTGTAATATTATAATGGAGGTAAAATAGAAAGTGTTACTTGCTCAGTCAAGTCTGACTCTTTGCAACTCCATGGACTGTAACCCACCAGGCTCCTCTGTCCATAGAATTCTCCAGGCAAGAATACTGGAGTGCGTTGTTATTCCCTTCTTTGGGGGATCTTCCTGATCCAGGGATCAAACCCCGGCCTCCTGCATTACGCGTAGATTCTTTACCATATGAGCCACCAGGGAAGCCCCTAGTGGTACACAGATTATTTTTAACTGCAGTATAAGACTTTTACTTAAACTTATAATTATATATACTTAATCTTATAACATCTTAACAGTGTAAGATCAAAGTATTAGGAGTAATGTACATGATAACCACTAAATTTTTAAAAGGATACACAATGTAAAAAGTAAATTCTGACATCAATAACATAAATTTTTGGGTGGAAGAAGTAAAAGTTTTTATATGTGATTGAAATTAAATTGTTATCAGCTTTAAATAAATTTTTATAACTAAGAGAAATTTTATGCAAACCTCATGGCAACCACAAAGAAAAAGACCTAGAATAGATTCAAAATGGTAAAGAGAAAAGAATCAGAGTATATCATTACCAAAAAAACCCCCACCAAGTCTTTGTGGAAGACAGCAAGAAAGAAAGAGGAACAAAAGAGCCACAAAACTGGCAGAAAACAGTTAACACAGCTGCAATAATAAGTCCTTTTGTGTGACTGTGCTCAGTTGTGTCCGACTCTTTGTGACCCTGTGGACTGTAGCCCTCCAGGCTCCTCTGTCCATGGAATTTTCCAGGCAAGAATACTGGAATGGATTATCATTTCCTACTCCAGGGGATCTTCCCAACCCAAGGATCAAACCCACATCTCTTGCATCTCCTGCACTGGCTTCTTTACCACCAGTGCCACCTGGGAAGCCCTTATCTATCAATAATTACTTTAAATGTAAATAGAGTAAATGTTCTAATTAAAAGATATGGAGTGTCTGAATGAATTTTTTTAAAAAGATGAAACGATATGCTATTTACATGAGATTCACTTTAACTTAAAGGGCACACATAAGCTGAAAGTAAAGGGATGGAAAAAAAGGTTTTACAAACAAATGGCAATCAAAAGCAAGCAGGAGTGCTATACTCACATTAAAAAAATAGTCTTTAAGAAAAAAACTGTCAAAAGAGATAAAGAAGGTCATTACATAATAAGAAAAAACGTTACATAATGTACCAGAGAGTCATAAAAATTATAAACACATATGCACTAAATATCAGACAGCATGTGTGTGTGTATGAGTGCATGCACACACACATACACACAAACATATAAAGCAAAAATGGATAGATCTGAAGGGAGTAACAGACAGCAATACAATAACAAGGCTTCAATAGTCCATTTTCAATAATGGACAGACCACCTGTACAAAAAATAAATAAGGATATAGACTTAGGAAGCACTACAGGCCAAACAAACCTAACAGATATATACATAATATTTGATACAAAAGTAGTAGAATATGGAACACACATATGGAACATTATGCAAAACAAACCATATATTAGACAACAAAATATGTCTTAACAAATTTGAGAGGACTGAAATCATATCAATTACTTTTCAATCACAATGGTATGAAAGTAGAAATCAATAACAAAAGTAAAATAGGAAAAAATACATGGAAATTAAAGAATGCACTCTTGACAATCAATTAAAGAAGAAATTAAAAGGGAAATTAGAAAACATCAATATAAACTAAAACAAAGACATAACATACCAAAATTTATACGACATAACAAAAGTGGTGTTCAGAAGGCAGTTTATAGTGATAAATAGCAAACAACCTAACTTTACACTTCAAGGAATTAAAAATAAGAACAAACTAAGCCCCAAGTTGGGCTTCCCTGGTGGCTCAGATAGTCAAGAATCTGCCTGGAACACAGGAGATCTGTATATTTGATCCTTGGTTGGGAAGATCCCCTGGAGAAGGGAACGGCCACCCACTCCAGTATTCTTGCCTAGAGAATTCCATGGACAGAGGAGCCTGGCGGGCTCCAGTCCATGGGGTTGCAAAGAGTCACACGCAACTGAACAACTAACACTTTTCACTGTTAGAAACATAATGTTACATACATAAAACCCTGAGTACAACAAAAAACTGTTAGAATTAACTAATGAATTAAATTAGTAAAGTTGTAGGATATGCAATCTATATAGAAAAACATACTGCTATACACTAACAACAAACTAGCTGGAAAAGAAATTAAGAACACAATCCCATTTATAATAGCATTAAAAATAATAAAGTACCTAGAAAAAATTTAACCAAGGAGATGAAAGACCTTTATGGTGAAAACTATGACTGGTGGAAAAAACTGAAGAACACACAAATAAACAGAAAGACATCACATCTTCACAGATTGGAAGAAGTGATATTTTTAAAAAGTCCATGCTAATCAAAGTAGCCTACAGATTCAGTGCAATCTCTTTCAAATTACCAATGGCATTTTTCACAGCAACAGAACAAACAAACCAAAATCTATATGCTGCTGCTAAGTCGCTTCAGTCGTGTCCGACTCTGTGCGACCCCATAGACGGCAGCCCACCAGGCTCCGCCGTCCCATATAAAATGATAAAAAAAAATACCCTAAATAGCTGAAGTAATTTTGAGCAAGAACAAAGCTTGAACACATCACACTTCCCCATCTCAAAATATATTACAAAGTTATAATAATAAAAACAGTAAGATACTGGTAGAAAAAAAAACACATATACACCAATAGGACAGAATAGAAAGCCCAGAAATAAACTCAAGCATGCAAAGTCAATTAATCTCCAAAAGAGTGTCAAGAGTACACAATGGGGAAAAGATAGTCTCTTCAATAAATGGTATTGGGAAAACTAGATATCCACGTGAAAAACAATGAAATTGAATCCTTATACACAAAAATTAACTCAAAATGGATTAAAAGCTTAACTGTAACACCTGAAACTATAATACTAGTAGAAGAAAGCATTGGGGAAATCTTCTTCATATTCATCTTGTCAGTGTTTTCTTGAATATGACATTGAAAGCACAGAATATTACAACAAAAATAGACTAAGAGGGACCATGTCAAACCAAAAGGCTCTGCATGGGAAAGGAAACAATCAACAAAATGAAAAGGCAACCTAATGGTTGGGAGAAAATATTTGTAAACCACCATCTGTTAAAGGGTTAATATCCAACATATATAGGGAACTTTTCCAACTCATTAGGAAATCATCATCATCTGATCATCTGATTAAAAAATAACAAAAGCTTTGAAAGGACATTTTTCTTAACAAGACAGACAAATGACCAATAAGTACACGAAAAGGTGCTCAACATCACTACTCATCAGTGAAATGCAAATCAAAATCACAAAGACGTATCACATCACACCATTCAGGATGACTATTATAAATAAATAAATAAATAAATAATTGTTGGTGAAGATGTGGAAAAAAGGGGGACCCTGGTTTGTCATTGGTAGGAATGTAAATTGGTAGTCACTTAGGAAAATAATATAGAAGTTCATCAAAAAAATAAAAATACCATATAACGATCATTTGGGTATATTTCCAAAGGAACTGACATCTAGATCTTTGAGACATCTGCACTCCCATTTTCACTGCAAGGTTATTCCCAGTACCCAAGACAATAGCAATCTAATGTTCATCAACAGATTAATGGATAAAGAAAATGTCATAAATACATAAAAGACAATATTATTCATCCTTATAAAAGGAAATCTTGCCACTTGCAACAACATGGATGAATCTGAAGGACTACATGTTAAGTGAAATAAACCAGGAACAGAAGTAAAAATATTACATAATACCATTTATATGATGAATCTAAAATAGCTAAACTCATAGAAGCAGAGAGTAGAATTGGGATTGCCAGAGTCTGGGAGGAAGGAGAACAGGAAGGTATTAGTTATAGGGTCCAAAGTTAATTATGCAACATTAATAAGTTCTAAAAATTGCCTGTATAGCATAGTGTCTACAGTTAATAATGCTGTTGTATACTTAAAAACTACTTAAAGAGGTTAGATCTTAAATGTTACTATCACAAACAAAAAAAATCACAATAATAATAGAAAGGGTGGGAGGAAACTCTTGATGGTGATGGATACCCATTTATCTTCCAACTCATCATGTCATATATGTTAAATACATGGAACATTTTATTTATCAATCACATCTCAATAAAGTGCTTTTAAAACTATTTTAAAACTTCCATTTTTTACCATGGAAGAAATATCACCATTATTGAGTTTTTTAAAAAACTGTTTCAAATTTAAAATAAACATCTTTGGGAGCATAGTGAAACAGGTTTGTTTCTGGATACTAACACCATTATGTGAAGAAAATTAGTTGGCTCCTGCCTAAAGAAAAAGTTCCCCAAGAAGAATTCATTTCAGAATTAGACAAAGGGTATCAAGCATAATAAAAAATCCATAAGTGTTGCTCAGAATGTAACAGTGAAAAACATGAATGAATGAATGAATGAATGACACTGCTTTTGGAAGACAAGTCAGTCTATATAACCAAGACTCGGGTTTTCAAATGGTCTGTATTAGCTTGAAGTCCTTTACTTTATGGGGGCTTTCTTAGTGGCTCAGGTGGTAAAGAATCTGCCTGCAATACAGGAGATCTGGGTTCAGTCCCTCAGTTCAGTTCAGTCACTCAGTCATGTCTGACTCTTTGCAACCCCATGGACTACAGCATGCCAGGCCTCCCTGTTCATCACCAACTCCCAGAGTTTACCCAAACTCATGTCCACTGAGTTGGTGATGCCATCCAACCATCTCATCCTCTGTTGTCCCCTTCTCCTCCAACCTTCAATCTTTCCCAGCATCAGGGTCTTTTCAAATGAGTCAGTTCTTCGCATCAGGTGGCCAAAGTATTGGAGTTTCAGCTTCAACATCAGTCCTTCCAATGAACATTCAGACTGATCTCCTTTAGGATGGACTGGTTGGATCTCCTTGCAGTCCAAGGGACTCTCAAGAGTCTTCTCCAACACCACAGTTCAAAAGCATCAATTCTTTGGCACTCAGCTTTCTTTATAGTCCAACTCTCACATCCATACATGACTACTGGAAAAACCATAGCCTTGACTAGATGGACCTTTGTTGGCCAAGTAATGTCTCTGCTGTTTAATATGCTGTCTAGGTTGGACATAACTTTTCTTCCAAGAAGCAAGTGTCTTTTAGTTTCATGGCTGCAGTCACCATCAGCAGTGATTTTGGAGCCCAGAAAAATAAATTCTGTCACTGTCTCCACTGTTTCCCCATCTATTTGCAATGAAGTGATGGGACCAGATGCCATGATCTTAGTTTTCTAAATGTTGAGCTTTAAGCCAACTTTTTCACTTTCCTCTTTCACTTTCATCAAGAGGCTCTTTAGTTCTTCTTTGCTTTCTGCCATAAGGGTGGTGTCATCTGCATATCTGAGGTTATTGATATTTCTCCCGGCAATCTTGGTTCCAGCTTGTGATTCATCCAGCCCAGCATTTCTTTTGATGTATTCTGCATATAAGTTAAATAAGCAGGGTGACAATATACAGTCTTGACGTACTTCTTTTCCTATTTGCAACCAATCTGTTGTTCCACGTCCAGTTCTAACTGTTGCTTCCTGACCTGCATACAGGTTTCTCAAGAGGCAGGTCAGGTGGTCTGGTATTCCCATCTCTTTCGGAATTTTCCACAGTTTGTTGTGATCCACACAGTCCAAGGCTTTGGCATAGTCAATAAAGCAGAAATAGATGTTTTTCTGGAACTCTCTTGCTTTAGGTTGGGACAATCTCCTGGAGAAGGGAATGGCTTCCCACTCCAATAATCTTGCCTGAAGAACTCTATGGACAGAAAGGCCTGGCAGGCTACATTTCAAGGGATTGCAAAGAGTTGGACAAGACTGAGCAAACAACACTTTCACTTTATAAAGGGCAATTGGCATTAGGGGGAAAGTATAGAGTGAGAGGCGCCACAGACAACCATCACCTACTTTTAGAATGTGTCCTGATTTTGCCTCACGTCCTACTCCTTGCTCAATTAGATACCTCATATGTTCTGTGGTGGATAAGGGAAGTGTTTTGTTAGGTTTTATTCTGCAAAGTATTATTAAACAAACCTGGAAATCCATAGTATTATTAGATAAACTAGACTGTAATAAAATTACCTAGGATTTACATACAAATCATAATGATTTCCCCTGTGCCATCAATTGACAAGATTTTGAACAGTACTCCACATGAGTGAAAATGAGCCGTGTGCATCACACAGAAACTGAGATTATCTTATACAGTTTCCAGTTCTAGCTCAACAGGGAGAGCAACAAATGACCAAGCTTACTATCTCACATCCATAGTACCCTATAAGAGTCATATCTGTCCAAGAAGCACGGACCACACGGTGAGGCTGCCCATAAAGTAATACAGAAAGATCTCTGCTATCACAGTTCTTTAGAGCTGAAACACTATCTTAGAGGACAAGGAAGTATGACTATGTTTCAAAAGGCTACTAATCTCATCCATTAAAACACAAATCCAATGTTAGATGTTATTGAATTATTGTTAATCATCTCAGGTATGTCAATGGGATTGCAGTTATGTAGGAGAATATTCTTATTCTTAGGAGATGGAAGCTTAAGTATTCAGGAGTGAAGTGTTATGGTGTCACAACTTACTTTCAAATGATTCAGCAGAACAAATTCTATACATACATACATAGAGATAAGATGACAGATAAAGTACATGTAATATGCTAACAATTTGTGGATCCAGGTGAAAGTTATATTATCATATTACTCTTTCAACTTTCCTTAATGCCAAAAATTTTGAAAATTGCAAATGCTTTTTAAATTCTCAAATAAAAGCCCCCACAAATTTAACAGCTAAGTTTTACTTAAACAGATTTTTCTACGATGGAAGATCAAATTTAAAACTTAAGTAATATTTCATAGAATTCCTGACTTAGGCTAAGTCACAGACTTAGTGGCTAAGTTTTACTTAAACAGACTTTTCTACAATGGAAGATCAAGCTTAAATCCAAATAATATTTCATAAGATACAATAATGTATAGAAAACTGTTACAATATATTTCCCTTGGTTACCAGGCCATTCTATTTGCAGTGTAAATCTGAGATTAAAACATTGTTCTTGGTTAAAACACAATCCCTCTATACCTACCAAACACATTACAAATAAATTATGGATTCACAAACGTAATTAAAACAACTGTTTCGTGCTTCTCATTTTGTTTTTGTTAAGTGAAAATTTTGAGTTCTCACCTCTGTAAGAAACAAGAGTAAACAATATATATATAACTTTTCCAACATATATAAAATTCATGCTAGGTAAAGTGACCAAAAATAGAAAAGCAACTGAGGAATTACACTACATATCCCTACAACTGAAACAATGGAGATCTAACATTACAGTAATGTGATAAAAACTGGGTAGGGGAAAATCCAACCAGTTATTTACTCTGCTTATGTCAGCCAAGTATATGGACCAATTGCTTTAATATTTAGGTGTAATGAGTATCCAGACAGTGGTGCTGTATATGAATACAGAGTGGAAAGATTTTTCACTTATAAAACAAGACCCACAAAATATGCTTCTTGTTGCAATGTATGCATTTCTTAAAGATATTTTTATAGTATTAGCTTTTAAGGAAATACTGACAACTCATAAAATCATATAGAATAAATCTATAACATCTGATACAAACTCTGTGATTTATTTTTTAATTGCCAAAAAAATGTAACTCTCTAGAATTCAGGGTAGAGAGGAAAATTTAATCTAAAAATATTAGAGCTATGTGCTTGGTGTCCTAACCTGTTCACATGGTAATCTCAGTGACCTCAGGACTTGATAAAATACAGGCTCTATGCCAAAAGGCAGGGAGAAGCTGCAGAGGCATGGCATGCCTCCTTGGAGGCACACATATATAGGGCCCTATCTTACCCTGCTATTTTCTAGATAAGTGAGCTTTGAGAAGATATTTCATTTTTAATTTTAAGTTACCCATATGCATGTGGATATCATAATATTCACTTTGTAGTGTTATAGGAATTTAATTTGATAATTTACATAGAGTAAGAACTTTAACAAATTCAGTTTCCAATTTATTCTAAATGCTCAGTATTCAAAAGAGGCACATCTGAGAAGCTGACCATAAGGTCTTAGGGAACAGATTATAAGCTAGTCATCCTGGAGGAGGCAGCATTGCAGGGACTGTAAAAAAAAAAAAATAAAGAGTTTAGTTGAGAGGAATCAGACATAAAATAAGTATCTTAGAAAGCCATAAATAGAGTGAAGGATAGAGGGGAAGGAGTAGAAAGTAGTAGGTCAGGGAGTTGGTCATAAGCAACAAAAACATCAGAGAACTTAGGGAGAATGGTATTATGTTCTTGACTTGTACTCTGGAGCTCAGAATTATTAACAGTAAGTAACATATCCTAGTTCAGGTGATTTCACTAGGAGAGGATGTATCACAACTTCTCAACTCTGTGAAGAAGTAGTCTTCAATCTAGAAAGTTGGATAAGAAAAAAGAAGTATGTTTACCCAGGCTCCAAAAGACCTGTAGATAAATCTTCAGAACTTTTTTCTAAATTCTGCTTGAGAATCATCTTGAAACATTCAAATTTTTGAGCAACTTCTTTCATCTTTCCTAATCCTGATCACACAATCATCTGTCCACTTAATTTCCTCTATAACTAATATTTTTTGCTGTTAGCATTATCCAAATGAAGTATAACCTCTCAGAGGAAAGCAGGTGGGTTTAGACAGCCAAGGAGTTGGAGAACTAAATGGAGAGTGAGAAGAAGCTAGATAATCTAGGCACTCCCTCGAGTAGTTAACAAGTTTGGCTTTGGACTCATTAACTAAAAAGAAGAACTCTCTTTAGACCAACAGGGGACTTTATTATGTGTTTTGTTATGTACCATCTTTGGAAATTCTGAGTTGAAGCAATCACTTGGAACTATTTAATGACAAATACTGCTATTCTGATGAGAGTTCCAGGGGAACAGGGAAGAAGAAGAATTAGTTCCCTGCTTAGGAAGCCAGGATTTTCCCACAGGGCCATTATAAGGTGGATGAACTCTCTGGGGTTTACCACAGCAGCTGAGAAATAACTGCATTTTTCTCCTGATCATCTTCCCATGTGTATGTCCTACAGGTTTGTAAATACAAGCAAGCTGAGAATCAGGATACTCAAATGAGTAAAAGCAAGACAAACTTGCTTTTCATTAGTGTTTCATCATACAAGAAATTATGAAACAATCTCCTGCCATATGATTAGACACTATACTTTCTTACCTAGATATAACGATTTAGCAGGTATGCTCAGAGGCACTTTCTATACATATATGGGATCCATATTTATCATCCAGCTTGTTTTCATCATTTAATTATACACTTTAGGGATCTTTTCATCCATACACACAATATCCAGCTTATTCTTTTTTATCCTGGCATGATATTCATAATTCAGATCTATCATAATTTTTTAACCATTCTCCTTTAATAAGAGTTATAAAGGAGTTATTCAAGCTGATTCCAAATTAGATATACTAGTATTATAATGAGCATTATTGCATGCCGGGAGCCAGCTCACGAGATCCCACCCATGACAGAGTCATGAGGAGAAGGACTGACGAGCAGAGCAACTCAGGCCTCAGGGATTCTCGGAAGGCTGCCTCAGCGCTCACCTTAAAGATGAGATCTGTCTTTCTGATGTTTGCTATAGTAAACCTCTTCTTATTTTTTGTGACTTGGGCAAAAGGCCTTTCCTGATTCTCTTCTAAAATAGATCAATCTGAAACCTCAATCGACAAGGCCCCTAAACGGTAGCACCCTAATAAAATTATCTAGGATATAGAGTATGCTAATCTAAATTCCTCTTGCTAGCATATTGGTTTGTTTAATAAATGTACCTGTGCCTTTGGAGCTAATGTGCATGACTGCTCCTTAACCATAAACAATACTGAGAGCCTCCACACAGAAAGCCCCAATGGGCACAGAGCCCTTCGTAGGAAAAAAGGCTTATTAGGAAATATAAGAAATATTGCTTTATGAAACTGTTACTTAGTCTATATTTACTCACTATGTTTTTGCTCTTAACATATTTAGCCTATATAATTAAAGCATAATAGTTAGAGATTTATATAAACAGAAGTTTAGCTTTAATACAAATAATAAGACAATTGTTAATTTAGCTGGTGATTTTTGCTAAGAACTGACCTTTGAGCTACATTGTTTCAGCTTGCTGTGTCATGACTTTATGGGACCACATTCTTTTCTGTTAGGCTCAAGGCATAAGGTAAATTACAAAATACAGGTCTTGCCTTGAGACTTTGAGTTGATGAATTTTTTCTTTGTCATAATCTGCTGTGCCTGTATTCTTTAAAAAATGTAACCCTGGTACTTTCCGTGCCTGATACAAAAAGTGTTCTGGCTGATCAACCCTTATCAATAAAGAGTCACAAGATGTTAGCAGGCCTCCAGGCCAGAAGATGATGTAAACAACTTAAAACTTTTGTAACTAAAAAATACAAACAGCGTCCTGGTTTCGATAAGGGTAAAAATTGCTGACCCACTGAGCTGATTTGGCATTTTACATTTGTTTCTATGTACAACTAAATATATAAAAGCTGCCTTGAAAACAATAAAGTCAGGAGACACTTGGAAACACCGAGACTCACTGTGTCTTCTCATTTTCGCATCGCCGACGCCGTCCATCCTGAGGGAACCCTGGACCAGCTGGAGCAGGACTCCAGCAATTGCACATATTTCTTGGGTATGTATGCTAGCTATTTTGTAGTCTATAACATTATATTCTAATTGCAGTATCAATGTCAAAGAGAAAGATTACTTAAAATCTGGTTTGATAGTTTACATACTCTACCTTTCAGTTATATCAATTTACTAGTTGTCCATCTGTCTCACCTCAATGTGAGGTATCTGTATGGGCTCACCAAGACCCCAAATCAATGCTAATTTCATGTTACCAACATGGAAGGAGGAATATGAAAATACATAAGCTTAGAGCTATGTCTGTGAAGTCATTGAGCCTCTCAAAGGAGACCTCATCTTTGGACGAAAATAGGAAGCTGTGTAATGTCTACAGTTACAGCACAAAATCACTTAGAGAAAGCATGCAATATAAAGCCAGTACATGTAAATCAGCACACTGACAGGGAAAATGTCAGAATAATTTTTGTATTTTTGTCATAATAATTCATCTTTACAAAAAGGTGGCACAGATCAACACAAATTGCAGTGGAAATTTCCAATGAGAATCAAATATTTCTTATTTGACACACTATTCCACTCAAACACATAGCAATGATAAAGTACAAAAACAATCTGCCACTTATTTGAAATCTGACCTGGTAGTACTGCATTTAATGAATATTTCACAATTTGTCCCCTCTTTACCATTCTCTTAATAAGCATTTGAATTATTCTAGTTTGTGGCTGCTATAAAGCTATGAATATCATTATAAAGATCTTTTATGTAGACATATGTACTCATTTCCCTTGTATGTTACTTGGAGAGAATTGCTGGGTAATAGCACGTCTATATATTTAGTTTTATTAGAACTGGAAAACTGTTTTCCAAAGTGGTTGTAAAATTTTTCATGCTCAGCACCAGAATATGAGGGTTTCAGCTGCTTCACATTCTTGCAATATTTTGATCTGTTACTCTTTTTTAGTCTTTTTAAATTTTAGTGAATCAGATGCATGTGAAGTAGAAAATCATTGTGGATTAATGGTGTTTGGAGTAAGGGATACTGAATAATATCCGCCGAACTGAAAAGGAACTTTGAGACCATAAAATGAAGCAGGCAATTCCATAAGCTGCAGTTATGAAGTTCATTGTGGGTGACTTACACAAAGGAAGTATTGGGCAGACAACAATCCAGAGCCATTCACAGCTGCACTAGACAACCCAAAATGGGCATAGGGGGACTTAAAGGGACCAACGCTAACAATAGATTCTGACTACTAAGGGAGAAGCAGGGGTTTTTTCCTCCCCTTGCGGGGAGGGGGGGTCACATGATCATTATTCCTCATGGGCCATTAAACATCTGCATCAGCAAAAGGCATTCTTCCGGTTTTCACATAAGATGAAGGTAAGGGCAAAAGTTGAGAGGAAACTGACCAAGATGGTGAAGCAGCAGGACATGGAACTCACCACCCTCCACAAACACATCAAAAATACATCTACATGTGGACCAATTTTTACTGAAAACTAACTGAAACTGGCAGGAAGACTTGTACAACCAAGGCTGTACGAAAGATCTGCAGAGAATCAGGTAGGAAGGGAAGAGAAGCCATCAGGTTGAGACATGTTCCCCTATGAGGGGACTCAGGAAAGGGGAGACTATACAGGCTGAAACCCACATTTAGGAGGAAGTTGTTGGAGCATATTGGACACTCCCATCCTAGAGCCTGACACAGGGAAAATGAGTCCCCTTGGCTGGCTGGTGGGCTGGTGGGACTAACTGGAAGGTCTTGGGAAGCCTGGACTCCATTTGTAATGAGCTTATGTGTGCTGGCATAATCCTGAAGCAGGGTTGAGACAGTGGCTTGCAGACTGCTAGAGTGGCTGCCCAGTTTCCCATGATTGCCCGAATGCCCCCCCTGCCCGAGTCAAGCAAATGCTCCAGAAATTTCTTGCTTTATGTCACAGCTCCACACTGGAGCAGGTGCTGCTATGACTGAGAAAAGAGCTCAGCCATGAGGGGCAGAATTGACTCACAACCCCACAGTAGTGTTGTGGTCAGAAAATATGCTTGATATGATTTCAGTTTTCTTAAAATACTGAGGCTTGTTTGTGGCGTAGCACATGATCTATCTTAAACAATGTTCCATGCACTTGAAAAAATGTTTATTATGCTGCTTTTGGATGGAATGTTATATACATACATGTATGTCTATTAAGTTCATACGGTATAATGTGTAATCTAAGGCCACCATTTCCTCATTGATTTTCTATCCAGATGATCTGTCTAATGATGTAAGTGGGGTGTTAAAGTCCCCTACTATTCTTGTATGGCTGTCAGTTTCTCTCCTGTTTCTTAATATTTGCTTTATGCATTTAGTTGGTCCTATGTTTACAAATTTTACACCTCTTTTTAGATTAATCCCTTTATCATTACACAATATTCTTCTTTGTCTCTTACAATAGTCTTTATCTTAAAGTCCACTTTATCTGATGTGAGTACTGCTACCCTGGTTTTCTTTTCATTTCCATTTGCATGGAATACCTCTTTCCACACTCTCACTTTTAGTCTCAGTGTGTCTTTATATCCGAAATGAGTGTCTTATAGGCAGCATATACATGGGTCTTGTTTTTTTTAATCCATTAAACCACTCTGTTTTTTTACATGATTGATGGAATTTAATACACAAACCTTAAAACTTTTGTACCACAAAGGAAATAGAAACTCATATCAAAAGGATAAACATCCCATTGGAAAAATTATTCACCACTTATAATAACAAAGGGAAACAGATTCATATATAAATATGGAACATATATATGGAAAAATTGTTATTGTTTAGTCACTAAATCATGTCTGACTCTGCAACCCCATGGACTACAGCCCACCAGGCTCCCCTGTTCATGGGATTTCCCAGGCAAGAATACTGGAATGGGTTGCCATTTACTTTTCGAGGGGATATTCCTGATCCAGGGATCTAACCTGTGTCTCCTGCATTGCAGGTGGATTCTTTACCACTGAACCACCCGGGAATGCTCCATTAAATCAATAATCTCAACCACTCCATGCCTTTAGACTGAAGAAATTACTCCATTTCCATTTAAAGTAATTATAGATAAATATGTTCTTACTGCCATTTTGGTAATTCTTTCTTGTTTTTGTAGTTCTTTTTTGTTCCTTATTCTTTTGCTCTCTTCTCTTGTGTATTGAGGCTATATTTAGTACTATGATGGATGCCTTTATCTTTTTTGTGTGTCTATCTAGTATAGGATTGTATAGGATTGTAGTACCCTAGGTTCATATACAACAGCCTATATATATATATATGTTATTATTTCAGATTGCTCCCACCATGTTTAATGTTTAATTCTCCCATCATGTTTAATGTTTTGTCATCTTTTCATTTTGTATATCTGTTATCTACTTATAGATGATTTTAATACTTTTATCTTTCAAACTTCCCAAAAGTGTTTCTTCTACTACCTTTACTGTTCATTTGCCTTTACCAGTGAGGTTTTTCCTTTTTGTAATTTTCATATTCCTACTTTGGCATTTTCTTTTCTTAGAGAAGTCCCTTTAATGTTTCTTATAAAGCCAGTCTAGTGGTACTGAACCTAAAATGGTTATTGCTTGTCTGTAAAACTATCCCTCCTTCAAATTTGAATGATAACCTTGCTCTAGAGTGTTCTTAGTTGTAGGTTGTTTGTTTGTTTCATCACTTTGGATATATTTTGCCACTTCTGGCCTGCAAAGTTTCTGCTGGAAAGTCAGCTGACAGCGTTATGGGGGTTCCCTTGTATGTTACTAGTTGCTTTTCTCTAGCTGCTTTTAAGATTCTCTATCTTTAACTTTTACCATTTTAATTTTGATATGTGTTGGTGTGGACCTCTTTGGGTTCATCTTGGTTGGGCCTCTCTGTGCTTCCTGGACTTGGATATCTCTTTCCTTTCCCAGGTTAGGGAAGTTTTCAGATATTGTTATTGTTGTTGTTGTTGTTCAGTTGCTAAGTCACATCTGACTCTATGTGACCCCATAAACTGCAGCATGCCAGGCTTCCCTGTCCTTCACTATTTTCCTGGGCTTGCTCAAACTCATATCCATTGAGTTGGTGATGCCATCCAAACATCTCATCCTCTGTTGTCCCCTTCTCCTCTTACCCTCAATCTTTCCCAGAATCAGGGTCTTTTTCAATGAGTCAGCTCTTCACATCAGGTGGCCAAAGTCTTGGAGCTTCAGCTTCAGCATCAGTTCTTTCAATGAATATTCAGGGTTGATTTTCTTTAGGACTGGCTGGTTTGAATCTCCTTCCTGTCCAAGGGACTCTCAAGAGTCTTCTCCAGCACCACAATTCAAAAGCATCAATTGTTCGGCACTCAGCCGTCTTTATGGTCCAACTCTCATATCCAGTACATGACTACTGGAGAAACCGCGGCTTTGACTCTTTGGACCTTTGTCAGCAAAGTGATGCCTCTGCTTTATAATATGCTATCTAGGTTTGTCATAGCTTTTCTTCCAAGGAGCACGCATCTTTTAATTTTGTGGCTGCATTCACCATCTGCAATGATTTTGGAGCCCAAGAAAATAAAATCTGTCTCTACTTTTTCCCCATCAATTTGTCATGAAGTGATAGGACCAGATGCCATGATCTTAGTTTTCTGAATGCTGGATTTTAAGCCAGCTTTTTCACTCTCCTCTTTCACTTTCATCAAGAGGCATTTTAGTTCCTCTTCGCTTTCTGCCATTAATGTGGTATCATCTGCATATCTGAGGTTGTGATATTTCTCTCAGCAATCTTGATTCCAGCTTGTGCTTCATCCAGACCCATACTTTGCATGATGTACTCTGTATATAACTTAAATAAGCAGCCATTATTTCTTCAAATTATTATTTTTTCTCTCTCTTCTCTTTCAGGGACCCCTATGGGTGCTTAATATTTCTCCAGAGGTTTCTTAAACTATCCTAATTTTTTAAAATTCTTTTTTCTGTTCAGTTTGGATGATGTCCACTACTGTCTCTCCTTCATTCCTCTCTGTCATCTAATCTACTGTTGATTCCTTGCAGTGCATTTTTTATTCCAGTTACTGTGTTCTTCAGTTCTGTTTGGTTCTCCTTTATATTTTCTAACTCTTTGTTGGAATTCTGTGTTTATCCATTCTTCTCCTGAGTTTGGTAAGCATATTTATGATAACTACCATGAACTCTTTATCAGATAGAGTGCTTATCTCTGCTTCACTTAGTTCTTTCCTGAGGCTGTGTCTTGTTTCATAAGTTGGAACATATTCATCTGTCTCCTCATTTTCCCCAGTTCTCTATGTTTATGTGTTAGGTCAGCTAAGTTTCCCAATCTTGGAGAAGTAGCCTAAGCTGCTCCCTTTTGGTCACCAGATCTATATGTTCTAGGTGTATCCCCACATGGGCTACATGCAACCTTCTCTTGTGATGGGGCCAATCATGTGGCCATGCACTGCTGACCTCTAGTCAGGCTGGCTGTGAGGCCATGAATCATGTGGTAGCTGTGGGCCTACTGGATGGTGAGGAAGGCTTCCCACATGGTAGGCTGCACCGCCTAGAGAGAATGCAGGACTGATGCCAGCCTGTTGGTGGGTGCAGCTGGTCTCCAGTAGGTAATAGCAGACTTAAATGAGGATTCCAAAATGGTGCTTGCTAATCTCAGTGTTATTGCATTAGAATGAGCTCCCAAAATGCTGCAGCCAGAGTCTTTGTCCCCAGGGGGAGTCTGAGTTTCCCCCTTCCTCTCCAAGAGGTTCTTCAAGATCAGCAAGTGCGTCTGGTTCAGTCTCCCTTCAAACTACAATCTCTGCACTGGAACTCAGAGCCTATGAGCTTTTGTGCATACTCTTTAAGCATAGAATCTCTGTTTCCTACTGTCTTCTGGATCTCCTGAATGTAAGACTCACTGGTTTTCAAGACCAGACATTCAGGGGTGCTCATCTTCCAAGTGTAGGACCTCTGGGCTAGGGAGCGTGATGTGGGGCTTGGACCCTTTTGCTGCCTGGAGGGGACCTCTACAATTGTGATAGTCCTCCAATTTGTGGGTTTCTGACCTAGGGGTGTGGGTCCTGACTATACCACACCCCATCCTTCCTTCCCATCTCATTATGGTTCCATCTTTATATCTTTAATTGTGGAAAATTTTTCAGCTAGCCTTCAGGGTGTTTTCACGGATAATTGCTCTGTAACTAGGTGTAACTTTGATGTGTCCATGAGAAGAGTTTTAGAGTCTCCCTACTCTTCCATCCTGGCCACCTCTCTCTTTTACTTTTCTTAAATATATCTGGCTGAATAGTATTCCACTGCATATGTGTGTGTGTGTGTATACGTATTTATATATGTGCAACATATTCTTTATTTATTCACCTATAAAGTCACAGGTTTCTTACATATCTTGGATATTGTAAATAAAACTGCAAAGACATGATTTTATATATAGAAAATCACAAAGGATACATCAAAATTACTGGAGCTAATAAAAACTTTCAACAAAGTTGCAGGGCATAAAAGCAAACAGAAAAATTAGTTGTGTTTCAATAAGCCACAAATGAACAATCTGAAAAAGAAATTGGGAAATATTTTTTTACAAAAGGATCCAAAAGAATAAAATACCTAGGCATAAACTTAAGGAAGTGAAAGAGTTGAACACTGAAATACAAAACATTGCTGAAAGAAGTTAAAGAAGATCCAAATAAATGT
This sequence comes from Okapia johnstoni, assembly GCA_024291935.2. NCBI lineage: Eukaryota > Metazoa > Chordata > Mammalia > Artiodactyla > Giraffidae > Okapia > Okapia johnstoni. The sequence continues at coordinate 120,935,695 of CM044307.1, read as the reverse complement.
AAAGATTCCCTTTTCATAGATTGGAAGACTTAGCATTATTAAGATGTCAATAATACCCAATCAATCTACAGATTCAATGCAATTCCTATCGAAATTTCAATGACCATTTTTTTTTTTTACAGAAATGGAAAATATAACCATCAAATTCATATGGGCTGCAAGGAGTCCTGAATAACCAAAAATTCTTGAAAAAATTAACATAGTTAGAGGACTTATACTTTGTGATTTCAAAACTTACTACAAAGCTTTAGTTATTAGACCACTGTGTTAGTGGCATAAAAATAAACCTATAGACCAATGGAATAGACTTGAGAGGCCCGGAAAAAAACCCTAAATCTGTTGCAAATTCACACTGGTACCAAGCCCATTCAATAAAGGAAGAAGAGTTTCTACAACAAATGGTGCTGAGTCAAGTGGATATCCACATGCAAAAGAATGAAACTGATCACTATCCTCAAACCATAGCCAAATAGTAAATCAAAATGAATCAATAACTTAATTATCAGTATAAGAGCTAAAACCATAAAACTCTTTAAGTAAAATATAAGAATAACCTTTCATGATCTTGGACTAGGCAATGGCTTCTTATATATGTTACCAAAAGCATAAGTGATTAAAGAAAAACAAGTTGACCTCATCAAAATTAAAAACTTGTATGTATTGCAGCAAAGGAAACTATAAACATTGTAAAAAGACAACCCTCAGAATGGGAGAAAATAACAGCAAATTAAATAACTGACAAAGGATTAACTACCAAAATGCACAAGCAGCTCGTGCAACTCAATACCAGGAAAACAAACAACCCAATCAAAAAGTGGCAGAAGACCTAAACAGACATTTCTCAAAAAAAGGCATACGGATGGCTAATAAACACATGAAAAGATGTTCAACATCACTCAATATTAGAGAAATGCAAATCAAAAACTATCTCACACAAGTCAGAATGGCCATTATCAAAAAATCTACAAACAGTAAATGCTGAAGAGGGTGTGGAGAAAAGGGAATTCTCTTGTATTGTTGGTAGGCATGTAAATTGATATAGCCCCTACAGAAGACAGTATGGAGATGTCTTTGAAAATCAGAAATATAACTACCATATGATCCAACAACCTCACTACTGGGCATATACCCTGAGGAAACCAAAATTGAAAAAGTCACATGTACCCACAATGTCCACGGCAGCCCTATTTACAATAGCTAGGACATGGAAGCAATCTAGATGTCCATCAGTAGCTGAATGGAAAAAGAAGCTATGGTACATATATACAATGGAATATTACTCAGTCACAGAAAGGAACATATTTGAGTCAGTTCTAATGAACTGGATGAATCTAGAGCCTATATATAATATACAGAGTGAAGTAAGTCAGAAAAATAATCATAATGGATATATACATGGAATCTAGAAAGATGGTAGTGAGGAATCTGCAGGGCAGCAATTGGGATCGGAAGAAAAGTTATGACCAACCTATACAGCATATTAAAAAGCAGAGACATTACTTTGTCCACAAAGGTCTGTCTAGTCAAAGCTATGGTTTTTCCAGTAGTCATGTATGGATGTGAGAGCTGGACTATAAAGAAAGCTGAGCGCCAAAGAATTGATGCTTTTGAATTGTGGTGTTGAAGAAGACTCTTGAGAGTCCCTTGGACTGCAAGGAGATCCAACCAGTCCATCCTAAAGGAAATCAGTCCTGAATATTCATTCACTGGAAGGACTGATGCTGAGCAGAAACTCCAATACTTTGGCCACCTGATGTGAAGACTTGACTCATATGAAAAGACCCTGATACTGGGAATGATTGAAGGCGGGAGGAGAAGTGGACGACAGAGGAGGAGATGGTTGGATGGCATCACTGACTCAATGGACGTGAGTTTGAGTAAGCTCTGGGAGTTGGTGATGGACAGGGAGGCCTGGTGTGCTGCAGTCCATGGGGTCGCAAAGAGTCAGACACCACTGAGCGACTGAACTGAACTGAATCGGGATTCCCTTGTAGCTCAGTTGGTTAAGAATCTACCTGCAATGCAGGAGACCTGGATTCAATTCCTGGGTCGGGAAGATCCCCTGGAGAAGGAAATATCAACCCACTCTGGTATTCTTGCCTGGGAAATCCTATGGACAGAGAACCTGGCAGGCTATAGCCCATGGGGTTGCAAGAGTCAGACACGACTTAGCGACTAAACCACCACCACCATAATGGAGACGCAGACATACAGAACAGATTATGGATGCAGAGGGGAAAGAAGAGGGTGGGATGAATGGAGAGAGTAGCTTGGAAACATATACACTATCATATGTAAAACAGATAACCTGTGGTAATTTCCTTTATGACTCAAAGAGCTCAAACCAGTGCTCTGTGACAGCCTAGAGGGGTGGGATGGGGTGGGATGGGCTGGGAGGGAGGGCCCAGAGGGAGTGGACATATGTATGCCTGAGGCTGATTCATGTTGATGTATAGGGCAGAAACCAACACAATATTGTAAAACAATTATCCTTCAATTAAAACTAAGTAAATTAAAAAAAAATTGTGTGAGTCAAAGAATACTATTAACAAAATGAAGAGACAATATACAGAATATTTGTGAATCATGTATCTGCTAAGAAACCAGTATTCAGAAAGAATGCTTACAGTCTGACAACAAAATACAAATACTATATTAGAAAAGAGGCAAAGTTTCTACATATTCTTCCAAAGAAGATATGCAAATTTCCAATAAGCACATGAAAAGATATTTAGCATCATGAGTCATTTGGGAAATGCTCATCAAAAACCATAAGGAGATACTACATTACACATACTAGGTATAAAAAAAATACTCAGAAAATAACAAGTTTTAGCTAAGATATGGAGAAATTGGAATCCATATACATTGCTGACAGGAATGCAAAACAATTCAGCTACTGTGGAAAATAGAGCAGAAATCTTTTTTCAGTTATAAAAAAGGAATTAAGTGTGATACATGCTACAATGAGGGTGAAACTCCAAAACATGCTAAGTGAAAGAAGACACAAAAAAGGTCACGTATTATATGTTTTTGTTTATATGAAATATAAGAGCAGGTAAATCCTTAGGGGCAGACATAGATTCATGGTTGCCAGGGGCTAGAATCAGGAGTAGTTAGGAAGAAGCTACTTAGTGGTATCAAGTTTTACTTGGAGTGATGAAAATGTTTTGAAACTAGACAAAAGTGGTTTTTGAACAACACTGTGAATATACTAAATGCTCTCACATTGTTCACTTTTAAATGATTAATTTTATGTTATGTGAATTTTGCCTCAGTATATCAACTTTTAATGTGGAAAAAACCCTGAAGACTCTATTGACCACACGTAATTAGTACAGGGGAGGAGGCTTCATCCTAACTAGCTTAGGTTTCATATATGCCCTCATCTGTTCTTTAGAATCCTTTCTTCCTGTGCTAATACTCTACTGCAGTCCTTAACTCTGGGTCAAATTCGCCATGATAATACTTTGTGGCAGATATTCTATTACTTTGTGGCATATATTCTATCTCAGAGATTGCTGAAGAAATTCATAAATATTCCCGAAGTGAACCATGACCTAATTTAGACTCTTTCAACTGAAACTGGGCTCAACAATTTTCCTACACTTCGTAGGTTGCAGTAGACCATCTAGTGCAATGTTCCAAATTTGTCTTCTCTGCTGTGTCACTTAGACTCTTACTCCTATTCAAGACCTATCCAAGGAAATAAAATGGTTAATTATATTATTTTTGCTTTCTTTTAGCCATGTCACATACATTGCTTATTTTATTTTATTTATTTATTTTTTATTCTTTTTGTGTGTGTGTGTGTGGTTTTTGCCATACATTGACATGAATCAGCCATGGGTCTACATGCGCTCCCCATCCTGAACCCCCCTCCCACCTCCCTCCCCATCCCATCCCCCTGGGCCATCCCACTGCCCCAGCCCTGAGCACCTGTCCCATGCATCGAACATGGAATGGTGTTCTGTTTCACATATGATAATATACATGTTTCAATGCTATTGTCCCAGAACGTCCCACCCTCACCTTCTCCCTCATGCTTATTTTACTTTGTAGGGAAAACTAAAAGGTGCAAGGGCAAGCATGTGTTAATGCATTTGTATGTGAGTGTGTCTGTGTATGTTTATTTCTTTGTATGTTGGAGGATGAGGTAGAAGAAATGAAGGAGGATCTTGCTGAAACCATTCAACAGAAGTGAAAATTCCCAGATATTATATAACTTGTCTAAATGCCCGATTTAAAGTTAATATTTGAGTCTATTATGTAGGATCCCAGGGCAAGAAATCTGTCTACCACACAGTCTTTCAATCAAGACTTGACAGTGAATGTTCTCTATCGTCTGACATTCACATATCTTTAAGGCTGTTCACACATTATCTTTAAAAGGACTCACTACTAAGGGTTGACTGGTATATTAACACTTGCTGCTGAGCACCCCAGGGACATCCTTTCTTTCTACCTTTGCTCAAGCATCTGCTAAGCTTCAAATGCCCTCCCTTTCAATTCAGATCCTATTTCTATTATCATTTTCACTTTAATTTCAATCTTCTTAGATCTTTCTTGATCATTTCTTTCTCCAAACTCATCATAATATGTAATAATAGGACAAATATTATTTACTGAGAACCTGATAAGTTCTAGGCACTTCTAAAATGCTTTGGTTTTCAATTCTAAAAAAAAAAATTATGGCAAATCATTATATCCATGTTTCTAAAATGAGGAAGCATAGTATCTGAATATCTTCCCAAAATTATTAATAAAAGTTGTAATGATTACAACTCTGATCTCTATTTTTAAAAGGCTGATTTTCTTTCTATCTTGTCCCTTACTTCTTAAGAATTTCTTAGTAATTCCTATTTTACTCCATAGTTTGATGTAATTTATTAGACCACATTAAATAACTCTTCCCTGTATGCCATACATGAACCGCTCTCTTGATCTGGTAGTTAGTGCTTGTGTTATTATGTTTCTTTCTTTTTGCCTCCAATGACATTATAATGTTTTGAGACAGTGACTTAAGACAGTGACTGTACTACATACTATTACATCTCTGAAGGATCTGGCATGGACTTTAATTATACATCTACCAATGCCTATTTGATCCTTGCATTCAAGCAGTCATCCCACACTTGTTTCATACTTTTTGACTATACTTGAAAAACTGTTTAAAAACTCATGACACCTAAAAATGATTTAAATGGTAAGTTTTATGTTATTGATAGCTTACAAAAAGGAATAATAAAAAACCCTTAAATTCAGCCTATAACCTCCCATCCATTCATCTATCCATCATCAGTTTATCCTTTGCCCATCTGTCTAGTCATCTATTCATTTGTAATCCAAAGATTCCATTCACAGTCCTTCTTTCCATTTGTGTGTTCTTCTACTATTTCTCAAGAGGCCCATTTGTTCAGACATCATATGATAGATACCGAGAGGAACAAAATCTAGTACAGACTGCACTTCAACTGTGATATGAATACTTTTTCCTTTTAGATTTTAAGTCATCCTTGTCCAGCATTCAGGAATTTGTTCTCTTAACTTTTTTCCTCATGCCCAGTTTCATACCTGATTTGCAGCTAAATACTTAGGTTATACCTACTTATGAAAACTCTTGCCTGGCTTGGTTACACCACATAGTTTTCTGATCAGTCCTCTTAGGGTATAAGTCGGCTCTATATTCTCAAGCTTAGCCCTTATACCAAGTCTGACCTTGGTGTTACCCAAAGGATTTGCAACAAATTAAAACCTATAGAACAGTCACCTTCTCAGTCTTTGTTGTTTCTGGTCATTTTTCCACTATTAATATTGAATATTCATATATCTTCCTTGATGATGGGACTTTATTAGATTCAGTTTATATCTCAGGTCTTCCCACCAGGCTAATATGCAGCACAGATGGCTCAAATCTATTCAAATTCAACAATGAAAGGAAACAGCATGCTGGAACAAAACAAATTTTGAGTCCCTTTATCTGCATTTGTCAAATCCTGTTGGAAACAACCAACCTTTCTGGTAGTTCTACTAGCAAACCCAAAACAAAATAGTAAAAGAAATTGAGGCCACTATCAGCAAGAATATGAACTTTTCTGTAACTGAAATTTTCTATGTGAGTTAGGTAGATAATTGATTCAATTATCCCACAGCTCTCTTTCAGACTCATTGTGCTTACTTACCCTTCCAGAGAGATCACAGTTCCTCTGATTCACACTGAAGTTTTGGTGAGACGAGATCCAGCATAGCAGAAGAAGAGATGTATTCATCTTTATAGGGAGAAAAGAGAGATCAATGTAAAAGTTAGTCAGAAAGTTGCTTCTAATGGGAAGTGAGTTTATTAGTTTGTAAAACTGACAATATGAGAACACGTCTGCCCAGTTACACTTCATAGATCAGCAGGATGTTGAATTTTGGGGGCTATTTTTAATATTCATTCTGTTGTTTTATCATCTATTCCGCTAGAATGAGTACTTAAATGTGGGATAGCACTTATAATCAGGCTCAACAGTAACACCTCTAGAACCAATGAAAAATGTTGATAGTGCTAATAAGGTGAAGAAGATGTTAGACACTACCCCAAGTACTTTACATATATTAACCTATTTATTTCTCACATAAATCTTACAAGGTACTGTCTGTTTTTATCCTTTATCTTTTGACTTCTTGAAAAATAGATGAAGAGCTGAAGCAGAAGGTAGTTAGGCAACTTGCCCAAAGCCACAAAGGTTTCAAGTGATACAGTCGGAATTTGAGCTCGGTACCCTGGCATGTGCCTTACCACGTCCTTTCCAAAAAGACAGATAGATGGGAAATATTCCTTGAGAATGAGAGTATACCAAAAGATTCCTAAGAGTTTGCTAGCCTCACATATATTTAAAGTAAAAGTGATAGCTAATTATCACAATCCCAGCGACAGGTCTGGGACTGATAGCTTAATGAAAAGGGAAACTGAGAGGTTCAGTGTTTTTTCTATTCACTGAGCATGGGACACCACAAGATATGACCCCAAACAGGACAGTTTGGATAGTCAGAAGTAGGATAAATCCATGGGTATCTGGGAGGCCCTGGAACTAAAAAGAGGGATGAAAGTAGGCAAGTATGGAACAATTTAACATCACTGAATTTTATTTTTTTCTTAAATTTTTTTCTTGGTTTCTGCCTCTCTCCTGCATGCTTTGGCATCTATATAAATTTGATTAATCTTGAAGATAGAGTAAAAAAAAAGCAAAAAAGTGAACCTCTAGGTACATGTGGTTAGGCCCTTGAAAGGACCAAAACTCTACCATCTACTTCACTGTATTCTCCCTATTCCTGCACTATTAGCCTAGCTTCTGTACCCTACTTTCACTGGACTCTGAGAGTCTAGGCTAATACAAAGCTTGAACCTTAAGTACATGAAACCCCATTCCCATTGCCCAACATAAGTCACCTTGGACAGACAGTGTTTCCCAAGTAACTGTTCAGAGAGGTGAACATGTAGATCCCACAGCATAAAAAATATGAAAGTCTAAATCTGGTTCATTGTCCAGGCATAGAAAGTCTATGAAAAAACCCAGGGTGAAAAAAAGACCCAGGGTGATCTCAGAGAGCAAGAAAGAGGTCACTGAGAAGAAGGAAAGAAGTAATCAGAAGAGAGGAATTTGGGGAGGAAGGAAGAGAAAGAGAGAAAAAACTTCAGAGAATCATGGATGACATTACTGAGCTCTGGGCTTTTTACGGCTCAGACTTTCTGTTGCACTTATCTTTCCTGAGGCTGAGAGGTCTCTGTATCCACAGGAACCAATATTTTTATAATCCAATTACAGGAACTTCAGATGATTTATTTTTATTTCTAACTCACAGTAAGAGCCTCACAAATGACAACCCCTGAAGCTCCAGGTCATGCATCCTATCAGCTTTGGACTGGTCCTGCTTCTTTTCCACTAGCCACTAGGACATTTAAACCCTCAACAAAAGGTATGAGGAGTTTCTCTCTGATGGTCTTAAACCCAACCACTTGGGCATCTCCTTATTTATTTTAGTCTCTGATTCTAAATACTATGCTAGGAAAACCCATGATGTGAGTGATTCCCACATATAAACCTTTAGAAGGGCATGTATAGATTGAGCAGTCAGTAACTGTCTGGCTGAGCCTGACAGCCCAGGAGACAGAAAAGCTGATGTCCTTTATTCTCTGGTGTCACAGCTTGAAACTCAACTTTAGACTTACTAATAAAACATACTGAAACTTTTAAAAGACTCAGTGGATTCTATTTAGTGTAGGCTTTTGTAACTTTTGTGCTGAAGCTTTGGTTTTGATGAAAACTGTTGTCTGTCTAGTGGGGCTTGAAAGGAGGCAAGATGGGTCACAACATATTTCATGTACTTAATCTCAGTAGATGACATTTGGGAATAACATGGGAAGCTGTGCATTGATCTTTAATGACCTTCAGGTTTTTTCCTTTGTCCTCATGATTTGAATTCCTCAACATTTCTCAGAAGGATATGTTAGTGATATTTGTGTCAATGATCAGAGAAGTTTTCAGGGAAATATCTGAATGCAGGTCGTGAAAGCCAAGGGAAAAAAAGCTGATGTGAAGGACTGAATGATCAACAGTGACAGGTCAGAAGTTTCATCTTGAGAGAACAGAACTGAAAAATACCTGTTAGATCTTGGAACTGGCTCTGAATATTGTCTGTAAATAAGGAAGAGAGGGAGTATTAGCTTGAAGAAGATTTAGATGTGAGCTAATGCTTAGAAACTGGTATGTTTTCAAATTTTGCAAGATAATGAAACCAAGGTGATTATAAAATAAGTCAACATTTATAATTAATATCCAAATAGCCAGGTATTGTTCTATATGTAAAACAACTCTATGAAGTAGTGTTAATGAACCAAACATGGGTCCATTGACCCATGTGCAGTAGCACCAATTTACTGACACTGGGTTGTGGTGAAAGAAAGTGCAGGGTTTACTGCAGGTGCCTAACAAGGAGTCTGGGCAGCTAATGTTCAAAGACTTGAACTGCCTGATGACTTCCAAAGAAAAGTTTTCAAAGATGAGGAGAGGGTTGGAGAGTGTGTGATAAGCTCATGAGTATTATTCTGATTGGCTAGTGGTGAGGTAATTGGGAGTCGACATTGTCAACCTGGTTCCAACCACTCTGGTGTCCACGTGAACAGCATAAAGTTAACTTTTTCCACCTGGTGGGGGTTTTAATATCTATAAAACAGCTTAAAGGATATGGCACAAAATATTATCTACAGCCCTTAAGGAGGAATTAAGATGCTTGACTTTTGTTTAATGGCTAAACTATTATTATTCAGTCTTGTTTGACTGTTTTCCTTTGTTTCCGCATTTTCTTGCTCCTCTCAATTTATTCTTTGGAACTCAGGGAAGGCATAGGAGGCTAAATATCTTCTATCAACAAGAGGCAGGTGGTGGACGTGGGGTGGGGTGGTGGTGGGGGTCTGTCCCTAGAAGGCGCCATAGGGTCTTGCTGTCTTTACAGGTGAGGAAAGGAAGCAGAGAAGTGTGAAATATCTAGTCCAACTTGACACAATTTTTAAGTGAAGGAGATGGGATTAAGATTCACAGCAAAGACTTCAAAGTCTGACTTTTGTCACCATTCTACTGGTCTTAAATGGAGAAGTTTAACTGAAGGTCTGTCACAGGAATGTTTGTAGGCTGAAGAGGAGCTAGATATACAAAAGGAACAGAAGGATGAATAATAAAGCAAAGTCTGTCCTCCGATAGAAGACTGTGACCCTTCTCTGGAGGATGATTCCGGGAAAGCAGGTAGGATACATTCCACATCATTTATTATTCTTATTTCACACTGCAATAAACAGCTAAATAAGTTTTTTGGCATATATGAGTATTTGTATGTGTGTTTCTGCTTACATTTGGAAAAATATTGGGATTATGCCATTCTTCACTAAATATTGGCTGAATCAAATATACTTTGATACCTGAATTAATGTTAAAGTTGCATTGTGATTTAAATGTGTTGTTTGGTATATGTTACTTTTTGCTCTTGTTGTTCAGTTGCTCAGTCATGTTCGACTCTTTGTAACCCCATGGACCGCAGCACGCCAGGCTTCCCTGTCCATCACCATCTCCCTGAGCTTGCTCAAACTCATGTTCATTGAATTGGTAGTGTTGTCCAACCATCTCATCCTCTGTCATCCCCTTCTCCTCCTGCCTTCAATCTTTCCAGCAACAGGGACTTTTCTAATGAGCCGGCTCTTTGCATCAGATGGTCAAAGTATTGGAGCTTCAGCATCAGTCCCTTCCAATGAATATTCATGATTGATTTCCTTTGGAATTGACTAGTTTGATCTCCTTGCAGTCCAAGGGACTTTCAAGAGTCTTCCCCAACACCACAGTTCAAAAGCATCAATTCTTTGGTGCTCAGCTTTCTTTATGGTCCAACTCTCATATCCATACATGACTACTGGAGAAACCAAAGCTTTGACTATACAGACCTTTGTTGGCAAAGTGATGTCTGTCTAGGTTTGTCATAGCTTTTCTTCCAAGAAGCAAGCATCTTAATTCCATGGCTGGAGTCACAATCTGTAGTGATTTTGGAGCCCAAGAAAATAAAGCCTGTCACTGTTTCCACTGTTTCCCCATCTATTTGCCATGAAGTGATGGGATCAGATGCCATGATCTTCTTTATCTGAATGTTGAGTTTTAAGCCAGCATTTTCATTCTCCTCTTCCACTTTCATCAAGAGGCTCTTTAGTTCTTCTTTGCTTTCTGCCATAAGGGTGGTGTCATACGAATGTCTTGAGGTTATTGGTATTTCTCCCAGTAATATGAATTACAGTTTGTGCTTCATCCAGCCCAGCATTTTGCATGATGTGCTCTGCACATAATTTAAGTAAGCAGGGTGACAATATACATCGTATCATATCCCTTTCCAAATTTTGAACCAGTCTGTTGTTCCATGTCTGCTTCTAACTTCTAACTTCTGATTTTTGACCTGCAAACAGGTTTCTCAGGAGGCAGGTAACGTGGTCTGGTATTACCATCTCTTTAAGAATTTTCCACAATTTGTTGTGATCCACACAGTCAAAGGCTTTAGCATAGTCGAGGAAGCAGAAGTAGCTATTTTTCTGGAATTCTCTTGCTTTTTCTATGATCCAACTATGTCCCATTACTTCATGGCATATAGAAGGGGTAAAAGTAGAAGAAGAGACAGATTTTCTTTTCTTGGGCTCCAAAATCACTGCAGACGGTGACTGCAACAACGAAATTAAGACATTTGCTCCATGAAAAGGAAAGTCATGACAAACCTAGACAGTGTATTAAAAAGTAGACATCACTTTGCCAACAAAGATCCATATAGTCAAAGCTATAGTTTTTCTAATATTCATGTATGGACGTGAGACTTTGACCATAAAGAAGGCTGAGTGCTGAAGAATTGATACTTTTGAATTGTGGTGCTGGAGAAGACTCTTGAGAGTTCCTTGGACTGCAAGGAGATCAAGCCAGTCAATTCTAAAGGAAATCAACCCTGAATATTCACTGGAAGGACTGAGGCTAAAGCTGAATCTCCAATACTTTGGCCACCTGATGAAAAGTGCTGACTCATTGGAAAAGTCCCTGATGCTGGGAAACACTGAAGCCTTAAGGAGAAGGAGCAGCAGAGGATAAGATGAATAGATAGCATCACTGACTCAATGGACATGAATTTGAGCAAACTCCAGGAGACAGTGGAGGACAGAGGAGCCTGTCATGCAATCCATGTGGTTGCAAAGAGTTGGACATAATTCATCAACTGAACAAGGGCAACAAATTGATAGTACCACTGATGCAAAGTCAGAGACACTCAAAATAGTGTATATGTGTATGTGTGTGCTTATGTGTGTGTGTATTACATAAGAAATGCATGAGAGGAACACTAATACAGAGAAGAGCATACAAAAGAGGCTCAACTCTACCTGTAAAGTTTTGTTTCTCAAATTAAAAACTATGATTTGAGGCAAAATAACAACAACAACAAAAGGGTAGGGAAGTATAAATTTTCCTGAGCAAAGAATAAAGACTGCTGGAGAAAATGAACTTGGAAGAGCTCCCAACCTTCATACCCTCCTGTGACAGCAACAAGGCCACCCATATGTGCAACAGATAAACAGTTCTTCTCAACAGTGTGTGTAGTTCAGTTCAGTTGCTCAGTCATGTCTGACTCTTTACAGACCCACGGACTACAGCACACCAGGCCTCCCTGTCTATCACCAACTCCCAGACTTTACTCAAACTCATGTCCATTGAGTCAGTGATGCCATCCAACCATCTCATCCTCTGTTGTCCCCTTCTCCTCCCACCTTCAAACTTTCCCAACATCAGGGTCTTTTCCAATGAGTTGGTTCTTTGCATCAGGTGGCCAAAGTATTGGAGTTTCAGCTTCAACATCAGTCCTTCCAATGAACACCCAGGACTGACCTCCTTTAGGATGGACTGGTTGGATCTCCTTGCAGTCCAAGGGACTTTCAAGAGTTTTCTCCAACACCACAGTTCAAAAGCATCAATTCTTCGGCACTCAGCTTTCTTCACAGTCCAACTCTCACATCCATACATGACTACTGGAAAAACCATAGCCTTGACTAGATGGACCTTTGTTGGCAAAGTAATGTCTCTGATTTTTAATATGCTGTCTAGGCTGGTCATAGCTTTTCTTCCAAGGAACAAGTGTCTTTCAATTTCATGGTTGCAGTCAACATCTGCAGAGATTTTGGAGCCCAAAAAAATAAAGTCTGACACTGTTTCCACTGTTTCCCCATCTATTTTCCATGAAGTGATGGGACCAGATGCCATGATCTTAGTTTTCTGAATGTTGAGTTTTAAACCAACTTTTTCACTCTCCTCTTTCACTTTCATCAAGGGGCTCTTTAGTTCTTCTTCATTTTCTGCCATAAGGGTGGTGCCATCTGCATATCTGAAGTTATTGATATTTCCCCCGGCAATCTTGATTCTAGCTTATGCTTCTTCCAGCCCAGCGTTTCTCATGATGTACTCTGCATATAAGTTAAATAAGGAGGGTGACAATATACAGCCTTGATGTACTCCTTTCCCAATATGCAACCAGTCTGTTGTTCCATGTCCAGTTCTAACTGTTGCTTCCTGACCTGCATACAGATTTCAGTCAGGTGGTCTGGTATTCTCATCTCTTTAAGAATTTTCCACAGTTTGTGGTGATCCATACTATTAAAGGCTTTGGTTTAGTCAATAAAGCAGAAATAGATGTTTTTCTGGATCTCTCTTGCTTTTTCAATGAACCAATGGATGTTGGCAATTTGATCTATGGTTCCTCTGCCTTTTCTAAAACCAGCTTGAACATCTGGAAGTTCACAGTTCACACACTGTTGAAGCCTGGCCTGGAGAATTTTGAGCATTACTTTACCAGCATGTGAGATGAGTGCAATTGTGCGGTAGTTTGAGCATTCTTTGGCATTGCCTTTGGGATTGGGATGAAAACTGACCTTTTCCAGTCCTGTGGCCACTGCTGAGTTTTCCAAATTTGCCAGCATATTGAGTGCAGCACTTTCATAACATCATCTTTTAGGATTTGAAATAGTTCAACTGGAATTCCATCACCTCCACTAGCTTTTTTCATAGTGATGCTTCCTAAGGCCTACTTGACTTTGCAGTCCAGGATGTCTGACTCTAGGTAAGTGATCATACCATCATGATTATCTGGGTCATGAAGATCTTTTTTGTGTAGTTCTTCTGTGTATTCTTGCCACCTCTTAGAGGTGGTAAGAAGAGGTGTGTCTATTTAGGAGAGAGATATTTACCTCAATAAATCATATGCAGCCATATGCAGTTGGTTGTCCTCTACTAGCTTTGGTGATTTACCTTCAATGAGTAAGTTGCACAAATTTGATTATAAAACTCTAAAGCTTTGGTATCATAAAACATAATGAAAACAGAAAGATAAAAGGAAAAGGTATACAATAAGTCTGTAGTGCTTGTTAGACATTGTGGTAGGCAGAATAATGCCTCCCCCATTGATGTCCATGATATAATCCCAGAAACCTGTCAATATGTTACCTTACTGGCAAAGGGACTTTCAGATGTGATTTCTAAGAATCTTGACTTCGAAAGATTATCTTGGATTATCTGGGTGGGACTAACGTAATCACAAAAGTCCTTATAAGAGGGAGGCAAGAAGGTCGAAGCCAGGAAAAAGACATGGGACAAGAGAAGCAAGGATTGAAGTTGTACACTGTGAAAATTTAGTATGACCTATAAAGCCACAGATAATCTACCTCCATCTACCTATAGGTCTCATCTCTAATGAATTTAATTTTCAAATCATTAAATTTATAATTTTTCCCACATCAATCACGGTATTTTTAATCCATTTGAACATTATCAAAATTACCCACGCGACCACTCATCTTCAAGCATACTGGATAAGAAGCATCTTATGTAAACCCATGGCTGATTCATGTTAATGTATGGTAAAAACTACTACAATATTGTAAAGTAATTAGCCCCCAACTAAAATAAATAAATTTATTTAAAAAAAAAAAAGAAGCATCTTCTGTCCATGTAATTTTGAACCTTTGCATACTGCTATTTCAGTACACAGTACAATTCTCCATTACTGCCCTGTCATTGATACAATTCTCATTAAACTGTCAAAATTTCTGTAGGTTGGGGACTCTTCTGTAATCACTGTCATGTTTTTAGATCATTTTGAGCATTTAAAATGCCCTTTGATAAGCAGATAAGCCCAACCAAGACAATAACCTGGTAGTCACAGTATATGGGAAAACAAATTGCTTTCATGTATATGAATCAGAAAATACATTTTTATGTTTTCAAATAAAAATTCAATTCTCATTTTATACCAGTTGCAGATTTGTTAATAAATAAATTTTATACGTGGCATTAAAGCCAAGTACTATCCCATCTATAATCCAGCTTTAATTCTTTTAATATGGTAGTTAACATTTCATCATAACATACAATTGTAGCCTCCAATATTTAGTCATGTCACCTGACTAAACTTTTATTAATATTTATAAGCCATTAAGACTTTGTTCCCACTGTGAGTTTACTCAAGTCCATGAATCAAACAGTTTTGTAAAAACCTACCATATAAGGAATACTTCAGAAGTTTATATTCATATTCCTTTGGATCTATTAGAAGTTTTTGTACGTTAATTGTGACAAACATAATCCTTTGTGTGGGAAAGAAAAGATATACACTGAAAAATACGTTTGTACATGTAAATATATTCTATATATGTTCTGTTTTCATTGTTTCAAATATTTACCGAGTATTTCACTCTTTCCTCTAGTGTTTATCAATGTGACATTTGCCAATAACAATAAAAGTTACACATTTTTGACAACTAGTTTTATATATCTAAGTACCTGGAAGCTGCTAGGTTCTATACTTGGTTCTTCACATATACTGAGTATAATATAAATTAGAAAAAAAAATGAAAGATAGTGTTGTCCTAGATATGTCATAAATTACTATATAACTTAGGGCCAGTCATTTCATTTTGCTAGATTCAAGATATTTATTTGAATAACTTGAACAACAAGAAGCGGGACTGGATCATCTCCGCAGATGATTATGTCAGCATTCCCAAACATCCCTCACAAATCCTAATGAGCCAACTCTTCAGGGAAAAGGCCCAGCCTGACTAGGGCAATCCAGTCACCAAGTTCAATCTTGAGCTTCTGAAACCATTATCGAAGAATAGCCCTTTGTACAGCACATTTCACAAAGTTACCCCTTATCGCCAAAGCTTAATATTCATCAAGTCATGTAAAATTCAAAGCAAGGTATCTTTTTCTTTATTAAATCCACTTATGGGAAAAATTTTTTAGCTAAACGATTCAGTCAATATTATGAAATAAGTCATATATTTTTAAAACTGCTGACTGGGGCTGAATTTATTCTCATAAAAAATTACATTTTAGAAATATGGGTAGATTTTAAGTTTTCCATTTCAAGAAGAATATTTCACATTACTGAGGCCCTCCAGTTTATTTCTCAGTACTTAGAATTTGGAGAAATGAAATAAAGATTTCTTTAGTTAAAAAAAGATCAACTTTCCATTGCCTCTCTTAAGTAATGGAAGTCACCCATTCTCATGTACATTAATTATTATTATGGATATGCATCATACAAAATACATTTTGACCTTTCTGCCATTACAAGAGTCACATCAAAAAATTCTTAACGTGTACTGAATGCTACCCAGGTAGATACATTTTTGTTGTTGTTGACAATTCATTTCTGGACATAATGATGACCCTGGAAAAAGTGTGTTGGTATAAAACCGGTCTTCACACTAGTCCTTTTTAGAACCATAGTGTAGGTTGAGCGTTCACAAACTCCTCTCATAAGATAACCACAGAAATATTGTTTTTTTCAGTTGCTTTAATCAATTATCATCAAATTGGTTATTTCTAAAAACGCAGCCCACGTAAACACAGGAAAATATGGAAAAATGTTGTACACAGTACAACTCACAGGGAATTCACACGAGATATCTAGCCCCTAAGTATCAAGTGGGAAAATTCTTCCAGCTCTGCCTTCTTTCTTAAAAGCAAGAGACATTCAGGAGTATTCTTCCAAGGGTTAACCATATTGTATTACTTCAGTAGATCCCAAAGTTCCACATGCTAAAAAAAATTAATCTCATTTAACTTTACTTGGTCAAGTTAAATGAGATGAAATCTGACTTCAGGCTGTATGTACTGAGAGAATAGATGCCATTGGCCAAACATCTATTAGAACCCCAGGCTTCACTGGCCAACACACCAACATTCTAAACATAGATACAATTCTAAAAGACTAGATCTCAAAATTGTTTATTTCCAGATAACTCCTGTACTGTATTTAGATGTACCATGAGAAATAAATGAAGAGATGTTTCAGTGCCAAAGTCTAGAATCAAGTGAGAAATTCTGCACTTCTATCACTGAGTATTTCCACTGTGTGGGAGTGTCCCAAAGATAAAGGTAATGAAGATTTTCCTGAGTACGTAAAGAGTTTGGCTCTCTCTATTTTCTTGCCTATTTGTAGCTTTCTACTTGGGAAAAAAAAATGTGTGCTGTATTTATAGCTCCTTAGAAGATCTGGTTCTCTTATGTGTGAAGAATTACTGACTTCAGCCAAGTTCATCATGGACAAGAGAGACAAAGAAATAGATGTTTGGTACCAGAAAAAGCAGGCAATTCAGTAGGTCAGATATGACCTCTCTGTGCTTCCTCTTGCCAATTTCTCTTTGCATCAGTGCTCTATTCTCTTGTGGGGAATCCTGTACTCAGTCACTCAAGAGATCAGTTTTCTTTCCTGGGTAATAATACTCATTGAATAGACAGTCTCTGCATACAAACTGCCTGGCCCGGGGTCCTAGAAGATTATAGAAAGCTAAATCCCTCAGGCTCAAGCTTGCTTTCCAAGGAAAAGAGGGGAGAACAACTTTATAACCCAGTCTATGTACCACCCACCATCCAGTGTACAGTCTTTGTCCACAGAAGAACAAAATCTACG
The DNA here is from genome assembly GCA_024291935.2 of Okapia johnstoni. Lineage (NCBI taxonomy): Eukaryota > Metazoa > Chordata > Mammalia > Artiodactyla > Giraffidae > Okapia > Okapia johnstoni. Next base: position 120,918,178 of record CM044307.1, on the reverse strand, counting down.
GCTTTGCCTGATTGCTGAGTATAGCCTATGACCTCACTTGATGAGGGAGCCCAGACAGTGTCCCTGTCCAATCGCAGATCAGTCTCTAGCCCCATCCAAAGAGAACATGGGCAGCCACACATATCAAAAATTGATTTTAAGTAAATAACTGTATCAGGAAACAAAGATGGTCATTTTATAATTATAGATGGGTCATTAATCAAGAGGATACAAAAATTGTGTGTGTGTGTGTATGTGTGTGTGTGTATATGTGTGTGTGTGTGTATATATATATATATATATATATATATATATATATATATATTGCAAACCTAGATATATAAAGAAAATACTAACAGACCTGAAAGGAGAAAAGAAAAAAAGTACATTAATGGCAAGAGACCACAATATCCCACTTTCAGCAAAGGATAAATCATCCAGACAGAAAATCGGTAATAAAACTACTCTTTAAACAAAATGGACTTAACAGACATATACAAACATCCCATTCAACAATAGAAGCACATACATCCTTCTCAATTGCTACATTCTCTAAAATAGTTTATATGTTAGGTCACAATACGAGCCTCAGCAAATTTAGAAGACTGAAATCCTAGCAACATAGTGTGAAACTAGAATCAATGAGAGGAGGAAAAAAAGGAAAAATCCACAAATATATGAAGATCAAATGGCGCTTTCTTGAAAAAACAATGAGTCAAAGAAGAAATTAAAAGGAAAATTAAAAAATATCTTGAGGAAAACAAAAATGTATACACAACATACCAAAACTGTGAAGTGCAGCAAAAGTAGTTCTAAAAGGGAAGTTTATAGTGATAAACACTTCGATTAAGAAAATAGAAAGATCTCAATAAACAATTTATCTTTACATCTCAAGTCACTAGAAAAGACTAAGCCTAAAGTTAGCAGAAGGAAGGAAATAAAAATTAGAAAAGAAATAAATGAAAAAAAAAGACTAAAAAGATATTAGAAAAGATCAATGAAACTATGAACTGGCTATTTGAAAGATAAAATTGAGAAAACATTAGCTAGACTAAGGAAAAAAGACTTAAATAAATAAAATTAGAAATGAAAAAGATGTTATAAGTGACACCACAGAAATACATACATAATCACAATATTATGAACTATATGATGCCAACAAATAGGATAACCTATTTGTTGAAAAAAATTAATAAATTCCTACCAAGAACCTACCAAAAATCAATCATGAAGAAATAGAAAATATGAACAGACCAATGAGTAAGGATTGAGTCAGTAAGCAAAAACCTGCCAACACAGAAAAAGCCACAAACAGTTGGTTTCACTGGTGAATTCTACCAAACAATTACCACCAATCCTTCTCAAACTCTTCCCAAAAACTGAAGCAGAGGAAACATTCCCAAACACATGGATTAAACAATTAAACACAAAACCTGAAACCAGAGGAGGGAAGAACAACTTGGGAGAGTAGAGAATGGGGAGCTCACCTCCACCCACACACATCAACAGTACATCTAAATGTGGAGCAATTCTCCTTGAAAACAAACTGGAAAGCTGGCAGAAAGTCTCATATACAACCAAAACAGTAAGAAAGATCCACCTGGAATTGGGTAGGAAGGGAAGAGAAGCAATGAGGTTATGACCAGCATCCTTGGGAGGGGACGCAGAAGAGGAAGGGGATTACAAGTACATCTTCCATGGGAAATGAGCAGTGCACACCACATATTGGGTACCCCAGTCCCAGGGTCTGACAGTGGAAAAACAAATTCCTTTACCTGGTTTGAAAACCAATGAGACTGACAGCAGGGTTACAGGAAACCTAGACTCTGCTTATGAAGAGCACACACACACTTGCTTACCCCTGAAACAAGGTAAAGGAAGCAGAATGAAACTTTCCAAGACTATGTCTGGCTTCCTGTGACTATACTGCTGCATGCCCAAGCCTGAGCCAAACACCCTCTCTGGCCCCTCTCTCCCTTCAGCACAGCTCCACACTAAGGTGAGGGCTGTCATGGCTCAGGGAGGTATGTGATTTTGAGGGATGGAACTGCTCAGACCCGGGAAAACATCTAAACAGGGTGAGGATGGCCATTGCTGCAGCCTAGGGAGGCAGCAGGTCAGAAGCAGCCTAAGACTGACTGGTGCTAGGAAATCAAACTGTTGCCTATACTCCAACTCATGATAAGCACCCATATCAGTCAGCCGCTCTTGCTCCAGCACTGCTTCCCTCGGGGGCAAGGGTGCCAGTGCTGTGAGGGAGGACCACACATACTTAGAGGGGGATGGATTCAGTTGGACATGACGAACAGGGCTTCTGCTCCAGCAATTTGGGACCCACTCCCATCCCAAATAAGGTGGTGTCTGCCACTGAGCAGAGGGAGAGATCCTGGTTCATATCTGGCTCTGGCTCTAGACCCTCCATCTCCGGATGTACCTCCTACCAAGGAAATAGTTGCCAGCACACCCTGGAGGAAGACATGACATGTGCTCATGTCAGATCCAGCTCTCCAACCAAAGGCACTGGACATGCGCACACTGTATAGTAGTAGTGACAGCTGCTCAGTCATGTCTGACTCTTTGCAACCCCATGGACTGTAGTCCACCAGGCTCCTCTGTCCATGGAATTCTCCAGGCAAGAATACTGGAGTGGGTTACCATTCCCTTCTCCAGGGATCTTTCTGAACCAGGTATGGAACCCAAGTCTCCTGCATTGCAAGCAAATTCTTTACCATCTGAGACACCAGGGAAGCCCTGCACACTGTATAGGAAGTTTCCACAACAATGACAAAACAAGACTAGAATAAGTAACTGTTTCACCTAATTTCACAGAGTCAGAGAAAGGTAAGCAAAATGAGAAGACAGAGGAATTTATTTCAAATGAAAGAACAAGAGAAAACCCGGGAAAAAACAATTAATGAAACAGAGATAAACAACTTACCAGAAAAAGAGCTCAAAACATTAGTATTAAGAATGTTAACTGAATTAGGGAAAACAATAGATGAACACTGAGAATTTTAACAAGGAACTAGAAAATGTAATAAAAGAACCAGTCAGAACTGAAGAAAACAACTGAAATATAAAACATACCAGAAGGAATTAACAGCAGACTAGGTGATACAGAAGAATGTATTAAGTGATCTGGGAGATAGACTAATGGAAATCACCCAACAGAACCACAGAAGAAAAACAAACTTTTAAAAAATGAGAGCAGGTTAAGGGACAATATCAAGTGTGCAAACATTCACATTATAGGCATCCCAAAGGAAGTGAGAGAGGAAAAGTGCCAAAAATATATTTGAAGAAATTATGGCCAAAATCTTTCAAACCTGAAAAAGAAACAGATAGCTAGATATCTGGATACAAGAAACAAAGAGGTTCCCAAACAAGCTATCCCAAACAAAATCACATCAAGACATATCACAATTAAAATGACAAAAATTAATGAGATAACTTTAAAGGTAGAAAGAGAAAGAGTCATATACAAGGGAACCCCCACAAGTCTATCAGCTGATTTCTATGCAGAAAATTTTCAGGGCAAAATGCAGTGGCATGAAATAGTCAAAGCATTGAAAGGTAAAACTACAGCCTAGGATACTCTACCCAGCACAATAATCATTCATAATTGAAGGGGACATACAGAATTTCTCACACAGGCAAAAACTAAAACAGTTCATAAATCTTAAACCTAACCTAAAGGAAATGTTAAAGAGTTTTCTTTTAAGTGAAAAAGAAAAGGCCATACCACTAAGTAAGAAACTGTAGGTAGAGGGAAATCTCACTGGTAAAGGCATACACACACACACACACACACACACACACACACATGGCTGTGGATCAACCACCTAAATAAGCTAATACAAAGATTAAAAAAACAAAAATTGTAAAATCAGCTGAAATACAATAAACTGTTAAGGAATAAACATGAAGATGTAAAATATGACCTCAAAACCCCCGAGAACAGAAGTAAAACTGCATATCTTTCAGAATGTGTTTAAACTTGAGCTACTATCAGTTTAAAACAAGTAGAAATGGTTATAGGCCAATAAATACACGAATCCCACGGTAACCACAAATTAAAAATCTACAATAGATAGACAAAAACTAGACAGAAAGAAACACAAGCATACCACTAAAAAATCATCCAACTACAAGTCAAGAGGATAAAAGAATAGAAAGAAGTACCAAAACAACCGGAAGCAGGTGACAAAATGGCTATAAGTACAAACATCTTAACAATTACTTTTAAATGTCATTAAATATCAACGTCTCAATCAAAAGCCATAGGGTGGCTGATTGAATAAAAAAAAAAGAATCTACTTGCTGCCTGAAGAAGACTCAGTTCAGAGCTAAATACACAGAGACCAAAAGTGAGGGTTGAAAACAGATTCCATGCAAATAGAAATGACAAGAAAGCTGGGGTAGCAATAATCTTAGCAGACAAAGCAGACTTTAAAAGTATTTTAAAAGGCACTTTAAAAAGTACAATAAAAGACAAAGAAGGGCACTGCATAATGATAAAGGACTTAACACAGCAAGAGGCTATAACATTCATTAACAAATATGTACCTATTACAGGAGCACATAGATATACAAAGCAAATTATTAACAGACATATAGGTAAAAATTGACATATAGGTAAACAAATGCAATAATAGTAGGGACTTTAACAGCTCACTAATACCAATGAACAGATCATCCAAACAGAAAATCAATGAGAAAATAGTGATCTTAAATGACACATTACACCAATTGGACTGAATCGATATCTACAGGCCATCTCATCCAAAACAGCAGAATACACATTATTTTCAAGTGCACCTGGAAATGAACCAGGATAGATCATACACTAGGCCACAAAATAAGTCTAGACAAATTATAGAGGATAGGAATTATATCAAGCAACTTTTCCAACCACAATGGTATGAAGCTAGAAATCAATTACAGAAAGAATCATGGGAAAAATACAAATAGGTGCAGACCAAACTAAGGCCAAACTACACGCAGCTAAAAACCAATGGGTCAATGAAAAGTTAAAGAAAAAATCAGAAAATATCTTGAAAACAAATAAATAAAGACATAACTTTTCAAAATCTATGGGATGTAGCAAAAGAAGTTCTAGGAGGGTGGTTCATAGCAACAAGGCCTATCTCAAGAAACGAAAAAACTCAAACAACCTAATCTACCATCCAAAGAAATTAGGAACACGAAAGCAAACACAGTCCAAAGTCAACAGAAGGAAGGAAGTAACAAAGATCAGAGAAGAAATAAAGAAAATTGAGACAAAAAGAAAAGAAAAAGAAAATACCAATGAAACCAAGATCTGACTTTTTGAAATGATAACAAAATTGGTAAACCTGTAATGAGGCTCATTAAGAAAAATATAAAGGACCCAAATGAAAAAGCAGAAATTACAAATCATATCACATAAATACAATCATAAGGGAATACTATGAACAGTTATATGCCAACCAATTGGACCACTGAGTAGTAATGAACATACAATCTTCCAAGACTGAATCAGAAAGGAATTGATAATCTGAAAAGACTGATTATTAGTATTAGTTTGCAATCTAGTCAGTAATCAAAAAAACTCTCACCAAACAAAAGTCCAGGATCAGAGAGCTTCAAAGGGGGAATTATACCAAACATAAAATGAAGAGTTAATCACTACCCTTCTCAAAATATTCCAAAAAACTGAACAGGAGAAAATAATCTCAAAATCATTTTATGACGCCACCATTGCTCTGATCCAAAACCAGTAAAACACAAAAAAAAAAGAAAAGAAAAGAAAATTATTCAGGCAAATATCTCTGATGAATACATATGTAAGAATCCTCAACAAAATATTATCAAACTGAATTCAACAATTTATATAAGAAGGATCACACACCATGATCAAGGGATTTATTCCAGTAGTGCAAGGATGGTTCAGCATTCACAAGTCAATAAATGTGATACACCACATTAACAAAAGGATAAAAGTCACATGATCATCTCAATAGATACAGAAAAAGCACTTGACGAAATTTAATATTCATTCATGATGAATATTCATTTATTTCATTAAAAAAGTTAGCATAGAGGTAACATATTTCAATATAATAAAGGTTATTTATTACAAACTCATAGCTAACATCATATTCAACAGGGAAAAGCTAAAAACTATTCCTTTAAGATCAAGAATATGACAAGGATGCCCACTCTTGCCACTTCTATTTAACATAGTCTAGGAATTTCTAGCCACAGCAATTAAATAAGAAAAAGAAATAAAAGGCATCTAAATTGGAAGGGAAGAAATAAAACTATCACTATTTGCAGATGACAACTATATGTAGAAAACCCTAAAATCTCCAGAGGGGGGAAAAAAATATTAGAACTAATAAACAAATTCAGCAAAATTGCAGGACACAAGATTAACACAGAGAAATCTATAGCTTTTCTATTCAAGAATAATAGTTCATTAAACAGTCTCACTTATAATCACAAAAAAGAATAAAACTTAACCAAAGGAGTAAAAGACCTATACCCTGAAAATATAAGACATTGATGAAGGAAATTGAAAATGATACATCCCATGTCCACAGGTATCCTATCTTCATGGACTAGAAGAATTAATATTCTTAAAATCTCCATACTACCCAAAGTAATCTACAGATTTAATGTAATTCCTATCTCAATATTCATGATATTTTCCACAAAACTAGAACAAATAATTATAAAACTTACATGGAACCACAAAAGACCCCAAATGGCCAAAGTAATCTTGAGAAAGAAAAACAGAGCTGGGAGGAATCATGCTCTCACTTCAGACTACACTCTAAAGCTATAGTCATCAAAACTGATTATTAGTATTAGTTTGCAATCTAGTCAGTAATCAAAAAAACTCTCACCAAACAAAAGTCCAGGATCAGAGAGCTTCAAAGGGGGAATTATACCAAACATAAAATAAAGAGTTAATCACTACCCTTCTGGCACAAAAACAGGCACACAGATCAATGGAACAGGACAGAGATCTCAGAAATAAACCCATTCACATATGATCAACTGATCTATGACAAAGGTCACAAAAATATACAACAGGGAAAAGACAGTCTCTTTAATGAGTGATACTGGGTAAACTGGACAGCTACACATAAAAGATTGAAATTAGAATACTTTCTTACACCACATACAAAATTAAACTCAAAAAGAATTAAAAACCTAAAAGGCAAAATTAAAAACCATAAAACTTCTAAAAGATAACACAGGCAGTATACTCTTTGACACAAATCTTAGCAATATTTTCTTTTCATCTGTCTCCTGAGGCAAGGGAAATACAATTTAAAAATAAATAGGTGGAATAAAATTAAGACTTAAAAGCTTTTGCATAGCAAAGCAAACCATCAACACAATGAAAATACAGTGTATTGAATGGGAGAGGGTATTTGCAAACACTATGTCTGATAAAGAGTTAATATCCAAAATACATACAGCTTATACAACTCAATACCAAAAAGACAAAAAAACTGAATAAAAAAATTGACAGAAGACCTGAATAAAAATTTTTCCAGAAAAGACACATATAGCCAATAGGTACATGAAAAGATGTTCAATATTGCTCATCTAATCATCAGGTAAAGGCAAAACAAAATCACAATGAGCTATCTTCTCACACCTATAGAATAGCTATTGTAAATTGACAGCAAAGAAGTGTTGGTGAGGATGTGGAGAAAACGGAACTCTAGTTCAGTATTGATGGGAATGCAAATTGGTGCAGCCAATATGGAAAACAGTAAGGAGTTTCTTCAAAAAACTAAAAATTGAACTGAAACAGGCCTGGGACCTGGGACACTTAACTATAGTGTAGCAGTGCTTACACCTGGACAAATGTATCAAGTAACAAAATACAAAGAAGTATAAGGGACTAAAAATAATTTCATGCATGTGCAGTTAGGGCAAATTAAGGACAAGATACAAAAAGACCAAACAGAGAAAAAAACACAGCTGCCACTTCTGATGGGCTTCCCTGATAGCTCAGTTGGTAAAGAATCCCCCTGCAATGTGGGAGACCTGGGTTCAATCCCTCACTTGGGAAGATCCCCTGGAGAAGGAAAAGCCTACCCACTTCAGTATTCTGGCCTGGAGAATTCCATGGACTCTATAGTCCATGGGGTCACAAAGAACTAGACATGACCGAGTGACTTTCACTCACTCACTCACAGCTACTTCTGAAGATCTAGGAGCAAAAAAAGGGTGTTGGGGACCAAAAGCAGTATACTGCACATACCCTCAGCATATACCACCACCAAAGGGGAAGGCACACCACCCTACCACCCCAGCCCAACCCCTGGACTCACCCTTATCCTCACTCCACATAAGGAACCAGCTTGTCCACCTTGGGAGTAAGCAAGGGGACCTGTTACTTGTTTTTGCTTTTCCTGCTATAGCAGGAGCCCTAACAAAACCTTGACTGAATTTCTTGACTAATCTCTTATCAATTTCTACTGATTTGGAAAGGACAAGAATCCTGGTCTGTATCAGAAGTACCATATGATCTAATTATTCCATTCCTGTTATTTATCTGAAGAAAACAGAAACACCAACTTGAAAAGATATATGAACTCTACTGTTCACAGCAATAATTACAATAGCCAAAATATGGAAGCAACCTAAGTGTGTCCATCAACAAATGAACTGGTAAAGAAGATGGGGTGTTTGTATATATATATATACATATATATATATATACAGTTCAGTTCAGTCACTCAGTCGTGTCCATCTCTTTGCGACCCCATCCCCTGAACCCCAGCACACCAGGCCTCCCTGTCCATCACCAACTCCCAGAGTTTACCCAAACTCATGACCATTGAGTCGGTGATGCCATCCAGCCATCTCATCCTCTGTTGTCCCCTTCCCCTCCTGCCCCCAATCCTTCCCAGCATTAGGGTCTTTTCCAGTGAGTCAACTCTTCGCATGAGGTGGCCAAAGTATTGGAGTTTCAGCTTCAACATCAGTCCTTCCAATGAACACCCAGGACTGATCTCCTTTAGGATGGACTGGTTGGATCTCCTTGCAGTCCAAGGGACTCTCAAGAGTCTTCTCCAACACCACAGTTCAAAAGCATTAATTCTTCGGTGCTCACATCCATACATGACTACAGGAAAAACCATAGCCTTGACTAGATGGACTTTCGTTGGCAAAGTAATGTCTCTGCTTTTTAATATGCTGTCTAGGTTGGTCATAACTTTCCTTTCAAGGAGTAAGTGTCTTTTAATTTCATTGCTGCAATCACCATCTGCAGTGATCTTGGAGCTCAAAAAAATAAAGTCTGACACTGTTTCCACTGTTTCCCCATCTATTTCCCATGAAGTGATGGGACCAGATGCCATGATCTTAGTTTTCTGAATGTTCAGCTTTAAGCCAACTTTTTCACTCTCCTCTTTCACTTTCCTCAAGAGGCTTTTTAGTTCCTCTTCACTTTCTGACATAAGGGTGGTGTCATCTGCATATCTGAGTATTGACTTCTCTCGGCAATCTTGATTCCAGCTTGTGCTTCTTCCAGTCCAGCGTTTCTCATGATGTACTCTGCATATAAGTTAAATAAGCAGGGTGACAATATACAGCCTTGGCATACTCCTTTTCCTATTTGGAACCAGTGTTGTTCCATGCCCAGTTCTAACTGTTGCTTCTTGACCTGCATACAGGTTTCTCAAGAGGCTCGATAAAGGACAGAAATGGTATGGATCTAACAGAAGCTGAAGATATTAAGAAGAGGTGGCAAGAATACACAGAAGAACTGTACAAAAAAGATCTTCATGACCCAGATGATCACGAGGGTGTGATCACTCACCTAGAGCCAGACATCCTGGAATGTGAAGTCAAGTGGGCCTTAGAAAGCATCACTACGAACAAAGCTAGTGGAGGTGATGGAATTCCAGTTGAGCTATTTCAAATCCTGAAAGATGATGCTGTGAAAGTGCTGCACTCAATACGCCAGCAAATTTAGAAAACTCAGCAGTGGCCAAAGGACTGGAAAAAGGTCAGTTTTCATTCCAATCCCAAGGAAAGGTAATGCTAAAGAATGCTCAAACTACCACACAATTGCACTCATCTCACACGCTAGTAAAGTAATGCTTAACCAGATATCAAATTGCCAACATCTGCTGGATCATCGAAAAAGCAAGAGAGTTCCAGGAAAACATCTATTTTTGCTTTATTGACTATGTCAAAGCCTTTGAGTGTGTGGATCATAATAAACTGTGGAAACCAAACCACCTGACCTGTCTCTTGAGAAACCTGTATATATATATATATATATATATATATATATATATATATATATAAAATGGAATACATATTAAATAAAATTATATTAAATACATAAAATTCCATCTTATACAATGTTATTCGTTATATACATATGTATATTATATAATACATATACATACATATGCTGTGCTTAGTTATCAGTCATGTCCAACGCTTTGAAACCCATGGACTGTAGCCCACCAGCCTCCTGGGTCCATAAGATTTCCCAGAAAAAGAATGTTGGAGTGAGTTGCCATGCCCTCTTCCAGAGGACCTTCCTGACCCAGGGATCGAACCAGCACCTCCTGTTTGGCAGGTGTATTCTCTACCACTGAGCCACCTGGTAAGCCCATAAACTGAAATACTCAGCCATGAAAAAGAAGGAAATATTGTGTGGGGCAGGGGAAGCCTCTCCAGGAGCAGCCAGGGCCAATCCACGGTTGGTCTCAGTGCCCACATCCTGTATCCCACAGGCAGTAGCCAAGGCTGCCAGAAGGGCCCTGGCCTCCGAGGGCGCCATACTTGGGAGGCAATCCAGCTGCCCCACCACCAAGACCTCCCGAGGTTGGAGCAGGGTTTCCTCAGCTTCACCCTCTGCTCCTCTTCAGAGGCAGACTGAGGTGGCTCCAGGCTCTACTTGCAGGCGGCCAGAGGGATCTGCATGGTGTCCAGCAAGCCAAAAGTTAACAGCAGGGGACCAGCAGATTTCAGAGCTGTGTGACTGGCCCGATATCAAACATGTTCACTCCCTGGCTTTTATTTTATATTTATTTTTAATTGGAGGATAATTGCTTCACAATGTTGTGCTGGTTTCTGTAGTACAACAATGTAAATCAGTCACAAGTCTATATATATCCCATCCCTCTTAAGCCTCCCTCCTACCTTCCCATGCTCCATCCCCATCCAACCCCTCTAGGTCATCACAGGTGGCTTTTATTAATGATTTCCTGGCTGTACAAATATGCCCAAATTTGCCAAATATGTGGTGTTTACTGTGTGTCAGTTATAGTTCAATAAAGTTCTTTTGAGAACTAAACGTTTTAATTTAATCTGAATTTAATCTTTGTGTGTGTATGAGATCACTTGTATTAAGCACTGCCAACTTAGTTACTTTCCTCCTTCTCACTCTTGGTGACCTCTGTTTGTAGGAGAAGGCAATATCATGGCAGAAGAAGGGTTCCTCTCCTCTGTGGCATACCCCTTGTATCCTTACCAATGGTTTCTACCCATCTCTTTGGGAGAAGTCTCTGTACGGTTGATTGGTTAGTCATTCAACATACATTTGAGTTCCTTCTATATTCCAGAAATGGTTCTTGGCATGGTAGATACAGTCAATACTGAATAAGACAAAAGCTTTCGTGGAGGTTATGTTCTATGAGAACAAACATGCAAACAAAACTAATAGGAATTTATATTAATATGGCAAGTGATGATGAAAATAAATGTAAATCAAAATAAAGGGCTAGTCAGTGGCAGCAACTGCTGCCTTAGACAGCAGACATAGAAAGACCTCTCTGAGGAAACATCGTTTGTACAGAGATCCGAAGTAACTGAGGTCACCAAACTCATGTTTGGGAGAACAATGTTCTGGCAACAAGGGACAGCAAGAACAGAAACCATGAGCCAGAGGCGTGCTGGGCACACTTGAGGAAAAGTAAGGAAGCCAGTGTGACTGGAGCAGAGTGAGCAAGATGGCAATGTGCAGGAAATGATGTCTAAGGGGTAGGCCTGACTTGGAAGCTCTGTGTACTTTATTCAAAGCATGATGCAAAGGGAATATGGGGCTTTGAGAAGAAAGTTATGTGATCTGTATGCCTTTAAAGATGATCATTTTGGCTGCTGTAGGAAGATAATAGACAAATTAAAAGGCTTCAGCAATAGTCTGAAAGACAAATGATATGGCTTGACCTGGATGAGAAGTGACCAGATTCAAGATACAGCCAATGGGACTTTCTGAAGTGAGATAGAAAAAGACGGGACTTGATGATTCCAGGGTTTTTTAATTAAGCAACTGGATGAATGGTGGCACCATATAATATGGTGGGGAGTAACAGGTTTTCAAGATGGGCAGAATCGAGAATTCAGTTTTAGATGGTAAAAGATTTGGAGTGGTTAGACAGACCTAGGAACTTGAGTTAGGCTATGGCATGTATCTGGCCACAAAAAACTAAAAGTTCCTGTATGTGGAGTCATGGAGTGAGGAGCTTAGACTTTTTGTGAAAACTGAGGCAAACAGGGAAGCAGGTCATGATGGGAACAGCCCCAGGGCCTCTGAGAGGGAGGGAGAGAATAATCTCTAATCAGAGCTTCTTCTGGTGACCAATCTTTTAAGTAGTTCATAATAGTAAGAAGGTGGTGTTCAGGGAGGGCCTATGGTGGTCTCAGTGTGTCTCATTAGTAGCACTTAAAGCTCTAAAATCTCTCTTCAAAGCTAGGGGTGGGCAGTATAATAGATATTCCCTAAATACTGCTGAAGACAGGTAGAGGGGCAAGCAATGTCCGTGCCTTTATCCATGAACCTACAATGGTCTTTTGCTACAGGGCTCACACACTGTGAGTCCTCTTCAATGTCAGACCCCTCCTCCTCCACTCTGTAATTTCTGCCTGAGGGATAGTCTGGATTTTTTCCACCACCACCTGGGAAGGCTGTGGGGAACTGGAAGGGCACCATGTTAGGCCCTGTCTGCCTAAATACACACCATACCACAAGTCCCATTTTATCACAATCTCCTCCTGTCAGCACAGCACCCTCTCTGAGTCTGTTCTTCCTAGGGGTCCAGTTGCAGGGAAGAAGTAGGTTCTTGGTCCCTTTTGTTCTCAGATTTCTATACATATTGGGAGATTTCACATGTGTGTATGCATGTTCAGTTGTATCTGCCTCTTTGTGACCCCATGGACTGTAACCCACCAGGTTGCTCTGTCCATGGAATTTTCCAGGCAAAAATACTAGAGTGGATTGCCATTTCCCACTCCAGGAGATCTTCCCAACCCACGGATCAAACCCACGTCTCTTGCATCTCCTGCATTGGCGGGCAGATTCTCTACCACTGTGCCACCTGGGAAGCCCCGTTTTACATGTACGATCACCAAATAGTAACAGGTTCCTCTCAGAGCTGCACGTCTACGTCTAACTTTTCTCTAATACTCATTTCCTGCCTTCTTTTTAGCACTATTTCACCTCTTTTTAATATCTATAGATATAAACTATTTTTTTCCTGCAGAGAACTGTTCTCACCCCTTCTAAAACTTTACAGCCACAATAATTCACCAATCTTTGCTGCTCTTTCAAGTCAAAGACTTTTGGAATTCAAAACAAAACCATTTCTCTCAAGGTGCTGTGCTATGCTCAGTTGTGTCCAGCTCTTTGTGACCCTATGGACTGGAGCCCACCAGGTTTCTCTGTCCATGGGACTCTCCAGGCAAGAATACTGGAATAGGTTGCCTTGTCCTACTTCAGGGGATCTTTTTGACCCAGGGATGGAAGCCAGGTCTCCTGCATTGCTGGCGACTTCTTTACGTGTGAGTCACCAGGACCTACCTTCTGAAATCAAAAGACCTAACTCTTTAGACCCTATTTTGAAATTCAAAATAAAACATGGATTCTTCTGGGCTCATTCCTATCATCTCTCAGAAGTACAGAAGGTCTAAGGCAATAACAGGTGGAGGTCAATGATGTAACAAAAATTCCCATAAATTAAAATTTCACAGTATTATCTCACTATTGTATCATTTGTATCAAATGAAGCCTGGTTGAGGGTGGGAGGAGAGAGTCAGTTGTCTCAGATCTATGAGGTCACAGCTGAGGTCACAGAAGAGTTGAAAGGGCTAGGTTGATAGGAGAGATGAGAAGAAGCTGTTGTGAGATGTGGCTCAAGGAGGAGAAATTCTAGTAGGTTAGGGGTGGGGAGAAGAGCTATTTGGGGTGCCCAGCTGGGTAAGTTTCTGGACATAATATTCTTATTAGTTCCTGACTCAGGTCTGGAGATGGGAAGGATGGGAGGAGGGGTTCTGGGAAGCAACTTCTCAAAGGAGGATTAACTCTGAGTCACTGATTTGACCTCTCAGCCCCATGTGTTTTTGACAGTATCAGCTATGGGGTTTCCCTCTTGCCTACAAAACACTTGAAGGCTGGAGCTGACAGACCTCCAGCCTGTGTTGCTACCCTTAGCTGTCTGACTAGGATGGAGAATGGGATGGGAAATTGTCCATTCTTGAATTTCTTATATACTACTTCCTAATCTTGTCTTAGAGCCACCGTTATCTCAAGCAGCCACTGGCCCACTCCCTACCCCAATCCCAGCCAGCTATTATTTTTTCACTTAGTTTCTCTTTTCTCTACCCACCTTCTCACTGGAATTTCTTTACCTGGGGCAAACACTTCTTCTCTCACACCCTTATCTTTACACATATGTGTACACACACATTCACACAAACACACTGACCCGTTCAAAATACAGGTGCTTCCTGAACTACTGAGACATCTGTCCTGGTAGTTCTCCAACAGGGAAGTTTCCTCTCATCATTTACCTGCCCTCTTCCCCTATTCATTTACTCTTCTCCAGGACGTGGAGCTATCTCCATCTTCAACTCCAGAGCATCTGGTTTCCATTCAGACTAATGGCACAGCATGCCTTCCAAGATCAAGAACAAGAGGCAGGAAGGAACTCCGGGCAGCAGAAAAGGTAAATGGGGCTAATGATGACCTTCAAATGTCCTTAGATTGTATACTCTCTATGGGAGAAGAATCAAGGTCCCCTGTCTCCCATCCCTACCACGGCTGCATCTATTTCCTGGTTGGGGAAAGTTGGGACTTTCATGTGTCCTTTCTCCTCTCCTTAATGGAAGCAACAAAAGCAAGTCATTCTCATTCTAATTAGAAGGTGGGCATCAATCTGAAATTCCTGTTGGAGGAGTTAGTTGTGTATACAACCAAGGGACATTTATTTATCCCAAAACCAACTTTCTCTAAGTTCTTATGTCCTCTACAATGTAAATCAAGGCCAGATGCCCAAAACTTTGCTTTCCTTGCCCTAGGGTACAGAGAATGGCCAGAATCTGCTGCTTTAGACTGCATATGAGACCCAGGCAATATTACCCATAAAATCTGAAAAAAAAAGTATATATACACAATGGAATATTACTCAGCCATTAAAAAGAATGCATTCGAATAAGTTCTATTGTGATGGATGAAACTGGAGCCCATTATACAGAGTGAAGTAAGCCAGAAAGAAAAACACCAGTATACTAATGCATATATATGGAATTTGATAGATGGTAACGATAACCCTATATGCAAGACAGAATAAGAGACACAGATGCATAGAACAGTCTTATGAACTCTGAGGGAGAAGGTGAGGGTGGGACATTCTGAGAGAAGAGCATCAAAACACGTATATTATCATATGTGAAACAGAACACCATTCCAGGTTCAATGCATGAGACAAATGCTCAGGGCTGGGGCAATGGGATGACCCAGAGGGATGGGATGGGGAGGGAGGGGGGAGGGGGTTCAGGATGGGGAACACATGTAAACCCAGGGCCGATTCATGTCAATGTATGGCAAAAACCACTACAATATTGTAAAGTAATTAGCCCCCAACTAAAGTAAATAAATTTATTAAAAAAAAAAAAGTAGGTTTTCTGTGCACTTATAGGTCAAGAATGATTCAGAAAGGAACTGGAACCTTGGTTTGAGCTTTTGAAGTATGCAGGAGATGTAAGAATTTATAGGAAGCAAAAAGTGACACAATGTTGTAAAGAAGTTATACTCCAATTTAAAAAAAGCTACCTAATGTAGGATTATACTTATAGGACCCTCTGAAAATGGTGCAACTACAGTGAGAAGAAACAGATCAGTGCTTAGTTACCAAGGTCTGGGAGTAATGGAAAGAGACTGATTCCAAAGAGATAAGAGGGAAGTTTGGGGAGTGATGGGAGTGTTCTATATCTTTATTGTGGTGATGATTACATGATGTTTGCATATGTCAGTGTGTAAGTGAAGTGAAGTGAAGTCGCTCAGTCGTGTCCGACTCTTTGCGACCCCATGAACTGCAGCCTACCAGGATCCTCCGTCCATGGGATTTTCCAGGCAAGAGTACTGGAGGGGGTTGCCATTTCCTTCTCTAGGGGATCTTCCCAACCCAGGAATAGAACCTGGGTCTCCCGCATTGTAGGCAGATGCTTTACCGTCTGAGCCACCAGGGAAGTCTACATATCAGTGTGTAAAACTGTACACAATAAAGAATAATATTTACTGTACATAAACTTTTCCTCATAAACCTGGCTTTATAAATTGTGATTCTAATTACTCAATGTCTTCAGCACCATTTTAGCCAACTTCCATGAAATGCATAGTACCACTATTTCCAAATGTATTGAGATGTTCCTCATCATCAAAACTGAGAAATGCAGGAATCAAAAATCACAGGATTTTGTGTAGTAAAGACATTAAACACACAAAAAAAGAAAAAGAAACAAGTTTAAAGGAATTCAGGAAGAAAAAGAGTTAAAAGTGTCTTCTAAGGTTCCTAGGTGGCATATCTTATTAAGGTGCTCATAACGATTAACTGAGGCTCAAGTCTGAGAGCCACTGAGGAATCGCAAAGCCTGACACTTGGAGGAAGATAGAAACAAGTTCTAAGAATATGAGAAATAGTCATGTAGTTCCACTACAGCACTATGAGGAGAAAATAGTCGGTAGATATGGAGGCACTGAGAGTTCTATTTGGGAAAGTGCATTGTTGTTCCTGTTCAGTTGCTAAGTCGTATCCCACTCTGCCACCCCATGAACTGCAGCACGCCAGGCTTCTCTGTCTGTCACTATCTCCATGAATTTCCTCAAACTCATGGATGCCTTTTAATCCTTTTTGTTGCCTACTTGCTCTGGTTAGGATTCCCAGTATCCTGTTGAATAGGAAGGTGAGAGTGAGATTCCCTGTCTTTTCCTAACCTTATAGGAAAAGCTTTTAGCTTTTTACCATTAAGTATGATTGTTGGCTATAGGTTTGTCATATACAGCCTTTATTATAGTGAGGTGAATTTCTTCTATAACTAATTGTTGAGAGTTTTATCTTGAATGGATATTGAATTTTATCAACTTATTTTTATGCATCTATTTAGAACATTATATGATTTTTATCCTTCATTCTGTTGATTTTGGGCTTCCCTTGTGGCTCAGCTGGTAAAGAATCTGCCTGCAATGTGGGAGACCTGGGTTCGATCCCTGGGTTGGGAAGATCCCCTGGAGAAGGGAATGGCAACCCACTCTAGTATTCTCACCTGGAGAATTTCATGGACTGTATAGTCCATGGGGTTGCAAAGAGTCAGACATGATAGTGACTTTCACATTCTGTTGATTTGGTGTATCACAATTGATATCCATTTGTAGAATCATTCTTAGAGCCCAGGGGTATGTCTCATCTGATCATAGTGTATGAGCCTTTTAATGCATTGCTGAATTCAGTTTGTTAGTACTAAGTTGAGGATTTTTGCATCTACATTCATCAGGAATATTGGTGTGTAGTTTTCTTCTTGTTGTATCCTTATCTGGATTTTGTATGAGAGAAATGTGGGCCTCACAGAGTGAATCTGAGCATGCGCCTTCTTCTTCAATTTTTTGGAAGAGTTTGAGGAGGACTGGTGTTAATTCTTCATTTGGTAGAACTCACCTGCGAAGCCATCTGGTTCTCAGCTTTTCTTTGTAGGGAGGAGTTTGATTACTAACTTAATCTTCTTACTCATTATTGGTCTGTTCAGATTTTTGTATTTCATATGATTTGGTCTTCGTAGGTTGTATGCGTGCGTGCTAAGTCGCTTCAGTTGTGTCTGACTCTTTGCGACCCTATGGACTGTAGCTTGACAGGCTCCTCTGCCCATGGGATTCTCCGAGCAAGAGTACTGGAGTGGGTTGCCATGCCCTTCTCCAGGGGAACTTCCTGATCCAGGAATCGAACCTGTGTCTCCTGCAGCTCCTGCACTGCAGACAGATTCTTTACTGCTGAGCCACCAGAGAAGCCCGAGTAGGCTCTATTTTTCTAGGAATTTATCCATTCCTTCTAAGATACCTGATTTTTTGGGTGTATAGTTTTTCATAGTAGTCTCTTTGATATTAGCTGTGATATCTTTTTATATTTTTATTTAAGTCTTTCTTTTTCTTCGACATATTTGTTGTTTGAGTGGTGTTTAATTTCCACATGTTGTTGAACTTTAAGAATTTCCTCTTGTTATTGATTTCCAGTTTAATATCATTGTGGTAGGAAAAAATACATGATATGTTATCAATATTAAGCCTGTTAAGCTTGCTTTGTGGCCCAGCATATGACCTTGCCTGGAGAATGTTCTGTGTGTGCTTGAGAAGAATGTGTATTTTATTGTTCTTGGATGCAGTGTTTGTATAGATCCATTTTGTCTATGATGCCATATGTTTGTTATTTCCTTCATACCTCTACCTGTGTCATCTAGTCATTATTGAAAATGGGGTATTGAGGTCTGCCCTTATTATTTTTGTCAGTTTTCCCCTTCAGTTCTGCTTATATATGCTACATATATTTAGGTGCTTCAAAATTGGATATATATATATATTTACAACTGTCATATCATCTTGATGAACTAACTCTTTACTATATAATGACCTTCTTCGTCTCGTATGACAAAGTGTACAGTTTTTGACTAAAACTCTGTTTTGTCTGATATAAATACAGCTAGTCCTGCTCTCGTTTGTGTACCATTTGCCTGAAATATCTTTTTTCATCCCTTTACTTTCAGCCTATGTGCGTGTGTGACAGCATACAGCTGGATTGTTTGAATCCATTTAACTCATCTGTTCGACTGGAGAGTTTAATTCATTTATGTTTAAATAATTATTAATATGTAACTATCAGTAATTACCATTATTACCATGTTGTTGTATTCTATTCTGTAGTTCCTTTGTTTCTTCTTTCCCTTCTTGCTATCTTGTTTTGTGATTTACTGAAATTCTGCAACAGTTTGCTCTGATTCCTTTACTCTTTTGTGTATCTTCTAGAGGTTTATGGTTACCATGAGACATATCCTACAGTATGTCTTTTTAAGCTGGTAACAACAACTGCACACAAAAACTCTTCATTTTTTCATTTCCCTTCACATTTTATGTTATTGATATCACTATTTAGACCTCTTTATAATATGTATCCATTTAAAAATTATTGTTTTGATAGCTATAGCTTTTAATACTTTTTAACTTACACGCTAGCATTACAAGTGATGTAAGCACCACCCTTACAATATTAAAGTCTTTGAATTTGACTATATATATCATATTTCCAGTGAGATTTATACTTATGTTTTCCTCCTGCTGTTTAATATCCTTTCAACTTGAAGAACTCGCTTTAGCGTTTGTTGTATGCCAAGTCTAGTCACGATCAAGCTTTTGTCTGTCTGGGAAAGTCTTTATCTCCACTTCATTTCTGAAGAGTAGCTTTGCCAGGTAAAGTATTCTTGGTTAGCAAGTTTGTTTTTGATACTTAGATTGTATCATCTTACTCCCTCCTGGCGTACAAGATGTCTGCTGAGAAGTACTCTTTTGGGACTTCCCTTTTATGTGGTAATTCACTTTTCCTTGCTGCTTTCCAAGCTCTATTTGTCTTTGACCTTAGACAATTTGATTATAATGTCTCAATGAAGATTTCTTGATGTTCAGCCTCCTTGGAATTTTTGAGCATCGTGGATCCCAATGTTAATTTCCCTACCAGATTTGGGAATTTTTCTGTCATTATTTCATTAAATAAGCTTTATACCATTTTCACTTTCCCTGTTCCTTCAGTGGCTTTCAAAATGCCCATATTATGTCATTTGATGGTGTCCCATAAGTCATATAGGCATTCTTTACTCTTCTCAGTTTTTCTTTTTATTCTTCCGAATTTCAAATTATTTGTCTCCAAGTTAAATCATTCTCTTTTCTTCTTGATCAAGTCTGCTGTTGAAGCCCTCTATTGAATTTTTCATCACAGCCACTGTATTCTTCAGTCCCAATAATTTCTGTCTGGTTCTTTTTTATAGTTTTCATTTCTTTGTTGAACTTCTCATTTTGCTCATGTGCTGTTTTCTTGATTTCCATTCATTGTTCATCTTCTCTTGTGGCTTAAAGATTCTTTAATATAACTGCTTAGAATTGCAATTGATCTCCATCCCTTTGAGATCCATCACTGGATCTCTTTGTTCTTTTGGTGGTGTTATGTTTCCTTGATTCTTCACGTTCCTTGAATTCTTGCATTGCTGTCTCTTTATTTGAAGAAGCAGTCCTCTCTTCTAGTCTTTACTGACTGGCTTCATAAGTGAAAGATCTTCACCAGTCAGCCCAGCTAAAGATTTTGGGAGTCTTTCAGGTCTTTCCTATGGGTGCACTCACCTCTGTTTTCTTGTTACCTCTTGAGGAGAGGCCTTCTCTTAATCCCATAAAGTCAGTCTGGGTACTGAAAGCCTCCTGTTTATTTTCCCCAGAGTATTCAAGATTCTTTCAAATGTTCCTTCTCCCATTCTCGCATAGTTTGAGCCAGCTGCTGATATCTACATACTGTCTGAAGAGGCTTTCACTTGCCATCTGCAGAGGCTAACATGTACCATCTCAGGAAATACTATTATGTGAAATACTAGGAGCATTTGTCAGTCAGCTGAGGGAAGTAACCAACAGGTGAGAAGTCCCATAGTGTTCTGGATAACCCTCTTGGTGGAGTTCATCTAGATCTAATAGGTGATCTGCAGCTGGTTCTGGAGATCCATGTGGTGAATGCCATGAGTGTCCACCCCTTTCTTCTGTTCCCAACTCCTCCAATACTATTCAGCTGTGACAATCACCTTAGCCATCTGGGTTGGATGAGACAGAAGTGGGCCTCCTAGTCAATGTCTTATAAGCCTGGGAAATCAGAGAGCTCATTCCACTCTCACTTCCCTCATAGGAGAAATCACAGGTTTAGAGGGTCCCTACTGGCACTAAGCTATGCTGCCTTTGGGGAGGAGTGTCTTTTGGGGGGTGGGGGTAAAGTGAGACTGTCTTTCTTACCCTCTTCAGTGCATCTATTCATGGATTTCTTTTGCTTGAATGAGGTTTTGGAAGCTCTCCACTGGACTCCTGATTTCCCAAAAGGTATTCCCATCCATGGATGGTTGTCAAAATTGATGTTTATGCTGTAGATATGAGGGCTGTAATCTCCTATGCTGACACCTTGTTTATGTCACCTATCTAGTGACTCATCAGATTTCTATCACCCTTTCTTTCCAGAAAATCCTTTGAAGACACAATGAGACCAAAGGTGGGTGAGACTTCCAAATATACTGGTTCCTTTGGGCTTCCCTGGTAGCTCAGATGGTAAAGTGTCTGCCTGCAATGCAGGAGACCTGGGTTCAATCCCCAGGTCAGGAAGATCCCCTGGAGAAGGAAATGGCAACCCACTCCAGTACTCCTGCCTGGAAAATTCCATGGATGGAGGAGTCTGGTAGGCTACAGTCCATGGGATCACAAAGAGTCAGATACAACTGAGCAACTTCACTGGTTGGGAATCAAGGTTTGTGGGTGAAAAGGCTGTGGCCAGGAGGAAGGAAAACTGTCTAACAAGAACCATATCTTGGAAGACTTGGGCATTGTAGCTTGGAATGCTCTTGACCAAGAGGTGGGTCACTGTGCACCAAGACTAAGTAACACCTTCAATGCCACAACTACATTGCTGCTGCTGCTAAGTCCCTTCAGTCGCTTCAGTTGTGTCCAACTCTGTGTGACACATAGATGGAGCCCACCAGGCTCCACTGTCCCTGGGATTCTCCAGGCAAGAACACTGGAGTGAGTTGCCATTTCCTTCTCCAATGCATGAAAGTGAAAAATGAAAGTGAAGTTGCTCAGTCATGTCTGACTCTTTGCGACTCCATGGACTGCAGCCCACCAGGCTCCTCCGTCCATGGGATTTTGCAGGCAAGAGTACTGGAGTGGGTTGCTATTGCCTTCTCTGACAACTACCCTAGACAACTTCAAAAGCATGCAGGCTATATATGTGGGTATTAATAAGGTGAGTCAACATAGGAGTCTATTTATATCTGTCACCCCCTGGCTAGATTAAGAGATGACAAGGGATATGGGCTGAAAAATGACTCAGTAGGGCTGAAGGAGACTTAGGGCTGCCTGACAAATGGCATGCCTTTGAGTGTCCATCTCAACTCCAAAAAATGCCTCATATTCTATCTGTTTCATGATGTGTCAGTTCAGATTCTGGGAGAGTTAAGGTAATGTTTCCAATATGTGTATCTTATTTCAACAGGAAGTAGAATTAACGATCACTGAAACCCTGTGGGACCAGGTGAGTACAGAGGGGTCCTCTGTGACAGCAAAGTGAGAGATGGAGAAGGGAGAGAAGCTTAAGAAAAGAGCACATTTCCTTCTTTACCCATGAGTAATCTGCTGACTAATGGTAAGGAATTCCCATACTCCCTCCCATCTTGTTCTCCTACTCGTCTAGTCCCAAATCCTCAGACACTCCTTGTGTCTGGGCATCTCAGTGTCGATTCTCAACATCCACTTCTCCATTAGATAAGCCCTTTCAAGTATGTTTTCTCTACCAGAATTGTATAAGCACTGGACAATTAATAATTTAAATCTCATCCACTAGCAAGTACCTTAGGGCAAGTATATTTTAACTCTCAGATGAGAGGAAGACATACCATTTTGATATGAAAATTAAAGGTCCTAACTCCATTTCTTATTAGAAATATTTTACCTCTAGAGCCACTCAAATGATCTGACAAATTGTCTCCCAATGGCCCTTGATTCCTATGTCATAAAAAATAAAAATTTTTTATGTATTTTTTTACCTCTCAAAAATAAATACATCAACCTAAAGAGTAGACGTGTTCAATTTCATTCATTTGAATGAAAAGTTAACTCCATAAAATGACTAATTTCTGATTAATTACTAGTGAGCTGTTGTTTCTGAGGGAAACATGCCAATTGTTTCTGGAGTTCCTGTTTGTAACATGATTATGATCGTGTCATTAGCACAGAAGAGGATTCTTTTCTTCCATCGACTATGGCAAAAGGTCTATATAAAGACATTAAAAGACAAGAATTTGCTTAAGTCACTCATATATAATTTCAACATAACTTCAATAGGTGGGACATCATTCTGATTATTTACAGTGATAAACTGCTTTGTTACTGAGTTTCTTTAGAGTATTTTAATAAGGATTCTGAAGAAGAATAAATGCCAGATTCACTCTGCGCCATCAGAGATTGCGAACATGATTTTTTTAATGCTTCAAAATGTTCTACAGAGCATCAAATTTATTGACAATAATTTAAATGAGAATAATGGCCAGTAGCAGAAACATATTCATGGAGCTTTCCTGTCCTTTAACTTAATATAGTTGAGAGATTCAGACCTGTTATTGGAGAGGTCTGAGGTGTTGAAAAGAAAAGAATATGAGTTTGTACTTGGATGTGAAGAACTGCCTTTCCTGTGGTTATGAAAAACATAGTGTTTTAATGTCATTTCAAGGAAATTAGATCAAATCATTAAAATTGTTTTAAAGAGATCAAGTCGAAAAAATATGTTCTTTTATAGAAGAAAGATTAATCATATGTTTGGTAATGAATGAAACTGTTGAATCTATCAAGAGAGTTTTTGGTCTGAAAACTTTGATTTGAAAGAGAAATACAAGTTCATTAGGTCACCAATGGGAATTTGCTGCCTTTAGCCTTCTAAACGAGGCAATGCCATGAGCAGTTACTCTCAGAATCCACATGATTAAGCCCTGCATTTTGAAATTGCTTTAAAACAGACTTGTATTTAGAGAATGTGAGAGAAAATTCTTTTAATTCTGTAAAAAGGGATGTCTTTTTCACTTTGATGAACTTTCCTTGTTTTCCCAGAAACAGGAAAATGACAACCAAGGTGACAATTCTCAAATATAAAAACACAAGCTTTCACTTTATATTTAAATGGTCTATTAGTGCAGAAGCTAGCTATGCTCATTAATAGCCAAAGAAAACTGCTGCAAACTTTCACAGAACACAGATATTCACTTAGAGTTTCTGAGACTTTTCTAAAATTATCAGCTATTTCAACTTCCCAATCTTGACTTTCTAGTTGCATACACATTTAAATTGTGATATAGAGATGAGAATTAGAGGGAAAGTGATCACTTCTGAACCTATAATATCAAGTATTCACATGAAGCTAAGCAGAAAAAGACTTTAAATCAAAGACTACGAATTTTTTAAATTAAAAAAAAAAAGTAAGTGAAAATCTCCATAGCCTCTCCTGCAAGGCCCCACTGAACAACACTATGTAATGTAATCAACTTTTTTATTCTTTGTCTTTCAATGACTTTTCTGATAAGTTTTACAGAAAGAAAAAAACTTAATTAAAATGTTGTACTAGAATAACTTATGTTCTTATAATTACTGTATTACTAAAGAGTTGATTATATAAGGGTCAGAAAATTGTCCTATGGGGAACCAGAACATAATTGGATACTTACAATGTAATAAGAGATGACTATAAAACAAATATAAATTTATAAGAGATTTACATAAATACATAAGACATGAATATAAAACTGCAGATGGTGACTGCAGCCATGAAATTAAAAGATGCTTACTACTTGGAAGAAAAGTTATGACCAACCTAGACAGCATATTAAAAAGCAGAGACATTACTTTGCCAACAAAGCTCCGTCTAGTCAAAGCTATGGTTTTTCCAGTGGTCATGTGTGGATGTGAGGGTTGGACTGTGAAGAAAGCCAAGTGCCGAAGAATTGATGCTTTTGAACTGTGGTGTTGGAGAAGACCCTTGAGAGTCCCTTGGACTACAAGGAGATCCAACCAGTCCATCCTAAAGGAAGTCAGTCCTGAATATTCATTGGAAGGACTCATGCTGAAGCTGAGACCCCAATACTTTGGCCACCTGATGTGAAGAACTAACTCTTTTGAAAAGACCTTACTGCAAGAAGATCCAACCAGTCCATCCTAAAGGAGATCGGTCCTGGGTGTTCACTGGAAAGACTGATGTTGAAGCTGAAACTCCGGTACTTTGGCCACCTCATGTGAAGAGTTGACTCACTGGAAAAGACCCTAATGCTGGGAAGGATTGGGGGCAGGATGAGAAGGGGACGACAAAGGATGAGATGGTTGGATGGCATCACTGACTTGATGGACATGTGTTTGGGTAAACTCTGGGAGTTGGCGATGGACAGGGAGGCCTGGCGTGCTGTGATTCATGGGGTCGCAAAGCGTCGGACATGACTGAGCAACTGAACTGAACTGATGCTAGGAAAGATTGAAGGCAGGAGGAGAAGGGGACAACAGAGGATGAGATGGTTGGATGGCATCACCGACTTGATGGACATGAGTTTGAGTAAACTCTGGGAGTTGGCGATGGACAGGGAAGCCTGGCGTGCTGTAGTCCATGGGGTCGCAAAGAGTCAGACACGACTGAGCGACTGAATTGATAAAACAAAGAATCAACACAGGGTTGATGAGAAGCAATAAGCTGATAATTGGCACAGCCCATCCTATTGACTATTCAGATTCTATATGCTCCCTTATAAGCATGTGAAAGTAGGAAGATCCACTAGGCCATTCAGGTATGACCTATATCAAATTCCTTACGATTATACAGTGGAGATTACAAATAGATTCAAGGGATTAGATCTGGTAGACAGAATGCCAGAAGAACTATGGACAGAGGTTTGTAACACTGTAGAGGACACAGTGACCAAAACCATTTCAAAGAAAAAGAAATGCAAGAAGGCAAAGTGGTTGTTCAAGGAGGTTTTACAAATATCTGAGGAAAGAAAAGAAGCAAAAAGCAGGGGAGAAAGGGAAAGATATACCCAACTGAATGCAGAGTTCCAGGGAAAAGCAAGGAGAGATTAAAAAAAGCCTTCCTAAACTAACAATGCAAAGAAATAGAGGAAAACAATAGAATGGAAATGACTAGAGGTCTCGTCAAGAAAACTGGAGATATCAAGGGAACACTTCAGGCAAGGATGGCACAATAAAGGCTTTAAAAGGTAGAAGAGATTAAGAAGAGGTAACAAGAATACACAGAAGAATTGCACAAGAAAGGTCTTAATGACCCAGATAACCATAATAGTGTGGTCGGTCACCTAGAGCCAAACATCCTGGAGTGTGAAGTCAAACGGGCCTTAGGAAGTATTACTACCAACAAAGCTGGTGGAGGTGATGGAATATCAGCTGAGCTATTTAAAATACTAATAGCTGATGCTGTTGAAGTGCTGCACTCAAAATGTCAGCAAATTTGGAAAACTCAGCAGTGGCCACAAGACTGGAAAAGATCAGTTTTTATTCCAATCCCAAAGAAGGGCAGTGCCAAAGGATGCTCAAGCTGCCACACAATTGTGCTCATTTCACAAGTTAGCAAAGTAATGCTCAAAATCCTTCAAGTAGGTTTCAGCAGTACATGGACTGAGAACTTCCAGACATACAAGCTGGATTTCAAAGAGGCAGAGGGACCAGAGGTCAAATTTTCCAACATTCATTGGATCATAGAGAAAGCAAGCGAGTTACAGGAAAACATCTACATTTGCTTCATTGAATATTTTAAAGCCTTTGACTGTGTGGATTGAAACAAACTATGCAGATAAAGAGACGGGAGTACCAGGCCACCTCATCTGTCTTCTGAGAAACCTACATGCAGGTCAAGAAGCAACAGTTAGAACCAGACATGGAACAACAGACTGGTTCAAAATTGGGAAAGGAGTAGGTCAAGGCTCTATATTGTCACTCTGTTTATTTAATTTTCTATGCAGAGTGTATCATGCAAAATGTTAGGCTGGGTGAATCACAAGTTGGAATCAAGACTGTCAGGAGAAATAGCAATAACCTCAGACATGCAGATGATAGCACTTTAACAGCAGAACGTGAAGAGCCTCTTGATGAGAGGGTAAAAGAGGAGAGTGAAAAAGCTGACTCAAAACTCAACATTCCAAAAACTAGTAAGATCATGGCACCCGGTCCCATCACTTCATGGCAAATAGATGATGAAAAAGTGGAAACAGTGACAGATTTTATTTTCCTGGGCTCCAAAATCACTGCGGACAGTGACTGCAGCCATGAAACTAAAAGACAGTTGCTTTTTGGAAGGAAAACTATGACAAACCTAGACAGCATATTAAAAACCAAAGACACCACTTTACCAACAAAGGTCCATATAGTCAAAGCTATGGTTTTTTCAGTAGTCATATACATATGTGAGAGTTGGACCATAAAGAAAACTTGAGTGCCAAAGAATTGATGCTTTCAAATTGTGGTGCTGGAGAAGACTCCTGAGAGTCCCCTGGACTGCAAGATCAAACTAGTCGATCCTAAAGGAAATCAACCCTGAATATTCACTGGAACAACTGACGCTGAAGCTTCAACTCTTTGGCAACCTGATATGAAGAGCTGACTCACCTGAAAGCCTGTGACGCTGGGAAAGATTGACAACAAAAGGATATGGGGGCAGTAGAGGATGAGATGGTTAGACAGCATCACTAACTCAAAGCACACGAATCCAAGCAAACTCCAGAGGACAGAGGAGCCTGGGGTGCTGCAGTCCAAGGAATTGCAAAGAGTCAGACACAACTTAGCGAATGAACAACAAAGCATGTTAAAATTCCTGGATATCACCAAAAACAATTCTATATTTCAACTGAATAAGATATAGCTATCTGTCTTAAAGTCCTCATCTTTTCCCCAAAATGAAGAAACTCGGACTACCAATAGTCACTGTATCCATTTATGTCTGGATGAAGAATATAGGTACATGTTTAGTTTTAGAAGAATCTGCCAGAGCTTTTCCCACAGTGATCATACACTTCTGTAATTCTTCCAACAATATATGAGAGTTTCAACTGCTCTATGTTCTCACCAACACATGGTCTTGGTCTACTGGTGTATTATAATCTAAATGCAAATGCGTTGATTTCCACAGCTACGTTTACCTTCAGAACCAACACCAATGAAATGAAGTGGGTTTCACTGACATTCCTTTCACAACTTGGCCTTCTTTAAATAACTTCCTATATTTCACCCATATGAAGAAATAGTGGCCCATATGAATGAGAGTGGAATTCAATGGGATTTATTTCTTTGAGTTAGGAAGCCATAGTCTGTTGGCATTCATACTCTACAGCCTAATAATGACTGAGAGATTCTATATATAAAATCCCCTTGTAATAAAGTCTGTAACATTAATTTTTCCATAATTTTTTGTCTTCTGTCAGGTGCTAATGGCCTTTAAGGATATACAGAAGGAGGTGAGATTAAATTTCCATTCTCTAAATTCCCTGACCATATCACTTCTCTTGCTTATGATTTTCCTATACCCTTCTGTGCTGTTGACTTTGATCAAGCTTTTAGTTTCATTTCTTTATCTAGGGATTTCTCCCTTAAAAGACTAGCACTCATTTGTCAGTCTAGTAAGACCAAAAGATGCCTAACAATTCCCTTAAGAAAATATGATAATACAGAGAGAAAATCAAATCAATCAGAACTACTCTCAGCAAGAATACTATGCAGTTATGTGAAACAGATAGGTGACTGAGTTGGGAGGATCCCAAATGACATGGTAAATTATTAGGATAGTATGTTTATTAATTATAGGGTAGTACAAATTAGAGTCCAGACCTAAACTTCACTATGCAACATTCCTCCCCTTCTGCTCTTTCATGCAGGTTCTAGTATATTTTCTATACAAACACTAATTAAATATCTAAAAATATAGTCAAAAAAGGGAGTATATTATTGGCCTACCCCAGACATTGAGTTACTACATTTGCTTGCTCACGGTGTTGATCTGTCTCAGTCCTACCAAGGTGGACCGAAAGGACCTGAAAGAAATTTCCTCTACTTCACTAACTGGGTCACTCTTAGCCTTTGAACTAAGCCTTTTTCTATAGTCCAAGAAGCCATGCCATTGTATCCTGCTGCTGTGTCTGGAACTTACTCTAGGAAAAAACTACAGCAGCCTCTGCCTCCGTCTGGCTGGAGGTAAAAGGGAGAAGAGATCAAAAGCTTGGTATTTTCACGAAGTATTCCTTGGCCTCAGGGTGCCTCCATGTTACCCAGAATTTTAGTCCCTTGAGTCCTTCCTAAACGTCCTCCAAGCAGGACTTGAGCTAGTGAGAGGAAGAGGTTTGTCCATAAGTGGGACTCACATGTGCTGATTTCATCCTCTCAAGGCCTATGCTGCTGCTGCTGCTAAGTCACTTCAGTCGTGTCCAACTCTGTGTGACCCCATAGATGGCAGCCCATCAGGCTCCCCTGTCCCTGGGATTCTCCAGGCAAGAACACTGGAGTGGGTTGCCATTTCCTTCTCGAATGCGTGAAAGTAAAAAGTGAAAGTGAAGTCGCTCAGTCATGTCCAACTCGTAGTGACCCCATGGACTGCAGCCTACCAGGCTCCTCCGTCCATGGGATTTTGCAGGCAAGAGTACTGGAGCGGGTTGCCATTGCCTTCTCCGCTCAAGGCCTATTAACAAACTTAAATGTCCCACCTGACTTCTTCTATGCTGAAGCTCTATTCTAGTTCTAGTGGTTCTTCATAGGCTTCAACAGACACAGTTCCTTCCCTCATGGAACACCTGGGCTGGTACAGACTGTTATGTCAGTCTGACAAACACCTTCAATCATACAGGCACACTGAGAGAAGAAAGTCAAGCAAAAGATATCTGGGAGAAACAGAACTAGAAAGCACTTCCTTGCCCCAGAGCACTGTTATGTAGAAACATCATCTAGCCAGCTCCTGGGAGCTCCGGGGCCCCAAAGTACATATCATCAGCAGCTATTTACTCTAGGATGAGAAAGAGGTATTTTTTTTAAAAACAGATATTTAAAGGTTCATCTCAGAGAACCAATACATACACAGTGAGGAGTCAGTTCAGTTCAGTGGTTCTGTCATGTCCGACTCTTTGCAACCCCATGGACTGCAGCATGCCAGGCTTCCCTGTCCATCACCAACTCCTGAAGCTTGCTCAAACTCATGTCCATCGAGTCGGTGATGCCATCCAACCATCTCATCCTCTGTTGTCCCCTTCTCCTCCTGCCTTCAATCTTTCCCAGCATCAGGGTCTTTTCAAATGAGACAGTTCTTCACATCAGGTGGCCAAAGTATTGGAGTTTCAGCTTCAGCATGAGTCCTTCCAATGAATATTCAGGACTGATTTCCTTTAGGATTCACTGGTTGGATCTTCTTGCTGTCCAAGGGACTCTCAAGAGTCTTCTCCAACACCACAGTTCAAAATCATCAATTCTTTGGCACTCAGCTTTCTTTATAGTACAACCCTCACATCCATACATGACTACTGGAGAAACCATAGCTTTGATTAGATGGACCGTTGTTGACAAAGTAATGTCTCTGCTTTTTAATACGTTGTCTAGGTTGAGCATAGCTTTTCTTCCAAGGAGCAAGTGTCTTTTAATTTCATGGCTGCAGTCACCATCTGCAGTGATTTTGGAGCCCAAAAAATTACAGTCTCTCACTGTTTCCATTGCTTCCCCATTTATTTGCTATGAAGTGATGGGACTGGATGCCATGATCTTAGTTTTCTGAATGTTGAGTTTTAAGCCAAATTTTCACTCTCCTCTTTCACTTTCATCAAGAGGCTCTAGTTCTTTTTCACTTTCTGCCATAAGGGTGGTGCCATCTACATATATGAGGTTATTGCTTTTTCTCATGGTAATCTTGATTCCAGCTTGTGCTTCATCCAGCTCAGCGTTTCTCATTATATACTCTGCATATAAGTTAAATAAGCAGGGTGACAATACACAGCCTTGACATTGTCCTTTTCCTATTTGGAACCAGTCTGTTGTTCCATGTCCAGTTCTAACTGTTGCTTCTTGACCTGCATACGGATTTCTCAGGAGGCAGGTCAGGTGGTCTGGTTTTCCCATCTCTTCAAGAATTTCCACAGTTTGTTGTGATTCACACAGTCAAAGGCTTTGGTGTAGTCAATAAAGCAGAAGTAGATGTTTTTCTGGAATTCCCTTGCTTTTTTGATGATCCAACGGATGTTGGCAATTTGATCTCTGGTTCCTCTGCCTTTTCTAAATCCAACTTGAACATCTGGTAGTTCATGGTTCACATACTGTTGAAGCCTGGCTTGGAGAATTTTGAGCATTACTTTGCTAGCTTGTGAGATGATTGCAATTGTGCTTAGTTTGAGCATTCTTTGGCATTGCCTTTCTTTGGGATTGGAATGAAAACTGACCTTTTCCAGTCCCGTGGACACTGCTGAGTTTTCCAAAGTTGCTGCCATACTGAGTGCAGCACTTTCATAGCATCATCTTTTAGGATTTGAGATAGCTCAACTGGAATTCCATCACCTCCACTAGCTTTGTTCATAGTGATGCTTTCTAAGGCCCACTTGACTTCACATTCCAGGATGTCTGGCTCTAGGTGAGTGATCATACCATCATGGTTATCTGGGTCATAAAGATCTTTTCTGTATAGTTCTTCTGTGTATTCTTGCCACCTCTTCATAATATCTTCTGCTTCCATTAGGTCCATACCATTTCTGTCCTTTATTGTGCCCATCTTTGCATGAAATGTTCCCTTGATATCTCTAATTTTCTTGGAGAGATCTCTAATCTTTCCCGTTCTATTGTTTTCCTCTATTTCTTTGCATTGATTGCTGAGGAAGGCTTTCTTATCTCTCTCTCCTTGCTATTCTTTGGAACTCTGCATTCAAATGGATATATCTTTCCTTTTCTCCTTTGCCTTTAGCTCCTCTTCTTTTCTCAGCTATTTGTAAGGTCTCCTCGGACAACTATTTTGCCTTTTTGTATTTCTTTTTCTTAGAGATGGTCTTGATCACTGCCTCCTGTACAATGTCATGAACCTCCATCCATAGTTTTTCAGGGACTCTCTCAGATCTAATTCCTTGAATCTATTTGTCACTTCCACTGTATAATCATAAAGGATTTGATTCAGGCCATACCTGAATGGTCTAGTGGTTTTCCCTCCTATCTTCAATTCAAGCCTGAATTTGGCAATAGGGAGTTCATGATCTGAGCCACAGTGAGCTCTTGCTCTTGTTTTTGCTGACTGTATAGAGCTTCTCCATCTTCAGCTGCAAAGAATATAATCAATATGATTTCGGTATTGATCATCTGGTGATGTCCAGGTGTAGAGTCTTTTCTTGAATGAGGAGAGTGAAAGTGAAAATAAAAGTGAACATCACTCAGTCATATCCTACTCTTTGTGACCCCATGGATTGTAGCCCACCAGGCTCCTCTGTCCATGGGATTCTCCAGGCAAGAAAACTGAAGTGGGTTGCCATTCTATTCCCCAGGGGATCATTCCAACCCAGGGATCAAACATGGGTCTCCTGCATTGCAGGTGCATTCTTTACCATCTGAGCCACTAGGAAAGCCTGAAGAGAATGAAAGAGGCCAGAAAACAGACAGCACAGAAAGGCCAGAAAGAATAAAAGAGGGGAGGTCATTGCATGAATCATTATGACTGTAGGTAATTAATGATGTATCTCCCAGCCCTAATAAGGCCAGAGTTTGTCCTATTTATTATTCAGCAAACATTTACTGAATATGCTATAAGCAGTGCATTGTGTTTGATGTGAGGAATACAAAACAACACAGATTCTTTCAGGAAACTTAGACTTTCATTCCATTCCCAAGAAGCCCACGTGTCTCACACAGACATCCCTAAAATCTTACCAAGTCAAGCTGGTACACTGAAGAGGAAAGTGGCCCCTGACGCTCTGATTTTCTCCCATCTTTTTTCAGCTGCAGGAAGATGCTCGGATTCGAGGTAAAGAGCGATATTCCAAGGTTTGGGTAAACGAAGGGTAAGGGGAGGGAATAAGGAGGTGTTCATATCAAAGTCTCAATGTGGGTGCTTCTATTTGGCTGAAAGCTGGAGTCGATCCAGCTAGTCTCTCCTCTTTCTGGTCCAGTTATCTGGACAGGAACAGCAGGATCCCTTTCTCCCTTGGAATGGCTGTTGAGGGTCAGAGGATACTCTCAGCCCTGTCAGACATGGCACTTGTCAGGAGAGGAGAGACAACAATCGGAGGGAAGCTTCCCAGCTCTGTGTTTAGGGTTTAGGAGGCACTGAAGAGTGGGGAAGCCAAAATGGAACGATTGTTTAGGGTGATCAAATTATAGCACTCAAATGATCATATGCAGATTTTAATGTTTCAAATTAAAACATTCAGGTTCTATGCTTAGTTGCTCAGTCATGTCCAACACTTTGCAACCCCATGGACTGAAGCACGCCAAGCTCCTCTATCCATGGGGATTTTCCAGGCAAGAATACTGGAGTGGGTTGCCATGCCCTCCCTCCAGGAGCCTAGAATTATAGCATAAATTTAGCCATAGTCGGAGTTCCTTCCTTTCCAAAAAAGAACTTATAAATCAGGGCTTTTCAAACATTTGAATGTATATAAATTTACCTTGGTACTTAATTCAATAGGCCTGAGACTCAGGTTCTTTATTTCCAAGGGGCTATCATGTGATGCTGGAGCCTGTGGTTCATGAATCAGACTTTGAATACCAAGGATATAAATGAGTTCACTGAAATATCCTCTAATGTCACAAACACACACTACTATATATAAAACAGATAACCAACAAGGACGTACTGTATAGCACAGGGAACTCCACTCAACATTCTGTAATAACCCATATGGGAAAAGAATCTGAAAAAGAATGAATATATGTATATGTATAACTGAATCACTTTGCTGTACAGCTGAAACTGACACAACATTGTAAATCAACTACTCTTTTTATTTTTAATTACATGTATATTATTTTAATATTTGTCCATAAGAACATTTATAACTGATCTTCTAATTTGGGTTAAATGTATCACTGTGCTTAGTTACTCAAGTCGTATCTGACTCTTTGTGATCCCATGGACTATAGCCCACCAGGCTCCTCTGCCCATGGGATTCTCCAGGCAAGAATACTGGAGTGGGGTGCCATTGCCTACTCCAAGGGATCTTCCTGGTCCAGGGATCAAATCTATGTCTCTTATGTCTCCTGCACTGGCTGGCGGATTCTTTACCATAGTGACACCTGGGAAGCCCAAAAGTATCACTACTCAGTTTTATCTTTCGAAGTGTTCTCCAAAGAGGACTTGCTCAGTGATGTAAGCTATTTTGTCATCATTCTGTAGTATATGCTATCTCTGTATGGTTTGGAGGTAATCTTAGCTTTGGAGGTACACATAAGATTAATAGCATTCAGTGAGTTGTGTACTGGAAGTATCCATAAGTTACCACCCAGGAATCTCTGCTGAATTCTGAATATCAGTTTCCATTCCTCAGGCCCATGCAGGGCAGCAGACAGGACCAAAAATATGGAAATATGGCCAAGCAGAATCCATCATGAGGTACAGGGAAAACTTCTCTTAGCTGCTGAGCCCTGAAGGTCAACAGGTCGAAAGGGCTAAGTTTATCTAAGCTTGAAAGATGTTCTCCTTTATTCAAGGAAGACTGTTTTCCAAACAGGTCACTATAGGCCCTGGAACACCTGCTTGATGACCCAATGTAAAAAACGGATTTAGGATCTTGATTGATTGTTGTTGTTGTTTTCTGCTTCCTAAAAACGTGGCTGGGTGGGGGAATTCAGAATAAGAGGAGAATTCATCTCATTGTATTTTTCATCTGAAAAAGGAGACAAGGACCTAAGCTAGTGTCAGTGCCCTGGGACTGAGGAATTTGACTAACTCCTAATGCCCAGAGCAGGTTAAACAGGGCTCTGGTGGCCATGATTCGATATATACTTTGTAAGTGACCAGATGTCCAGTGTCATGTTCTGCAGCTGCCTCTCTGACAGGCCTATAGTTCTTTAGTTTCTCCACAAGTTCTGATCTCTCCCACTTTGACTGGCCATACTCCAAACTAAGGATGTGAGCAGGACTCAAGGCTCCTAAAGAGATATTTTCAGATCCCTGCAACGGAATGATTCCTTCCCGTGTCCCACTCAGGGATGAGCTCCGCGATACCCACATCATCTGCATCAAAGACTGGGTAAGTGACCCTCTTTTGAGAGTCCCTAAGGGAGATAGCATCCACCTGGATGTGGGTGTAGTGACTAGGAATACTGCCGTCTCTGAGCCTTGAGTCTTCAGAACACTATACTTCCAACGTATCTCTCGGGAGATGGTCCCCCACCACTCTCAATTAATGGTGAACTACAGAGCCAGGGCTTCCTCCTTCATCCTCAGCCCCACCAGAAATCTCTGGAATTTCAGGATCAGTCCTGCACCTCACCATACAGATTTTGGGAGATTCTATTCACTCAATTTAAGGAAAAAAAGGAGAGACAGAAATAATGATAGATAAGAAAGGAAAGCCACACAAAAAAAAAGAGAGTAAAAAATGAGGAACTTAGAAAGAAGGACTTAGAAAAAGAAAATTTTAAAAACTTGAAAGTCCAATGCCTCAACATTGGGAGATGTCAATTTATTTTCCACCTAAAAAAAGACTAGGAGAAAAAAGATCAGGCTATACCACCAGAGATTTAATTTAGACACTAGGAATAACTTTATGATAGTGAAAACTGAAAAACAGAGTACTGTGTAGTAAGGGAGCAGCAGCATGTTCTGCAGAGGACTTTGGAAATACTTTTAAAAATCACTTTGACCTGTTTCAGATACGGTTCCACCTGAACCAGGAAATGGATAAGGTGAACTTCCTAGATCCCTGTTTCAACCCAATTTGATCCTATTCTAGAGTTGACCCTAGTGAAGTAAAAAAGCATTCCTCTTAAAAAGATATATCACTATAGTTTAAATTGATCATTGCTGAAACCATGAAAGGAATAATGGGCTGGCAATCTCGTATTTATATAAACCTTAAATGTAATTATTATAAGCCTTTACATATGAGGAGCACTTTTGATTGGTCAAAACCATATTGGATCAATGATTTTACTTTATTTCAGTATTCCCCTCTGAGGCAAACATGAGGAATTTACCTGACTTTCCTGATGAAAACATAGGCTCTGATAACTTAAGACACATTCCCCTAATCCCACTAAGAGCTCTCTCTTATAGGACACAAGATCATCAGGGAATTGCAATTCCCAGAGCTAGTGATGCCCATTCCTGGTGGAGTCTGACAACAAAATAAATCCTTAAGGAGAGTGGAGGCCAGGGAGGGGGCCCCAGGGACGGGACCTCTCTCCCTCATACATTCACAGCTTCCTCTTATTTGGTACAGAAGCACCAAGGCTTCAGATGCTGCAGTGACCCCAAAGTTGGGAAGACTGCTGCCAGGCACTGGAGAGCAGCCGTCAGGGGTCCAGGCCCGAAACCTGAGAGGACAGTCCTCTGCTCAGTCAGCTTGCTACCCTAGACCCTAATCCAACAGTCAACGAAGAAGACCACCTTCAGGTATTTCACTGAGGTCTTTCCCCTGAACTCCACCCTGCCCATCCTCAGGACCCCAGGCCTCATCAAGTCCTCACTCCAATATGGCAGAGTAGCAAACTCCATCCCCTCTCCAAAGCTGGGGTGACCTGAGGAACAATTGGTTGAGAAGGTAGAAGAAGTCTGAGGGCAGGGCCAAGCTGGAATCTTTCAGTTTCTTGACTGAGGAAGAGCCAGACAGAGTGAGTCAGGTACAGATAGTTCTGTATAGGGAGGGGTGTTCAAAATCGAGAGAGACAATTATGGGATAGAGAAATGGAAAGATAGAAGTTTAAGAAACACACAAAGAAACATGAGGCCCATTATCCCCTTCGGGAAAGTGCTCTGGAAACTTACGTTATTTTGAGGGCTTAATTCAGAATAAAGAGTCAAACACGGTAGGTCCACAATAGACTCCATTGTCAGGATTTTCATTAGTAAAGTAGTTAAGTAAACTGCCCTCAAAGGAACTGCTTAAGTGATAGCCCATTTCCTCAACTGTTCAAACTCCCTGACTCTCTAGTTTCATCTGACACCATATGGAGAAAAAGACCATTCTCAGATATTTATCTGTGTCACAGACTAAGCTAGTGATACCCTCTTTATGGCCCTATATATAAGGCTTACTGGGAACTCCTGAAAATAGAATCTGAGAGACGAATGATAGAGAAAATCAGGTTCATCTGCATGTGTCTAAGTACAGTGACCCTGTGTATTTTCCTGAATAGTCCCGTTTCAAATATTTTATCTCATTTCTCCCATATAGCATCAAAATACAAAATGTC
This sequence comes from Okapia johnstoni, assembly GCA_024291935.2. NCBI lineage: Eukaryota > Metazoa > Chordata > Mammalia > Artiodactyla > Giraffidae > Okapia > Okapia johnstoni. The sequence goes on along the minus strand of CM044307.1, from coordinate 120,880,728 downwards.
CCAATATTTTGGCAACAAGATCACACCTTTCTGAAAGAATATATACACTCACAAAACCTCTGTCATCATTCAAAACTCACTTTTGACTCAGAAATTAAGGCAGAAAATTTCCTTTCTCCTCAGTACAGCACAGGCAGCAAGTGTAAGACAGCAAAGCGTGGGCACCTACATAGAAAGAAAATGGTGTACAACCAATGGGTCTCCTCCCTTAGTGTGTGTTTGATATCCTGGGATACAGTCATGAGGGCAGAAATATCATCTGTAGGCCTGATTTTAGTTTCAGTGCCATCTTCCTGGTAAACTAAATTTCTTTCATTCTCATCCATATGACTGTGACATCTAGGGCACAGTTTTGGTTGCCTGAAAAACAAAGTTATTGGGCAGGCATCACCACCGATCTGGAAGAGGGAGTGATACTCATGGGCAGAGATGCCAGGGTCTATGGCTACAACTGGGAACCTGGAAATCAAGTGAGATCCACGCACATCACAAGTGCCAAGCAAAGAAACCAGCAAACAACAACTGATAAAAATAAATGTGGTGTAAAAGACATCTATCCTATTGGCTCTCACTGGGTAGTGGAATGTAGTGCTTGAATGTCCAAGTATGGTCTTGCATTTGATTCAGAGAGCAACAGCATAGATTAGGAGAAGATCTGGATTATAAGGTCACAAATCCATTTTAATTTTACCCAACTTATGGACTCACAGGTCTCAGTTTCCTCCTCTATAAATAAGGAAACATAACTAGAAAACGCTAGAGGCTCCTTTCATTTCTAATATTTTGTGATCTGACTAGCCTCACAGTCTATGACTCCAACATGGCTATCCCCCCAAACTACAGAAAAAGCCAACTAGTCCAAAAATACTTCCTGCAAGAAAACAACAACTTAGGATATTTATCAAAGATGTTGCAAACACATATAAAGCATATATCATGACATAAAAGGTGGAGTTTTCAATTCTTACTTGTTCTTTTCCCAACAAAATTTAGACAGAAAGAAAACAACATATTAAAAATGATACAACATAGAATTTAAAACCAGTGGTGAGAATTTGTCACAATACCAGTAAAAGAATAAATAAAAATCCATTATAACAATAAAATAAGTTTTAAAAATCATCACCTCATTAGATACTGACTTGGCATTTGTTGAGAGACAAATGTTGAGTTCTTAAATTGAGACTACAAAAGTAATGGAAGTTTTTCACATGAGAGACCCCATAATTTCAAGGTTGTATTGAAAACAGAAACTACACAAGGATCCCTTATATTTTCATGCTAATTCAGAAGTATTTAAAATGCTTTCAGTGGTTTTCCAGTTCCCAGAGCAGATAAATTTAAATCCCTGTAAGACATTTTATAGAACTTGACAGACAGCAAAATTCATCAAGAAAAACAGGCAAAATTTTCAAAAAAGGGGTATTGATGAAGTTACCTTCAAAATTTTACTTCTAAAAGTCAAGAGAATGAGAAGACAAGTCACAGATTGGCAGAAAATATTTGCAAAAGACACATCAGATAAACAAAAATATACCAAAAAATATTTAAAACTCAACAATAAGAAAATGAACAGCTCAGTTTAAAAATTGAGAACAGACTGCTGGCTAAAGAAGATATACAGATAGAAAACAAGCATATAAAAAGACGCTCAACATCAAGGTCATTAGGGAACTTAAAACAAAAATAACAATTAGATACCACGAGACACCTATCACAATGGCCTAAATCTAAAAACTGACAATAACTAACTGATGAGAATGTAGAACAACAAGAGCTCTCATTCACTGCTAGTGGGAATGCAAAATGGTATAGCCACTTTGAAAGACAAGTTGGCAGTTTCTTAGAAAATTAAACTTACTTTTACCATATAATTCAGCAATCACGCTCCTTTGTATTCCCCAAATGAGTTGAAAAGTTATATCCACACAAAAATGTACACATGGATGTTCACAGCAGCTTTTTCATAATTCCCCGAACTTGGAAGCAAACAAGATTTCCTTCAATGGGTTAATGGAAAAATTAACTGCCACATTCAGACAATGGAACATTATTCAGCCCTAAAAAGCAATGAGCTATCAACTCATGGAAAGACTTGAAGGAAATGCATATTACTAAGTGCAAGGAGCCAATCTGAAAAGGCAGCATACTGTATGATTCCAAGAATATGACATTCTGGAAAAGACAAAACTACAGAGACGGTAGAAAGATAACTTTGGTGTGGGATGTTGATAGGAGAGGAAGTTGTGCGTGGGTCAGGGAAGGAGTGCAAGGCCTGTACTTTGTGCCCAATTTTGCTTTGTATCTAAAACTTGTCTTAAGAATATTTTTAAAAGTATAGTGGACCACATTGTCATGAGGCTGAAGACCAAAGAATGTTACCCAGGGTGAGGAAAATACTGAACCCTCTTGGCTAGCTGACTCACATTTCAAAACGTAATACAACCTCAAAAATGTTCAATTTGCAGGTGATTCAGTTTCTGAAGACCAGGAAGCTGTGGAAGAATTATTTTAATACCTATTAAGTGTTACACAGGGAAAGGGTTATGTGGAAGAGAAAGTTTTCAACACTGATGAGACTGACTTGTTTTACAAGGATGTTGGCAAATAAACATATATAATAGATTCATGTTAATGTATGGCAAAACCAATACAATATTGTAAAGTTAAAAAATAGATAAATAAACTAATTAAAAATATAAATAAACTCCAAAGCCCCTGGTTGAAAATCATTTAAGACTGTTCAATTAATTATTTGTAAGTATATATAAGATGTCTTTAGGCAGAAACACATAAAATAAGGTTATGTACTGATCACCTGGTGAAAATGTGGACTGAAGGTTTACAGGAATCTGATCCTGTATTTCCCCTAGGAGCAAAAAGTCTGTATTCACTAATTCAGTGTTCACAGTGACTTTATAGAACCATCATGAATAATTAGAACTGACTGTGCTTACAGTTGTATAAAAACCAGAAGCAACCAAGATGTTCTTTAGTAGTTGAATGGATAAACTAGGGTACATTCAGACAGGGATGGATGTAATGCAGTGATAAAAAGAAATGAGCTATCAAATCACAGAGGCTTCCCTTGTGGCTCAGCTGGTAAAGAATCCACCTGCAATGCGGGAGACCTGGGTTCGATTGCTGGGTTGGGAAGATCCCCTGGAAAAGGGAAAGGCTACCCACTCTAGTATTCTGGCCTGGAGAATTCCATGGACTGTATAACCCATGCAGTTGCAAAGAGTTGGACACGACTGAGCAACTTTGACATACTTGATCAAACCACAGAGGGAAAAAAAACAAATAAATCTTAAATATATATTGGTAAGTGAAAAAAGTCAGTCTGAACTCTATTTTCTATTTTTATAATCTTTTAGAAAAGGCAAAACTATACAGGCAATAGATATTAGTAGTCATTAGTTTAGGGGGAAGTGGTAGGGGGCTGAATAAGTGAGGCACAGGACTTTTAGGGCAGTGAAACTATTCTGTGTGGTACTATAATTGTGGATACATCACACCAGGCATCTGACAAGGCCCACTGAACTTTACAGCAAAAAAAAAAAAGAGTAAACTAATGTATACAAATTTAAAAATATATCATTAGCAGGATGGAAAGCAGAATGTAATCAAGAAATTTAACTATTTTATAAATGTATGAAACAAGTTCACTGAAGTGGTTAGGGGGAAAGGGGGCTGATCTAAATAGCTCTGGAAATTAGTAGAATCTGTAAGATGTATGACTAAAGACAAAAGCAACTATACATAAGCAGAGTACCTTAATTGACAAACTTGTTTCCCACAGTGGGAATGGGTTAACAATTCTGATGCTGCTATTCATGTATACTGGAATTAAATAAATAAACAGCAGGTGGTAGGAACCAAGATTCTCACTGTTGAAATGGGAGACTGCAGATAAGCAGGGAAGACTAGAATGATCCATATGATAATAGAGTTGGAAACATCAGTATGAACTCATGTTTAGCTAGCTGCCAAGTCACTTCAGTCGTGTTCGACTCTGTGTGACCCCATAGACGGCAGCCCACCAGGCTCCCCCGTCCAAGGGATTTTCCAGGCAAGAGTACTGGAGTGGGCTGCCATTGTATGTTCAGGCCCTCTCAGTTGATAGCAAGAAAATATATGTGTGCATTCTAACCCATCTGTATAAGCCATTTGTAACTATATTAAGCTAAACATATAGTTACAAATGGTTTCATATAAAAATATTTATAGATATGTTTATACAGATGGGTTAGAATGCACACATATATTTTCTTGCTATCAACTGAGAGGGCCTGAACATATTAGAAGCAACAAATCACATCGACCTTCTCAGATCTTGGTTTCTAGTATCAGTAGCCATTGGAAAGAACCAGGGCTCCTTGAAGAAATGGCTTATTATAGGGATAAAACAGAGAATATACAAGATGAATTTGAAGCATCTTATAGTACCAAACAGTATGAAAATGCTAAAAAACACAAAGACACACACAAACACACACAAGTAAATAATGGGTGTTTGTCAAAGGATCACAGGAACCAGTTGAAAGAGGTCTCAATGACCAAAGCCAGAACAATTTGAGCAAAAAATAAAGTAGTACTGGATTGAAACACAAAATATGTGATCACAATGATGTAAATAAATGACTGAATAGATAAATGGTGGAGAAGAAACAAATCTCCCATGCAGAATTTCAAATAATTTATGCAAATACATCACCCTCAAGGAGGTGAAGAATAACCTCATTCCATAATTATAAGGTGTGCATAGTAACTTCCTTCCAAAGAGAATAGTATGGGGGGAAAAAAGCCAACTTGGAGGAAATAAGAGTAACTACAATGTGTAAATCTGAAAAACACTAGCTGAGACAAGTGAGCTAGATAACCTTCAACAGTGATAAGGTTTGTTGGTTGTGTGTACTCTTGATATGACACGATGAAAATGGCACTTTACCTTTGTGATTTTCCTCCCTAAAACCTTTAACCCCAGTCTAATCATGAGGAAAACATCAGATAAGCTCAAATTTAGGGACATTCTTCAAAATATCTGACCAGTATTCATTGGAAGGACTGATGCTGAAGCTGAAACGCCAATACTTTGGCCACCTAATGCGAAGAACCAATTCATTTGAAAAGACCCTGGTGCTGGGAAAGATTAAAGGTGGGAGGAGAAGGGGACGACAGAGGATGAGATGGTTGGATGGCATCACCAACTCAATGGACATGAGTTTGAGTAGGCTCCGGGAGTTGGTGATGGACAGGGAAGCCTGGCGTGTTGCAGTCCATGGGGTTGCAAAGGGTCGGACATGACTCAGCAACTGAACTGAATTGAACTACTCAGAACTGTCAAGATCATCACAACAAAAAAAGCCTAAAAAACTGTCACAACCAAGTATATCTTATGGCAACATGACAATTCAGTATAATATGGTATCCCTGGATAGGACCCTAGGGCAACAAAAAAAGAAGACATTATGTAAAGCCTAAATAAATCTGAACTTTTAAACTATGGAGCTCAATGAATAATTTTCAATATTGTTTCATTAATTCTAATGTATACTGCATTACTGTAAATGTTCATGGGTGAAACTGGATTCAGGAATATGAAAAACATACTATCTTTTCAATTTTTCTGTAAATACTTCAAAAATGGCTTCTGAAAAATAAAGTTAATTTAAATATTAAAAGAATAATAATAAATATTGATAGTTAATAGGTTTCTCACTGTGGTATGGGTCAAAAATTCTGAAATGTATTTTAGAATTTTTTTTGTATACATTTTTACATTTTACACTGTAAAATGTATTTTTGTATACATTTTACAAATGTATTTCTAAAATACATTTTTTTATGTATTTTACAATTTTACAAAGGATTTGGAGACAAATAGGAGCCAAGGTTCTCACTGTTAGAAAAGAGAATACCAAATACGGAAAGGCTGAGATAAATATGTATGTTTATATAATACATTTATATAAATGTGTTTATAATTATACACAAACACATTTTTCCTAGCTCTATCTGTTAAGAGAGTCTAGAGGCAATGATATAACAGTGACATAATGATGACTCACATAGGATCCAGATCTTATTTTCTAAATATATTTTCCCTTTAAGAAACCAGGGTATCTTCGAATAACAACTGATCCAAGGCTAGGGCAAGGAAAGTACAAGATGAATCTTTCTGTGCTCTAAAAGGAAGTGATTAAGTAATGATAAGTGTGTTAGTTGCTCAATTGTGTCCAACTCTTTTGCGACCCCATGGACCATAATCCGCCTGGCTCCTCGGTCCATGGAATTCTCCAGGCAAGAATACTGGAGTGGGTTGCTATTTCCTTCTCCACAAGTAATGATGGGACACAACAAAAGGAAAGAGAATCCAACTTGGAGGGAAACCCACTGGGCATATCTGAGATAACTTGAGCATAACAATAAATAATAATAGTCATTGATTATAATCTATGAATAAAATAAGAACCCATGAGTATGTACTGAGAAAATGAGGAGAAAGAGACAGAGACAGGAAGAAAGACTGTAATTGCCGAAGAATGTAAACTAATAAAGAAGGAATGAAGGAGTTAGGAAGTTTTAAACAATATTTATTTATGGGGTAAAAGTTTAATGGGACTTCCCAGGTGGCACTAGTGGTAAAGAACCCACCTGCCAATGTAGGAGACATAAGAGACACGGGTTTGATCCCTGGGTCAGGAAGATACCCTGGAGGAGGGCATGGCAACCAAAGAACAAGATATTTATATAGTCTCAAAATACCTCTCCACAAATTAATTACAAAAGAAAAGGTTACTTTACAGTGAAGAAACTATGTAACACCATGCTATACATTTTTAGGTTTTATACACACACACACAAACACACACACACACACACAGAGGGGCTTCCCTGGTGGCTCAGACAGTAAACAATCCACCTGCAATGCAGGAGACCTGGGTTCAATCCCTGGATCAGGAAGATCCCCTGGAGAAGGGAATGGCAACCCACTCCAGTATTCTTGCCTGGAAAATTCCATGGACAGAGGGTCCTGGCAGGCTACAGTTCATGGGGTCACAAAGAGTTGGACACAACTGAGCAATTAACACTTTCATTTTTCATATTTAAGTACACACATACATATATATACACACAAATATATATCTAACATATGTATGTAATACTTATATATATTTTATACATTATATATATTCTAATTTACAATAAAAATTTTTATAAAACAAGCAGGATAACGTGAAGAAAATAAGAGCTAATACTTTATGTGCCTGAAATGAATCAACAAACCTGATTACAAGTTGTGAAAATTAAAGGAAAAAATTAAAACATATTTAGATTACTTTTTTACATTTTATCTTTATGGTATACACATATTTTCTATCATAATTATATTAATCCCATCATATATAAATTTGACATGTATGTCATTTAGATTACACTCTAGGTTAATTAGAGAGAATAAAAATAAGACTAATCTAGAAAGTTTGAGGGATCCAATTGGGGTCAATATTAGAATTTTTCAACAAAATGCTCTGCCTTAACTAGAAAACCAGTGGGGGGGGATGCCAAAACAACACACAACTCTATACAGAGTGATATTTCCAAAATGAAATATATTTAACACCCCAGCTTAAAGCACTTCAGTGATGCTCCATCACCCATACAACCAAGTCCAGGTTTCTTTACATGGAATAAAGAACACTTGATTACCATGTGGTCCAGTCTAAATTTCTACCCTCATAATATTCCTCACCACTCTGTCAAAAATTCCCACTGCAGGCACAATAGGTTACTTTCTGTTCTTAGAGCAGGTCACATTTTTCATCTTGGGACAATGGATATAGAGTGCTGTTACTCTATCCTCACTTGGAATTTAGTTCAGTTTTCTAAACCTTGGCATAACTCTTACTTATCCTTCTAGTCTATCTCACATATCACTTTCTCAAGGAAGCACTTCCTTATCTGCCAAATTGGAATACAATTCCTAAAATACACCCTGCTTACAGTGATATATTTCTTATGAAGTTATGTTTTGTATTGCTTGTATCTATGGCTCTGGATAAGGATGCCTTGATTTGAATTTTAGCTTTGCTATTTAACACCTGTGTAATGTACTGCAAGTTAGCTTGCCATTTCTGGTCTTAAGCTTCCTCACCAAGAAAACCTAATTATTATACTCCTCATAGTCATACTATAATATATAGTATATACTTCTCATATTTTGGCCACCTAATGCAAAGAGCCAACTCACTGGAAAAGATCCTGATGCTGGGAAAGATTGAAGGCAGGAAGAGAAGGGGACGACAGAGGATGAGATGGTTGGATGGCATCACAAACTCAATGGGAGTTGGAGCAAACTCTGGGAGATGGTGAATGACAAGGAAGCCTGGCATGCTGCAGTCCATGGGGTTGCAAACAGTCAGACACAACTTAGTGACTGAACAACAACTCCTCCTATTATACTCCTCATAAAGAGAACTGAAAGAAATAATACATGTACATGTAATAAGTGATAAATATAGTTCATAAGAGGATGTCATTCTATTTTAATGTCCATAAAAATAGATATAAATAACTTTTGGACCCCTGACACTGCTGTAATGAAACAATTTGGCCTAACATGGCAGCTCAGTTGGTAAAGAATCTGCCTGCAATACAGGAGACCCCAGTTTGATTCCTGGGTCAGGAAGATCCTTGGAGAAAGGACAGGCTACCCATTCCAGTATTCTTGGATTTCCCTAGTGGCTCAGATGGTAAAGAATTTACCTGCAATACCAATACGGGAGACCTGGGTTTGATCCCTGGGTTGGGAAGATCCACTGGAGGAGGGCATGGTAGCCCACTCCAGTATTTGTTAATGGGTTCCCTGGTGGCTCAGCCAGTAAAGAGTCTACAAATCTGCCTGCAATGCAGGAGACCTGGGTTCAATCCCTGCATCAGGAAGATGCTAACCTTAAGTGAAATCTCAATGAAATTTAACATGGTAAGAGAGTTTCCTTAAGATTAAAGATCTCTATTGTTCTTTCTTGGTGGCTCAGATGGTAAAGAATCTGCCTGCAATGCAAGAAACCTGAGTTCAATTTCTGGGTTGGGAAGATTCCCTGGAGAAGGGAATGGCAACCCACTCCAGTATTCTTGCCTGGAGAATTCCATGGACAGAGAAGCCTGGTGGGCTATAGTCCATGGAGTTGCAAAGAGTTGGACACATCTGAGCAACTACACTTTCAGTTTGAAACATTAGTTTCTTTAAAGTCAATGTTTTTAATAGAACTTTAGGGTTTTTTTTTAATGTTATTAGAATAGTGCACTAGTATAAAATGAATCCATTGGGTAAAATTACACACAAGGGTGTTTAAATAACAGTTCTTGACAGTCTGGGGTTTAGATAATTCTCTTTTCTAACCAATCAATACTTTATAATGGAATTCAATTGAATTTGGCAGTCTTGGGCTGAATTGTAATAGTGTACCTAGACATTCAGTATAGAAAACAGAAAACACTTTTGTTTTCATTTTTTATTAGTAGAAGGAAATGAGGAATTGTCAAGGATTTCTCTTCCCCATCCTCCACCATTTTTTTTTGTATTGGTTAACTGTAGAAAGTATTTTTACATTTATGATCTGCAGAAAATTTATAAACCCATATGTGATGCTTTTAAAAAACCTATAAATAGAAGTTCACTTTTCCAGAGCATGGATTTAATACAATGTGGTTCCCTAGGATACACTCTGCATAAAAGTCTTACAATCCTTGGGGCAAACACAGCACCAGTTTTGTAACAGTGAAGAGCAAATTTGACTCCATATGAGATGTTTCTTTTACTTTAACCTTTGTATTCTATTGCCTTTGCTGCCAGATAATAATGCTGCCTATATCCTGAAATATATAGGGTAGCCCATTCTCAAGATTCTGACCTTTTATTTTTCTATAAAAATGTTTTGCTGAAACCCTTTTTGGTGTTCAAGGTTTCAGGGGACATGAGCCACCAATTCTCCTTGTATGGCCCTGCACTAAACCGTTCTCTATTTCAAACTCCAACATTTCAGTTTGCTTGGCCTCACTATGGATTGAGCACATGAACTTGTGTTTGATAAGTTTTTTCAAACCAGAAATAGGAAGTTGGAAATGTGTTGTTATTGTTAACAGAAAATATTTAAAATATTGCAAGTATGCAAGAAAAGATACAGAATCTGAATAGCCACAGTCCAACAGTTATCTTGGCAGCAAGTGTGTAGTACTTGGGCACACTAAAACAAATGCCTTAGGACTGTCTGTCTTTTGCTGAACAAGCCTCAGCTATATACACTCAGAGAGTTGAATATTTATGAGAGAAATTAATAGAAGCAGTCACTCAAATGTCGTCTCTGAATAGGGAATGGTACTTATCCTGATATTCCTAAAGGACTTTGTTGAAAGATTTAGAAACCTGGGATATGAATACTAGGAACACTATCAATGCATTTAATTTTTCTGGGCATAAGAGAAAGGTGCGGAGGTGGACAGAGTGTGGCTTGCCAGATCCTATCAAACCAGATGTTTTCGTCTTTCTTTCTCCTTCCCCCACCCAAACATTTGAAAAATTAAAAGATCCAGACTATCTCTTTAAGTCACCTCACACTGCCCAATTATCACAGAGGTGAAGGTGGAGCATCCAGAGTAAAGCAACTAAGAGCTGAATGATAGAGAAATTTAAGACAGCCCAAACTGAGACTTTTGGGGAAGTCAAGGCTTTAGTTAAAAAGTTAGGCCATCATTCTAGAAATCTCATGTTTTCTGAGTTATAAAGAATGTAGACACCTTACTTCTGATCATGCAGGGCCAGCTTTATCTGATCAACATTCCCTTTGAGAACCAGAAAAAGATACATGAAAAGGAAAATGCTTTTGTTTGAAAGTACTGGAAAGTCTAACAAGTCTGTCAAGAGTCAGAGAATAAGACCTCCCAGGGAAGAGAAGAATACTGAGATGAGCTTGATATTCTGCATTAACTGTGTCCTCAAGGCCTTTGTTTATTTATAAGTGGTACATGGCCAAGAGACTGAGAAGCCTAGCAGAAACTGATAGCTAACAGGCTGAGAACATTAGTTGAGCTTTTGACAGTCCATGGTTATATGGACACAAAACTTGAAGTTCAGGGATACCAAAGCAGCCAGGATTTATTGGGCCAAGATCCCCAAAAGAAGCAAAATGTTTTAAGGTGAGCCCGACATTCTGCATCAATTTTCCCCAGGAGGTATGTTTATGCCATATGCAGCACATGATAAGAGGATAATAAGCTGAACAGAAAGTAGAGGCTATGAGGCTGGGAAGCCAAGCAGATCTAACTGTAGAGCTGAGGGCCCACCAAGAAGGGGTGAGTGGTAATTATTCCTTTAGTTAGAGCCATGGAAGGTCATGGAAGCACTATACCGTAAGAGTAATACTAAACAAGAAATAGAACAAAGCAAAAGTCATTCTTTTCTGTACTAAGATAACATAAGCCAGAGTCTCAATTTCATTTCTAAATATGTCAGATATTCCTTAAGACAGGACTAAGTGAGTCAAAATAAAAGACCATAGGAACAGACTCACTGGAGATCTCAGATAGTAGTTATTAGACATGCATTTTATTTTTTTCATATTCATTCATCCATTTGTTTGTTCAATAAACATTTTCCTTTTTTCCTACCTTTATATAATTGGCAAATAACATTGTATGAGTATAAAGCACACAGCAGGATGATTTGATACACATGTATATTGTGAAATAATTACCACAATAACGGTTCCGTCCCTGGGTCAGGAAGAATCCCTGGAGTAGGAAATGGCAACACACTCCACTATTGTTGCCTGGAAAATTCCATGGACAGAAAAGCCTGGCAGGCTACAGTCTATGGGGTTGCAAAGAGTCAAACATGATCAAGTGAATGAGCACAGCAAGGTTAATTAACACATTCATCACCTCAGGTAATTACCATTTTGTGGATATCAGCTGAGGACATTTAAGACCTACTCTGTTAGAAAATTTAAAGAATGTAATACAATGTTAACTAGTCACCATGCTGTACATTCAGTTCAGTTCAGTCGCTCAGCCATGTCCGACTCTTTGCGACCCCATGAACCGCAGCACGACAGGCCTCCCTGCCCATCACCAACTCCCTGAGTCTACCCAAACCCATGTCCATTGAGTCGGTGATGCCATCCAACCATCTCATCCTCTGTCATCCCCTTCTCCTCCTGCCCTCAATCTTTCCCAGCATCAGGGTCTTTTCCAATGAGTCAGCTCTTCGCATCAGGTGGCCAAAGTATTGGAGTTTCAGCTTCAACATCAGTCCTACCAATGAACACCCAGGACTGATCTCCTTTAGGATGGACTGGTTGGATCTCCTTCCAGTCCAAGGGACTCTCAAGAGTCTTCTCCAACACCACAGTTCAAAAGCATCAATTCTTCAGTGCTCAGCTTTCTTTATAGTCCAACTCTCACATCCATACATGACCACTGGAAAAACCATAGCCTTGACTAGTTGGATCTTTGTTGGCAAAGTAATGTCTCTGCTTTTTAATATGCTGTCTAGGTTGGTCATAACTTTCCTTCCAAGGAATAAGTGTCTTTTAATTTCATTGCTGCAATCACCATCTGCAGTGATCTTGGAGCCCAGAAAAATAAAATCAGCCACTGTTTCCCCATCTATCTTCCATGAAGTGATGGGACCAGATGCCATGATCTTTGTTTTCTGAACGTTGAGCTTTAAGCCAACTTTTTCACTCTCCTCTTTCACTTTCATCAAGAGGCTCTTTAGCTCTTCTTCACTTTCTGCCATAAGGGTGGTGTCATCCGCATATCTGAGGGTATTGATATTTCTCCCGGCAATCTTGATTCCAGCTTGTGTTTCTTCCAGCCCAGCATTTCTCATGATGTACTCTGCATATAAGTTAAATAAGCAGGGTGACAATATACAGCCTTGATGTACTCCTTTTCCTATTTGGAACCAGTCTGTTGGTCCATGTCCAGTTCTAACTGTTGCTTCCTGACCTGCATACAGGTTTCTCAAGAGGCAGGTCAGGTGGTCTGGTATTCCCATCTCTTTCAGAATTTTCCACAGTTTATGGTGATCCACACAGTCAAAGGCTTTGGCATAGTCAATGAAGCAGAAATAGATGTTTTTCTGGTACTCTCTTGCTTTTTCAATGATCCAGAGGATGTTGGCAATTTGATATCTGGTTCCTCTGCCTTTTCTAAAACCAGCTTGAACATCTGGAAGTTCACGGTTCACGTATTGCTAAAGCCTGGCTTGGAGAATTTTAAACATTACTAGCACGTGAGATGAGTGCAATTGTGCGGTAGTTTGAGCATTCTTTGGCATTGCCTTTCTTTTGGATTGAAATTTATAATTCGAAGTTCATACCCTCTGACTAGCAACTCATTTCCCCCAATCCTCAGCCCCTGTCAACCACCAATCTTCTCTCTGTTTCTAAGAGTTTAGATTTTTTAGATTCTATATATAAGTAAGGTTATACAGTATTTTTCTTTCCCTTTTTGACTTATTTCACTTAGCTTACTCCCCTCCAGGTCCATCCATTTTCTCACAAATGGTAGGATTTCCTTTTTATGGCTGAATAATATTTCATTGTAGAGATATACCACATTTTCTTTAACCATTCGTCCACTGGCATACACTTAGATTGTTCCCATGTCTTGGCTCTTGTGAATAAACTGCAGTGAACATAGTAATGCAGATATCTCTTCAATTAATTATTTCTCTTCCTTTGGGTATATACTCAGAAGTTGGATGCTGAATCATACATCAGTTCTATTTTTTTCATTTTTTGAGGACCCTCCATACTGTTTTCTATAATAGCTATACTAATTTATATTCCCAACAACAGTGCACAAGGGTTCCTTTTCCTCCACATCCTTGGCAACACTTGTTATCTATTCAGACATGCATTTTTTAAATGACTTTGATTAGTATGTTTGAGAAAATATATGACAAAATGGAGAATGTCTCTAGGGGACTGGATTCTATAAAATATAACCAACAGTAAACTCTAGAATTGAAAACTATAATAACCAAAATTAAACAGATTAGAAACAGAAGATAATAAAACTAGAATGTGGGTCAACAGAAAATATCCTAACTGAAAGAGATTTTTTAAAAGAGATAAATATAGCACAAAATCATCAAAGTCTTGTGGGAAATAGTAATTATCTAACATATTTAGAGTTATAGAAAGAGAGGACAGACAGAATGGGACAAAGCAATATAATTTAATATGGAAACGTAGTTAAACAGAAGTTGAAAAATTAGAAAAGTGAAAAGGGAACATTACGGTAACAGAGAGATAGTAATCACAGGAATTGGGGCTAAGGGAACAAAGATAAGAGGTTGGATCATCAGCAACTGAAAGCCTGCAAGAGATTCTCTGTGAGCTGGGACTCAGATCCCTAAGGGGGATGCTGTCCATCTGTGCTGCCATCTCAGGAGCTCAGAGAAAGGGGTGTCTTATGGAGCTGGAAAGGGGTGCTTTCTTGCTGTTGCTATGTCTGAGAGGGCATGGGGAGACTAGTTCCATGAGTGCTGAAAAAAGCTGAAACTGGAACCCCAGCTATTGCTGTGGTGGGCACAGGGGGTGATGTTAACAGGAACAACAAGTGGTCTGCCTTTAGTGCCACCACCTAAGAGGAGCGGTATGTCAAAGAAGAAATATACTTTCCATATTCTGCACATCACAAAGCATAAGAGTGGGTTTAGAGACAAGAGGAGTTCAATAACCACTATGAATTTCTAGAAAGATCAGTACAAAAGAAACCACATCTAGGCATTCATAATAAAATACTGAAAACCAAAGACACAAAGAACAATTAAAACAGTCTGAGACAAAAGACAAATTGCCTTTAAACAGTACAGAGACAGGCTGCGACCTGGGGACCTTTGCTGTACCTGGAAAAACATCTCCTCCAGCAACAGAATACATAAAGGACTGAAATCAACTGCAAGCATGTGCAGCTGGGGCAAATCAAGACCAACAAGACACAAAAAGACCAAAACCCAACCGCTACTTCTGAGGTGTCAGTAGCAAAAACAGGGTATGACCTAGGACCCCTGCAAACAGCACCACCAAGGGGGTAGGCAGACCATCTAAGTCACCCACTGGCCTGAGCCATGTGTCTGCCCCTACCCTCAGCCCATTTAAGGGACTAGATCACCCCACCATCTCAGGGAGCGAGCAAGGGCCCCTGTTACCTGTTTTCACTTCCTCCAGCTGCAGCGAGTCCCAGTAAAGCCTTGCCTGAATTTCTTGTCTGACCTCGCATCAATTTGTATTGATTAAATAAAGAGTTTAAGAACCCAGGCCGGTAAGGGTACCACCTTTAGACACAGGGCAACTGTGGTCCAGGCCTGAAACTGTGTTTTAGGACGTGTTTGACCTCCTTCCCCACCTGTCATTCTTCACAGGGTGATGGTCTTGCAGAGTTGAGTGGATACAGCCAACCACAGCCAGCACACTCTGTATCTTGTGCTCCAAAGATCTGGGCCTCAGAAATCTCTGCCCAAACAACCTCAGGTCGCTTCTGGGTCTCAGGGCCCTCTTTCCACAGAAGCGCACACACCAGGCCAGAGGAGTAAGCATCGAGCTCGATGGTATGTGCTGAATTATGCAACCATGTACAGACTCCTTCACTTCATGAAAGACCCAAGGGCCTCCATCTGTACTTTTAACTCGGGAGATAAGTAAATATGAGCCTGCCTTCCAAGGAGCCAACATTAGACTGAAACCGATTTCCCAACAGAAGTGACGGAAGCCTAAAGACTGTGGGGTAATATTCCGGAAAGCATGAAAGAAAATAAATGCAAACGCGCTCTATAATCAAAATGTACCTCAAAGGGAAAGAAAACATACCTCATAAAGCCCTGGCGAGGTGAGGCGAAGCGAGAGGAGGCCCAGGCCCTGCGCGCTGGATGCCTGGTTCCACACCACTGTTTACCGTGTTGTTTGGCACCAACAGACGGCTGGGCTCCTCCAGATCAGGTGGCCGGTTGCGAGAAGGGAGAGGACTGCGAAGAAGGTTGGAAGCTTAGAAGGAAGCCTGCCCCAGGGCCAACGCAACCATACCTCTCCTCGTGGCCCCGCCCCAGCACTCACCCCGAACTTTGACCCTTGGCCTCCATCCAACCACGCGGGCCGGCTCCGCCCACCTGGCGGCACCATAGGAACCGTGATGAAAGTTAAAGCTGGTTTCTTCAAGCTGGCTCCTTCGGCCATGGCGCTAGAATAATGGAGGACAAGCTGATGGAAGTAGTCGAGACCTGGGAGAGTGAGAAACAAAAGCAGTGCGTGGCATCCTGAGAATCATCAAACCCCGCAACCAAGTGCTTCTCCGGTCCATCCACATCCTGCACCATGGAGGCTCTTGGGAGGTCACTGAGGGCTACTGGGTCCAGCAGAGCTTAGCATTGCACTCCCTGCAAAGTAAGTATTGGTTAGTGAGAAGATGTGAGTGTAGATAAAGTAAAAGCTTTGGTTTGCCTGATGATGTATAAATGTGCTGTGTTGATGTGCCATTTGACGATGCTAAAGCTGATGTTAAGATCAATCCCAGGAACCATACTGATAATGAAGTGGAAAAGATCACAAGGAGGTTCACCATGGAGCTGGCAAAACAGAGCTTTATTGGTCCTGGCGTTGATGTGCCTTCCCCAGTCAGGGGCACAGGTGAGCAAGAAAATGTCCTGGATTGCTGACACCTGTGCCAGCACCGTTGGGCCCGGAGATATTAATGCACATGCCTGCTATTACAGTAAATCCATCAGTCAGAGTGGCATCTGCAGAGGTATCTCTGCCACTAGTCATGGTATTTGCCATGGGATTGAAAATTTCCTCAACGAAGTTTCTTACACGAGCATTTTACGAACGACATCAGGGTTTAGAGATAAAACAAAATGTCATGGATTTGGCAATGTGTGGCTATACTCTATGGCATATTTACATCATATTGGTGCTAAATATGTTGATGGTGGTGAAGTTGATGGGAGCATATGAAATTCAGATGGCACTGACCCAAAGGAACTAGAAGACTTCAAACTGCAACATGAATCAATTCTGGACTTCCCCAGGGCAAAACCCTTGGAAGGAAGCATCTTGGAAGCAGATTGTGACATACCAGTCCCTGCAGCCAATGAGAAGCAGTTGACCAAATCCAGTGCACTGAAAGCAAGGATCATTGCTGAAGCTGCCAATGGATCAACAACTCCAGAACCTTAGGTTTTTCTGGGGAAGAACAGTATGGTTACTTCTGATCTCTACTTGAATCCTAAGGGCTTCCCTGGTGACTTAGACTGTAAAGAATTTGCCCACAATGCAGGAGACTAGGGTTCGATCCCTGGGTCGGGAAGATCCCCTGGAGAAGGGAATGGCAACCCACTCCAGTATTCTTGCCTGGAGAATCCCATGGACAGAGGAGCCTGGCAGGCTACAGTTCATGGGATCGCAAGAGTTGGACACAGCTGAGCAACTAACACACATACATACAGTTGAATGCTAAGGGAGTGGCTGAGGAATATAATCATGTCAGCTATGGCCATTTGACCTTCAAATATGACAGATTCTAACCACCACTTGCTCACATTTTTTCAAGAGAATCTAGAAAGAAAATTTGGAAGGTGTGGTGGAAATATTCCCATTGTACCCACAGCAGATTCTAAAACACAGTACCAGGTACATCCAAGAAAGATATTGTGTAGTTTGGTTTAGCTTACACTATGGAATTTTCTGCCAGGCAAATCATGCCCACAGCCACAAAATATAACCTAGGATTGGCTGCCTATGTCAATGCCATTGAGAAAGTCTTTGAGGTATACAGTAAAGCTGGTTAACTTCTTCACTACCCTATTTATAATTTCTGCAAAACTATCATAAGTTCTATAACCACAGATACCTTTTTCTCTTATGAACATTATTCTCAACAAGTCAATCCAAATCAGCCCTTTAAGAAAGAAATTAAGGTTTAGAATATCATAGGCAGGTTGAAAAGTGTGAAAGTATTGCAGAAATTAACTGTGCCAGAGGGCTGTTTGGGATATTATACCTTTAAATAAAAATACTCTTTGTATCTAGTCATGCTCCCTTGCTCCACAGCTTGTTCTAAAAATGTTAGTTACCTGTTGTTTGACCTCAGTAATCACTTGCTTGCAATATTTTCCTCTGGCCAAGTCTGAGATGGGACTATAACTTTGCATTTAAGAAGTGGGTGTGTGGCATTTTCGGAAAGTGGTATGGTCCTTAAGTGAGTTTTGTTACTTCATCAGCAAAATAACTCAATCTCACAGGTTGCAAACAAAAATAACAGTTGTTTCTCTTTATTCAATCTATTATTTTAGAATGAAATAAGGACACACTGCTGTAATAAAATTGCCTTTAATCACTTAAGCCTATACTGGAAGCAATGAATGCTTGTAAACATGAATTTAGAAAGCTAGCATTTTTATGATATCAGCAGTATCATTTGTAGCTCATCAGTTCTATATTGTTATCCTGCAAACATAAAAAGCTAGATGGATAATTGCTACAGTTTTGAATATAACAACTGTCCATCTATAGAGGATAGATGGTGAAAACTGTTTTTGTTATGGCTCTTTGAATTTGCTAAATGCAAATATGACATGCAGTCTAAAGAATGCTGTAATCTCTTTATCATGTTAATTAGTTTTTCATTTCTCTAATTATCTATTGAATTCAAGTAGAGTATAATAATTCAAGTAGAGTAACCCAGAAAAATACTGCTTAGTCTCCTTGTCTGGAGTCTGCCTGACAGCTCTAAGCATTGTCAACGTCCCCAGCCCTCCCTGATTTTGTATCCCTTCTCTTTTAGAGGCCTCCTCATATGTACACACAAGCTTAATTAGCACAGTGGAGCTTAAAACATTGAGTTGAATGTTTTGTTTGGGATTTTTTGGTTAAGGCCTTTTGAACAGCAGAATATCAGTGAAATACTAGACATTATTTATGTAATGAGTGAGTCATTTTTTAAAAACAGTATTCTCTTTCAGAAATTTCTAATCACTTTGTAACTTAATGACTTAACCTGGTAGTAAAAATAACTGTTTAACTGTTTAAAATTTACCTTTTCAAAACAAAAAAAAAAAATGAAAGGGAAATATTTTCAGACAAGAAATAGCTGAAGCATTTGGCACCAGGATACCTTCCCAACAGAAATAACTGAAAGTATTTCTTTATACAGAAGGAATAAGTTCCTAAAAGGAAACATTTTGAAATAGAGGAATGAATTTAGAGAAGCTGAAAGTTTGAACATGTAGGTAAATTTAAATGGCTATTGATCTTGTAATAACAATAATGTCGTGAGGCATTATACACACATGTACATATGTATACATACATACACACATAATCAAAATACATGATAATAACTTCACAAAAGGTTGGAGAGGGGCAAAAGTTTAAAACTATGCTGAGATCTTTATATTGTCCCCAAAATACTATGAAGTACTCATTTACGGGATGCATATGCCAATATGGGGCTTCCTAGGTGGCTCAGTAGTTAAGAATACGCCTGCCAAGCAGGAGACACAAGTTTTATTGTTGGGTCAGAAATATCCCCTGGAGAAGGAAATGGAAACCCACTCCAATATTCTTGCCTGGGAAATCCCATGGACAGAGGAGCCTGGTAGGCTGCAGTCCATGGGGTCACAAAGAGTCGGACATGATTTAGTGAAACAACAACAACATATGCTAATATCCAGGGTAACAACTAAAACAAGGGTAAAATTTTGTCTCTTAACAGAAAGAAAAGAATGGAGTGTTTTTTTGTTTTAAAAAAGAGGTTAATCCAAGAGAAAGTAATAGAGAAAAAGGATATCAAACTGGTATGACAGTAGTAAGATGGGAAGTTAAATCCAACACATCACTAAGTATATTAAATGTGATGGACTAAAGACTGACTAAAAGAGATTATCAACCAAATTCTGCTTTAAGCAGTTACCTCTTAAATATCAGATACAGAAAGGTTGACAACAAAAGCACAAAAAATGCTTTATCTTCTAAATTAAAAAAAAGCTTGTAAGGCAACAATAGGGGCTACCCCTGTGGTTCAACTGGTAAAGAACATACCTGCCAGTGCAGGAGATGCAAGAGACACAGGTTCGTCCCCTAGGTCAGGAAGATCCCCTGGAGAAGGGAATGGCAACCCACTCTAGTATTCTTGTCTGGAAATTTCCACAAAGGAGCCCTTGAAGTTGAAGAGTCGGACATGATTGAGCACACACACACCACCATCACCAAGGCAGCAATAAGAACTTGGTCAAAGGCTCTCCTTTGTCTTTTTCCATGGGGAGATGTTAGAGTTGGAGAGGTAAATCATAAGATTATTGAAGTGGGGTGGCACTTACAATCAATTCTAATTTGTACACATGAGGCAATATCCATAACCTACCCAGAGGTGCTTTTGGAAAATATGCAGTCTAATTCAAAAGAATAGCTATTGTTGTTCAGTCGGTAAGTCATGTCTGACTCTTTGCAACCCCATGAACTGCAGCGTGCCAGGCTTCCCTATCCTTCACTATTTCGCAAAGTTTGCTCAAACTCTTGTCCATTGAGTTGGTGATACCATCCAACCATTTCGTCTCCTGTCACCCCCTTCTCCTCCTGCCCTCAATCTTTTCCAGAATCAGGGTCTCTTCCAAAGAGTCACCTCTTTACATCAGGTGGCCAAAGTATTGGATCTTCAGTTTCAGCATCAGTCTTTCCAATGAATATTTTGTGTTGATTTCCTTTAGGATTGGCTGGTTTGATCTCCTTGCTGTCCAAGGGACTCTCAAGAGTCTTCTTCAGCACAACAGTGATGCTTTTGAGCATCAATTATTTGGTGCTCGGCCTTCTTTATGGTCCAAAAAAAATAGAAATAGTAGCATTTGAGAAGCAATATTTTCTTTAGCTCAAACATACAGGTATAGTCCTGGGCCTGGGATCACTGTAGCTGCTAAAAATAAAAGTAAATGTTTTTAAAAGCCCAGTGTCCAGAAATCTCTTTTAAAAATCTTCCACATTTACCACTCCTCATTTTCAGGTCAGACACACAATGACTTAATTGAGTTAGGAAGCCTTTTATGATCCTATCATGTCTTTAATTAAAATGTCTGAATTTCATATTCTAATTGTTCAATTAAGTCACTGCTTTATGGATTTTAAAGGGTCCTGAAAATACCTGTATGCCGGACCTTGATAGTATTTCAGGTGCTGTTTCAGTTAAAGAGTAAGCAAAGTACCAAGGAGAAATAAGTGTCTATTTTTACTGAAATCTTTTTTGAATCTTCCATAAACATTGGGAGTGGCCCTATGTCAACCACCGTTTAGCATTAGGTCACTCTTTGTTCTTGAGAGATTCTCTCCTAGGCCAGTGTTGAGTAGTTTTTCTCCTGTTAACATCTGGGATATTACATTAGTAACTTCCACAGCAGAGGCTTTGGTGAGTGACAGGAGAGTATGTTTTTGTAACAGGCATTGTTGCATGGCTTGGACACTTCCATTCCATTCCTATTCATAGCTTGTATCCAACTGGCTGCCTTCAGAAAGTAGATCAATGCATCCCCTTGGTATGCCAGTTCTCTGAGCCAGTGATTGGGTTATTTTGCTGAGCATCTATGTGATCTACTCTAATTTTCTTTCTGAAATTCCATAGGTCTTCCACAACTGTTCTTTACACACAGCATTCATTAATTGTTCATCCATCAAACATTTATTAGCTAGATCATTGGGCCACTGGCTATGGCCTAAGTCTGTGATAACCTGACATTTTATGTACCATTTCACCAATTAGGACTTTGTTCTAGAGCAAAATTATTTTTGTACTGCTAGTGAACTGCTTTTAGTTCAGTACATTGTACAGAATACTTTCGCCTTTTCAACTAGGTATTTACTGTCCACTGGGCACACAGCTGGAGAAGGAGATGGCAACCCACTCTTGCCTGGAAAATCCCATGGACAGAGGAGCCTGGCGGGCTACAGTCCTTGGGGTTGCAAAGAGTCAGTCAAATAGCACTGAGCAGGCATGCATGGCCACATGGCTGCAGGCTTCCACAAGAAATGTCATTTTTCAATACAGGAGCTCCCACTGGTGGAGCAAGCAGACCTTACACTTCAATGAGAAGGGGGTCATAAAAGTCAGATCATTCAGATCCTACCAATAGAGAGGCTACCTATTCATGAATATGAAACCATATACAAGCCACTGTGTCCTTGTCTTTTGAAGTAAAATGCTGATTCAAGAATTAATTATTGAGAAATGTGAAGATATAGAAACAAAGAATAGTTGTTGGACTAGGGAACTGGTAACAATTTAGACTATAAGTCTGCCACATACAGAATCACCAAACTCCCAGTTCCCTGAAAGATAGAAAGGCCTGACACACATTCCTAATTTGTTTTACAGAAAGCAGACTCCCCTCCAGATGAAAACTGCTGACCCACAAGAACATACACCCTAGACTGGTTGAAACCAGAAGGCTGATGATGCTTGAAACTTCACCTTGATGCCAACCAATCCCAGAACTGTCCACGAGCTGATCACGCCCTGCTCCTTGGCATTATAAAACTATTCACTACCTCCTCTGGGGTGGGTCAGACAGTCTTCAGGGAATTAGCCCACTGCAGCCCGTTTTCCCTGGCAAAGCAATAAAAGCTACTCTTTTCTACTTCACCCAGAACTCTGTGTCCATTTCTATTTGCCACCAGTGAACAGAGGCTGAGTTTCAGCAACAAATAAGGTACATTCACTCCATCTCAGCATATTCCTAAGTATAGCATTTACATTTTTTCAAGGAATTTTGCTGTACAGTGCTCTCTTTATGTGAACGTCTTTCTTAAATCACTCATATCTTGGTAACTGGTTGTCCTTAAGCCAAATGGGTTGTTTCCACCAGAGCTGAAAAGCATGCTGGAGCTGTGTGTGAAGTGGGTTGTACTTAGTCACAGCATAATTTTCTAATTCAAAACACCACTAACTGCCATTGGGTGGCAGAATTAGACTTTTGCTAATAACTTCAGTCTACCTGAATGTTAGTAGTAGACAAGTGTAAAATCATTGGCCCATTAGTATTATATAGTCACAGAGGTGCAGCTTGTATTATTACCCTTTGAATATCCTCAAAGATATCCTTTGTTCCAGTTTATGCATATTTAGTCTTTTTCCCTAGTTAACTCTATGAGAGATGACAGGATACCCAAATGTGGTATGTGTCCACAAGAACCTGTAGCTCCACAAGACCTTGTCCCTTTTCTTGTTACTAGGACCCACTACAGATAGTAATTCATTCCTTACTATTTATGAAATGTCACGGGGGGCCTCAACTTGAGATATCCCCAAATATTTGATTTGTTTCAACCCTAAATCAGTCATCCTTGACTACTCCTTCACATGGTAATTTCCAAATTCTCTTGGCTTCCTTTTCCAAAGAGGAAATTATCAGGATATTATCAATGTCATGAATCAACTTACTTTTGGAAGTGGTCATATCTAAATCTCATCACAGTGACAGTGACAGTACAATGCATAATTCAGGTACCCTTGTAGAAGGGCAGTCATTGAATAATGGAGTCCATCTTGCAGGGAGAGGAACTATATTCGACCTGCTTTCCAGAAAGAGGTATAAAAAAACCAAGTCAATTTAAGCAAAGCATTGACCTTTAACCTGCTGAACTATCCCGATATCTGGCATAGCCAAGGTTGTGGATAGAAGCACTTAAAAATTCAATAGTCAATAGTCAGCTGTTTGATGTTTTCCATAAGCCATATAGGAATATTACAGAGAGAGTTAGGGGAGACTTGCACTCCTATTCTAATGCTTCTTAAAAAGGGCTGAGGTTCATTGTTCTCTTGTACTCAGGTACTGACTAATAATTACTATAAAGAGGGTGCAGTCAGTGCTAATGGATCCCACTTAGCATGTAACTGGAACCAAGCAAAGGGTGAACTTTCCAACATTTGGCTACAAGCTGATAATAGCAAGGCCCTCTACTCAAGTATCTCCTCTCTTCAACACATTTGGGCCAATGTGATGTCACCTCCAGATGTATATCTCTCACTTCTAATTTCCTGTCAACATTTTTACTTGACCTTGGTACCTACCTTCTGCCACAAAACCGGCATAACACCTCAAGGTTTATTTCAGGTTCCTGAACATTGCTTTCTGATTTCCCTGCAAATACAACAGACATCATGTAGCAGAATTCCCAGAGAAGTTAGTATGTTTTCAGTGTTAAAAAGCATGGAGGTTATGATAATACTAATTTGGGGATGATCGTGGGCAAATTTAAGAGATGAGATCAGAAAGATTAGAAATGAGGTTTTTCATGCCTATACCCAGAACTTCCAGAGCCAAGTATCTTCAACAGCCATATGGTTTTCAATTTAAAAAAAATTTCTTTTTGCTTAATAAGCTGAAACATCCTTTTTCACACTGTAGCAGCTAATGGTGCAATGTGCTGTGCTCAGTCACACATGTCTGACTCTGAAACCCTATGGACTGCAGCCTGCCAGTCTCCTCTGTCCATGGGATTTTCCAGTCAAGAATACTGGGTGGAGTGGGTTACCATTTCCTTCTCAAGGGGATCTTCCTGACCCACAGATAGAACCTGCATCTCCTGCACTGCAGGCAGATTCTTTACCACTGAGTCACCTGGGAAGCCTTCTATTTCTTATGTTTATATACAAAACTGACAGAGCGAGAATGAAAATCACTAGGAAATATTGCAGTCTGAATGATAACATTATAACACATCATAATCTATTATGACTCAACACATGATCCACTCAACAAGTAAATACTTCTTTAAATAAAATCTTAATCACTAAGCCTTGAAATTGTCCTACAGCTATTGCAAGGGCTGAGTATATATAGATTCATCATACTACAAAAAGTTTTCTGGGTAGTTTAAGCAAATGACTGGTTACTGAGTTTTTCTCCTTTAAGTTTGTCATAATTTTCTCATTTTATCTTCAACTCACATGTACTTTGGAGTAGGAAATGGCAACCTACTCCAGTATTCTTGTCTGAAAAATCCCATGAATAGACGAGCTTGTGGGCTACGGTCCATGGGGTTGCAAAGAGTTGGACATGACTGAGCATGCACACACACACACATGAGTGCATCTGTGCTAAGTCACTTCAGCCGTATCTGACTCTTTGCAACCCTATGGGCCATAGCCCGCCAGGCTCCTCTGTCCTTGGGATTCTCCGGGCAAGAATACTGGAGTGGGTTGCCATGCCCTCCTTCAGGGGATCTTCCTGACCCAGGAATCGAACCATGTCTGTTATGTCTCCTTCATTGGCAGTCTGGTTCTTTACCGCTAGTGCCACTTGGGAGGCTCACATACACATATACATAGTGTCAACTGAAAAATATTTTTTATAAGGAAAATAGTTAAATACCCTCTGCCTCCTCTTTTCCTATGAAACTCCTTAGCAAGAGTTCACATTTTGTGGTTCTGGCCATTGCTTCAACTTAGAAATTCCAAATGCCACATTTAAGGGAGTCCCATTGACACTACCGACTACAAAGTCTTACTTCAAGTTCTCACCACAGGGAATAACTGGCTCTGCTTCAGCCATCCTCTGGGCAACTGATGCCTGGGAGTCAACCTCCGACTACCTAAGCACAGCTGAGGATCAATTAGGCTGATGTATTCTATAAATGGTCGAGGCTAACCATTTAGAAAAACAGTTACAAATGAAGAGGTGGCAGGATGATGGTGTCTCGGACAATCTGAGAGAACTGCCCTATATTATTTCACGTTAACAATGAAGAATACAAGAAAACATTATCAATAGAACTTTATAACGTCGGTCATAAAGCCAGATGTAAAGCAAATATTTTCTCCAGGTTATTTTCATTCTTAGCAGGTGAATCAAACATAAGCCCTGCAGCCACACTGGGGAACAGACTGTCTTCTGAAGCAGATGTACAGGTAACATACATTTGGGTACTGGGAAAGGACTTGGGATGTGTTCATGACTGAACAGCTGAAAAGTAAGGACTCAAAGTCCCCCTTAGATGGGTTATGAGTTTATCGGGAAGAGGGCAGTAAAGGAATGGCCAGGGACAGAAAAATAGACTCAGCCACAATGACAAGTCCTACAAGTGACCCAAAGGTCCAATTCTAGCACATCAGACCAAAGCTGGAACTCACGGATAACATCCAGTGTTCAAATAGAGTATTTCTGTATATCAGACCTGAGCGAGTAAAAACCAAGTCAAGGGACACAGAAAGGTCTTGGTACTGGAATATTGAGAAAAGTGTATTAGGATGAAAGTCAAAGGATAAATCCAAATATCTGCACAATTGAGATATATAGGACTGAATGCTTGCTCTATTTCCCTCCTTAGGAAGCCTTCTTAAGGGAATTAACATATACATACTATTATATATAAAATAAGCAACAAGACCTACTGTAAAATACTCCAGTGCATGCATGCTCAATCATGTCCAATCCTTTGCGACCCTGTGGACTGAAGCCTGCCAGGGTCCTCTGCCATGGAATTTTCCAGACAAGAATACTGGAGTGGGTTGCCATTTCCTCTTCCAGGGGATCTTCCCATCCCAGGAATTGAACCCACGTCTCCTGCACTGCAGGTGGATTCTTTACTGGATGTACTGTATAGTACAGGGAACCATATTCAATTTCTTATAATAACCTATAAAGAAAAAGAATCTGAATATATGTATATATCACTGAATATCACTGAATCACTTTGCTGTATGCCCAAAACCAATACATTAAATTAACTGTACTTCAATTAAAAAATGGTAAAAAAATAAATAAATAAAATTTTTAAAAAGAAGCCTTAGAATGAGCACAGAAATATTATTTAGTAAGGATTTCTTCTTGTGGCACAGGAAACAGCCACAGCTGGTGATTCCAAAATAATTTAGGTGTCTTGGCAAGCTCTCAAAGTTCTAGGAACATGGGACCCTGCCCTGGGTGCCTGCTCAGTCATGTCCAAGTCTTTGCAATCCCATGGACTGTAGCCTGCCAGGCTCCTCTGTCTATGGAATTTCCCAGGCGAGAATACTAGAATGGGTAGCCATTTCCTTCTCCAGAGGATCTTCCCAACCCAGGGCTCAAACCGACATTTCCTACATTGCAGGCAGATGCTTTACCACTGAGCCACCAGGGAAGCCAACTTGTGTCCCTACTTTACTACTGTGCCCGAGTGAGTGGTCCATGCCATGAACCCTGGCACAATACTCCTTTAAATCACCTCTTCATTATTCGAATGGAGGCCTGACACTTCATGAAATACGCATCCACCCCAGAAAGTAATTTTAGGGCAGGAGCCAAGGGTCCATGTTCTCTTTTCCTTGTCATTTCTTGAGTCTGGCTGCCATTTCCTCCTGAACAATGCTGTCCTCTCAGTAACTTCAAGTTATCTGATACTTGGACACATCAGTGTGATTCCAAATGCCAGAGTGACTCCAAATGCCATCTCTTCAATCGGGAGTTGGGAAAAGGAGAACAGCTACCTTTAGTGATTTCAAAATGACTTTATTACACCCCCTTCAGTAAAGGAAGAGGATCAAAGTGGAAAGAACAGCTTTAACTGTGATAGGGGATCATCCTACCTGAGGATATTATTTTTGTAGGCTAAATTATAATTACAAATAATAATGATGATTATTACATTGAGTAATCAGTTCAGTTCAGTTCAGTTGCTCAGTTGTGTCCGACTCTTTGCGACCCCATGAACTGCAGCACGACAGGCCTCCCTGTCCATCACCAACTCCCGGAGTCCACCCAAACCTATGTCCATCGAGCCAATGATGCCATCCCACCATCTCATCCTCTGTCGTCCCCTTTTCCCCCCACCTTCAATCTTTCCCAGCATCAGGGTCTTTTCCAATGAGTCAGCTCTTCGCATCAGGTGGCCAAAGTATTGGAATTTCAGCTTCAACATCAGTCTTTCCAATGAACACCCAGGACTGATCTCCCTTAGGATGGATTGGTTGGATCTCCTTGCAGTCCAAGGGACTCTCAAGAGTCTCCTCCAACACCACAGTTCAAAAGCATCAATTCTTCGGTGCTCAGCTCTCTTTATAGTTCAACTCTCACATCCATACATGACTACTGGAAAAACCATAGCCTTGACCAGACGGACCTTTGTTGGCAAAGTAATGTCTCTGGTTTTTAATATGCTGTCTAGGTTGGTCATAACTTTCCTTCCAAGGAGTAATACTATACAGATTTTTTAACACACTTCATGTGTTATCACACTTAACTCTCACAACAACTCTAACAGAGTAGTCTATTGTTACCCCAATTTTCAGCAAGGAAACAGAAGTCTAGGAAAATTATGCAATATGCACAAGTGGAGCTGGGATTTGATCCTAGTCTAATGCAGGAGCCTACATCTTTAGTCATTGTACTAGGTTTTTTACCCACATTCTGAGTTCTAGCTATTAAGAAATGTCCATGTTTTACCAAACATATCTTGCTGCTTCTCAACCCTAAACCTCCTGGTACACAGCTTTGCTGTTGTTGTTCAGTTGCTCAATGGCGTCCGACTCTTTGCAATCCCATGGACTGCAGCATGCCAGGCTTCCCTGTCCTTTGCCATCTCCCAGAGCTTGCTCAAACTCATGTCCATTGAGTCAGTGAGGCCATCCAACCATCTCATCCTCTGTTATCCCCTTCTCCTCCTGCCCTTAATCTTTCCCAGCATCAGGTTCTTTTCTAATTAGTCCGCTCTTCACATCAGGTGGCCAAAGTATTGGAGTTTCAGGTTCAGCATCAGTCCTTCCAATGAATATTCAGTACCGATTTCCTTTAGAATTGACTGGCTTGCTCTTTCTGCAGTCAAAGGGACTCTCAAGAGTCTTCTCTAACACCACAGTTCAAAAGCATCAATTCTTCAGCACTCAGCCTTCTTTATGGTCCATCATCCATACATGACTATTGGGAAAACCATAGCTTTGACTAGACAGACTTTTGTTGGCAAGGTAATGTCTCTGCTTTTTAATATGCTGTCTAGGTTTGTCATAGCTTTTCTTCCAAGGAGCAAGCATCTTTAATTTCATGGCTGCAGTTACCATCTCCAGTGATTTTGGAGCCCAAGAATATAAAGTCTGTCACTACTTCCATTATTTTCCCATGTATTTGCCATGAAGTGATGGGACCAGATGGCACATTCTTAGTTTTTTGAATGTTGGGTTACTGCAAGCATCTAGAATGCAGTAGTTTTAAGCCAGGTTTTTCACTCTCCTCTTTCACCTTCATCAAGAGGCTCTTTAGGTCCTCTTCGCTTTCTCCCTTAAGGGTGGTGTCATCTGCATATCTGAGGTTGCTGATATTTCTCCCAGCAATCTTGATTCCAGTTTCTGCTTCATCCAGCCTGGCATTTTACATGATGTACTCTGCATTTAAGTTAAATAAGCAGGGTGACAATATATATATATCCTTGACGTGCTCCTTTCCCAATTTGGAACCAGTCTGTTGTTCCATATCTGGTTCTAACTTGCTTCTTGACCTGCATACAGGTTTCTCAGGAGGCATGTCAGGTGATCTGGTATTCCCATCTCTTCAAAAATTTTCCAGTTTGTTGTGACTCACACAGTCAAAGGCTTTAGCCTAGTCAATGAAGCAGAAATAGATGTTTTTTCTGGAACTCTCTTGCTTTTTCTGTGATCCAACCACCGCTGCCGCTAAGTCACTTCAGTCGTGTGTGACTCTGTGCGATCCCATAGACAGCAGCCCGCCAGGCTCCACTGTCCTTGGGATTCTCCAGGCAAGAACACTGGAGTGGGTTGCCATTTCCTTCTCCAACAGATGTTGGCAAATTTATCTCTGGTTCCTTTGCCTTTTTTAAATCCAGCTTGAACATCTGAGAGTTCTTGGTTCACGTACTGTTGAAGCCTAACTTGGAGAATTTTGAGCATTACTTTCCTAGCTTGTGAGATGAGTGCAATTGTGCGGTAGTTTGAACATTCTTTGGCCTTGCCTTTCTTTGAGACTGGAATGAAAACTGACCTTTTCCAGTCCTGTGGCCACTGCTGAGTTTTCCAAATTTGCTGGCATATTGATTTTAGCATTTTAACAGCATCATATTTTAGGATTTGAAATAGCTCAGCTGGAATTCCATCACCTCCACTACCTTTGTTCATAGTGATGCTTCCTAAGGCCCATTTGACTTCACACTACAGGATGTCTGTCTCTAGGTGAGTAGTCACACCATCATGTTATCCAAGTCATTAAGATCTTTTTTGGATAGTTTTTCTATGTATCCTTGCCACCTCTTAATATCTCCTGCCTCTGTTAGGTCCATACCATTTCTGTCCTTTATTGAGCCCATCTTTGCATGAAATTTTCCTTTGGTATGTCTAATTTTCTTGAAGAGATCGCTAGTCATTCCCATTTTATTGTTTTCCTCTATTTCTTTGCATTGTTCACCTAGGAAGGCTTTCTAATCTCCTTGCTATTTTTTGGAACTCTGCATTCAGATGGTTATATCTTTCCTTTTCTCCTTTGCCTTTCATTTCTCCTCTTTCTCAGCTATTTGTAAGGCCTCCTCAGACAACCATTTTGCCATTTTGCATTTCTTTTTCTTGGGAATGGTTTTGATCACTGCCTTCTGTACAATGTTATGAACTTCCATCCATAGTTCTTCAGGCACTCTAATCCTGAAGATTAGATCTAATTCAGATCTAATCCCTTGAATATTTGTCACTTACACTGTATAATCATTAGGGATTTGATTCAGGTCATACCTGAATGGTCTAGTGGTTTTGCCTACTTTCTTCAATATAAGCCTGAATTTTACAATGAGGATTTTGTGATCTGAACCACAGTCAGCTTCCAGTCTTTTTTTTTTGCTGACTGTATAGAGCTTCTCCAACTTCAGCTGCAAAGAATATAATCAATCTGATTTTTGTATTGACCATCCGGTGATGTTCATATGTAGCGTCATCTCTTATATTGTTAGAAGAGGGTGTTTGCTATGACCAGTATGTTCTCTTGGCAAAACTCTGTTAGTGTATGCCCTGCTCCATTTTGTACTCCAACGCCAAATTTGCCTGTTACTCCAGGTATCTCGTGACTTCCTACTTTTGCATTCCAGTCTCCTATGATGAAAAGAACACCTTTTGGGGGTGTCAATTCTAGGTCTTGAAGGCCTTGAAGGTCTACACAGGAGATCTTCCCGACCCAGGGACTGAACCTGGGTCTCCCGCATTGTAGGCAGACACTTTACCATCTGAGCCACAGGGAAGTCCCTCTACACAGCTACCTCAGTCTAAATGTGCTTCCATTCCATGGCTCCGTAGAGAAATGATACTTATCCTTAACAATTTTGTTCCACCACCTTAAATTAGATGATATCACCGACTTTCCTCTAAATCACAACGAGTTCCCATTGCAGTTAATCACACTCTGTTTCAATTACTCGCCTTTGTTTTTATATTCTTTTTTGAACTACTGCCTTTTAAAAAATTAGCAATGAATCTTCTTCTCTATGTTCCATGAAACTGACACAAAACTTGACCCAAGTTGAAGTCATATTTCCTGAATGCTTGTGATATTAAAAGACAATCAGTATGAAAATTGCTTGGAGGAGGATAGTAGAAAGTTCACTGTCATGCTTTTCTTTATCATATTTAGGGACAAGTCTCTGTAAATGGCCTTGGGAAACCACAGCACCATCATGGAATTTATCCTCCTGGGGCTCTCTAGTGATCCCCATGTCCAGGCTATGCTCTTTGTGCTGTTCCTGCCGGTTTACCTCCTGACCTTGACAGGAAACATGACAATGATGCTGGTAATCAGGGCTGATTCTCACCTTCACACCCCCATGTACTACTTCCTGAGTCACCTCTCCTTCTTAGACCTCTGTTTCTCTTCTGTTACTGTGCCCAAGATGTTGGAAAACCTCCTTTCTAAAAGGAAAACCATCTCAGTAGAGAGCTGTCTGGCTCAGGTTTTCTTTGTGTTTATCACCGCAGGGACTGAAGCCTATCTACTCTCAGTCATGGCCTATGACCACTATGTTGCCATCTGCCAACCACTACTCTATGGCCAGGTGATGAGTAAACAGCGGTATGGACTGCTTGTGTGGGGTTCATGGAGCCTGGGCATTCTGAACACACTCATCAATGTCCCTCTGGCAACGAAAATGGACTTCTGTGATACCCATATCATTCCACACTATAGTTGTGAGCTGCCCTTGCTCTTCATTCTCTCTTGCTCAGATGTTTCCACCAACCTCATTGTCATGTTCTGTTCCCTCATCCCACATGGCCTTGTAACTTCCCTCTCAATCTTCTTCTCTTATGCCCGCATAGTCGCCACCATCTTGAGCATCACCTCTACCTCTGGCAGAAGCAAAACTTTCTCTACATGCTCCTCCCACCTCACCACAGTAATCTTGTTCTATGGTTCAGGTTTTCTCTGTTATTTCACTCCAACCTCAGGATCCTCTCTGGAGCTGGTCTTCTCCGTGCTGTACAGTGCAGTCATTCCCATGCTGAATCCTCTCATCTACAGCCTGAGGAACAAGGAGGTGAAAGCAGCTCTGCAAAGAACACTTGGAAAGTATTTACAATGGTTTTGAAGGCAGAATAAAGAGAGATAATGACAAGTAATTGTAAGAGAAATACATAAAGCAAGATATCGCATCATTGACGTTAGGAATTTTCTGACTGCTCATAATGTCAAATTTGGAAAACTTAATCAGAAAGGACTAAAGAAAAAATAATATAGATCTATTATAGAGTGGATCATTCAATTCAATCTTCTCAGAGGCAAAATTTGATTAAATATTCATGTGACACTGTAAAAATTTGCTTAGAACATGTTCATCAATATTTCCCACTTGTTCTCGTATATATGTATTAGGGTGAGTTTGGTGTAAATTAGATATCAGAATTTGTAGATGAGTTTGCAAAAGGCACTGAAAGCTATAGTTTTCCTAAGCAGAAAATGCCCTGAATCTTTGAAAGACAAAGGTCATAAGTTCATAGGGCCATTGGATAATAAATTCAGGTTAAAATTACAGGGAGATAAATGAGTGAGTCATCATAATGAGGCTAAAGCTATCCCAGATATTTTCTCTTACAGGGAGCTTAAGTTGGGAACTAGGCCTGTGGAGAATTCCACTCTGTGTGTGTGTGTGTGTGTGTGTGTGTGTGTGTGTGTGTGTGTGTGTATGTGCTCTCAGTCGCTTCAGTCAAGTCTCACTCTCTGTAACCCCATGGACTGTAGAATTCCACTCCGTGTGTGTGTGTGTGTGTGTGTGTGTGTGTGTGTGTGTGTGTGTGTGCGTGCTCTGAGTCGCTTCAGTCAAGTCTCACTCTCTGTAACATCATGGACTGTAGCCTGCCAGGCTCCTCTGTCCTAGAGTGGCATAGCAAACCTACCCACCATTTCCTGGATTTAAGTAGGGCCCACAGCTACAAGTAGAGGGACACAGACTGAAAAACACAAGTACCGGGGCGAAGCGCTCCTGTTTCTAAAATGAGCATACAGAAGTTAGGTTCTGGACAGAACTGCAAAGACGACATGGTCAGTGGCTTCTTCCTTTCCTTTGTGGATCCTTTCCAATCCTTGATGCCTCTTCTGATCTAAGTGCTCAGGGCAACATCTTTATTCCCTGAAGGAATCTTGCATTTCCTTAGGTTAGCAGTTGAAAAATAACTCACTGAAACTGAATATTCCTAAATGTCCTTAATCTCAATGGTACATTTCTATAGTAATATACTCATTTAAATTCTATCATCAAAATATTTTAAAATATTGAGCACCTATAGTATCTTGAGATGTTTTTTTACTTGGTTTTTGGAGAATGTGAAGGATTACTAGCCAACTGAGAAAAACCATTTTATGTTTAAATCATTTTAAATGCTTATCAGTAGGCCATCCTTAACACACAACTCATCAAGTATGCATTTTTTAAAATTATTTATCTGTTTTTTCTATTCATTCATATCTGTATACATATTATATCACAAGAAATTATAGATCAATTTAACTGCTGCTCAATATTCATTTCTGAATAATGAGGTATTGCTCTGTGGACAGCATATGTGACAGACGGTAATAGCTACAATAAAGCATTTGCTGTTAAGGTTCCATTAACTTTTCACTACATTCAAAATAAAATGTTTTGTTACTATATCAAGTGATACACATTACCATGAACCAATTTGAAAGAAATAGAATTTATCAAAAGTTTCCGAACAGAGAAATGACAGATCAGTCTCCCCTCCTTTCGTGAATCCCTATGTTCTTAAGTAAATTTCTTGGTGCTTCCTTTACTTGATATCCAGGAAGAGAGTCATCCATATCTCACCTACAAGAAGGGGAGGAAATGTTTGTCCATCAAACATACTTCGGAATTCCACACAAGGACAAAAGCATCAAGGCTCACTCTCCTGCCTTGAAGACCTCAGAATTTCTTTTATGTATTATTCAGTGTGTGTTAGAATAGTAGTATCAGATCTTTTTTATCACTTGTTAGAAAGCTGAAGGGGGAAGGATCTAATCACAGCTGCTGACAGTTTTATTTAAAATGAGGAATTTAGCATCTCTTCCACTGTGAGCACAATAAATACATTTAATCTGCTCTGGCATAGCTGATTCCAACTTGTAGATTTTCTTAGAATGTCTTTTAATACCATGGGCTTCTTCTTTTTGATAGAATGTTGATTTTTATGCATTCAAATATGCTTAACTTCTTTTACAAAGATTCTTTTTTCCCTAAGCTTATAAAATGCTTTCATTAATATGAGGTAAACAATACTATCAAACATGTGTTGAACGTTTGTCTCAGAACTCAAATACTTAACATTCACCCTCCCATTAATTATTGACATTATACCTTATTATGTATAAGGTAGAGTTTGATCAGCCATGTTATATGGACAAGGAAACTGAGAATGAAAGAGGTTAATAAAAATAACTCAATCATCCATATTAAATGGTGTAACTCTGAAATCAAACTAGGCAGAATCTAGAGAGAATCTAGAGGCCATGTTCTTAACTACTGCAAAACAGACAAACTGAAACAAGTGTGACTTGATTATTGATGTAAATAATGACTTGCTCTAGCTTTCTATATACACACATGCAGACACACACATACACTTACAGAAAACTATTTGTTGTCCACTTGTACAAGCAAGCAAATTTCACGTCTGAAATGCTACAAAGAAGCTTTGCAATTTAGAAATTTCTATTCCTTGTATAATCTTTTTTGTCTGATGAGGAAAACTTTTTTCCAATTCCTTTTTATTTTCACATCCATTCTTCTTAAAGTGTAAGGGTTCATGCATTTGCAGAACACTGGCTACATATAGTAGCCAAGACTAGTCGACTGGTTTTGTTCTTATCTTTAATGGGTCCTGAGACCATCTTTGTGGTTCTCTCTTTGTCAAATAGGCAACTAGTGAATGTTTAGTGCCTGCTGTGTTAGATGATTCTAATGCCAGTGCTAAAGTCTGCTACAAGAAGTCATGACTTTCTAAAAATTACAAATACATTTTAACATGGCTTTGCATATTTCATTTATATTTAAAATTATCTGATTTACTGTTATCATAAATTCCCTTGGACTGCAAGGAGATCCAACCAGTCCATCCTAAAGGAGATCAGTCCTGAGTGTTCATTGAAAAGACTGATGTTGAAGCTGAAACTCCAATACTTTGGCCACCTGATGCGAAGAGCTGACTCATTTGAAAAGACCCTGATGCTGGGAAAGATTGAGGGCAGGAGAAGGGGACGACACAGGATGAGATGGTTGGATGGCATCACCGACTCAATGGACATGGGTTTGGGTGGACTCCGGGAGTTGGTGATGGACAGGGAGGCCTGGCATGTTGCGGTTCATGGGGTCGCAAAGAGTCAGACACGACTGAGTGACTGAACTGATACTGATAGTCATTATTGAATGCTGAATACTGTAAGTTGCCTTTCATAAATCTATTGATATGATCTTATAGTTGTATTATGTTTTTAATTTGATGAATTAATTGATTCTTTAAATTTTAAAATTGTGGTAAAATAGTCATGACACAAAGTTTACCATTTTAACCATTTTCTAGTGCAAATTCAGTCCAGAGGAATTAAGAACATTACTTTGTTGTGTAACCATCACCACAATCCATCTCCAGGACTTTTTCATCTTCCAAAACAGAAACTCCATAGCCATTAAATAATAACTCTCATTTCTCCTTCCCTTAGTCCATGACAACCACCATTCTACTTTCTGTCTCTATGAATTTGATTATTCTAGATGTCTCATATAAGTGAAATCATACAATATCTGTGACTGGTTTATTTCACTTAATGTCATCAAAGTTCATCTTTATTGGAGCATATATCAGAATTTCCTTCCCTTTCCTTTGTAAGGTTGAACAATCTTCCAGCTATGTATATACCATGTGTTGTTTATCCATTCATCCACTGATGGACATTTGGATTTTTCCACCTTTTGGCTATTGTGAATAGTACTGCTTTGAAGAATGGGGTACAAGTACTTGTTTGAGTCCTCGCTTTCAATTCCTTTGGGTATATACTTAGAAGGAGAATTGCTGGATCACATGATAATTCTGTGTTTAATTTTGTTTTGAGGAACCATCATACTGTTTTCCACAGTATCTACACCATTTTAGATTTCCACCAACTTATAGGATTCCAATCTCTCCACATCCTAGCTAATACTTCTTATTTTCTGGGTTTTGTTGTTTTGCTATTATAACAGCTATTCTAATGGATGTGAAGTGTTTTCTCATTGTGATTTAGCTTTATTTCCCATTGATTTTTTACTACTATTAGATTAATCTAGTATCCCCAAAATGCACTCATTATAGTAGGTTATCTCTTTTAATGTACATACTTCTGAAACTTTTTAAGCTTTTATTTTGAAATATATATACTTTTTAAATTTTTTATTTTTTATTAAACTGCAGTTGATTTACAATGTTTCAGGTGTACAACAAAGTGTTCAGCTATATACATGAATATATATATATTCTATTCTTTCTTAGATCCTTTTTCATTACAGGTTGTTATAAAATATTGAATATGGTTTCCTGGTAGGTTCTTGTTGGTTATCTGTTTTATACATAGTAGTATCTGTTAATCCCAAATTCCAAATTTTTCCCTCCTTTCCCTTTTCCCTTTGGTAACCATAAATTTATTTCCTATGTCTGTGAGTCTATTTCTGTTTTGTAAATAAATTCATTTGCATAATATTTTAGATTCTACATCTAAGTGACATTGTATGACGTTTATCTTTCTCTGTCTGACTTATTTCACTTAGCATGATAATCTCTATGTCCATCCATGACCTAATAAAAAGGCATTATTTCATTCATTTCTATGGCGAGGTAATATTCCATTGTATATTTATTATACAACATTTTCTTTACCTAGTCATCCATCAGTGGACATTTAGTGCTTTCATGTCTTGGCTATTCCAAATAGCGTTTCCATGAACATTGGGGCACACGTGTTTTTTCAAATTAGAATTTTCTCCAGGTATGTATGCCCAGGAGTGGGATTGCCACATTATATGGTAACTCTATTTTTAGTTTTTTAAGGGACCTTCATACTCTTCTCCATAGTGGCTGCATACATTTATATCTCAATAGATGCACAACTTACATCTCAATAGATGCAGGAAAAGCTTCTGATAAAATTCAACATTCATTCATGATAAAAACTCTCCAGAAAGTGAGCATAGAGGAAACATACCTCAACATAATAAAAGCCATATATGACAAACCCACTGCTGCTGCTGCTAAGTCGCTTCAGTCATGTCCGACTCTGTGCAACCCCATAGATGGCAGCCCACCAGGCTCCCCCGTCCCTGGGATTCTCCAGGCGAGAACACTGGAGTGGGTTGCCATTTCCTTCTCCAATGCATGAAAGCGAAAAGTGAAAGTGAAGTCGCTCAGTTGTGTCTGACTCTTCGCGACCCCATGGACTGCAGCCCACCAGGCTCCTCCGTCCATGGAGCTTTCCAGGCAAGAGTACTGGAGTGGGGTGCCATTGCCTTCTCCGTATGACAAACCCACAGCTAACATCATACTCAATGGTGAAAAACTGAAAGTATTCCCTATAAGATCAGGAACAAGACAAAATGCCCCACTTTTTGGAGAAGGCAATGGCACCCCACTCCAGTACTCTTTTGCCTGGAGAATCCCATGGACAGAGGAGCCTGGCAGGCTTCAGTCCATGGGGCTGCACAGAGTTGGACACGACTGAAGTGATTTAGCAGCAGCAGCACCACTTTTTCTCAACATAGTTTTGGAACTTCTAACCACTGCTATCAGAGTAGAAAAGGAAATACAAGAAATGCAAATTGAAAACAAAGAAGTAAAATTGTCACTTTTGCAGATGACATAATACTATACATAAAAAATCCTAAATGTACTATCAGAAAATTGTTGGCACTCATCAATGAATCTGGGAAAGATGAAGGATACAAAATTAATATACAGAAATCTATTGCATTTCTATACATTAACAACAAAAGCAACAGTCCCATTTACCATCACATCATAAAGAATAAAATATCTCGGAATAAAGCTACCTAAAGAGGCAAAAGACCTGTACCCCAATACTTATAAGACAATGAGGAAAGAAAATGAAGATGACATAAACAGATGGAAAGACAGAACTACCAATGGCATTTTTCAGAGAACTAAACAGAACAAAATATTACATTTGCATGGAAACATAAAAGACCCTAAATAGCCAAAACAACCTTTAGAAAGAAGAATGGAGCTGCAGGAATCATGCTCCCTGACTTCAGATTATATTGCAAAGCTACACTAACAAAAACAGTATGGTACTAGCACAAAAAAACAGACACATAGATCAATGGAATAGGATAGAAAGTCCATAAATAAACCATGCACTTATGGCCAATTAATATACAACAAAGGAGTCAAGAATATAAATAGAAATAAGTCTCTTTAATAAGTGGTACTGAGAAAACTGGACAGCTACATGTAAAAGACTCAGAACTGACTTGACAAACCTGTATGTTTTACTCATACATTGTTCTCCTAATCTATGTTAATGAAACTATATGTTTATTTGGAAAACTGCCTTTCTTCAAGATACATGGCTCCGGATGATTATGGCCCAGGATGACTCACCTGGTGCCAATGTTATCTCAAAATGCCTGCTGTGGGTGATTGGCCTGGTGCCAGTCTCTGAGTTTTGAGACATTTCCTTTCTCTAATTAGCAGACTGCTCATAGTTATATAACATCTGGTTAAAGACTAGGAGTGGGGCACTCTTTCTGCCCCCTTCTGATGTCTATGTCAGAAGCTTTTTCTATCTCTTTACTTTAATAAAATTTATTACACAAAAGCTCTGAGCAATCGAGCCTCGTCACTGGCCCTGGATTGAATTCCTCTCCTCCAGAGGCCAAGAATCCCAGCTTCGTTCGTGTTTCAGCAACAACCTTTCACAACCATTTCATCCTCTGTCATCCCCTTCTCCTCCTGCCTTCAATCTTTCCTAGCATCAGGATATTTTCCAATGAGTCAGTTCTTCGCATCAGGTGGCCAGAGTATTGGAGTTTCAACTTCAGCATCAGTCCTTCCAATGAATACTCAGGACTGATTTCCTTTAGGATGGACTGGTTGGATCTCCTTGCAATCCAAGGGACTTGAAAGAGTCTTCTTCAATACAACAGTTCAAAAGCATCAATTCTTTGGTGCTTAGCTTTCTTTATAGTCCATCTCTCACATCCATACATGACTACTGGAAAAACTATAGCTTTGATTAGCTTTGTTGGCAAAGTAATGTCTCTGCTTTTTAATATGCTGTCTAGGTTGGTCATAACTTTCCTTCCAAGGAGCAAGTGTCTTTTAATTTCATGGCTGCAGTCACCATCTGCAGTGACTTTGGAGCCCCCCAAAATAAAGTCTGTCATTGTTTCCATTGTTTCCCCATCTATTTGCCATGAAGTGATGGGACTGGATGATATGATCTTAGTTTTCTGAATGTTGAGTTTTAAGCCAACTTTTTCACTCTCCTCTTTCACTTTCACAAGAGGATCTTTACTTCTTCTTAGCTTTTTGCCAAAAGGGTGGTGTCATCTGTATATCTGATGTTATTGAAATTTCTCCTGGCAATCTTGATTCCAGTTTGTGCTTCACCCAGCCTTGTATTTCACATGATGTACTCAGCATAGAAGTTAAATAAGCAGGGTGACAATATACAGCCTTGATGTACTTCTTTTCCTATTTGGAACCAGTCTGTTGTTCCATGTCCAGTGGTAACTGTTGTTTCTTGTCCTGCATACAGGTTTCTCAGGAGGCAGGTCAGGTGGTCTGGTATCACCATCTCTTGAAGAATTCTTTTCCACAGCTTGTTGTGATCAACCCAGCCAAAGGCTTTGGTGTAGTCAATAAAGCAGAAGTAGATGTTTTCCTGGAATTCTCTTGTTTTTTCTATTACAGCGGATGTTGGCAATTTGATCTCTGGTTCCTCTGCCTTTTCTAAATCCAGCCTGAACATGTGGAAGTTCTCAGTTCACGTACTGTTGAAGCCGGCTTGGAGAATTTTGAGCATTACTTTGCTATCATGTGAGATAAGTGCAATTGTGCTGTAGTTTGAATATTCTTTGGCATTGCCTTTCTTTGAGATTGGAATGAAAACTGACCTTTTCCAGTCCTGTGGTCACTGCCGAGTTTTCTAAAGTTGCTGGCATATTGAGTGCAGCACTTTCACAGCATCATCTTTTAGGATTTGAAATAGCTCAACTGGAATTCCATTGCCTCCACTATCTTTATTCATAGTGATGTTTCCTAAGGCCCACTTGACTTTGCATTCCATGATGTCTGAGTGTAGGTGAGTGATCACACCATCGTCGTTATCTGGGTCATAAAGATCTTTTTTGTATCATTCTTCTGTGTATTCTTGCCATCTCTTTGTAATATCTTCTGCTTCTATTAGGTCCATACCATTTCTTTCCTTTATTGTGCCCATCTTTGCATGAAATGTTCCCTTGGTATCTCTAATTTTCTTGAAGAGATCTCTAGTATTTCCCATTCTATTGTTTCCCTCTATTTCTTTGCATTGATCACTGAGGAAGGCTTTCTTATCTCTCCTTGCTATTCTTTGGAACTCTGCCTTCAAATGGGTATCTTTCCTCTTCTCCTTTGCCTTTAGCTCCTCTTCTTTTCTCAGCTATTTGTAAGGCTGCCTCAGACAACCATTTTGCGTTTTTGTATTTCTTTTTCTTGGGGATAGTCTTGATTACTGCCTCATGCACAATGTCATGAACCTCCATTCATAGTTCTACAGGCACTCTGTCTATCAGAGCTAACCCCTTGAATCTATTTGTCACTTCCACTGCATAATCATAAGGGATTTGATTTAGGTCATACCTGAATGGTCTAGTGGTTTTCCCTGCTTTCTTCAATTTAAGCCTGA
Source organism: Okapia johnstoni (assembly GCA_024291935.2). Classification (NCBI taxonomy): domain Eukaryota; kingdom Metazoa; phylum Chordata; class Mammalia; order Artiodactyla; family Giraffidae; genus Okapia; species Okapia johnstoni. Next base: position 120,839,294 of record CM044307.1, on the reverse strand, counting down.
ATTTGGCAATAGGGATTTCATGATCTGAGCCACAGCCAGCTCCCAGTTTTTTTTATTTTTTTGCTGACTGTATAGAGCTTCTCCATCTTTGGCTGCAAAGAATATAATCAATCTGATTTTGGTATTGACCATTTGGTGATGTCCACGTGTAGAGTCTTCTCTTGTGTAGTTGGAAGAGGCTGTTCGCTATGACCAGTCATTCTCTTGGAAAAACACTGTTAGCTTTTAACCTGTTTTGTTTTGTACTCCAAGGTCAAATTTGCCTGTTACTCCAGGTATCTCTTGACTTCCTACTTTTGCATTGTATAGTAAATATCCAAAATTATATTCACCCTAGTGAATATAAAGTTAAATAAAATTTTTATGAATAAATTATAAAATTAATTGTACTAGTAATAGTCAATGTTGGTGAAAATCTAAAGAGATAAGCATAATCATATAATCATATGCTTTAGGCCAAAGTGTAAACTGGTTCAATATTTCTAGATGTGTGGTTAAATGTATCACAAAGCTCATATTCTTTTCCCCTGCATTTGTAGTTTCACTTAATAAGTCATATATTGCATCAATGTTTAGCCACCAGATTGCTTATCAGAATTTTTCATGATAGTGATGAAAATTGTAAACTCTTTAATTGATATACTAGGAAATGCACAGCTTGATTAAGGTAAATCCATTCTATTGAATACTGTAATCCATATTTTGAAATCACATTTAGAAAAGTAATCATAAAAAAATAATAAAAAAAATAAAAAAGAAAAATAGTCATGTATGGATATGAGAGTTGGACTATAGAGAAAGCTGAGCACCGAAGAATTGATGCTTTTGAACTGTGGCATTGGAGAAGACTCTTGAGAGTCCCTTGGACTGCAAGGAGATCCAACCAGTCAATCCTAAAGGAAATCAGTCCTGAATATTCATTAGAAGGACTGATGCTGAAGCTGAAACTCCAATACTTTGGCCATCTGATGCAAAGAACTGACTCACTGGAAAACACCCTGATGCTGGGAAAGATTGAAGGCAGGAGGAGAAGGGGACGACAGAGGATGAGATGGTTGGATGGCATCATTGACTCGATGGACAAGAGTTTGAGCAAGATCTAGGAGTCTGTGATGGACAGGGAAGCCTGGCATGCTGCAGTCCATGGGGTCGCAAAGAGTTGGACACAACTGAGCAACTGAACTGAACTGAACTGAACTTAGAAAAGTATCTAATATAGGAAAAATTTACATGTTAAAATCCTCCATAAAAATGATACTAAATTATATTTGGATGTAATCCACTGTTTACCAAGCTTTTATGCACAAATGAAGATGTTGTGAATGTAGATCTTAATTTGATAAAGCAATCATGGAGCCTTAGAGTCTGGTTTTCTAACAAATTCCCAGATGATACAATTAATGCTGGCCCACAGACCATAGTTTGAGTTGAGAAGCAAGGGTGCAATCATTTTTGAGGGGAAAGTTGATGGTAGATAGAGAAGTGGATACATGGATGGTAGATGAATGAAAGATATATGGGCAGAATTAAAAGAAAAATATTAATACCTTAATACTAGAATATTTATCTATGTGGCAAATAAAGAGGGCTTTAGATCAATGCAGGAGATATAAGAGACAGGGGTCAATCCCTGGGTCAGGAAGATCCCCTGGAAGAGGAAATAGCAACTCACTCACAGTATTCATGCCTGGAGAATTCCACGGACAGAGGAGCCTGGTGAGCTACAGTCCATAGCATCACAAAGAGTCAGATGTGACTGAAGCGACTTAGCACGCACCAGAGTATTTGTCTCTGTTGCAAATAAAGAGAGCTTTATATCTTCTTATGCTTTTATTTTACTTAAGCTTGCATTACTTTTGTTCTGACACTTTTTATTTCCCTATTTTAGTAGATGTTCAATAGAGAAACACAGAGAATCCCCTTAAAAAGAATAATTAATGAAAATAATATATAATATTGTCCATTAAGAGATAACTACTATTAATACTTGGTACATGTTCTACAACACATGCAGATACCATCACATATAAAAATATGCGAACATGCATGTAACAAGTCATTGATCATATTCTTAGATTGTATATATATCTTTTATAACCAGAGAAATAAATGAAAATTTTACTTTTTTGCATAGATTTTTCTATAGAGAAACAGTGGTCTGCACTTGAGCTGTCCAATGTGGTAGCTACTAACCACATGACTATTTAAATTTTATTTTTAATTAAATAAAATTAAAAATCTACTTCCTCAGTCTCACTGGCCATATTTCAAAGGCTCAATAACCACATGTGTCTAGTGGCTACTTTACTGGACAGTGTGTATATCAAACATTTTCCTTATGGTAGAAATTTCTACTGGATCACACCTCTCTCTAGACAGAGAGGTGGACCTGAGTTTTCCAGTTTTTTTGGAATTTTGTTTGCTCTCCTAATAAATATTAAGGATTACTTTTTATTCTAGAGTTAGTATTATTAATAAGCTTAAAACTCATTTTAATAAATAAATGGAAATTTGTTTTGTATCAGGAGCATGATAACTTAAACAAATGACTTGTCACATGATATCTCAATCTGTGAGCACCCAAACTTTAACAGAACCCTCAAGTGGACTGAATCTACACAGATGTATCACACAAAGGCAGTCAAACTGTTCAGAAGAATGATTGAGTTCACTCATTTTTTTCTCTTTACTAATTTGATAATCAATTCAGTGAGTCAGCAACTCACTTTCAAGTGAATTCCCATTGCCTCATGGGGACCAGTCAAATATTCTTGGTACAGTCTATCTCCAGTTAACTCCCTCTAGACTAACAAAGGTTCATATGTAGCGCTTCACGGTCATTACATCAAGCCAGTAGTTCCATAGTAGTTCCACATTCAGGCATGCTTTCTGAATTTTAACTTGCTGACATTCTTGAGTACAGCTGCTGAAGTTCTTAAGTACAAGATTGGCTTCAAATTGTGACTACTGGGAATAGCAGAGCTGTCATTCCTCTGAACCTCTAAAGCCAGGGAGTCAATGCTTAGGCTGTCTAAACATAACTGTTCTGAGAATCAGCTAGACAAGATAGACACATGTGCGGCTGAGACATGTTATAAAGAAATATGTGGAAATCTAAGTGATGAAATGCCTAAAAGCATTTGAGATCATTTGAAAGAAGCCAACTGTCCTATGGCTGTTTCATGTTGTTAAGTGGTGACTCCAGTAATATATCTAATGATCAATAGATTTCACAAATTTAACCACATTTAGGAATGCAGAAAACTACTTTCCCCAACTCATTCATCATCTTAGAAGCTAGCTTTAAATCATACTCCTGCACCTTCTTGGGCATCAGGTTGCCTTGTTGGACAGAATTTATAGGTAATCAGAATTGGGGTTTTGAGAAGGGCTTTGAAGCTGGGATTGTGGATGAAGAATTGATAAGTAAGGGCTCACCTTTGCCGCGTATTTACGTCTGGGTCAGACCTTGCATAATCAGGTACCAAGCAACTCAGGACTAGGTAAAACCAGAAATCAATTTGGGACACTGTGATGACTAAAGCACAGGCCCTAGGCTAGACCAGAGTTGGAAACAGGGTAACAAAGTTTAACTAGACTCTCTGATGTTATAAACTAGTTATAAAGTCTAAGAATGAAAGGAGCTTCCCCAGTGGCTTGGTGGTAAAGAATCTGTCTGCAAGGCAGGAGGTACAGGTTTAACCCCTGGGTTGGGAAGATCCCCTGGAGAAGGAAATGGCAACCCACTCCAGTATTCTCACCTGGAAAATCCCATGGACAGAGGAGCCAGGGAGGCTACAGTCTATGGGGTCGCAAAGAGTCAGACACAACTAAGCGATTGAAAAACAACAAATGAAAAATAAAAGTAGATCTGAGGGCAGGAACATAACTAGGCATGAGAAAGGACTGGAACTGAACACAGAAAGTGTTTAAGGATCAAGATCAGAGAGGTACACAACTGAGGTACATAGAGGGCTGAATGTTTTAAGTATGCCTTTCTAGACTGGAGAAAGAAAGGTGAGATCCACTTTATCTGGACAGAGTAAACAGCAACTGGCAATTTCAACAGAAGATAGGGGCCCTTATTAAGCACCAGCTGGTACAGGACTAAAAGGGTGAGTTCCCGATATTCTCTTACATTCTCTCTGTTCTCCTCTGTTTCAGGGAACTGTCCAGAGTGGATCTTCTGTCCCAGCTGCTCCTCTGAGTGCTGGCATAATTTCCATTCGTGTCATTCACTTCCTTCTTTGTCTGGAGTTTTCTGCCCAACTGAGCTATGCATCCATCCCAAAAGTAATATAAGGGCAGTGCCAAAGATAAAGATACACCGAGCATCCCTAATACTCCCTGCCCCGTCTCATTACAGCTGCTCTTCCTTTCAAGAATAATCACATACCCTCCCCTTCTGAGTCAAACTGCCCACAGTGGTTTAGCTTGGAGGGCTACCCAGGTGGCACAGGAAACCACTCCAGAGTGACTGCAAAATGCCAATCTTCAGCTACCTTGGTGACCTCTACACGATTTTCTTATCAGTTCAGTTCAGTCGCTCAGTCGTGTCCGACTCTTTGCGACCCCATGAACCGCAGCACGACAGGCCTTCCTGTCCATCACCAACTCCTGGAGTCTACCCAAACCCATGTCCATCGAGTCGGTGATGCCATCCAACCATCTCATCCTCTGTCGTCCCCTTCTCCTCCCGCCCCCAATCCTACCCAGCATTAGGGTCTTTTCCAATGAGTCAACCCTTCGCATGAGGTGGCCAAAGTATTGGAGTTTCAGCTTCAACATCAGACCTTCCAATGAACACCCAGGATTGATCTCTTTTAGGATGGATTGATTCGATCTCCTTGCAGTCCAAGGGACTCTCAAGAGTCTTCTCCAACACCACAGTTCAAAAGCATCAATTCTTCTGTGCTCAGCCTTCTTCACCGTCCAACTCTCACATCCATACATGACCACTGGAAAAACCATAGCCTTGACTAGATGGGCTTTTGTTGGCAAAGTAATGTCTCTGCTTTTAAATATGCTATCTAGGTTGGCCATAACCTTCCTTCCAAGGAGTAAGCGTCTTTTAATTTCATGGCTGCAGTCACCATCAGCAGTGATTCTGGAGCCCCCAAAAATAAAGTCTGACACTGTTTCCCCATCTATTTCCCATGAAGTGATGGGACCAGATGCCATGATCTTAGTTTTCTGAACGTTGAGCTTTAAGCCAACTTTTTCACTCTCCTCTTTCACCTTCATCATATACCTCCTTTACAAAATAAGTGCAGTAATTATCATAGCAAAAAACTTGAATTCCTGATGGTGCATCACCCTGCAAGAGGATTTATTTATTATGTGACTTATGCCTACAATTGTAGCCTATAATAGCAATGAAAATAATAATCATAATAGGTGAGTGTTATGTAGCATTTTTCTAAATACTTTGTATATAAATATATTTTATTCTTACAGAAACCTTATGAGATTTAGATAATTATTCCACATAGGCAAGAAAACTGAGACACAGAACAGTTAAGTCATTTGTACAAGGTCTCAGAGGTAATTAGTAGTGGAGCTGAGATTTGAACCTACACTGATGCTTACCTGTAAGTACTACACTATGCTGCTCATTCATACTCTACAGTCCAGCTATAAAGAATGATCCTATTTCCTATCTTAACCTCTGATTCTCAATCTGCTGTTCTCTCAATCACTGTTCTCTCAATCTGCATGTCTCTCTAGAGAAAGCTTACTCTTTCTCAGACCTCAATATTAATTCATGACTGGCTCTTTCAAAACTCACCTCTAGGACTCCCACTGCACTAATCATAATGGTTTCTAATAACCTGTATTCACATATATATCTCACAGAAGTGTGATCTTTAAAATGAGCAAGACCATGCTTAGTTCCTCATCATATTTAAAGTGACTGATATAATATGTGGCTTAGTTTAGAACATAAATATTTACTTGCTGATTGACAATATAATAAAAGAAAATCAACACAATGTGAAAAACTGATTGAAGTATAAAGGAAACATCACTGACATGATTTTTTGTATAATATTTAGGAAACAGCCTTTGTCAATGACTTTGGGGAACCACAGCATCATCACTCAATTCCTCCTCCTCGGGCTGTCTACTGACCCACACATCCAGGCTCTGCTCTTTGTGTTGTTCCTAGAGATTTACCTCCTGACACTAATGGGGAACCTGATGATAATGCTGGTGGTCAGGGCTGATTCTCACCTTTGCACGCCCATGATGTTCTTCCTGAGTCATCTCTCTTTCTCCTGGATCTTTGTTTATCTTCAGTCACTGTGCCCAAGATGCTGAAGGACCTTCTGCCTGAAACAAAAACCATCTCACTAAGGGGCTGCCTGTCTCAAGGCTTCTTTGTGTTTATCACTGCAGGGAGTGAAGCCTGTCTGCTCTCAGCAATGGCCTAGGACCGCTATGCCGCCATCTCCCACCCTCTGCTCTACAGACAGATGATGAAGAAACAGCTGTGTGTGCAGCTTGTGTGGGGCTCATGGGGCTTGGGTTTCTTGAATGCTCTTATCAATATCCTCCTAGCTACCAACCTGGACTTCTGTGAGAGCCATACCATTAGCCACTACAGCTGTGAGGTGCCCTCTCTCTTCCCTCTGTCCTGCTCTGATGTCTCCATCAACCTCATAGTCCTGCTGTGTTCCAGCCTGATGCCTGGGTTTGGGACCCTCCTCCCAATAGTCTTTTCCTGTGCTCGTATTGTCTCCACCATCCTGAGCATAAGCTCCACTTCAGGCTGAAGGAAGGCCTTCTCCACCTGCTCCTCCCATGTCATTGTGGTGAGCTTCTTCTACGTATCTGCTTTCCTCCACTATCTCATGCCAACTACAGGATTCCCTCTGGAGTTGACCTTCTCCGTGCAGTATGGTGTGGTCACTCCCATGGTAAATCCTCTCATCTACTGCCTGAGGAACAAGGAGTTAAAGGCAGCTGTGAGAATAACACTGAGTATGGACTTGCTATGTTCCAGATGATAAAAAAAAAAGTCAGAGGAAAATGGGGAATTAGAATAATATGACACTGTGAAAGTTCACATTAAGAAAACTTCCTGGCTCTACACGGTGTCAGATGGCACAAGGTAAATTAGCAGTGCATAAGAAATGAATACAAAGGTAGTAGGAAAGTGTTTGCTTAGGCAAAACAGAGGGAAAACTATGGGTTAAATAACCATCTGAATTCAGATAACGTGGTCACGAAAGTATTAATTCCTCATTCTCGTGTGTGCTCAGTTGCTTAGTTGTGTCTGACTCTGCGACCCTCTGAACTACAGCGCCAGGCTCCTCTGTGCATGGAATTTTCCAGGCAACAATACTGGAACGGGTTGCCATTTCCTACTCTAGGGGATCTTCCTGACCCAGGGATCAAACCCACGTCTCCCTGTGTCTCCTGCAGTGGCAGGTGGATTCCTTACCTCAGAGCCACCTAGGAAACCGTCATCATTCTCAGTACTTCGCAATAATCACTTTGGTCTACTTACGAGGTGAAATATCTTTATCTTAAATTATTACTTTTAATTGAACTTAGGGAAGGTAGTGAAAGCTGTAACTTCACTATTAAGAGAGTATTCAGATATTGGGTAAAAAGGATCATAGATTTGGGGACCAGGAAGTAAGAGAAAAATGAGTATCAACTGGAGTGGCCCTTGGAGATAAGCAAAAGGAAGGAGGTACAGGTTCTAAAGACAATGAGTTCCCATATTAGGACAGAGGCCAGGCTCACAGAAACCTTCCAAGGACCTTGCTATTTCTTGCCAGCACTGGTCTGTGGAGAATTCCACATCTCAAGCTGCACAGGAGTTCTGATCATTCCCTTTTCCAGGCACTGCCTGGGGCACACATTCCTGAAGAAGAGGACTCTTGGGAAGATGGAAAAAGGAAAACAGATCCACTGGTACAATTCAGAACTGCTGGTGACCTAAGCTGTGGTTTGTTTCAAGACAGTCACTGAACCACCGTCGGCATGGTCCTGCAGGTGAAAGTCAGGTTTTCTCCTCAGAACTCCACAATAAGCCAGGACAGGACAAGAGGGATCAACAATAAGCTTGTGGGGGTTTTGGGCCATGCTCTGTGGCATATGGGATCTTACTTCTCCAACCAGGGATGGAACTTGTGTCCTCTGCATTATGAGTGCAGAGTTAACTGCTGGACCACCAGGAAGTCTGACAATAGCTCTTTTTACATATGGGAAAACAGTGTGGGTTCTTGGCAGAATTTAAAAACCAAACAACATAGAAGGTCTATCTTTCTTTTGTGCACCCAGTTCCTTTTCATCCAGTTCTGTTCTCTATTTTCTGCAGAACTTTCCCAGCATCTCACCAGCTGTCTACCTTTATCAATAACAATTTACTCAGGAAACATTAAATGTCCTCTTTTCTAATAACAAATTTCTATCATGATAGAAATAATAATGCATATTATTATGCAAGCATAATGCATATTTCATATAGATACATTTTATCATGTTATGTATATCTCCTTTGCATAAATAATTTTAAAAATTATTAACCAATTACTAAAAATTATTAACCAACTGCATTTTCTCCTAAAGACTATATTCTAAAAAGTGCTTATCAGCAAGCAGATATTGTGACATGATATATTTAAGTGTATTTATAGAAACTTCGTTGCCTTTAAGCTTTTTATTCACATTTGATTATACTTATTGGTCTAGGAGCTTGTCAATCACAGCAACTAACACATATTCCTTTCTGTATAGTGAGATATTACTCTTTTGTCAGTGGAATCAGAATGCATACATTAAATTATTTGAAGTTGCATTTCACTTAATTTTCACTGTAATTAAAACATAATAATTTGATCCTCTAATACTAGCATGCTTCAATTTTTAATAAAAAAAATTTTTTTTCAAAAGTCTATGAAGAGTTTTCATTTTGCTGTGTATGCATGCACGCTAAGTTGCTTCAGCTGTGTCTGATTCTTTGTGACCCTATGGACTGTAGCCTTCCAGGCTCCTCTGTCCATGGGATTCTCCAGGCAAGTACACTGGAGTGGGTTGCCATGCTCTTCTCCAGAGGATCTTCCTAACCCAGGGATCGAACCTGCATCCCCTGTGGCTCCTGCATTGCAGGCAGATTCTTTACTGCTGAACCACAGGGGAAGCCCCTTTATTCTACTGTACTTTCATTTATCTATGACTTAGGTAGGGGAGGTAGGATTGTACGGCCAAATAACATTGTACTTTCCCACAGAATTAAGACACTACAGACTCCTTCATTTTTCTCTTCCTTCCCAAGAGTTTTTATATAGATTGGGAAATGTGTATGATGTGGTGGTTGATGATGGAAAATCAGTACTGACACCTTGTAAGTCAGACCAAAACCAAGGGTCTGTCCTCAATTGTTGCCAACTTTCTTTAAAGTATACACCATTCTCTCTCTCTGAACTCTATTATCAATTCAGCATGGCAGGAAAAGTTCAAATCAATATTTTAAAAATGCTTTGCATTTTTTATACCCAGTAACAATCATACAATATACACAATAGTGTACCCAGATTTACCTACTGAGGAATTTTTTCATGTTTATGCTAGTATGCTGCCACCATTTATTTTAGTCAATGAATCTCCGCTTATGACCCAGGCTCTTTTGAAGCCTCTGGTCTGGTACTTGGAGCAAGTGTTTGTGTGTGAACACTTCAATAGTAGACTCTCTGAGACCTCTGACCCTTTAATCTCTGTGTGTGTGTGTTAGTTGCTCAGTCGTGTCGAACTGTTTGCGACCCCATGGACCCCACCAGGCTCCTCTGTCCATGGAATTCCCCAGGCAAGAATACTAGAATGGGTAGCCATTCCCCTCTCCAAGGGATCTTCCCAACTCAGGGATCGAACCCGGGTCTCCTGCATTGCAGGCAGATTGTTTATCACTGGCACCACCTCATCTTACTCTAAGCTCTGCTAATTTTCAAAGCTAGACATTATGGGGGCTCATTTTCCTATTTCAAGTACCCCAGGATAGGGAGCCTGGCATGAAACTCAAACCTCTCACTCCTTAGGAAAGACATCCACAGAGAGGACAGCCCTCTTGCTCATGGGTCACTGCACTGGTGGTGTAGGTTCTGATTAGACTGCATCTCTGCCCCTCATACACATCCTGATGTGGCCTTTCTATTATATCCTTGAAAGTGAAAGTCGCTCAGTTGTGTCTGACTCTTTTTGACCCCTTGAGCCCATGAGGCTCCTCTGTCCATGGGATTCTCCAGGCCAGAATACTGGAGTGGGTAGCCATTCCCTTTCTCCAGGGGATCTCCTTGACCCAGAGATCGAACCTGAGTCTCCTGAATTGCAGGCAGATTCTTTACCATCTGAGCCATCAGGGAAGCCCAGTTCCTCAGCTGCATAAAACCTATTCTGCTAGTCTTCAAGTTGTTCTCAGAGATAGTTCTCAGGTTGTTTTATATGTAGTTGTAGTTTTGGTATGTCCATGGGAGAAAGTGAGCTCAGCATCTCCCTCCTCTTCAGTCTAAATCCAATCCTTCAAGTAACCCTATACAACATCTTTATCTATTTAACTATTGACGGTCATTGATAGTCCATCAATGTGTTTGCATTTTCTTGGGACAGATACCCAGATGTGGAATTGCTGGATTATATGATAGTTCTATTATTAATTTTTGAGGAAACTCCATACTGGTTTCCATAGTAGTTACACCAATTCACATTCCACCAACAATGCACAAGAGTTCCACATGACCTCACTTACATGTGTAAGCTAAAAAACAAGACAAACAAAACAAAACTCAGACTCATAGATACAGAGAACAAATTGGTGGTTACCAGAGGAGAGAGGGGTTGAGAGGGGTGAAATGGGTGAAGGGAATCAAGAGGCACAAATTTCCAGTTACAGAATAAATATCATGGATATGTAATGCACAGCATGGGAGATACAATGTTATTTTATTAACTTTGTATGGCCACAGATGACTACTGGACTAATTAATGTGATCAGTTCACAATGTATACAAATGTCAAGTCACTGTATTGTACACATGAAACTAATACAATATGGTATATTGTTGTTTAGTTGCTCAGTCATGTCCAACTCTTTGTGACCCCTTGGACATCAGCATGCCAAGCTTCCCTGTTCTTTACCATCTCCTGGAGTTTGCTCAAACTCATGCCTGTTGAGTTGATGATGCCATCCAACTATCTCATCCTCTGTTGTCCCCTTCTCCTCCTGCTTTCAATCTTTCCCAGCATCAGGGTCTTTTCAAATGAGTTGGCTCTTAGCATCAGGAGGCCAAAGTATTGGAGCTTCGGCATCAGCGTTGCTCCTTCCAATGAATATTCAGGATTGATTTCCTTTAAGATTGACTGGTTTGATCTCCTTGCAGTCCAAGGAGCTCTCAAGAGTCTTCTCCAACATCATAGTTCAAAAGCATCATTTCTTCAGTGCTCAGCCTTGTTTATGGTCCAACTCTCACATCCATACACGACTACTAGAAAAACCATAGCTTTGACTGTACAGACCTTTGTTGGCAAAGTAAATATGGTATAATCAATTATAATTAAATAAAAAGATAAATAATTTAAGTGTGCAAATGACCAGTTATGATATATATATGTAATTATCTCATAGTGATTTAAATTGTATCCCCCTAATAATGTTAAATGCATACTAACTTGCTTACTATTTTGAAATCTTTTATGAAAGGACAGTTGAACTCTTTTACCTAATTATAAATTTACTATTTGACATTTTGTTGTTTATTTAAAGGAGATCTTTTTATACCCTACATATATCTTATCACATATATGAACTGTATTTATATTCTCTCAGCTGTTGGTTTATTTTCACTTTCATAATGTTGTCATTCAATTAATAGAAATTCTTAATTTTAATTTCAATGAATCCCAATTAATCTTTTATTTTAGGAAATAACTGGCAAGAAAGGTATAATAGATGTCATTCATCACATTTTATTATACCAAAGCCACCATAACACTTTTTAAAAAATAATCTCTCTAAGCTAACGAAATGAAATGTTCTCCACACTAGCACGAGTGTGTGTGTGTAGATATAATTAAAAATGAACTCAAACAATTTTTATATTGGCACTACGTATGACCTTATCACACATCATGTATAAATTCTTAGGTACATGAGATGCTCAACATCACTAATTATTAGAGAAATGCAAATCGGAACTACAATGAGGTATCACCGCACATTTGTCAGAATGGACATCATCAAAAAATCTACAAACAATAAATGCTGGAGAGGATGGGGAGAAAATGAACACTCTTACACTGCTGATGGGAATGCAAACTGATACAATCACTATGGAGAACAGTATGGAGATTCGTTTAAAAACTAGGAATAAAACTACCATATGACCCAGCAATCCCATTACTGGGCATATACCCGAGAAAACCATAATTCAAAAGATACATGTAGTCCAGAGTTCAGTGCAGCACTATTTACAATAGCCAGGACATGGGAGCAGCCTAGATGTCCATCGACACATGAATGGATAAAGAAGATATGGTGTGTATATGTATGTATAGATACATATATACATACATACATACACACATACATACATACAATGGAATATGACTCAGCCATAAAAAGGAACAAATTTGAGTCAGTTGAAGTGAGATGAATAAACCTACAGCTTGTTATACAGAGTGAAGTAAGTCAGAAAGAGAAAAACAAGTATTGCATATTAGAGCATATATATGGAATCTAGAAAAATGGTACTGAGGAACCTATTTGTAGAGCAGGAGTAGAGACTCAGACATAGAGAACAGACTTGTGGACACAGTGGGGAAGGAGAAGGTGGGATGAACTGAGAGGATAGCATTGACACATATATACATTACCATGTGTAAAACAGCTAGCTAGTGGGAAGCTGCTATATAGCACTGGGAGCTCACCTCGGTGTTCTGTGATGACCTAGAGGGGTGGAATGGAGGGTGGGTGGCACGGAGGCTCAAGAGGAGGGGATAAATGTACACTTATAGCTGATTCGTGTTGTTGTATGGTGGAAAGCAACACAACATTGTAAAGTAATTATCCTCCAATAAAAATAAAGTTTAAAAATATTATAAACAAGAAAATAAATTAAAAATAAAATACTTTACAATGCCATATAGTTAAGAAGGAAAATATTTATATAAGTGAACTTCATTATTTCAGACATTCACCAATTATACTACCACTGCTTACTTATTTAATTGCTAAGTGATAGGAAAAATATTATGCCAGAGCAGTCTCATTTGACTAAAAATCTTATAGCTCATTCTAATAGAAAAGTAGACATTTTCATCTATAAAACAGTTTTTGTCCTACATAAGACTATCATAAGCTTTTGAAACAAATACTTCCAAAAATACACCCAAATTTTGGAGCTCACAAATAATAAAATGGCCCTGTGTGGGAATCTAATTGGATCCATCAAAGCAAATAGAGTTGAATAGATATTTTAGGCAAATATTATACTATGTTTAGCTTACTTTTTTCTTTTCACTTTTTTGATCAACAAATTACTTTTACACACCAAATTTAACTGGACATGATTTCACCTGAGAAATCCCACAGAGATGAGACAGACTTTAGAGTGCAAATTGAAAACTTTTCTTTTCCTGCTTGGGGAGCCAGGCAAATACCCACTTGGCCAGTCTGCCTACTTTCAACTCCCACTAGATTCAGAAGAGTTTAGAATTCATGATTAAAGGTCATTACATCACCCAGATATTCCAAAGATCACACAAAGATGAGATCCCTATTTCCTCAAAAAAGTCAGCGTTGCTAAAGTTCTTGACAACTTAGTCCAACTTCAAGTTGTAACTTTATAATATAAAAACCAATGCCCCTGATATTTATGACCTACCAGGAGCATGGAATCAAATAAACAGGCTAAACATAGCTGCTCTGCAGACTGCTTAAACCAAAGCGATACTATGTGTGACTGAGATATGATATTAGAAACAGGGGAAACTAAAGCATATTTGAGACTTCTTGAAAAAGGAACTGCTCTACAGCTATTTAACTTTACAAGTGAAATTGAGTAAAACATTTCATCATTAACAGGATTTTATAAACTCTTCCATGATACAGGACTTCGAAGCCATATTCTTCAGTCCATCTTCCCTCCTAGTAGATGAATCTAAATAAAAACCCTGGGACCAAGTTGGAGAGCAGATTTTCTTACTGACAAGAAATACGGGTAATGTATGTTTGAAGTATGGGAAGCATTTTGAGTCTGGGATTATGGCTAAAAGGTTACTAAGGAATCAGAACTTCTCATTGATTGAATGCTGGACTTACTGAGAAATGGATAGGACCAGGAAACTGACTTAACTACCAAAGTAAGTGCTATGGGTGACCATGGTCAGATTTTAGGGTGTAAAGTCAAAGCTGAGAATCATGAATAAACGTTCAGTATTCTAGGAAATAGAGCATTGTAATCCACAGCTGAAGACTGATAAGAAACAGAGTTGAGAGATATGAACAGAATCTAGCCATTAAAGAGAAATTTGGGATTTGGAGATGGAGGACAGTGTCCCAGTATGAAAGTCAAAAAATTCATCTAAACATCTGTACAAAAGAGGAATAGAAAGGACTGAGTGTTCTATTTTGATTTTAAACAGGTCTCTGAACATGAGCAGAGAAAAATTCGTAGATGGAAATTTCTTCCTCAAGAACAGAGAGTAGCAGCAGTGGGTGTCTCCAACAGGATATAAGTTAAACTCTCACTGTCCTGAAGTATGAATTGCCACACTTGCTTCCTGTGCTGTCAGGGAACAAGGTCCGGAAAGTGTGGTACGGGGCAAAGTCCTCTATCCTGGCTGCTGCTACAGCCAGGATACCCATTCCTTTATTCCTGGCATGAAATGTGAAAGGTTTCATTCCTCTTGCTTACTTTTCTAGAGATCCAGCCTATTCTAGGATACATATACATCCCAGTAATGCTTTTCTGGGTGGGTCCGAGGGGCTACACTGAGTCCCAACACTTTCTCTCCCACTTGACATCCCTGCAGTTTGGCAGCTATTGATGGCAATAGATGCCCTTCTTTCTGTGAAGGTACCCACAATAATTATAAAGACAGGCTTCACTCAAATAATTATAAACCTCCATTTTATCTTACAATTAGGGTCATGAACAGACGAGAGCAGCTACTGTGAGTGATTTCAACATGATTTTCTTACACCCCTCTTCATAAAGGAACAGAAAGGGGACAAACAGCAGCACTAGCAGCAATCACTTTGATCTTTGATAACACCTCACAACATATTGGGCTTCCCAGGTGGTACTAGTGGTAAGGAACCCACCTGCC
The DNA here is from genome assembly GCA_024291935.2 of Okapia johnstoni. Lineage (NCBI taxonomy): Eukaryota > Metazoa > Chordata > Mammalia > Artiodactyla > Giraffidae > Okapia > Okapia johnstoni. Next base: position 120,823,961 of record CM044307.1, on the reverse strand, counting down.
AATGAAGGAGACATAAGAGACATGGGTTTGATTCCTGGGTCCAGAAGTTTCCCTGAAGAAGGAAATGGCAATCCACTCTAGTATTCTTGCCTGGAAAATCCCATAAACAGAGCAGCCTGGCAGGCTACAGTCCATAAGGTCACAAAGAGTTGGACATGACTGAGGCAACTTAGCATGCACACACAACATATGAGAATGTATTTGACTTTTGCCTAGACACAAGACTCAGTCTCAAGAAATAATAATGATTTTTCCATGAAAGATACACTTTATTTTAACTGACAAAATAATATATGTATATGACTAACAATAAAAGATGCAGAATGATATAAAATTAAAAAGTAGTCAACAAATGTTTTTAAAACATGGTTTGTGTATGGATGGAGTGGGTGGGAGTCATATGTATATGACTAGATCATCACGCAGGTCTTAACTCAACAGTTAATTATTTTTTCAAAGTCTGTTTTCTCCCCCTTGCTTTATCCAATATTAGTTTTCCATCCCTTAATGATCCCTCAGAATTATTTCACAACTTCCCAGTTATTTGCAATTATTAAAAAGTCTGTGCATGCCGATATTTTGATCTCAAACTCAATGCACACTGTACCTGCCCAGGCTTGATCTGGGCTTTGGGGAGGATCTGCAGTGGGTGAGAGGGTTTTTCAGTCCTTTGCTCCTCATCCCACCTCAGCACTTGAAACAAAGAAAAATGGCTTTGTCTGTCTCCCAGACATCTTTTCTGTCTCCCACTTCTAAGCTGTAGATTCTCCACTGTTAGGGGAGAAAAAGAGATTTGAGTAAGACTGTTTACTCTGCCGGGTGTGGATTTAATTCTCTGTCTGAGAGGCATACCTGTTCAAGCCCAGAGACCTTTCGAGTGTCTTTCTGATGCACCAGGTACTCACACTTTTTAAAAACACCCTTCTTGGGAGGCAGGCCTCTCCTCTGTTGTCACTCCACTCCTACTTCACTTTCTGTGCCCTGCCATCTGTTCCTACTCCCCTTTCGGGCTCAATTCTTCACTTATCCAGGAAGAAAAGAACATCAATCCATGGAGATGGAGCCAGTCTCTTCATCTTTTTCTTTTTCAGTATACAGAGCAGTATTATTAACTATTGTCCAATAGGTTGCAAGACTTATTCATCCTACAAAATTCAGTCTGTACCCTTTATGGGTACCAATATCTCCCCATTTCCCCACCTTCCTGTCCCTGGTAATGCTCCTTCTACTCTCTGACTCTATGATTTCACATTTTTAGATTCCACAGACAAATTAGATTATGCAGTATTTTTCATTCTGTGTCTGGCACATTCCATGTATCATAATGTCCTCTCAATTCTTTCATTTTGCAAAATTGCAGGGTCCCCTTCTTTTCTAAGGCTAAACAATATTCCAATTATATATTTTAATAAATATATCTAATTATAATAAACAATAATGTGCTATAATTTCTAATAGTTTCTTATAGGAATAGGTTCTTTTGAAGAGTTTTACATATAAGTTAATATTTAGGGACTTCCCTGTGGTCCAGTGGTTAAGAATACATGTTCCCAATGCAGGGAGCCCAGGTTTGATCCCTGGTCAGGGAACTAGATCCCACATACCACAGCTAAGCATTCTAATGCTGCAACTAAAAAAATGATCCTGCATCCCGCAACTAAGATGCAGTACAGCCAAATGAAACAATAATAATAAGTTAATATTTACCCCAAACTCTCCACAGTACTGCTATTTTTTTCCCATGCTTCTAATATTTATTTTGATTTTTCAGACATCTGCTACTGGAACACATGTTGTATTTCTTTCTTGTTTGGAAATATTAAGAATATTACCATAACAAAGATTTCAGACAAATAGGCAAGTCTGGCTGTCTAATATGTACCTTTAAAAGTTGGGCCCAAACTGATTTCTTATCCATTAGTAACTCAGAGTTTATTCAAAATTCTCTACAGAACTTCCTCCCAAATAACCATTGTCCACAATGCTGTTATTAACTGCATTTTACACATGAGGCAAATGAGGCAAAGAGTTTTATGTATCTTATACAAAGTCACATAGCTAATCAGTGGTAGAGCTGCGATTTGAACCTAGTCTAAAGGACAAGCCCACATGGTTAGCCACAGATCAACAATGCCCACTCAAGCCCTAGGCATTAGTTTTTCAGAACTACTCATGTTTTTACCAAACATGGCTTGATTTTTTTCAGTCTTGAGCCTCAGTTCATGCTAACCACATGTTTCTGGTAAATGTTTTCCAAGCTCAATCAGATACTTTCTTTAAAATTCTGCTCAAATATTCTCAATATTATGTCACTACTGAACCCTCTCAAAATCGCAATTGTATTATCCATTACATAAATAATACTGTGTTATTATTGGGTTGGCCAAAAAACTTTGTTTGGGTTTTTCCATACCAACTTATGAGAAAATCCAAATGAACTTTCTTACCAACCCAATATTTATTGGTGTTAAATCCATATTATTCCATGGAGTGGGACCATTTTAAGAGCTGAAACCATCCCTTGATGATCTTTACGTTCCAGATGCCTAGGTCTAACAGAGAGCAAAAATGTTTACTGAATAATAGTGATACAAGAAGAGAATAAATGCTTTGAGAAAATGATTGGACGATATCACTCCTTTTTATATTATTTCTAGGGAATAACCTGTGCAAATGACTTTGGGGAACCACAGCATCGTCACTCAATTCCTCCTCCTCGGGCTGTCTACTGACCCACACATCGAGGCTCTGCTCTTTATGTTGTTCCTAGAGATTTACCTCCTGACACTAATGGGGAACCTGATGATGATGCTGGTGATCAGGGCTGATTCTCACCTTCACACACCCATGTTCTTCTTCCTGAGTCATCTCTCCCTCCTGGATCTTTGTTTATCTTCAGTCACTGTGCCCAAGATGCTGAAGGACCTCCTGTCTGAGACAAAAACCATCTCACTAAGAGGCTGCCTGGCTCAAGGCTTCTTTGTGCTTATTACTGCTGGAACTGAGTGCTTTCTGCTCTCAGCAATGGCCTATGACCGCTATGCCGCCATCTGCCACCCTCTACTCTATGGACAAATGATGAAGAAACAGTTGTGTGTACAGCTTGTACGGGGCTCATGGGGTTTGGCTTCTTTGAACGCATTTATTAACACCCTTCTAGCTGCCAACCTGGACTTCTGTGAGAACCATACCATTAGCCACTACAGCTGTGAGGTGCCCTCTCTCTTCCCTCTGTCCTGCTCTGATGTCTCCATCAACCTCATAGTCCTGCTGTGTTCCAGCCTGATGCATGGATTTGGGACTCTCCTCCCAATAGTCTTTTCCTATGCTCATATTGTCTCCACCATTCTGAGCATCAGCTCCACCATAGGCCGAAGCAAGACCTTCTCCACCTGCTTGTCCCACCTCACAGCAGTGAGCTTCTTCTTTGGCTCTGGGTTTCTCCGCTATCTCATGCCAACTTCAGGATCCTCTCTGGAGTTGATCTTCTCTGTGCAGTATGGTGTGGTCACTCCCATGGTAAATCCTCTCATATACAGCCTGAAGAACAAGGAAGTAAAGGCAGCTGTGAGAAGAACACTGGGAAAATATATGCGATGGTCCAGATGAAAAAATAAAGCCAGAGGAAAATGGAGAATCAGGATGAAATAATGCCAGTTAGACATTATGAGAGTTCTCACTAAGAAAAATTTCCTGGCTCTATGCAAAGTGATATGTTACAAGATAAATTAGCAGTGCATATGAAATGAGCACAGACATAGCAGAGAGATGTTGGGGTAGTCCAATTACAGGGGAAATGATGGGCTAAATAACTATCTCAATCCAGAAAATGTGGTCATGAAAGTGTTCACTCATTGTTCCCAGTACTCCTCAAATAGTCACTTTGGTCTTCTTATTAGGTAAAGTATTTGTATATTGAATCATTACTTTAACTTGAATTTAGAAAAACGCACTGAGAAGGGCTTCCCTGGTAGCTCAGTTGGAAAAGAGTCTGCCTGCAATGCAGGAGACCCTGGTTCGATTCCTGAGTCAGGAAGATCCACTGGAGAAGGGATAGGCTACCCACTCCAGTATTCTTGGGCTTCCCTTGTGGCTCAGCTGGTAAAGAATCTGCCTGCAATGCAGAAGACCTGGATTCTATCGATGGGTTGGGAAGATCCTCTGGAGAAGGCAAAGGCTACCCAATCCAGTATTCTGGCCTGGAGAATTCCAAGGACTGTATAGTCCATGGGGTTGCAAAGAGTCGGACACGACTGAGCAACTTTCACTTTTACTAAGTATAACTTTACTATTAAGAAAATATAGATCATTGGGTAAAGAGTCATAAACTTGGAGGTCACAGGAAGGAAAACAATGAACTTCAACTGCGTGGCCCTTGATATAAGTAAAAGAGATAAAGGTTCTAAAGAAAGGTTGAGTTTGCTTTTAGGGATAGATGTTTCATGTAAACCTTCCCCAAATTCTGCTGTTTCTTGCCAGCAGTGGCTCACAGATTAATTTCAGCTCCTGGGGAGTCCTACTAATTTATTTTACCAAGATTTACCTGGGAACACATCACTGGAGAGGGGAACACTCTGGGAACACAGAATAAGGAAAGTCAGACTCACTGGTACAATACAGAAACACTAGCTATGGTTTGGGTCAAGACGGTTACTGGTCCAAAAATGCCTGCCTGGATCTGCAACTGAAGGGCAGTCATTCTCCATTTGAGTTTTAAAAAGTCATTACAGTTTTTGAAAATATGGCAAAACAGCATGGGTTCTGGGCATAATTTTTGTTGTTGTTCAGTCGCTCGGTCGTGTCTGACTCTTTGTGACTGCATAGACTGCAGCACACCAGGCTTCCCTGTCCTTCACCATCTCTCAGAATTTGCTCAAACTTATGTTCATTGAGTCAGCGATGCCATTCAACCATTTCATCCTCTGTTGTCCCCTTTTCCTCCTGCTTCCTTTTAAAATTTTAAAGTGAACAATTTTAAATAATAATTTTAAAAGTGAATAATTTTATAACATCTGCCTATCCACTGTATAATTGTTCCACTTCTTGGTGACCCCTTTTCATCCATTTCCATCCTCTGCACTTTGCAGAACTGTTCCAGCCTCTTCCTAGCTGTCCATTCTACAATAACAATTTACTCAAAAAGAGGCTTACCAAATTCCTTTTCTCTAATAATAAATTTTGTCTATAATAATAAAATCAAACCAGTCAATCCTAAAAGAAATCAATCCTGAACATTCATTGGAAGGACTGATGCTGAAGCTGAAACTCTAATATTTGGCCACCTGAAGCGAAAGGCTGACTCATTAGAAGAGACCCTGATGCTGGGAAAGATTGAAGGCAGGAGGAGAAGGGAATGACAGAGGAGGAGATGGTTGGATGGCATCACTGACTCAACGGACATGAGTTTGAGCAGGCTCCGGGAGCTGGTAATGGACAGAGAAGCCTGGTGTGCTGCAGTCCATGTGGCCACAGAGTTGGACATGACTGAGCGACTGAACTGAACTGACTGAATAATAAAATAATAAATAATAAATTTTACCAAATATATTGATTTGGTAATATCACAAATTTTGCATAGAAACATATTATACCTTTTAATATCTTAGCATTTATTTTTCCTTGGCATTTGATTAACTTCAAGAATAATTAAATTATTGATTTTACACATGTATTTTCTCCTAGATGTCATATAGTAATAAAATTATTTATCAATAGGCAGACATTGATGTATGACATACTAACTGTGGTTTTTTAAAAATACTTCATTACCCATAGCCGTTTCTACTCACATTTGGTAATACTTTTTGTGACATAAGCTTATCAGTCATAGCACCTACCACACATTCATTTCCTTATAGTAAGGGATTACTCTGTGACCAGTGGACTTAGAGTATATACAGCAAATTATTGGAAGTTTATTTTATTTTCACTGTAATAATCACTTGATTCTATATGACTAATAGGGTTTTTCATGTCCCAATGTTAAAAACATAATTTAAATTATAAAATTTAAATTCCTCTACTTATTACAAATAGAGGAATGAGCTCTCATATTACCCTACTAACAGTCATCTGTCTGATTTAGACATGGAAAAGATCTTATGGGAAATAATTTTGTGGCCAAATCAAACACCACTCTTTTCCACATGATGAAGACATTATAGACTTCTGCACTCTCTCAAAATATCTTCCAGATTTCTTAGACACATTGGAAACAGGAGTGGCATGGTTAACACTGGCAGATCTGGTCTGGCATCTATTACTAAGGCTATAGAAAAGGCATCTGACCACGACTGTTGGTCATAAAAATATAGATGCTAGGAAAGACTGAGGGCAGGAGGAGAAATGGGCAAGTGAAGATAAAACGGTTGGATAGCATTCCTGACTCCATGGACAGGAGTTTGAGCAAACTCTGGGAGATAGTGAAGGACAGGGGAGCCTTGTGTGCTGCAGTCCATAGGGTCACAAAGAGTTGGACACGACTTGGCAACTGAACAGCAACAAAAACAAAGAACATAGCTTTTTCTTTGTGAGCCCTACTTTCAATTCTGGCATATGAGGAAAAGTCCAAATCAATTTCTCATATAATATTCTGTACTTTATGCCTGGTAACAATCATATAATTTGCACAAGTGTGTATCCAACTTAAATACTTAATGTTGTAAGGGCTTTATTGATTCAAAGACATAGTAAACATAAGTTTTAGTTATCTTAACACGCATCTTCTTCATAGCTGACTAAGCCATTTCCTGAGAATGTCATTAATGGGAGAATGGCATGGAAGCATGTAAATTATCATATGTGAAACGAATCGCCAGTCCAGGTTCAATGCATGATACAGGGTGCTCGGGGCTGGTGCACCAGGATGACCCGGAGGGATGGGATGGGGAGGGAGGTGGAAAGGGGGTTCTGGAAGGGGAAAACATGTACACCCATGGTGGATTCATGCCAATGTATGGCAAAACAAATACAATATTGTAAAGTTAAAAAATAGAAAATAAACTAATTAATTTAAAAAAAAGCATATTTCACTGTTAAATTTTTAGAATTCACTTCTTTACACTCTTTAGAACACAATTTGAGTTAGACTTTCACCTTTACAGGTAACATTTTATTAGACTTCTTTGCACAGCATTTCCTCAGAATCACTCCTGAACTGGTTTAGTGGATTAATCGGTAAGAATATTGATGAGTTTCTTGTCACAAATTGACAGACTGCTCTCTGAAAGGGCTGACCAGTTTAAAGCCAGAAATGATGCTAACAACTGTTTCTCCTTTGCCTTAGATACCACTGTCTTCAAAAAATAATGTACTAATTTGAAAAGCAAGAAACAATATGAATTTTATGATTTGTATTTCTTTGGTTATTAGTGATAATAAAACATTCTGTGCCTTACTAATTATATTTATTCTTCTGTAAATATTTTTTTCATTATCTATTTTATCTATCTTCATATATAGCAGTCAATTTCTCAAGGTCTTTAACAAACTTACCTCATTACAATTGGTCTGATCATGGTTTTTCTTAACTTCATCATTGACCTCCCCCAGGAGAAGCCTCTTCTTAATTGCTGTCAAAAATCAGAATAAATTTTTTTTAAAAACTCAATAAGCACTGTAACCCTCCATGAATAATAAGACTATTTCTATTGCTTTCCTGGGCTTAAATTGGGGCATAAACTCCATATATATGTGTAACTCCAGGAGCCAGCATTCCTTAGAAGATCTGGGTCATAGAGTAATCTGTTGTTATTACTCTGAAAGAGGCTGGTTATAGTCAGCATTCTAGTATCACTGGGATGACAGTGATTGAGAGAAAAAATACTAAAGACTCAGGCATGTACCTTACAAGGGAAAAAGGAAAGGGCACAGTAGTATAATAGCATAAAGGCAGTCCTATAGATCTCAAGGCTATCCCCTCTATCATATCTGAAGACTGTTCCTACCAGGTAGATGACAATAGAGGCAGGACAGATTCTTGAGAGGAAATTTTATTTCATTTCACTTCATTTTATTGTTATATTTTATTTGGTGGGACGTTTTAGGATCTTGAGTCCAGGAGGCAGCAAGAGAGAACTGCTTCAAGGAAGCTAGGGGAAGGGGACCCAAGATATACAGGAGTTTTGCAATAAAGGGCAGGTAGTCTGAATATCAAAAGATTATTGTTAATTTAAAAAAAAACTATATCTTAAGTAAAGGAATTCAGCACTTTTCTATGTATGGGAAGATGCAAGAGCCTGAACTCACTAAAATCATTTCTTTGATAAGCACCTTAATTATATGGAGCCAGTATCCTGTGTTTTCACATCCTGAGTTTCCTCAGGGCTCACTGTAGGGAGTGGCTGCAGTCTGATGGCTGCTAGATGGAAGGTATTCTTTCCTTCCTCAGTGAGAGGGACTCTTTTAAAGTGACCAGTTCATGATGATATTTCTCATTTAAATATAATTTTTACACATTTTATCTCTTTATTATTGAAGTATTAGAAACTTAATTTTTTGTTATTATGTTAAGTCATTTAGTTGCAAAAGAGGATACAGTTTAAATAATAATTTTAAATGGACAAACGACAGATTCTGGTGTATATATAATAGTATCTCATTGTGGTTTAAGTTGCATCTCTTTTCTTTGGCTCCAAAATCAGTGCAGATGGTGACTGCAGCCATGAAATTAAAAGGCGCTTGCTCCTTGAAAGAAAAGTTGTAACAGCTCTAGACAGCGTATTAAAAAGCAGAGACATACTTTGCCAACAAAGGTCTGTCTAGTCAAAGCTATGGTTTTTCCAGTGGTCATGTATGGATGTGAGATTTGGACCATAAACAAGGCGGAGCCCTGAAAAACAGATGCTTTCAAACTGTGGTGTTGGAGAAGACTCTTGAGAGTCCCTTAGACTGCAAGGAGATCCAACCAGTCCATCCTAAAGGAAATCAGTCCTGAATATTCATTGGAAGGACTGATGCTGAAGCTGAAACTCCAATACTTTGGCTACCTGATGTGAAGAACTGACTCATTGGAAAAGACCCTGATGCTGGGAAAGATTGAAGGCAGGATGAGAAAGGGACGACAGAGGATGAGATGGTTGGATGGCATCACCAACTCAATGGACATGAGTTTGAGTAAGCTCCGGGAGTTAGTGATGGACAGGGAGGCCTGGCATGCTGCAGTCCATGGGGCCACAAGGAGTCAGATACAACTGAGCAATTGAACAACAATACATGAATAGTCTTAGAGACATATAAGAACAAAGGTTGTAAAGAGAAAGTAAATAAAAATAAAATTAGAATTCCATATAGATTAACAAAAAATCAAATGTCTAAAAAAAAGTACATTTAATTATCCCAAACATCTATTATATTTCTTTTGCTTACTAGTTTAATTGGCAAGCAACAGTAGGGAATAATTATTAGGTCACAAAAGTCTAGTTTGAATGAAAACCTTTTAACTCACTGTAACAAACAAATACAAACTTTGGTTTATATGACACTATTCCTACTTAAGACTATAATAAACTTATTAACAAGCATTCCCCTAAATGCTCCCAAATATGGGAGCACACAAATTGTAACACAGCCCTGCCTAGGAATCTAACTGGATCTATCAAAGTAAATAAAATTAGAACAGACAGTTTAAGAAAATTATTATCCTTATGAACTTTTTTTGTCTTTTTACTTATTTGATCAACAAAATACTTTTACACAGCAAGTTTAACTGGAGGTGATTTCGCCAGAGAGAAGACATAGCCCTTGGAGTGTCACTTGTAAACTATTCCTTTCCTGCTTGGGGAGCCAGATAAATACCCCTTTGGCCATTCTTATTTCTAACTCCCACTAGCTCAGGTGACTTTAGAATTAATATTTAAAGGTCATTGCATCACCTAGACATTCCAAAGGACACACCTAAGAGATCCCCCTTGGTCCTTACAAAACTCAGTGTTGAAAACAGTTCTTGAAAACTAAGTCCAACTTCAGATGGTGACTATGATATAAAAGCTATTGCCCTTACCACCTCCTGGGCTGCCGAGGGCAAGGAATCAAACCAGCCAGCTGCCTAAACATAGCTGCTCTGTGGAATGGTTAAACTCAAATAATACTATGTGTGGCTGGGATGTGATACTGGACACAAAGAAAACTAAGGTGTATTTGAGACCCACTGAAAGAAACTGCTCTCTGGCCATATAAGTTTATTAGTGTAGAATTCAGTGAAACATATCATCAATGGGATTTTATAAATTATCCCATGATACAAGACTTAGAAACGACTTTTCTTGGTAGATGAATCATCTTCCTTCTTAATAGATGAATCTAAATAAAAGTTCTGCAGCCACACTGGAAAGCAGAGTGCCTTATCCAACAGGATGTACAGGTAATCTGCTTTGGGGAAGTGGGGAGGAATCTGAGGTGGGTTTATGGCTAAGGAGTTAACGAATAGGAATCAGAACTTCCCTTTGGCTGAGCTTTGGACTTATTGGGAATGGACAGGACCAGGAAACTGACTGAGCCACCTCAATGAGTCCTGTGAGTAACCAAAAACCAGACTTCCAGGTGTGAGGACAAAGCTGGAAATCACTGGTAAATATTCAGCATTCAAGCAAAAAGAGTCTTGTTGTAACCAAGACCTGAAGACTTATGAGAAACAGAGTTGATAGACATGAACAGAATCTGGCCAAGGAGGAGAAATCTGGGATATGGAGAGTGAGGACAGTATCTAAGGACGAAAGTCAAAAGTTCATCTAAATATCTGTGCAAAAGAGGAATATGAGTGAATGTTCTATTCCTATTTTAAACAGGCCTCTGAATGTGAGCAGAAAAAATGGGTAGAGATTTCCTCCTGAGGGACAGACAGTAGCCGCAGTGGGTATTTCCAACAGAAGGTAAGAGCTCTGAGTCAAACTCTCACTGTCCTACAGGACTAATTTCCAAACCAGTTTGCTACACTGTATTGGAGGGAGGTCCAGAATGTGTGGTACTGGGCAGAGTCCTCTTTCCTGGCTGCTACTCCTTCCTGCAGCATGAAACCTCTCAAGCACTCTTCTTGCTGACTTTCCTAGAGATTTCAACCTGACCTGGGAACACATCCATCCCAGTAATGCTCCTCCAGGTGGGCCCAGGGGTTCACACTGAGTCCCACACACTTATTTTCCCTAGTCATCTCTTTAGCCTTACAGCTATACTTTCAGTAGAAAATACTTATATAAATATATATAGTGGAAATACTTTTATTTCCTCCTTTCTGAGTGAAAGTACCCACAGTAATTGCAAATTGCTCTCCTCCAAAATAATTCTAAAATTTACTTTATAACTGTGTTCATACACTTCTCTTGGTAAAGATATATAAGGTATATAAAGTATATACAGGTATGTAAAGTTAAGTATAACAGCAGTATTAACAGAAACAACTTTAGTCTTTAATAGAGCTTCACCATATGTGAGAATTTAGGTGACTTTTGCTTAGACTTACAATCTCATATAATAACAGTAAATGACAGTTAGGAGTAGATGCTTTTTAAGAACTTTATATATAATCTCATATTTAATCCTAGAACCTTTCTTAGTACTTTTATTAATTTACATTTTAAACATAAGGAAATCCAAGCAAGGAGTTTTATGCATCATGTACAAAGTCATGTACCTAATTAGAGGTAGAGCTGAAATTTGAACCTAGTCTGATGCAGGAGTCCACATTTTTAGCCGCTATCTCTGATGCCCATTTACTCCCTAGGGGTCAGGATCTTAGAACTGATTTTGTGCTCAGTTACTCAGTTGTGTCCAGTTCTTTGTGACTGTAGCCCACCAGGTTCTTCTATTCATGGAATTTTCCAGGCAAGAAGACTGGAGCAGGTTGCCATTATGGTAAACCAAATATAACTTGATTTTTCTCTGAGACTTTGAATACAAACTTCATGTTCATGCAAACTAAATATCTGTCAGAAACATTTTCCAAGAGCAATCATATTGCTTTCTTAAGAATATTGTCAAATTCACTCAATGTAGTATAATTATTGGCCCTCAGTAAATCTCAATTTGAGTTCCCATTGTAGTAATTACAGTTATATATTTACTCTTCATATGCATATTCTTTAGTGGATATATCTTGATCATCATTTTGTTTCAAGTGATTAACACAAACTGAGGTCATAATAGAAAGCAAAAATATTTACAAATAATAGTGATATGAACAGAGGACAAATACAGTGGAAAAGTTCCAGTGTAGCCTGAGGTCACTGAGGAAAATCCCTGTTATCAGGAGAGGGGAGAGGTCTGGGGAAACAGATTTTTGGCTCCATGCCTGTTTATATTATTTCTAGGGAAAGGCCTTTGTAAATGGACTTGAGGAACCACAGCACTGTCACAGAGTTCATCCTCCTCGGACTGTCTGCCAACCCTCACATCCAGGCTCTGCTCTTTATGCTATTCCTGGGGATTTACCTTCTGACAATAATGGGGAACTTGATGATGCTGCTGGTGATCTGGGCTGATTCCCACCTCCACACGCCCATGTACTTCTTCCTGAGCCACCTCTCTTTCGTTGATATCTGCTTCTCTTCAGTCACAGTGCCCAAGATGTTGGAGAACCTCCTGTCTCGAAGGAAAACGATATCGGTAGAGGGCTGCCTAGCTCAGGTCTTCTTTGTGTTTGTTGCTGCAGGGACCGAAGCCTGTCTGCTCTCAGTGATGGCCTATGACCGCTATGCCGCAATCTGCCACCCTCTACTCTATGGACAGATCATGAGTAAACAGGTATACATGCAGCTTGTGTGGGGCTCATGGGGCCTGGGCTTGCTGGATGCACTCATCAACATCTTCCTAGCTGTGAACATGATCTTCTGTGAAGCCAAAATCATCCCTCACTACAGCTGTGAAATGCCCTCTCTTCTCTCCCTGTCCTGCTCTGATATCCCCAGAAACCTCATTGCCTTGCTCTGTTCCACTTTGCTGCATGGGCTGGGAACCTTCCTTTTAGTCTTCCTATCCTATGCCCGCATTATCACCACCATCCTGAGCATCAGCTCCACCTCAGGCAGAAGCAAGGCCTTTTCCACCTGCTCTTCCCACCTCACTGCAGTGACACTGTACTTTGGCTCAGGTTTGCTCCGCCATCTCATGCCAAATTCAGGATCCCCTGCAGAATTGATCTTCTCTGTGCAATATACTGTCATCACTCCCTTGCTGAATCCCCTCATCTACAGTCTGAAAAACAAGGAGGTGAAGGTGGCTCTGAAAAGAACTTTGGAAAAGTATTTGCAGCATATCAGGTGCTGAGATGAAAACATAGGATAATGAAGAACTGGAATTAATCTGCATAGAAAGGACATTAGGTGAGTTTGCAGTAGTAAGGAGAACTCTTGACTACTTACAACATCAGATGCTACAACCTACATTAGAAGTACATGAGAGAATGGCATAAAGTTATAGGACGGTAACCTCCCTTTATTTTCTTTTAAAGGAACAGCAAATTATTAAATAATCACCTTAATCTAGAAAATTTTGTTATGAAAAAAATTGATCCATTTTTCTCATTTTGAAACATCTGTTTTAGTAAAATTATTAGTTTCATGAATCTATCATTATTTTTATTGACTCTGGAGAATATGTTAAAAACCTATACATTTGATAAGAATGTAGGGTCCTGGATCTGAAAGAGAAAAAAGTCATAGGTAAGGGTAGAGGGTTGAAAATAAAAGAAGGCCAACTGGGTGGCCATAGAAGACAGGCATAAAAAGCTAAAAGTTCTGCAGAGAGACAATGAATGTACAGAGATAGAGCTCAGACTCAGATAAAATTTCTAAGAACTCATGTATTTGCAGTGAAAGTGAAAGTCGCTCAGTCATGTCTGACTCTTTGCAACCCCATGGACTCTATAGTTCATGGAATTCTCCAGGCCAGAATACTGCAGTGGGTAGCCTATCCCTTTTCCAGCGGATCTTACCAACCCAGGAATCAAACCAGGGTCTCCTGCATTGCAGGTGGATTCTTTTCCAACTGAGCTATCAGGAAAGCCCCCATGTATGTGCATAGTGCTGGCCAAGTCTCCAGTGTGAGAGGCTACAAGGAGGCTCTGTGGCTCTAGAAACTTTATTTCTCACATAGTCATTATTCAGATTTGCATATTCTCCAATTAGCTGATCTCATCAAGATCTTCCCTGTGTAGAGTGAAGGCAATGTGCCTTAGACAAATAATTTGATCTTATTACACAGGAGTCTGAAACCATCTTTGTCCCTCACCTCTCAGCTGTCAAACAGCTGGTCACTGTGTAAGGGCTGATGGTTTGCTGGTTTTAAGGCACTGCATCAATCTCACATAATTCATTGTTACCTATAAGACATAAGACCTGTAAGACATAAATCAATTCTCATGCTGCTTCTGCTTTGTTTAATCTGTACTTTGCAATCATCTAAATAACTGTAAAATGAAAAAGGGTAAAAACTAAGCAAAAATTTTTGAATTTACTTAATATTAACTCCCACATTTCTCAGGCCTCTTTCATAAGCACAGTTCCAATTGTCTGCTGTAAAGGCTTTTCATCCTCATCTAGCCATTTATAACTCATAATTGTGGCCTCTTTTCAAATGATTCTCCAGAAAACTCTACATGCATTATCACCTTCCACAGGCAAAATATTCAAGGCCTTATTTGGTTTCTTTAACCTAAGGTGAAGCACCAGCTAAACCTCCAGGGTCAAGCTTCTAATGGTGAAGGTACTGCACCCTGGGATGAAAGCTAGTTTTATACTCAGTGCACAGATGTCACAGGACGACAGTACCTGAGAGAAAGATAGCAACAAACTCAGTCAAATCCTCTTTAGGAAAAAAAAAAAATCCTCTTTAGGATAAGTAAAGACATCAGCGTAACTGCAGGAAGACATCCCTATAAACCAAGAGGCCCAGTACTGTTCTCTCCTTTGGAGGGGCCATGCCCTTGAATTTCAATGACCATAATGTTACCCCACTGCTTACTAGACTGCCCGATCAGTGAAAGGATTCTGTCTAGGCCTTAAAGAAGCTCTTCTTGCTGTTCTCTCAGGGTTTCTTTATGTCCATCTGGCCTCCAGAAGTTTGAGAAGACCTTGCTCACATATAATCTTCCCAAGAGGTATAAGTAACTGGTAACAATCCACCATATACCTGAGTGTTTATCACTGAGAGGTTACATTTATGCAGAAATTCTCAGTATTAGTTTACCAGGAACACCATTCCCTTAGCAGGCCTGAAGTTTCTTCCTTCAAAAGGTGACCCAAAAAGGCAACAAATATGCCAGAGAATGAGACTCACGAAGTGACAGCTCAAGACAAGTTTTTCAATTTTGCCTTAATTCATTATGTCCTTTACTTTTTTACTGTTAAAATCTTTGCAATCTATTTTATTCCTTTTATCATTTTATCTTTAAAAATCACACAAAAATGTACAAAACACATCTGTACAAGTTAGAATAATTACGAAGTGAATGCACATGTACTCCCTCCGCAGCTTAAGAAAGTATTCCTTTTACCATCTCTTCACCATGCCTCAAAACTGACACTACTCTGAATTTTCAATTATTCCCTTGATTTTCATTATGTAACTTAGTTTTACCTGTTTCTGAATTTAAATAAATAGAATTAAGACACATGTATTTTGGAGACTTGCTTCTTTTTACTCGCATGAAATTATCACCACTCAGAGACTCTGGCTTTGGCACTCAGCTGCGATGTGTCTAAAATTACTAACATAGTCTGCTGCCTGAATTACTAAGGGGTTCTAAGATTTGGCAACTTTCTCAGGTTAGGGGCTTAGAGACCAAATGTACCCTCTGATAAGGCCTACACTAGTGTGTAGAAGAACTGAAGTGATGACCTGAATAATTCAGATGGTAAATTCCAACATCCTGGAAATTTTCAGATTCTTAGAAGAATTAATTTAATTCACTATTTCATTTTGATATTATAGTATCAAAATTCAACAGAATTTGAAAAACCCAGAGATTAAAATGGTTCCTTAAAATTGACCAGTTGGTTGTTCTTTGTCTCTGACGACTTAATTGGATTTAACACCTGAGGCTGAATTTTGCCATTCGGGTCAGAATGCAGATATTCTGGATGTATGAAGAGATAAGAGGATAGGACGTTGAATGAGTATCTAATAGGAATTTTGCGGGAAAGAGAATAAAGAACTGAGAAACTTCCTGGAATAGCAGGACTGGAACTTGTTATTGTGGGTTCAAAGATTCAGAGTTTGTATCGTTAGCCAAGGCCAATATTATGAACAAGCCTCAGAGTTCTGGTAGACAGGTCAATATACTGTTGAGAGGCCCCCTGCCAATGAGGTCACAGTGAGGAGCTCAATCTGAGCCACAGAGCAGGGTTAAATCTTGGCACAAAAAAATGAATGACTTGGATACTTGGATACTGCCACAGCTGGTGTACTGGTTAAGAGATAGACTCTGAAGTTTTGTTGTAGCTTTATCTCTTAGAGCTATGGTGACCTCATAACATGATATTTTTATGGGGAATAAATGTGTTAATACTTAGTAAAATATTTAGATGTGACTGCAACATACACTGTATTATATAGGTAGTTTTTTACATAATTACTTTTTTATTTTTGGCTGTGCTGGGTCTTCATTGCTTCCCAGGCTTTTCTCTGGTTGTGGTCAGCGGGGCCCACTCTCTAGTTACGGTGTGCAGGCTTCTCACTGAAGTGGCTTCTCTTGCTGCAGAGCCTGGGCTGCAGAGCACAGGCTCAACAGTTGTGACCTTCAGGCTTAGTTGCTCTGGGGCATGTGGGATCTTCCCCGACCAGGGATTAAATCAGCGTCTCCTGCATTAGGAGGCAGATTCTTTGCCACTGGGCCACCAGGGAAGCCCTGTTTTTTACATTTTTAAATTCCATGTTAGCTCAACAAAGGCATATAGCATTCTCTGACCTGTGTGTGCTTTGTACATTGAGAACTCAATAAATAATTTTTGAAATAATCAATACTTAGTACAACTGATTGCTAAAATAACGACTGGATATCTGGATAAGGGAAGGAGGAAGGAAGAAGAGGAGAGATGTATGATAAGTGCCTCGATAGTTTCTTGGTGGTGCTGGTAGCTTTTCCAATGCATATAGGTGAAGCTCACTAAGTGACATGGAATAAAGTTATCTAGTGTCAAACCAACAGTGCAAGATTCAGAGAATAAGTCTGGTACATTTCAGATTTAGGAATGACAATAAATTGGGGAGGAAGTGCCTGCAGGGAAGCGGAGAGCCACCCCAGTAAGATGCATTACCCTGAAGCAGAGGAGCATGGCCGGAGAGAAGGATGAATAAGCACAAGACATACAAATGGTCAGCAAGCAGATGAAAACATGTCAAACATCATTAGTCATGATGGAGATACAAATTAAAACCACAATGCAACAACTCCTTCACATATTCTAAAATGGTTAAAATCAAAAAATCTTAAAATAACAAATGTTGACAACAATGCAGAAAAATTGGAACCTTTAAACTTTACTTGTGGAAATGGAAAAGGATGCCACCTATGTTTATAATATACAATTAACATAGGATTCAACAACTCCACTCCTAGGTATAAACCCCAAAGAATTAATAACAGATGTACACATATATTGATAGTTACACTGTTCACAATAGCCAACAGGTAAAAACAATGCAAATGTCCATCATGGATAAATGGATAAACAAAATGGGGTAGATCCATAAACAGCCATCTTATTCACCACAGAAGAAATAAAGCAAAATGGTTTGGCCTCTGTGGAAAATACATGGCAGTTCTTCAAAACTTTACACAGAATTAATGGATGATCCACCAATTTCACATCAGACTATATAATCAAAAGATTGAAAGCAGGGACAGGAAAAGATATGGGTACACTCATAGTCATAGCAGCATTAATCACAAGAGCAAAAGATAGAAACATACCAAGTTCCCAGATGGTGCTAGTAGTAAAGAACCTGCTTGCCAATGCAGGAGATGTAAGAGAGAGATGCATGTTTGATCCCTGGTTCAGGAAGATTCGCTGGCTTAGCAAATGGAAACCCACTCCAGCAGTCTTGCCTGGAGAATCCCACGGACAGAAGAGTCTGGCAGGCTATAGTCCATAGCATCGCAAAGAGTTGGACATGACTAAAGTGACTTAGCACACACACACACACCACCGATTTCATATGAGGGTACATAATCAAAAGATTGAAAGCAGGACAGGAAAAGATATGGGTACACTCATATTCATAATAGCATTAACCATAAAAACAGAAGATAGAAACAAACCAAGTGTCCATCAATGAATGAATAGATAAACTAAATGTGGCATATACACAATGTAATTCAGTCTTAAAAACTAAGGATACCAACACATACTATTAATACAACATATATTAACCGTAAAATCATTATGATACATGAAATAACTACAGTTCCAAAAGGACAAAAGTTATATGATTCCACTTATATGAAGTATCCAGAGAAGTCAAATTCAAAGAAAGAAAGGAGAATGTGGTTGCCAGGGGCTGAGGGGAATTTGAGTTTAATGGCTACAGAGTGTCACTAGTGAAAACTGACAATTTCTGAACATGGATGGTGAGGATATTCGTACAACAATGTGAATGTAGTTAATGCCATAGAACTGTACACTTACAATGGCTTGAATGGTAAAGGTTTCCATATTTAAATACAATGAAAAAAGTGAATAAAATGCTGGCACAAACACATGGATGAACATTGAAAACATCCTAAAGGGAAAGAAGCCATACAGAAAAGGGCAGCCAGATCATATTCATCTAGTGAGCTTTAAATCCATCACAGTTATGAAACTGAGGGAAAGTATAAGTAATGGTTGCAAAAAAAGAAAAGCAGATCAGAATGGAAAAAGACATGTCCTTAGAGTTGGGGCCAGCTGACGAAAGTGGAAGTGGGCCTGTGGATTGGATTATAATGTGGAAACCACACTGATGTCATCATTTGGAGGCTGTGTGCTGGTTCCCTGGGAGAGTGTCCTTGTTATGAAGAAACACACTAGAATATTTCATGTGAGTGGCAAATGAGTTAAAGTAAAGATGGCCGGAGAATCTAAGAGATAAACAGTACTTTGCACTGCTATTGTAATTTTTTTCTATGCTTGAAAGAGAAAACATTACACTTCTTATAGAGGCCAAGCCTTACTCAGATGCAGTTCATACAAAGTCATGAACCTAATTGCTCATATAGGAATCCACCTGTAATTGAGAGGCACCGTGAGAAGATATTAGGAGCCACTATGTCATCGGTGTTGTGGGTGACCTGGATGTAACAGAAGGAATGGGCTTTTTTAATTCCAATTTTCTACAGCATTCCACCAAAAAACTAATTGGACTATTAAATGAATTCAGTTAAGTTACAAAATCAATACACTAAAATCAATTACATTTCTAAATAATAATAAGAAAGAGAAAGAAAACAATCCAATTTACAATTATATCAAAAAGAACAAAATATATAGAAATAACTTTAACTGAGGACTTGAAAGACCTGCACACAAAAAACTTAAACACACTGATGAAGAAATTGAGGAAGATACAAATAAATGGAAAGATATCCCACACTTATAGAATGAAAGAATTACTATAATATTAAAATATCCATCCTACTCAAAGTATATAGTGAAATGAAATCTATACCAAAATTCCAATGCTATTTTTTATAGAAATAAAGCAAATCATCTTCATATTTGTGGAACCACAAAGGACCCCATATAGCCAAAATGATCCTCAGAAAGGAGAACCTGCTGGAAGCATCTCACAGCTACAGTATCCAAAATGTGGAACTGACACAAAAACAGGCTCAAAGGCCAGAGGAGGACAACAGAGACCCCAGAATTAAACCCATGTGGATGCGGTCAGTTAACTTAGGAGAAAGTAGCCAAGAACACATCAAGGGGGAAGGACAGTCTTCACAATCAACACTGCTTGAAAACTGGACACCACACATCAAAGAACTACATCAGACACTATCTACACTGCAGAGAAAATTGACTAAAAACCCAGTTTTCCACAACAAGCCCCTGCGGCATCAGCTGAACACGTACCCTCCCCCACCCATTACCACAGTCATACACAGGAAGCTTCTACTCACTTCTCACCTTTTACTCCCAATCGTGCTTCCACAGGCAGATCCTGAGGAAACCCAGGACCTGTCAGCACAGACGCAACTTCAGGTTGTCCTAAAGGCTAAATGTCGGCGAGCCCTACAGAGACTGAACTCCTGTTGCATGGGCACTTGCCGGGCGCTTCCCAAAGCTCAAGCCCTGGTGGTGCCTGAGGAGACATCTCCTTGCAGCTGCGCACAGAGCCAATTTCGCAGAGGAAGGTGCATGCGCTGGTGGGTCAGAGAAGTGGGCTCAGCGCCCCCTGTGGTTGTTACAGGGATTGTAGACCGCGTTTTGCTCACAGTTCTCTGCTGGTCAATCGGCTGCACTTATTCAGCTGTTGAAATTCAAACTGAAATAGAATCAAACACCCTATAACTTCTCCAAAAATACTTAAGGAACAATTCATTGGAAACTATATATAGTGAAATGAATGTACACATAAACTTTATAACTTAACTCCAAATTCACTCAAAATTATTTATAGACAAACTGTAAATGCAGAACTACTCAAAATTAAAGAAGAAAATAGACATGAGCTTGGGTTTGTAGATAATTAGCTTTGAATTTTAACACACAAAACACAAAAGGCAATCCACAAAGAAAAGTTATACCATAAGCATTCTAAAAATTAAAGATTTCTACTGTGTGAAAGAGCTCATTCAGAAAATCAAAGCCAAGTCACAGACGGGGAGAAAAATATTTGCAAACACGTATCTAATAAGGGATTTCACTCAAAATACACAAAGAATTCTAACACAAGTAATCCCATTAAAAATAGGTAAATATCTGAATGGACACCTGGCTAAAGATGATATACAGATTATACACAGAAATATACCAAGGATTGGGCTGAGGGGGCTGGGGCAGAAAATAATGGTCCATCTAAATTCCCTGAGTCAAGTGTGACCCTGAAGTAGTTCTGTCCTTCCCAGAGGCCTTAGAGAGACAGAGAGGGAGGAAGAAAAAGAGATAGTTATGCTTAAACCTAACTAAAACCCTAATCACTCTTACCATTTGCATCCAGTATGGTCTAGGAAGTCTTAGCCATTGTAATCAGATGGAAAAAAGTAATAAAAAATAATCTGACTGGAGAGGAAGAATTAAAATTTTCACTGATAGTAGATGACATGCTATTCTATGCCATGATATGACAATATCATGATATGACATGATAATCCCGAAGACAACACCCCAAAACAAATAGAACTCATCAGAAAATTCAGCTGACTTGTAGGACACAAAATTAACATACAGGAATCTGTCATAATTCTATACACTCATAACAAACTCTCAGAATGAGAAATTAAGTAAACAATTCCAATGACAATGAGGTTAATGAAAATAAAATACCTAAGAATACATCTAACCAAAGAGGTAAAAGACTTGTACTCAGGAAACTGGAAGACAATGATGAAAGAAATTGAAGATGACACAAATGGAAAGATATACTGTGCTCATGGATTTGAAGAATTTGTGTTGTTAAAATGATTCCACACCTCAAGACAGTCTAGTGATTTGATGTCATTCTTATCAAAATGCCAATGGAATGTTTCAAAGAAGTAGAGCAAAGAATTCTCAAATGTATATGGAAACACAAAAGAACCTGAATAGTCAATACTACCTTAAGAAAGAAGCACAACTCTGAACATAACATCCTCCCTGATTTCAAACTATACTACAGACCTAGAATCCTCAGTCATATGGTATGGGCACACACACACACAAAGAAAAAGTTCCACACAGATCTATGGGACAGAATAAAGAGCCCAGAAATGAACCCACACTTATATGGTCAAGTGGTCTATGACAATGGAGGTAAGAATATACAATGCAGAAAAGAAAGCCTCTTCGATAATAAATGGTGTTCGGAAAACTGGACTGCTGAATGCACAAGAATCAAACTAGAATCCTTTCTCATGTCATCTACAAAAATAACCTCAGTTCAGTTCAGTCACTCAGTCGTGTCCGACTCTCCGCGACCCCATGAATCGCAGCATGCCAGGCCTCCCTGTCCATCACCAACTCCCAGAGTTTACCCAAACTCATGTCCACTAAACCTCAAAATGAATCAAATGCTTCAATGCAAGATCTGAAGTCATGGAACTCCTAAAAGAATATATGGGCAGTATGCTCTTTGACATAAGTCTTAGCAATATTTTGGGGAGATCTCTCTCCTCAAACAAGGAAAACA
The DNA here is from genome assembly GCA_024291935.2 of Okapia johnstoni. Lineage (NCBI taxonomy): Eukaryota > Metazoa > Chordata > Mammalia > Artiodactyla > Giraffidae > Okapia > Okapia johnstoni. The sequence goes on along the minus strand of CM044307.1, from coordinate 120,801,665 downwards.
AAATGAAAATAAACCACTGGGAATCCATCCAACTGAAAAGCTTTTGAACAACAAAGGAAACCACTCACAAAACAAAAAGGCATCCTACTGAACATGAGAAAATATTTGCAAAAAAAAATGAAATCTTGTGACAAGAAGGATTGACCTAGAGGGTATTATGCTAAGTGAGATATGTCAAACGGAGAAAGAGCAATACCTTATGATGTATATGTATTATAAATGTATATGTGTATAGAATCTACAAAATGAGCAAATGGATGCTTAGTTCCCAAGAATATGCTAGTGGTTGCTAGAAAAGAGTGGTAGGGGGATGGCTGCAATAGGTGAAAAAGATTAAGAGGTACAAAATTCCAATTATAAAACAAGTGTCATAAGAATGTAATGTACAGCATATGAAATACAATCCATAATATTGTAAAAAACATTGTATGGTAATGAATGGTAACTAAACAAATCTTGATGATTATTTTGTAGTATATAAAAATATTGAACCACTATGTTGTATTCCAGAAAGCTAATATAATATTGACAGTCAATTATACATCAATCAAAAAAAGAAGAAAAAATACTATCTTAGAAAAGAAAGAGCATAATGAGGTAAAAAGCATATGTCAGATGAAACTGTGAAAAGATGTGTGTTGAAGAGACCATGTCCACTGAAGTTCAGCTCTCAAGTCACCCAGATAAATTGAGGGACTCAAAGAGGTAAGGACATTTGATACTACTAGAGAACTTGCTTGTATCTTTGTTTAAATAAGCTTTATTATCTGTTTAAAGAAGTGTTGTTGTTGTTCAGTGGCTAAGTCGTGTCCGGCTGTTTGCGACCCCATGGACTGCAGCACACCAGGCCTTCCTATCCCTCACAATCTTCTGGAGTTTGCCCAAGTTCATACCCATTAAATCCATGATCTCATCCAACCATCTCATCTGTAAAGAAATGTTGAGTTCAAAGCAAAATTGGGTAAGGTACAAAGAGGTCACATAAGCCCTCTGCTGTGACCTGGCTGATTCTCCCATAGCCCCCCATGGGTGCTCAGAGCCTTCCACATCCAAACTCTCCTGTTAACATCCTGTGTGGTGGTCACACATCATAATCACCAGAATCCAGAGTTTACATTAAGGTTCACACCTGGTGTTGTACATACTATGGGTTTTGACAAATGTATGTCACCATGAATATATTCTACTGAATAATTTCACTGCCTTTAAAATCCTCTGTGCTCAGCGTATTTATCACTCCTCACCCCTCAACCCCACCATGAGCCCCTTACATCCCCACTGATCTTTTCATCCTTTCCATGGTTTGCCTTTTCCCAAATGTCATACATAGTTGGTACTCTATGGTACGCCACCTTTCCAAATTGACTTCTTCCGGTGAGTAATATGCATTTTAGGTATCCTACCTGTCTCCCCATGGCTCCCTATCTCTCTCATTTCTTTTCAGTGCTGAAAAACATTCTGTTGTATGGATATAACCAAGTCTATTTGTCCATTCACCTCCTGAAGGACATCATCATTGCTTCTAAATTCTGGCACTTAAGAAGAAAGCTGCCATAAAGGCTCCAGTGCAGGTTTTTGTGAAGATGTAAACATCCAACTCATTTGGGTCCTTAGATTCCAAGTATTTCGAGGGCTGGATTGTATGGTAAGAATGTATCTCATTTTGAAAGACACAGCCCATATTCACAGAATTTCTGAAGATGGTAGCTGAGAGCATGTCTGCCTACTGAAGACTCAAGACAAGTAAAGGGGTAGAATTATAGATGCCAGCTAGAAAGATGACTCTAAGACAAAAACCTTACCTCCACCTTCTTAGAGTTAAAAGCTGGTCCTGAGAATTAAATGGATACAAGACATATTCACAGGAGAGAAGCATGCGTATTTATTCACTGTATGTGACACAGTTCACCTTCCTAAGGAAATAAAGAAAGACCAAGAGAAGTGACAAAACCTAAATGTTTTTCTATTGGGTTGAAAAAAGAGAGATGATTGTGGGAAAGGAACTACACTATGTGGGGAGGCTAAGGGTGGTAACAATGATATTGAATAAGGTTTATTTGTACAGAATTCTCTCATTCTCAATTTTCTGTCCTTGATAATGATGTCACCCTCCTTCTAGGGAGGCAGGAAATCATCAGTGGGGGTTGAGGAAAGGAAAAGACATTTTACATACATATATACATACGCGCATACACCCATACAGACAGAAAAATAGAGAGGCAAAGACAGAGATAGAGAAACTGAGAGACAGAGAGAAAGAATGAACACAAGAAAGAGGGGATGAGTGGAAGTCACAGACTTTTCATAAGTCAGTCTGTATATTATAACCCAGTTGCAATGTCCATCCACTTGGAGGGGTGGGGATTACACAAGGATGCATGACCAGGAGCCAAGAACCCTGGGAGCCATAATGGGGGCAGCCTACCACGTAGACCAAGATGAAACACTTAGACTTGAGTCTAAACATACATAACAACAGGACCTGGAAGGCTGTATGCCAGAGGGGACAATGTCTGAATTTCATTTAATTTCAACCTTCCCAGGGGGAACTGGGAAACAGGCAGGGAGGAGAGTGACTTTCCCTTGATCTCAGAGTAGACCCAGGCTTTTTGCAGTTGTATTCTGTGCTACAGCAGCCCTTTATAAGTGTAATCTTTCCTTTGCTAAGTCTGTCCATGAGCCATGTGTGATACGAGCCTATGGGCTTTACAGGCAATACAGGTATATAAGGTCTATACACTTTATGACCTCCCTAGAAAGTAAACACCAGAATGACCCCCACTATTCAGATGGGGAATTGGGGGACCCTGAGAGGTACATAGCTTGCGGAGGGTCACATCACTGTTGAAAAGGAGGAGCCGGATCTGAACCCAGCTATGTCCTCAAAGTTGGGGCCGTTACTGCACCCAGGCCTCCCTGAAGCTATGGATTAGGTTGTGTGGGTATCACTGTGCATGGACATGGCATGCAGTCATCATCTCAAAGGTGCCCTTGGGGAGCTTTGTGAAAGGAGGAAGCCCAGATAAGGGGACTCCATGAAGTGGCCTCATTTCCCTGGCAACAAAACCAACAATCTTGGAACCTGAGTAACAAGGCAACCACATTCTAGAGATGCCCCCTACCCAGCTAACCTGAAAACTCTCAAATGGACATGTTCTGCTGTGTTCCAATGTTCCGAGGTGGTGGCCTCAGGAGAACCCATAGTGAGAGCCTTTACTGACACTGCCAACATTGGGTCAAGTCTCACCCCAGACACCTATGGCTATTTGCTTAGAGGGACCCAAAGGTAACACAGGGAGGCCCACAGTGGACTAGCCCAGGCCAGGACACCACTCTGATCCCACTTGGGTAGTCTTATAACTTCACATAGATAATGAATTTTAGCCTAATTCATTATTGGTATGAAGTTATAAAAGACTACAAACTATGTAATTTGTATTAAAATGCAGATATATTTCTGAGTCACTTAGAAACAGCAACAGACTTTATATTCTTGGGCTCCAAAATCACTGTGGATGGTGACTGCAGCCATAAAATTAAAAGATGCTTGCTCCTTGGAAGAAAAGGTAGGATAAGCCAAGACAAGTGTATTAAGAAGGAGAGACAGATAATACTTTGCCAACAAAGGTTCATATAGTCAAAGCTATGGTTTTTCCAGTAGTCATGTACGGATGTGAGAGTTGGACCATGAAGAAGGTTGAGCGCTGAAGAACAGATGCTTTCAAACTGTGATGCTGGAGAAGACTCTTGAGAGTCACTTGGGTAGCAAGGAGATCAAACCAGTCAATCCTAAAGGAAATCAACCCTGAATATTCATTGGTAGGACTGAAGCTGAAGCTGAAGCTCCCATACTTTGGCCACCTGATGCAAAGAACTGATTCATTGAGAAAGACCCTGATGCTGGGAAAGATTGAGGGTAGGAGGAGAAGGAAGCAACAGAAAATGGGGTGGTTGAATGGCATCATCAACACAATGGACTTGAATTTGAGCAAATTTGGGGAGATGGTGAAGGACAGGGAAGCATGGCATGCTGTAGTCTATGGGGTTGCAAAGAGTGCAATATGACTGAGCGACTGAACAACAGCAACAATATTTCTGAGTATGTAATCCAAACTCTTGCAATAAAAGTTTTACTTTTTACTTTTGTCTGTAGTAATATTTCCTCTTACCCTTTCCTCTTACCCTTTGTAGCTCAGAGATCACTTAATGTACATCTCAAACATAATAGACTTACTTCTGAAGGCACACACAAAAAATGTTTAACTGCAACCTTTTTTTGGTGGTGGGAAGTTGGAAATAATTGGAGTTAGTTAGGACCTCTGTTTTAGGAAGATAAAGGATAAAGCTATTACAGAAGAGGTTCCAAAATAAAGTGAATCAAACAATTTAAAAGATTATTTTTTTCTGAAGCTCAATAATATTGGATGGTCCAGAGTGAAAAACCCAAGTTCCTTGCATATTGTTGCTTTGTTTTCTCCTAGGGATTTATTCAATCAATCATGAATCAGTCTTTATCTGTGGCAAAGACTGATAATTGCTCTTCAATACCTATCCTTTTCTACCTTTGAACAGGTTCATGTTTTAAGTACTTGACTATTCATGTAATATAGAGATCACATTTTTCGATCACATGTGGTCAAAGTGTCAATGAGTTGATAATTGTTGAAGCTGGGTGATGGATACAGAAGGATTATTACACTATTCTTTTTACTTCTATATATGCTTAAATTTTTCCATAATAAAAAGTTTCTACCACGGTTAAAATTTTAAGTGATTTTTTTTCCTTTTTAACTGAAAGTGAAAGTGACTCAGTCATGTCCGACTCTTTGTAACCCCATGGATTATAGCCTACCAGGCTTTTCGGTCCATGGAATTCTCCGTGGCAAGAATACTGGAATGAATAACCTTTCCCTTCTCCAGACGATCTTCCCGACCCAGGGATCAAACCCCGTCTCCAGCATTGCAGGCAGATTTTTTACTGTCTGAGCCACTAGGAAAGCCCTTTTAACTGAAGTTAGATGATTTCAAGTGTTGTGTTAATTTCTGCCATACATCAAAAACACTCATCAAAAACATTTACACTTTCTTTTTCCCTTTATGGTTTATGACAGGATATTGAAAATAATTTCCTGTGCTACACAGTGCAACCTTGTTGTTTATTCATTTTATATATACTAGCTTGCATCCGCTAACCCAAAACTGTTTTACAGTTTTTAACCTACTTGGATTTTTTCAAATTGCAAAAAATTATTGGATGGCATAACAAATTTGTATTTTTGCCTGTTATCATGAAGTTATTTAAATATACTTTTTCACTTTTAAAATACCTAAAATATCTTTTTTAGTATTATATCTTTTATCATTATATTTCTATAATTACAAATATTATTTAAAATTGAACAGAAAGAAGAATTCCCTGGTGGTGCAATGGATGGGAATCTGCCTGCCAATGCAGGGGACATGGGTTCAATCCCTGGTCCAGGAAGATTCTACATGCCACAGTGCAACTAAGCCCACGGGCCACAACTTCTGAACACATGCTCGTGAGCCCTCAAGCTGCAACAAATGAGCCCCTGTGCCGCAACTACTGAAGCCCATACACCCTAGAGCCAGCAAGCTGCAACTACTGAGCCCGTGTGCACATAGATCCTGTGCTCCACAGCAAGAGAAACCATCGCAATGAGAAGCCCATGCAACACTGCAGTGAGAAGTAGCCCCCATTCTTCACAACTAGAGAGAGCACACATGAGCCATGAAGACCCAGTGCAACCAAAAGTAACAAATGAAACATATCTATTTCTAAAAAATTTAACAAAACGATAAGAAAAAGGAGGAGGGAGGGGAAAGAGAAAGGAATAACAAGATTTAAAACTAAGAAACCTTAGTTTTAAGGTTTCTAAACCTTGAAAGAGAGACTCTGTTTATTAGTATCTTATAGAAAAGACTCTATCTTCATCTTTAGAAACTCTTAGCCACCCAAGGGTACCTCTTGCAACCCACTGAAACAAGAGTAATACAGGCAGGAATGTTGGCCCTGGAGAACTCATTCAGATCAGAGCAGGCCTCCTGCTTAAGGGCCTCTCTAGGGACCACCAACACTCTCCAAGGTCTAGGGCTGAGATCAAGTCCCTCTGGCCATTGTTATTTTGGAGGCAAAGTCAACAAATTTTCCCATTGGACAGAAGGACCATAGGGATATTTCTTTGCTCAAAATCTCCACCTCTGCATCTTGTAAAGGAAAGACGAAGTTGTCAGTAGTCCATGAAGCCCTAGCCATATCTGTGGCTTTTGCTCCAGTGTTAGAAAGAATGCCATTCAAATATCTACCGCTGAGAGTGTCTCTTGTTGGCCTAGGGAACCCAGGTGAAGACAAATGTCCTTCTTATTCAGCTCCATCTTATCTTAAAACTATCCAATCTGGGAACTCCTGAGTATACAAGCCATAAATAGAGATCAGATTCTCATTTACCCTCCTCCTGAGTTACCCTTCAAGGGGAGAGAGGGGGAAACAATATCTTGCTTTGCTGCTGCTGCTGCTAAGTCACTTCAGTCATGTCCGACTCAGTGCGACCCCATGGACTGCAGCCTACCAGGCTCCTCCATCCATGGGATTTTCCAGGCAAGAGTACTGGAGTGGGGTGCCATTGCTTTCTCCGATATCTTGCTTTTCTCTGCACTAAATCCTCTGACTGTTCATTTTGCCACATGTTCTTTCATCTTTCTAGTTTTCTCTTTTACTATCTTTGTGATGCACAGAAGGTGATCCAAATTTGGCTTGGCTTCATCCAAATCCTCTAGTGCCAACTCAGAGAATAGCACAGTCTTCACGGACTCTCATGTTAGGTGATGAGATTAAAGTACAAACAGTGGACATTATAAATTTACAGAAATCTTGGGATGGGAAGCCCTTGGAGTCACTGAAGTACACAGCCTTTGCCTCCCATTTGATGGCTTCCTCCTGCCTGACTTCCATGAAAGCAACTACTCCAGTGCCACTTCTGCTTCTGTTGACACAGAAGGGGAGAAAGTTTCCATTTAGTACCAGAGATACCCAAAGAAGACTGACTCCCAATCTGTAGAATTCTAAGCTGGAGCAGATTCTAAAATGTCTAGTTTTTCCAGATTGTTTTTTTTAATGAGAAACCCAAGTGACTGATTCATGAACTTACAGTGACAGAGAATGGTTTTGTGCCATCATCAGCTGTCACAATACCTCTACCAATCACTCAAACATGCATCATGGACTATCAGCCTTAGGTCAACCATATTGCTTACTCACTATGCCAGTGAGTCTTTCTGTGGTTTGAATTCAGTTACTTTTGGAACTGGAGAAGAGCACTTCTCAGTGCTCTGGAGGCTGTTTACAACTCCCTTCCTTTCCTTCTCCAGTCTGAATAATCTCTTTTCTCTTCTCCTTCCTTTCTAGGTTTGAGCCTCTACATCTTCCTTCCCACCATCTCCACCACCGCCAATAGGTTATTGCTCTGAGCTGGGCAGGATTGATGAGTTCTGACTTAGCAAGTTTGCCTCTGCTACACAATCTGTCCTGGGTCAGCCCTGAAGCTTTATTCATAACACCTCATCCCCAGCCATTCTCTGAGACTCATAGCACACTGGAGCATTCTTTTCTGTTCATGTCCTTCTAAAGAGAAACTCCAGTGCTCCATGGAAGTTGGCAACACCACCAGGGTCACTGTGTTTGTTCTCCAAGGACTATCCAACAACCCTCACATCCAGGTAGTACTATTTGTAATATTCCTGGTGATTTACCTCCTGATCCTCACAGTAAACCTGCTGATGCTGCTGGTGATCAGGACTGATCCCCACCTCCACACCCCCATGTACTTCTTCCTCAGTCACCTCTCCTTCCTGGATGCTTTCTATGCCTCAATCATTGTGCCTAAGCTGCTAAAGAACCTGCTTTCCAAGTGGAAGATTATATCCTTTCTTGAATGTTTCATCCAGATCTTCTTTGTTATATTTCTTGGGGGCACTGAAACCTGCCTGCTTTCAGTCATGGCCTATGATCGGTTCCAGGCTGTGTGTCATCCACTATTGTATGCGGTGACTATGAACAAGAAGGTGTGTGCTGGCCTGGCCGGAGCCTCCTGGGCCATAGGAATGGGAACTGGCCTACTTAACACCATCCTCCTGGCTCAGCAGCACTTCTGCGGCCCCAACCTCATCCGCAGTTTTGCCTGTGAGCTTCCCCCAGTGCTCCTGTTGCCCTGTTCTGACCCCTACATTAGTGTGTTCTCCATCCTGACCACCATGGTGGTCCTGGGCCTTGGCACCTTTGTCATCTTGGTAGGTTCTTACACCCGTATTATCCTGACAGCCCTGGGAATAAACTCTGCCACAGGTTGGAACAAGATCTTCTCTACCTGCTCATCCCATTTTCTTGTGGTCTTCATCTTTTATGGTTCTGGAATTTTCAGGTATGTCATTGCTAAAACTTTGCCTACAAATGCAGTGTGTTTTTCATACTAAGTAAACTTGCCCTGTAGACAGAGCATTGCAAAGTAACAGGAAAAGAATTATACTGGAATCAGTAGGCCTAGGTTCTAGTTCTGGCTTCGCTGTGGACCTGATGCATGAATTATTTTTTTAAAAATCCATTTTCTTTCTGAGGCCTCAATTGCCTAACTCTGCAAAATAAGTTTATACAAGAAGTTAAGACTTTCTTGTTTTCATTAACCTATGGTTTCAGAATCATCAAAAGAAAATCATACAGCCTTTTGCTAGACTTTTATTAGCGCTAGACAAAAAAATAAATTATATCATCCTTGCAACAGATGCCATTTCTCTTTCCTACTGGAAATTGATGTCTCCACAGCTTATTTCTGCCTTAACCATTTATTAGGCGTTTACTATATAACAGCTGCTTTACATAATCAAGCTCAATTTTAGTATACATCACACCACACCAAAAGAGAAATATTATTAATCTAATTTTCTGATAAGAAACTTGATTTTTAGGAGTAACCAAGTACCCTACAAAACTTTCCAGAACAAGCTAGGAATGAAGCCAAAATAAAAACCAAGTCTCACTGAGTTGACACCTCAAGCTCTTTTCTACCACTTTTCTCTCAAACATAAACAACAATACCTGATGAGTCCTTGCTTCCCAGGGAACAGAGTAACTGATGGCCTATGCTCTCTACTAACGAACCAGAGATGGATTTACAAAAATTGCTCTAAACTTTTCTCACCTGCTTGTTTTTTTTGGACAGAAATCATACAATGTGAAAGAATAAGAAATGGTCTAGGAGAGCTCACTTGAGCCTGTGGACAAATCTCTTGAGCTCTCTTTGTCTCGGTTTCCTCATTTTTCCCAGGGGGTAGGAGATTTCTCCCGCCTACTTCACAGATATGTTAGGAGAGTGAGATTAAAAGATAAAAAATGACAGTAAGATGAATATCTTTCTTAACCAAGCACACCAAACCCAAAAAAGAAAGTTCCAATGATAATGGAACAATTGCAAAAATTTTTTTCTAATGCTTCTTTGGGAAATACTCCTTGTGATACTTAACAAAGTACATCCAAATTTTAATTCTTACTATTTTGGAATCATATCTCATGCTAAACACATTTTTACAGTTCACTCTATTTACAAAGCTTGGCTTCTTTTCTAAGCCAAAGACAAATATATTAAAAAAGGACAAAATTTTATTCCACTAAGCATTGTAAAAAATAAAGTGCTGTGATTCTGGGTTAATTCCCCATAAATGTTTGGAAAAAATGACGACATTATTGGACTAGCATATAGTTTTGCATATGCTAGTCCAACAATGGAACTATCATCACAAGATGGGAACATACAGTTGTATCTATGAGAAAAAAAGGAAAAATATCCTCATCGTCATCATAACTATTAAGAAAAGACATTTTAAAATGTATGAAGTGCTACAGAAATGCATGAAATCATTTTTAGCTCTATTCTAATCTGTAGCACTTCATATGCTGCAGAACTTCCTTTTGCCTCGGGGTAGCTCCTATAATGTTTTGCATAAGAAAATTCATGTGTGGAAGTGTTTGAAGGCAGAAATGACAAGACTTCTCACTGACAATACAGTCATTTCTAGATGCTTCTGCCGGTAATAGCCGACTCAGCCCTGAGGACCCTCTTTGCAGAGTCTGGGATGGGATGGACCCTAGATGCCAACAGCATTGTGGTCATTGTCCTGAGCTCATTTTATTCCTTTGTGCAATTCCCTTCAAGGTACATGACTCCAGCTTCGGGCTCAGCCCTGGAGCAAGTGCTATCCATGCAGTACAGTGTGGTGACCCCACTACTGAACCCACTTTTCTACAGTTTGAAGAACCAGGAGGTGAAGGCAGCTCTTAGGAGGAGGTTGGCCAGGAAACCCAGGCTTACCTTCTAAGCCAAGCTCTACTCCATCCTCATAAAAGGAAGAAAAGTCATGAGAAAGGAGAGGAGACAGAAAAACCTTCATCTCAAAGCTATCTCAGCATGAAAAACAGAAGCCTTAGTTGCTTTGACCCCAGTGTCCTCCCCTAGTCAAGCAAAATGGAAATACCTCCACAAAACGAATGGCAGCCATCCAAAGGACCCAGTCACCACACAAGAAAATCTTCTCAATAAACATATGGAGGATCTTCAGAAAACTAAAAATGAAGCCACCATATGTATCAGCAATTCCATTTCTGGGAATACATTCAAAGGAAATGAAACCAGTAACTCAGAAAGGTATCTGCACCCCCATGTTCATGACAGCATTATTTACAACACCCAACACATAGAAAGAACCTAGGTTTCCTTAATGGATGAATGGATAAAGAAGGCATGAATAAAGCAATGGAATATTATTCAGCTGTAAAAATGAAGAAATTCTACCATTTGTGATGAAACGGATGGACCATGAAGGCATTTTGCTCAGTGAAATGTCAGACAAATAAAGACAAATGCAACATGATCTCACATACATGCGGAACCTAGGGAAAACCAAACTCTTAGAAAAAAGGTCAGACATATAGTTATCAGAGATGGAGGGTAGGAGGAAAGGCAATTGGAGGAAAGTAATTAAAAGGTACAAATTTCCAGTGTAAGATAAGTATTGGGTGTAATGTACAATATGATGACTATAGTTAACAGCATTGTATGATATATACAAAATCTGATAAGAAAGTAAATCCTAACTAGCAACATCACAAGGAGAAAAGTTTTTTCTTTTTCTGTTCTTCTTGCTTTTCTTTATATTATACATTTATGAGATGATGGAATTTTTTGAGGAATAGAGAAGAGTTTTATATGAGCCAAACCGAGGACTATAGCCCAGAAGACAGCCTCTCAGATAACTCTGAGAAACTGCTCGATTGAAGCATGACTTTTAGCATAGTCATATATCTTATCAGAACACAGAACATACATCAAACACTACCCGGGTACATTCCTTCAAGATTCCAAAAGAGACAGGATAAGTAGATATAGGATGAGACAGCAGGTCCCTGGTATCTAGGAAAGGAACCTTTCTTCAAGGGAGTTAAACACAGATGTCCTAAGAAGAGAGTTTTTTATCTTTATCTTCAAAACGGATATTGTTTGCCTTAATGGTTGAAGCAGAGCTGCTGTATGTGTTTGACAGGCTCTTCAGGTTCACACAAACTCCAGGCTGAACCATGTATAAGCTAAAATGACTTCCCCAAAACTCAATGTGTGAAATTTTTTCAATCAGAGCTAACTTGCAAGATTTTCCCTATTAGAAGTTTTTACATGATGGGTATTAACTGAACCTATTGCAATACATATTTATATATGTGTGTGTGTGAGTGTGTGTGTGTGTGTGTATTTATACTCTCATGCTGTGCACCTTAAACTTACCCATTAAAGTATGTCAATCAGCTCTCCATAAAACTGGGGGAAAAATAGTAAAGAAAATCTTCACAGTTCCAACAGCCATTTCCACTATCTTTCTCCTCTCATTTCTTACCCTTTCAACCCCTCCTCTTTTGCCTCTCCTTCAATCTTTTACTTTTGTTTATACACAAAGAAATCCAACCACTAGCAAATTTCCCACTTCATTCTGGGAGAGTCTTATCTGAGTACTGAGATCCAGCTGCTCCCTTGTTCCCATACAGAAAACTGCCTGGCAAAATCTACAGCTCCAGAGTAACCTGGAAAGAAATGAAATAAAAATAAGTATGTTTCCAACTGTATTATTCTTAACTAGTAATACCTAAAGTAGAACATAGCATATAATAAATCCTGAATAACTATTTTTTGATTGAGGGCTGCATAAAGAAATGAATGATCAGTCTGTCTCAGGAGTCCTTTCCCTTGAATGATCCTAGGAAAGAACAGGGAATATTTTCCTCTAAAATGTGAGTCTTGAGAGTAAAACCCTATCTAACTGATTCTGTATCCTCAGTGTCTAGTAGTTTCTATTACTTAATAGGCTCTCAATTAGAATACCAAAAAAAAAATGAATGAGACAGAAGAGAGTGAGAGAAGGAACATATGAAAAGAAACATTTAATTTAGTCCAATAAAATTCCTGCCTTCATAACAATATAGATGTCAGAGGAAAGTAGCATAGAGGAGAGATCAGGATAGAAAAAGAGAAAAACCATCCTTATTTTGGGATACCATCCAGGGTCATCTTCACAAGAGGTTGCTGAAACATGTGCACTCTGACCCCCTGTCCTGAGTCTCTCCATCACCCACCTGAGTCCAGACAACTTCAGATCCCTGACGGGTTCAAGAACTGTTCCAAGCCTAGAGGAAGGAGAAGAAGTTGGAGAAAGCAAAACAAATGCTCAGCTGCCAGCTCATCTCCCATTCAGCTTCAAGAGAGTTCTCAGAAAGACAATAGCAGACCACTTCCATGCCAGCTCCCTGACTTCTATCTGTTCTCAATCCTTTGACCCTCAGGCTAAGATCCTCTCCTCAATTGTCAGTTTTCTTCAGCAAAGCCCTCTGAAAATCAAGGCCTCATATGTGGCATACTCACAGGTGAAATTTCAAAATGAGGATGTTTCTCTGGAGATGAAGGCCAGAACTGAGGAGCTAGCAAAACAGTCCCGGGTTCAGTAGCATTGCTGCTCTGCACACTTGGTGGAGCTGGTGCTTTACATTTTGCAGAGCATATGCCTTCCTGAGGGTATAACTGAGGCAAAATAATAAGCAGATTGTGAGATCAGTAGGAGGAATAGCCATTCAATCCTGCCCACCCACACACAACACACAGGAATTATTCCTAAAACCCTATAGATTGGGGAAGACTACCATCTCATAATCAGGGAAGAAAATACATGCAATATCCCTGGGAGATGTGTCACATTGTGTTCAAATTCAGATTAAAATCATATTATGAAAACCAAGTTATTTCCTGAGAGTTTGGTTTCATTAAGTATAAGAAAGAGCTGCCTTGTCCACCACTTGCCAGGGCCTATATGTCCTTTAACAGGCTGTGGAGGCTTCATTTGGGAGCTGCTGGTCTCTGAGACAAGAGAAATATGGTTCGAATGCCAAAAGTACCAGTGAGTATAGAGTGTAGGAAGAGAGAATTAGAAGATAAATAACATCGCTAAGACAGAAATGGGGTATCTTGAATGGAATTTTGGCAAGGTGAATTGTCAAAGCAGGATGAGATCTCAGAAAAATCACTGGACCAAAGCCTTAATTTAATGATAAAAAAATTGAGCCACAGAGACAGAGATGACTTGTCCAGATTTGGACCATCAGTGTGAAACAGAAACAGACTTTAGGACTACATGTCCTAATTTCCTTCTTTCACATTTCTCATGATCAAACTACAATTAAGTTCTGCAAACCTACCCCTTAAAGGCCAGTAAAGCAGCAAGGAAGAGTAATGGAGTGCAGGGTCCCAACAACAGGGCCCAGGTATTCAACTTTTTCAATTGCTGAGTTGCTGTCATATATATATATATTTTTTTTAATCAGTTAATTTCTATGGCAATATAGCTGCTCAAACAGTAAAGAATCTGCCTGCGAGGCAGGAGACCACGGTTCAGTCTCTAGGTTGGGAAGTTCCTCTGGAAAAGGGAATGCAATCCACTCCACTATTCTTGCCTGGAGAATTTCATGGACAGAGAAGTCTGGTGGGCTACAGTCCATGGGGTCGCAAAGAGTCGGACCCGACTGAGTGACTAACACACACACATAGCTGCTTTACAAGGCTGTTACCATCTGCTGCACAGAAAAATGAATCAGCCATATATATATATTTCTTCCTGTTTAGATTTCCCTCCCATTTGGGATACCACTTTAGGTGCATCAAGAGGAGTTCTCTGTTATACAGTATGTTCCCATCAGTTGTCTATTTTATACACAGTATCAATAGTGTGTATGTGTCAATCCCAATCCCCCTATTACTCCCACCCTTTCCCCCTAGGTATCCATACATTTGTTCTGTACACTGTGCCTCTATTTCTGCTTTGCAAATAAGGTCATCTATACCATTGCTGAGCACCAAAGAATTGATGCTTTTGAACTGTGGTGTTGGAGAGGACTGCAAGGAGATCCAACCAGTCAATCCTAAAGGAAATCAGTCCTGAATATTCATTGGAAGGACTGATGCTGAAGCTGAAACTCCAATACTTTGGCCACCTGATGCAAAGAACTGACTCATTGGAACAGACCCTGATGCTGGGAAAGATTGAAGTTGGGAGGAGAAGGGGATGACAGAGGATGAAATGGTTGGATGGCATCACCAACGCAATGGACGTGAGTTTGAGTAAGCTCCAGGAGTTGGTGATGGACAGGGAGGCCTGGTGTGCTGCAGTCCATGGGGTGCAAAGAGTTGGACACGACTAAGCAACTGAACTGAACTGATACCATTTTTCTAGATTCCACATATATGCATTAATATATGATATTTGTTTTTCTCTTTCTGACTTACTTCACTCTGGACTAACTAGGTCCATCCATGTCTCTACAAAAGAAGAAATTTTGTTCCTTTTTATGGCTAGGTAATAGTCCATTGTATAATCTCTAAAATATCAAAGCAGCCCATGCAGTTCAAAATCAAAAAAAAAATCAAAAAATGGGCAGAAGACCTAGATACACATTTCTCCAAAACAGGCACACAGATGGCCAACAAACGCAAGAAAAGATGCTCAACATCACTAATTATTAGAAAAATGCAAATCAAAACTGCAATGTGGTATCACCTCACACCAGTCAGAATGGCCATCACCAAAAAATCTACAATCAAGAAAGCTAACGAGGGTGTGGAGAAAAGGGAAACTTTCCACTGTTAGTGGGAATGTAAACTGATACAACCACTATGGAAAACTATCTGGAGGTTCCTCAAAAAGCTAAAAATAAGACTTCCCTGGTGGTCCAGTGGTTGGGCTTGCCAACAGGGAACACAGGTTGGATCTTTGGTCTGTGAAGATTTCAGGTGCCTCAGGGCAACTCAGCCCATGTGCCAAAACTACTGAAGCCCCTGTGCCCTAGAGCCTGTGCTCTGCAACAAAGAAGCCGTCACAATGACAAGCCCACACGCTGAAACTAAAGAGTAGTCCCCACTTACCACAGCTAGAGAAAGCTCATGTGCAGCAGTGAAGACCCAGCACAGGCAAAAACAATAAATAATTTTTTAACAATACTCTACTGTCTGAGAGGGCTTCCCAGGTGGTGCTAGTGGTAAAGAACCCACCTGCCACTGCAGGAGACATAAGAGACATGGGTTCGATCCCTGGGTCAGGAAGATACCCTGGAGAAGGGGATATGACAACCCACTCCAGTATTCTTGCCTGGAGAATCCCTTGGACAGAGGAGCCTGATGGGCTACAGTCCAACCAAGACCAGAAAATGCAGTATGAATTATTAGATGTAAGTGGGTAGGAGACATTCTCCTGATTTTCCTTGATCTTAGAATGCATGGGAAGGGAGGGACCCTACAGTCCACAGGGTCACAAAGAGTCAGACACAGCTGAAGTGACTTCACACACACACTATCTGAGATTGTTTTCTTCAAATGAGTCATGGATTACTGGGAAAGAAATGGAAGCCTGGGAAACCAGATCAGCGTAAAATGGCGCACACAAACTATCCTCACATTCCCTAGAGTGAAATACAGATTTCTGGTATTCAGGGTTTTAGCGATGTTGATGAACTATTGATAACCTTTTCTTCACATACTTTTCTCTCAGACTGAGGTAGCCATATTGGGTTATCTATACCAACATTTCTTATTGTTTCCAAATATCCACATGACTGCCTTTTAGAGAATTTGATCTGGACATAAGGTGCCATCTCTACATTGATTCAGTGGTATTAAATGCTAAAAGTGTCATTTAAAATAAGTAAATAAATTGCTTAAAAAACTAAAAATAGAACTACCATCTGACCTAACAATCCCACTACTGGGAATTACCCAGAGAAAACCATAATTCAAAAAGACACGTGCACCCAAATGTTTACTGCAGCAGCGTGGAAGCAACCAAAATGTCCATCAACAGAGGAGTGGATAAAGAAGATGTGGTACATCTATTGTTTCTAGAACGATTTCCTCTCACAGCAATTTCTGAAGGGTATGTTCTTATCTCAAGGGTAAGGAACTACCTCAACCCCCTTCAAGTCACCCATTTCAGATTCTTGGAGCCCTGCCCTTCCTGTCCTTTTCCCACTCCACATCTCTACCTGTGAAAATATCACCAACATTTCAAAACAAGCTTAAATTCATTCCTGTGCCATCAGGAGCACTGAGCAAGGGTCAAAAGTCAGAGCACCAGTAACGTATCCCTGGAGAATAGTCCCTGCGTGTCCAATGGTGTCACTACAGGGCCCAGGGCTCAGACACAAATTAGTTTCAAGAAAGTACAAAGAAGCAAAATAAAGTAGCCATAGGGAAGAGGAGTTCCAGGAACAGAAAGAGGGCAGAAGCAGCAAAGACAGCAGGTGTTCACAGCTTCTCATAGAGCTGCTGATCCAGCTTCTCAGAACAGAATGCTTTATGGGCCAACATGATCTAAAAGGAGACAAGGCAAGTTGACTGACAGTATCTTAGCTCGACTTCCATCTACCTTTGTCCCCAGGAAAGCTGAGATGGAAGAGTGAGGATGAAAATTAAAACCAAAAAGATTTTCCTGGCCAGCTGGCAAGAGACACTGAGCCACCTCCATTTTTTTTCAAACTCCAAGAAGATAGTAGGGCCGTAGTACAAAGAGCTTGCCTTAGGGTCTAGGTCTAAACAGGTCAAATTAAATGTGCAAGACCCACTGAAGGAAATCCTGGGTTTCGGCCCTCTATTAGGGAATCCTTGTTAGGAAAATTGTTAAACAGAAGTGGAGTAAGTGAGGCTTGAAAAGTGGAAACCTGAGTCTGCTTGATGATTTTTGTTTAGAAGACTACGTTCTACCTTAAAATACCAGGAAATAAAGAAAAGAGGCTATGGTAATAGGACTAAAGCGCTCAGAAGAAGGAGAGGAAGGTAAAGTAGAAAATAAAACAGGAACTCTCCAGGAGTTATTTCCTACTTTATCCAGGATCTTCTTGACACACATAATGTCATCAGTAAGGTCATCATCCAGGAACTCTGGCGGGAGTTACAGGGGGGAAATGAGAGAGCTAAGTATTACCCAGAAAGGTGATGAGTGTCTCTGTTCCCTGGTCCTTCTCGGAACTAGAGATTTGCGCTTTTTGTCTTTCTATTTGAGAAATCCAATACAATAATGCCTCCCCCCAGGTAAGGACTCCCTTCGCTTTTCTCAGGCATCACCAGAAGAATTGCCAACTTCATCAACTGAATTACTCTGAAAATGCCAGCGTATTAGACTTCAAGATCCCCAAAGAGCTCAGAATATCTACCCGTGAACTTCAATAAGCTATCTGTGAATTTAGTGATGATGAAAATTTCTAACAACCTTTTGCTCAGTATCATCAAGTCCCACAGTTGATGTGGAATCCAAGACAATGAAGCGAGAGGTGTACTTGACCCCCAAAAAGAAGATTGTCACAGGAGTAGGCAATCTCAAAAAGAAAATCAAACCTGGAGGCTCACACTTTCCATTTTTACGTGTTGGTACAAAGCAACAGCAAATAAAACACTATGAGACTATGAGGTATAAAGACATACATACAGATGAATGAAATGGATTGGAGATCCCAAAAATGAACCCACCCATCTATGGTGAACTGATTTTAGACAACAGTTAACAATGTTAAATTGAAGGAAAATGGTGTTTTTAACAAATGGTGCCGAGCAATTTGCTATCCACATGAAATTGGACCCTTTCCTCCTACCATATACAAAAAGTAATTCAAAATACATAAAAAACTTGAATGTTACGAAGTAAAATTACAACCAACACACCATATCCACAGGTTCCACATCCATGGATTCAACCAACTTCAGATTGAAAATATTAGGGAAAAGAAATTGCAATGTTTCAAAAAGTAAAACTAGAATTTGCCATATACCAGCAAATACTTTACATAGTATTTACATTGTAGTTACAGTATTTATATAGCATTTACATTATATTAGCTGACATAAGTAATGTAGAAATTATTTAAAGCAAATAGGAAGATATGCCTGTGTTATATGGAAATACTATATCACTTTACATAAGAGACTTCAGCACACATGGATTTTGATGTGCCTGGATGTCTTTGAACCAATGCTCCACAGATACCAAAGGATGACTGTATAAATGCTCCAATAAAACATTGGGTAAATCTTGAATTTAGTGGTGATTTCTTAGATCTGAGGGCAAAGCACAAGCAATGAAAGAAAAAACAGATAAAACGGATTTCCTCAAAATTAAAAACCTTTTTGCATCAAAAGTTACATATCAGAAAGTGAAAATATAGCCCACAGTATTTAAGAAAATATTTGCACATTATTTATCTGATGTATCATTATCCAGAGTATTGAAAGGTTGTTGCTGAGCCACAGAAAAACGGCCAGGATTCTTGGCCTCTGGAGGAGAAGAATTCAATCCTGGGTCAGAGATGAGGCTGGATCGCTCAGAGCTTTGGTGTGATAAAGTTTTATTAAAGTATAAAGGAGACAGAGAAAGCTTCTGACATAGCCATCAGAAGGGGGCAGAAAGAGTACCCCCCTGCTAGTCTTCAGCTGGATGTTATATAGTCACTAGCAGTTTGTTAATGAAAGAAAGGAATGTCTTAAACTCAGAATGGCACCAGACCCCTCATTCATAAGATGTATTTTGGAATAATCTGGGCACCGGACATTCCGGGTCATAAAACGATTGACTTGAATTTTGCAGAAAGGCAGATCATGCAGAGAGTTTCATTTACGTAGGTTAGGGGAACAATGTCTGAGTATAACATACTGATTTGTCAAGTAGGTTCTGAGCCAATAGGTGGAAGACAGCGTTTGGGGTAAATGCACAGTACATTAACATAGCTTGAGACAAACATTTCCATAAGAAAAATACATTGGTTAACTCAAAGTTTGAGAATAGTTAACTTCCGGTGAAACCAGGTGTCATGGCAACACAGTATTTTAAGAGAAACCTCTTTTAAATTTGTATAGAGAAGGGAAAAAATATCGCTAGTTTGTTTCCTCCTGCCGCTTAAGAGAGATAAAATGTCTGACACTTGCAGCCTATTTCCTCTGTTTGGAGACCCCTGGCCTTCCTGCCTGTTGCCCTCTCTCAGTATATCAAGAACTTTGGCAATTTATCAACATGAAGACAAACAAGCCAAGTTTAAAAATGAATAAATGACTTCAATAGACCATTCTCCACACAAGACATGCAAATAGTCAACAAGTAGATGAAGACATGTCAAACAACATTAGTCATGATGGAAATGTAGATTAAAACAGCAATGCAACAATTCCTTCACATACTCTAAAATGGTTAAAATGAGGAAATCTAAAAATAACATAGGTTGGCAAGAGTGTGCAGAAATTGGAACCTTTAAACACTATTTGAAAAAACGGAAAAGATGTAACCTAGGTTAAGACTATAAATATACAATTAACATATGGTTCAACAACTCCACTCCTAGATATATACCTCCAAAGAAATGATAACAGATGTACAGATATATTGATAACAGCCCTGTTCACAATAGCCAATAGGTAGAAACAAGGCAAATGTCCAGCAATGGATAAATGGATAAACAAAATGGAATACATCCATTAACAGCCGTATTTTGACCAATGAAGGAATAAAGTAAGATGGTTCAGCCACTGTGGAAAATAGTATGGCCATTCTTGAAAAACTTAAACACAGAATTAAAGTATGATCAATCAATTCCACATCAGGGTATATACTCAAATGACTGAAAGCAGGGACTAGAAAAGATATAGGTACACTTATATTCATAGCAGCATTAATTACAAGAGCAAATGGATAAACTAAATGTGGCATATACACAAAGTAATATAATTCAGCCTTAAAAATGGAAGCAGCCATAAATAGGTGTTGGATTTTGTCCAAAGATTTTTCTGCAATTATTGAGATTATCATATGATTTTTATCTTTCAGTTTGTTAATATGGTATATCACATTGATTAATTTGCATATATTGAATCCTTGCATCCCTGGCATAAATCCCACTTAATTATGGTGCAATTATTGAGATTATCATATGATTTTTATCTTTCAGTTTGTTAATATGGTATATCACATTGATTAATTTGCATATATTGAAGAATCCTTGCATCCCTGGCATAAATCCCACTTGATTATGGTATATGATCCTTTTAATGTGTTGATGGATTCTGTTTACTAGTATTTTGTTAAGGATTTTTGCATCTGTGTTCATCAGTGATTGTTGTTGTTCAGTTGCTCAGTCATGTCCGTCTCTTTGCAACCCCATGGACTGCAGCACACCTGTCTTTCAATATCTCCCAGAGTTTGCTCAAATTCATGTCCATTGAGTCAGTGATACCATCCAACAACCTCGTCCTTTGTTTCCCCCTTCTCCTCCTGCTTTCAATCTTTCTCAGCATCAGGGTCTTTTCCAATGAGTCGGCTCTTCCCATCACGTGGCCAAAGGATCAGGGTTTCAGCTTCAGCATGAGTCCTTCCAATGAATATTCAAGACTGATTTCCTTTAGGATTGACTGGTTTGATCTCCCTGCAGTCCAAGAGATTCTCAAGAGTCTTTTCCAGCACCACAGTTCAAAAGCATCAGTTCATTGGCCCTCAACATTCTTTATGGTCCAACTCTCAGATCTGTACATGACTACTTGAAAAACCATAGCTTTGACTAGACAGATCTTTGTTGGCAAAGTGATATCTCTGTTTTTCAATACACTGTTTAGGTTTGTCATAGTTTTTTTCCAAGGAACAAGTGTCTTTTAATTTTATGACTGCAGTCACCGTCCACAGTGATTTTGAAGCCCAAGAAAACGTAGTCTGTCACTGTTTCCATTATTTCCCCATCTATTTGCCATGAAGTGATGGGACCGGATGCCATGATCTTTGTTTTCTGAATGTTGAGTTTTAAGCCAGATATTTCATTCTCCTCTTTCACGTTCATCAAGAGGCTCTTTAGTTCTTCTTTGCTTTCTGCTATAGGGTGGTGTCATCTGCATATCTGAGGTTTTTTATATTTCTCCCAGCAATCTTGATTCCAATCTCTGCTTCATCCAGCCTGGCATTTAGCATGATGTACTCTGCATATAAGTTAAATAATCAGGCTGACAATATACAGCCTTAGCATACTCCTTTCCCATTTTGAACCAGTCCTTTGTTCCATATCGTTCACCAGTGATATGGGCCTGTAATTCTTTTTTTGTGGTATCCTTGTCTGGTTTTGATATCAGGGTGACGGTGGCCTCGTAGAATGAGTTTGGGAGTGTTACTCCCTCTGTAATTTAATGAAAGAGTTTAAGAAGGATAGGTGTTAGCTTTTCTCTAAACTTTTGATAGCATTCACCTATGAAAGCTTCTGACCCTGAGCTTTTGTTTATTGGAAGATTTTTTTCATAGTTTCCATTTCAGTGCTTGTGATTGGTCTGCTCATATTTTCTATTTCTTCCTGGTTCATTTCGGAAGGTTGTAGTTTTCTAAGAATTTGTCTGTTTCTTTAAGGTTGCCCATTTAATTAGCATATAGTTGCTGGTAGTAGTCTCTTAGGATCTTTTGTATTTCTGCATTGTCTGCTTTAACTTCTCCGTTTTCATTCCTAATTTTGTTGATTTGAGTCCTCTCCCTTTTTTCCTTTATGAGTCTGGCTAATGGTTTATCAATTTTGTTTATCTTCTAAAAGAACTAGCTTTTAGTCTTATTGATCTTTGCTTTCTTTTTCTTCATTTCTATTTCATTTATTTCTGCTCTGGTTTTTATGATTTCTTTACTTCTACTAGCTGCGGAGGGTTTTCGGTCTTCTTTTTCTAGATGCTTTACAAGTAAGGTTAGGATGCTTATATGATGTATTTCTCATTTCCGGAAGTAAGATTGTATTGCTATCAACTTCTCTCTTAGAAGTGTTTTGCTGCATCCCAGAGGTTTTGGGTCGTCATGTTTTTGTTGTCATTTGCTTCTAGGTATTTTTTAATTTCTTTTTAAATTTGTTCAGTGATCTCTTGGTTATACAGAAGTGTATAAAATAACTTTAATATCTTTTCTCATCTTAAATGTTTCATCATTTTATTGTTATAATCATAAATATTATTTAAAGTATAACAAAATGAGAAAGAATGGAAGGAGGGAGGAAAGAAGGGTAGGAATTCCAAGCTTTGAAGTAAGGAATCTTAGAACTCTACTATATTTTTTCTTTAGAAATTATTGGCCAACCAAGGGTACCTCTTAGATGATGCAACTCTCTGAAACAAGACTAATACAGGGAAGGAATAGATGGCCCTGGAGAATTCATTCAGATCAGAGCAAGCCTCCTTCCTAAGGGCCTCTCCAGGGAACCTTTAGACATTCTCCAAGGTCTAAAGCTGAGATATAGTCCCTCTAGCCATTGTTATTCTGGAGGCAGAGTCAGAAGTCATCCCATTGAACAGAAGGACTATAGGAATATTTCCTTGCTCAGAAGCCCCACCTCTGCATCTTCTAAGGGAAAGTTGAAGGAACCACATGAAGCCTTACTTATATCTGTGGCTTTGCTCCAGTGTTAAAAAGAATGCCATTCAGGTATCCTCCCCTGAGAACATCTCTTGTTGGCCTAAGGAACTCAGGTGAAGAAAATTATCCTTCTCATTCAGCTACATATTCTCCTAAAACTATCCAATCTGGGAACTTGTGAGTGTACAAGCCACAAATAGTAACTAGATCCTCATTCATCATCCTCTTGAGTTAGCCTTCAAGGGGAGAGAGGCCATCACTTGGTGTTCCTGTGGTCTAGACTAACCCCTCTCACTGTCCATCTTACCAGCTATTCTAGGGAGTCTTTTTTCTCTGCTCTTTTTTTTTACTGTCACATTACTGTCTCTGTGATGCACAGAAGGTGGTCCAAATTTGACTTGGCTTTATCCAAATCCTCTGGTACCAACTCAGAGAATTCATTGTTTTCATAGACTCTAGCATTAAGTCCTGAGATTACAGTGCAAACAGTGATTATAAATTCACAGAAATCCTGGAATGGGAAACTGTCTAATAACTGATGTGCACAGCCCTCACCTCCAATTTGAGGGCTTCCTCAGGCCTGGCTCCATGAAACCAGACTATGACTGTGCCACTTCTGTATGGGTTGACACAGAAGGGGAGAAATTTCCGTTTAGTACCAGAGATATCCAAGGAAGATTGTCTCCAATCTGTTTTGTTTAAATATTTATTTACTTTTCCTTATTTATTTGGCTGCACTGGGTTTTAGTTGTGACACTCAACATCTTCAATCTTCATTTTGTGGTATGGGGGATTTTCAGTTGTGGTATGAGAACACTTAGTTGAGGCATGTGGGATCTAGTTACCTGACCAAGGTTTGAACCTTGGCTGCCTGCATTGGGAGTGCAGCATCTCAGCCATTGGCCCATTAGGGAAGTTCATCCGCATTCCTCAGAATTTTTAAGATGGTATGGACTTTAGAAACCATCTAAAGTTTTCCAAGGTTGGTTTTTTTAAAATAAGAAGTGCAAATGACTTATTTATGAACTTACAGTGACAGAGAAAGGTCCTGTGCCATCATCAACTGTCACAATACTTCTATTAATCATTCAACATGCGTCATGGACTATCAGCCAGATAGTTGGCCAAAATCTTTATTGCTTACTCACTATGCCTGTGAGGCTTCCTGTGGCTTGAACCCTGTTGCTTTTGTAACTGGAGAACAGCACTTCTCAGTGCTCTGGAGACTATTTCCACTCCCTTTGTTTCCTTCTTCAGTCTGAATAATGTCTTTTCTCTTCTCCTTCCTTTCTAGGTTTGATTCTCTACACTCTTCCTTCTCACCTTCTCCACCTTATCCAATAGACTATTGCCCTGAGCTGGGCAGGGTTGATGAGATCTGACATGGCTAAGTTGCCCCTGCTACACGAACTGTCCTTGGTCAGTCCTAAAGCTTTATTCATAACACCTCATCCCCAGACATTCTCTGAGACGCATAGCACATTGGAGCATTCTTTTCCGTTCTTGTCCCTCTGAAGGCAATCTCTAATGCTCCATGGAAGTTGGCAACACCACCAGAGTCACTGTGTTTGTTCTCCAAGGACTATCCAACAACCCTCACATCCAGGTAGTACTCTTTGTAGCATTCCTGGTGATTTACCTCCTGATCCTCACAGTGAACCTGCTGATGCTGCTGGTGATCAGTACTGATTCCCACCTCCACACCCCCATGTACTTCTTCCTCAGTCACCTCTCCTTCCTGGATGCTTTCTATTCCTCAGTCATTGTGCCTAAGCTGCTAAAGAACCTGCTTTCCAAGCAGAAGACTATATCCCTCCTTGAGTGTTTCACCCAGATCTCCTTGGTCATATTTTCAGGGGGCACTGAAACCTGCCTCCTTTCAGTCATGGCCTACGACCGGTACCAGGCTGTGTGCCACCCACTGTCATATGTGGTGACCATGAACAAGAAGATATGTATTGGCCTGGTGGGAGCCTCCTGGGCCATAGGTATGGGGGCTGGCCTACTTAACACAATCCTCCTGGCTCAGCAGGATTTCTGTGGCCCCAATCTCATCCGCAGCTTTGCCTGCGAGTTTCCTCCAGTGCTCCTGTTGGCCTGTTCTAACCCCTACATGAGCGTTGCCTCCATCCTGACCACCATGGTGGTCCTTGGCCTTGGCACCTTTGTCCTAGTGCTGGTTTCTTACACTCATATCATCATGACAGCCTTGGGGATCGACTCTGCCTCAGGTTGGAACAAGATCTTCTCTACCTGCTCATCTCATGTTCTTGTGGTCACCATCTTTTATGGTTCAGGAATTTTCAGGTATGTCATTGTTACACATCCGGAATGTAAATGCAGGATATTTTTCACTCTAAAGTAACCTTGAACTACAGAACAAAACATTGCAAAGTAGCAGGAAAAGAGTTGTACTGGAATTCAGAAGTCCTGGGTCCTAGTCATGGCTCTTTTGTGGACTAGATGTATGAATTATAAAACATCCATTTTCTTTCTGAGAGTTGAATGTGTACACAGTTAAGCTCAATTTTAATATGTATTACATCACAGAAAAAATATTAACCTCATTTTCCAATTAGAAACCTGAGTTTCAGGAGTAACCTGGTACTTTATCAAAGTTGCCAGAACAAGTTAGGAATCAAATCAAAATATAAACCAAGTCTCACCGACTTGAAACCTTAACCCCTTTTCTACCAAGTTTCTCTCAAACGTAAACAGCTCTAGTTGATGAATCCTTAATCCCAGGAAACAGAGTAACTAATGGCCTGTGCTCTCTCCAAGTGAACTGAAGATGGATTTGCACAAGTTACTCCATACTTTCCTCTCTGGTTGTTACTTGGAGAGAAGTCAGGGGTGGGAAAGGATAAGGAATGATCTAGAAGAGTTCACTTGAGCCTGAAAGCAAATCTCTCCAGCTTTCTTTGTCTCAGTTTCCTCATTTGACATAAAGGTATGGTAAAATTACTCCCACCCACTTCACAGAAATGTTTGGAGGAATAAACTAAAAGATAAAAAATGAGAATAAAATGAATATCTTTTTTAACTAAGCATGCAAAACCCACAAAGAACATTCCAATGAAAATGGCACAATTGCAAAAAGCGAATTTTAATGCTTCTTTGGGAAATACTCCTTGTGACACTTAAGATACACTAAAAATTTTAATACTACTATTTTGGATTCATATCTCATGCTGAACACATATTTAGCTTTCATTTTATTTAAATATCTGGATTATTTTCTAAGCCAAAGACAAACGTGCCTAAAAGGACAAATGGTTGTTCCACTAAGCATTAGAAAAATAATGTGCTGTGATTTGGGGGAATTTCTCAGAGTCATAAATGTTAGGAAAAATGATAGCATTATTGGACTAGCATTTAGTTTTGTAAGGAACAATCATCACAAGATTGGAACACGCATATATAGGGAAAAGAAGAGGAAAAAATCCTCATATTATCATCATAACTTTTAAGGAAAGTTGCTTTGAAAACTGAAGTGCTACAGAAATGCCTGAAATTATCTTTAGTTCTAGTCTAACCTGTACCATTTGATGTGCTGAAGAACTTCCTTTTCTTTGGAAACTCCTCTAACATTTTGCATAATATCACTCATGTATGGAGGCATTTGAAGGCAGAAATAACTGACTTCTCACTAATAATACAGCCATTTCTAGATGCTTCTACCAGTGATCGTTGACTCAGCCAGTCTGAGGTGGGATGGACTGTGGCTGGCAATTGCATTGTGGCCACTGTCCTGAGCTCATTTTATTCCTTTGTGCAATTCCCTTCAAGGTACATGACTCCAGCTTCTGGCTCAGCCCTGGAGCAAGTGCTATCCATGCAGTACAGTGTGGTGACGCCACTACTGAACCCCCTTATCTACAGTCTGAAGAACCAGGAGGTGAAGGCAGCTCTTAGGAAGATGTTGGCCAGGAAGCCCAGGCTTATCTTCTAAGCCAGGCTCTACTGCCTCCTCATAATCAAAGAAAGAGTCAAGAGAAGGAAGAGGAGATATAGAGAGCTTCACTTTTAAGCTATTTCAGCGTGAATTCTTCTCCACAACAGAAGTCTTAGTTCCTCTGACCCCTGTGCCCTCATCCAGTCAAGCAAGATGGGGAAACCACCACAGAACTAATAGCACTCCTCCACAGATGACCCAGTCACCACACAGGAAAATCTTCTCAAAAACCATACAGAGCAATTATCAAAAATCAAAAAATAGAACCACCCTATGTCCCAGCAATTCCACTTCTGGAAATATATTCAAAGGATATGAAAATACTAACTTAAAAAGATATCTACACACCCATGTTCATAGCAGCATTATTTACAATAGTCAACATATGGAAAAGAATCTAGGTTTTCTTAATGGGTGAAAGGATAAAGAAGGCATGGAAAAGCAACTGAATATTATCCAGCCATAAAAATTAGGAAATTCTACCATTTGTGACAACATGGATGAACACTGAAGGCATTATACTTAGTGAAATAAGTCAAAGAAACACAAACACTATATGATCTCACATGCAGAACCTAGGAAAAAACCAAACTCATAGAAAACAAACATATAGTTGTCAGGAGTGGAGGGTAGGAAGAAAGGGAATTGGAGGAAGGTGATAGAAAGTACAAATTTTCAGTGTAAGGTAAGTACTAGGGATGTAACGTACAACATAATGACTAATTAACACCACTATATGATACACAGGAAATATGTTAAGAGAGTAAATCCTAAGATTTCTCATCACAAGGAAAAACTTTTTGTGTCTTTTTTTTTGCTTTTGCTTTTCTGTTTTTTGTACATCTATTTTTAGGAGATGATGGACTTTTTAAGAAAAGAAGAGAGTTATATTTGAGTCCCAGTGAGGACTGTAGCCCAGGAGACAGCTTCTCAGATAACTCAGGGTAACTGCTCAGTTGAATCTATTTTTTTTTGAATAGTAATATAACTCATCAGAGCACAGAACATACATCAAATGTGACAGGGGTATATTCCTTCAAGTTTCCAAAAAACTACTACAATATTGTAAAGTAATTAGCCCCCAACTATAATAAATATATTTATTTAAAAAATTAAAAAAAAAAGAGAAGTTTAGTAAACATAGAGTGAGACAGCATGATGGTCATGTCTGGAAATGGAACCTTATCTTTCAGGGAATGTTAATATGGATGTCATAAGGAGGAAGATTTTTATCCCTGTCTTCATAACAGACATTCTTTACCTTAATGGTTGAAGCAGATATGCTGTGTATGGCTGACAGGCTCGCCACATAAAATTCAGGCTGAACAATGTATTAGTCCAAATGACTTCCCCAAAACTCAATGTGTGAAAATTTTCTCCATCAGAGGGAATTTTCAGGTTTTCCCAATTTGGAGTTTTGTGATGATGGATATTAACTGAACCTATTGTAATACTCATTTATATATGTATATCAGAACATCCTGCTATATGCCTTGAAATTATACAGACTTATACAGTAATGTATGTCAATTATGTCTCCATAAAACTGGGGGTCAGGAGAGTAAAGAATATCTTCACAGCTCCCCAGCCATTTCCACAGCTATTGCTTTTCCCTCTCATTTCCTGCCTATTCAGCCCCTCCCTTTTGCCTCTCCCTCACTCCTTTACTTTTGTCTATACACAAAGTGGAAATCTGACCACTAAGAAATTTACCACTTGATTCTGGGAGAATTCCGTCTTAGTACTGAGAGCCATCTCCTCCTTTGTCCCCATACCGAAAACTCCCTGGCAAAACCTACAGCTCCAGAGAAACCTGGAAAGAAATGAAAATCACTGTGTCTCTTCCTGTCTTTGTCTTTAACTAGCAACACCTAAAGTAGAACATAGAAAACAGTAAATCCTCAATAACTATTTGCTGATTATGGAGTGAATGAAGGAATGAATGGTGGATCAGTCTGGGTAGTCCTTTTTCTTGTATGATCTTAGGATATAGAAAGGACTGTTTACCTGTAAACCTTGAAATATAGCAGACCGTCGTATGATATTTAGCAATCAGACAGAAACACATGGCATAAAAGGTCTTATAGAGTTCTGTCTCATCACATTCATTTTAAACAAGGAACTAATATCCAGAAAGTTAATGTACACTGAAGTTGAAGTTATTAAAATAAACAAACTTACCTAAATAAATAAATAAAATTTTAAAATAAAGTGTAAGTCTTGAGAGCAAAACCATGTCTAAGCCTTCTGTATTCCCAGTGTCTAATAGGTCCTGTCACTTAATCAGCTAACAATTAGTGTGCAAAAAAAAAATGAATAAGAGAGTAGGAACATATGAAAAGAAACATTTAATTTTGTTTAGTAAAATTGCTGCCTTCATGACAATACAGATGTCAGAGGAAAGTAGCATGGAGGAGAGATGGGGATAGAAAAGAAGAAAGAGTCCATATTTTGAGACATCATCCTGGGTATTCCTCCCAAAAGGAGAAACCTGAAACCTGTGCACTGTGACAGCCCCTGACTTGAGTCTCTCCACCACCCACCTGAGCCCATACCACTTCAGATCCTTGACTGGTTCAAGACCTCTTTCAGGCCTACAGGAAGGAGAAGTAGTTGGAGGAAGCAGAACAAATATTCAGCTTCCACCCTCACCTCCCCTTCAGCTCCAAAGAGAGTCCTCAGAAAGACAACAGCAATTGTTCCATCCAGATACTGACAGGTCAACATCAGCCAAGACCGCTTCCATGCCAGCTCCCTGAATTCTATCTGTTCTTGATCCTTTGACCCTCAGGCAAAGATTCCCTCCTCAGTTATCAGTTTCCTTCAGCAAAGCCCTCTGAAAACCACGGCCTCATATGTGGTACACTCACAGGGGAAATTTCCAAGATGAGGATATTTCTCTGTAGATGAAGGCCAAGGATGTGGAGCTGAGCAAAACAGTCCCAGCTTCAGCCACATTTCTGCTCTGACCATTTGGAGAAGCTTGTGCTTTATATTTTCCAGAGCGTATGCCTTCTTGAGGCTGAAACTGAGGCAAAGTTAAGTAGATGTGTGAGATCAGTGGGAGGAACGGCCATTCAATCTTGCCTTCACATACAACCACATACAGGGATTTTTCCTACAACCCTGTAGACTTGGAGGAAAGCCTTTTACCCCATGATTAGAGAGGGAAATGTATACAGTACCCTCTGGGAGATGTGTCACATTATGTTCAAATTCAGACTAAAATCGTAGGATGAATAGCAAGATATTTCTTGAGACTTAGTTTTCATTAAGTATAAGAGAGGGATGTCCTGCCCACTATTTGCCTGACCCTATATGTCCCTAAACAGGCCATGGGGCCTTCATTAGGGAGCTGCTGGGCTCTGAGACAAGAGGAATATTGTCTAAATTCCAAAAACTCCAGTGGGTATATAAGGTAAGAAGTGGGAATTAGAAAATATAACTTGGCTAATACAGAAATGGGCAATTAAAATTGAAGCTTTGGAATACTGGATTGTCAAAGCAGGAAGAGATCTCAGAAAAATCACTAGACCAAAACCTTCATTTAATAATGAGGAAACTGAGCCACAGAGGCAGAGATGACTTGCCCAGCTTTGGACCATCAATCAGAAGCAGAAACAGATTTAGGACTCAAATCTCCTGATTACCCTTCTTTTGCATTTTTCATAATCAAATTAGAATAAAGTTCTTCAAACATCCTCCTTAATGATCAACCCAGAAGTAGGAATAATGAAATTGAGTCTCAACAGCAAGGACCCAGGGGTCCAGATTCTCCCATTGCTCAGCTCTCCTCCTCTATTGTTTTCAGAAAGAGTTCCTCTCACAGCAACTTGTGAAAGGTATTTCTTATCTCAGAGGTAAGGAAATAACTCAAACCTCCTTCAAGTCATTCATTTCAAATACTTTGAGCTCCTGCCTTGGCTGTCCTTTTCCCATCACACATCTTTACTTGTCAGAATCCCACACCAATACTTCAAAGCATGCTTAAATGTCAATCCTCTCATGAATCTTTCCTTGAGCGCTTTTTCCCACAGCTCCCCCACCAAATATAAATTATCTTTCCTCTTACAAACACTCAGGGCACATTTCTAATCTCTCTCATGATACTTATGACACTATAGCTTGCATTTTAATTAATTCTTAATGTTTATCTTATCTTTCCTACTATTCCTTGAGGAAAGAGATGGTTTCAGCTAACTTTAGATCCCATCCATCTAAGGTGGAGATGATGGAATTCCAGCTGAGCTATATCAAATCCTAAAAGATGATGCTGTTAAAGTGCTGCACTCAATATGCCAGCAAATATGGAAAACTCAGCAGTCACCACAGGATTCAAAAAGGTCAGCTTTCATTCCAATCCCAATGAAGGGCAATACCAAAGAATTTTCAAACTACTGTAAAATTTTGCTCATTTCACATGCTAGTAAAGTTATGCTCAAAATTCTTCAAGTTAGGTTTCAGCAGTAGGTGAACTGAGAACTTCCAGATGTCCCAGCTGGTTTAGAAAAGGCAGAGGAACCAGAGATCAAGTGGTCAACATTCACTGAATCATTAGAAAGCAAAGGGATTCCAGAAAATCATCTACTTCTGCTTCATTGACTATGCTAAAGCCTTTGACTGTGTGGATCACAACAAACTACGGAAAATTCTTAATGAGATGGGAATACCAGATCACCTTACCAGTCTCCTGAGAAACATGTATGCAGGTCAAGAAGCAACAGTTAGAACTTGACATGGAACAACAGACTGGTTCAAAATTGGGAAAGGAGTACATCAAGCCTGCATATTGTTATCGTGCTTATTTAATTTCTATACAGAGTACATCATGTGAAATGCTGGGCTGGGTGAATCACAAACTGGAATCAAGATTGCCAGGAGAAATATCAACAATCTCAAATATGCATATGATATCACTCTAATGGCAGAAAATGAAGAGGAACTAAAGAGTTTGTTGATGGAATAAAAGAGGAGAGTAAAAATACTGTCTTAAAACTCAACACTCAAAAGACTAAGATCATAGCATTTGTCCCATCACTTCATGGCAAACAGATGGGAAAAAAGTGGAAGTAGTGACAGGTTTTATTTTACTGGGCTCCAAAATCACTGCAGACAATGACTGCAACCATGAAATTAAAAATCACTTGCCAACCTAGATGTCCATCAACAGATGAATGGATAAAGAAGCTGTGGCACATATATACAATGGAATACTGCTCAGCCATAAAAAGGAATGATGCACATGAGTCAGTTCTAACGAGATGGACAAACCTAGAGCCTATTATACAGAATGAAGTAAGTCAGAAAGAGAAATATAAATATCATATACTGACACATATATATATATGGAATCTAAAAAGATGGCACTGATGAATTTATTTTCAGGGCAGCAATGGAGAAACAGACATAGAGAACAGAATCTATGGATATGGGGGGAGGGGAGGAGGGAGAAGATGAGATGTATGGAGAGAGTAACACGGAAACTTACAATACCATATGTAAAATAGATAGCCAATAAGAATTAGCTGTGTGACTCAGGGAAGTCAAACAGGGCTCTGTGACAGGCTGAAGGGAGGGATGGGGAGGGTGAGGGGAAGAAGGTTCAGGAGGGAGGGGACATGGGTGTACCTATGGCTGATTCTTGTTGATGTATGACAGAAAACCACAAAATTCTGTAAAGCAATTATCCTTCAATTAAAAATTTTTTTTAAAGTTGCTTGCTCTTTGGAAGGAAAGCTATGACAAATCTAGACAGTGTATTAAAAAGCAGAAACGTTACTTTCTGCCATCAAAGGTCCATATATTCAAAGCTATGATTCTTCCAGTAGTCATGTATGAATATGACAGTTGGGCCATAAAGAAACTTGAGCATTGAAGAACTGATGCTTTTTAATTGTGGTGCTGGAGAAGACTCCTGAGAGTCCCTTGGACTACAAGGATATCAAACCAGTCAACCCTAAAGGAAATCAGTCCTGAATATTCATTGGAAGGACTGATGCTGAATCTGAAGCTCCAATCTTTTGGCCACCTGATGTGAAGAGCCAACTCATTGGAAAAGCCCCTGATGCTGGGAAAGAGTGAAAGCAAAAGGAGAAGGGGGCAGTGAAGGATGAGATGGTTAGACAACATCATCAACTCAATGGGCATGAATTTGAGCAAACATCAGGAGACAGTGGAACAGAGGGGTCTGGGATGCTGCAGTCCATGGGGTCACAAAGAGTTAGATACTTCATAGCAATTGAGCAACAACACTGGAATCTATTTGTCACCTCCACTGTATTATCATAAGAGATTTGATAATATTATCATAAGATCATACCTGAATGGCCTAGTGGTTTTCTCTACTTTCTTCAATTTAAGTCTGAATTTTGAATAAGGAGTTCATGATCTCAGCCACAGTCAGCTCTAGGTCTTGTTTTTGCTGACCATATAGAGCTTCTCCATCTTCAGCTGCAGAGACTATAATCAGTCTCATTTCAGTTTTGACCATGGTGATGTCCATGTATAGAGTTGTCTTGTGTTGTTGGAAGAGGCTGTTTGCTATGACTAGTGGGTTCTCTTGGCAAAACTTTGCCCTGCTTCACTTTGTACTCCAAGGCCAAAATTGCCTGTTATACCAGGTATCTCTTGACTATATACTTTTGCATTTCAATCCCCTATAATGAAAAGGACATTATTTTTTGGTATTAGTTCTAGAAGATCTTGTATAACCATTCATAGGAACAGTCAACTTAAGCTTCTTTGGTGCTAGTGTTGGTGCATCAACTTGGATTACTGTGATGTTGAATGGTTTGCCTTGGAAATGAACTGAGATCACTCTGTCATTTTTGAGATTGCACCCACGTACTGCATTTCAGACTCTTTTGTTGACTATGAGGACTACTCCATTTCTTCTAGGGGGTTCTTGTCCACAGTAATAGATATAATGGTCATATGAATTAAATTTGCCCATTCCTGTTCATTTTAGTTCACTATTTCCTAAAACATTGATGTTCACTCTTGCCACATCCTGCTTGACCATGTCCAATTTACCTTGATCCATGGACCTAACATTCCAGGTTTCTATACAATATTGCTCTTTATAGTGTTGGACTTTACTTTCACCACCAGACACATACACAACTGTGTGTCATTTCTACTTTGGCCCAGCTCTCTTTCTGGACCTATTTCTCTACTCTTCCCCAGCAGTATATTGGACACATTCTGACCTAGGAGGCTCATCTTCTGGTGTCGTATCTTTTTGCCTTTTTATACAGCTCATGGGGTTCTTGAGGCAAGAATACTGAAGTGGTTTGCCATTCCCTTCTCCAGTGGACCATGTTTTGTCATAGCGTCACTGAACTACACAAGTCCCTTTGCCACAACAATACTGTGATCCATGTGATCATTTTGGTTAACTTTCTGGGATTGTGGTTTTTATCCTGGAGGCTACAGGATTGTAGTTCTTGTTTCTTCTGACTGCCTTCTGATGGATAAGAATACTAGGCTTGTGCAAGCTTCAGGATGGGAGGGACTGGCTGTGTAGAAAGCTGAATCTTCTTCTGATGGGCAGAGCTATGCTCAGTAAAATTTTAGTCTAATTGTCTGCTGATGGGTGGTGTTGTGCTACCTCCTTGTTAGTTGTTTGTCCTGAGGAAACTCAGTCTACAGAGTCTACAGGCTCTATAGTAGGGCTATTGGAGAACTTCAAGAGGACTTATGCCAACACATGCCTCTCAGGCCACTGTTGACCCATACCTCTGCAGGAGACCCTCAAACATTCACAGGCAGGTCTGGCTCAGTTTCCTGTATGGTCACTACTTTTTCCCCCTGGATCCTGGCATGCACAAGGTTTTGTTCATGCCCTCCAAGAGTCTCTGTTTCCCCCAGTCTAGTGAAAGTTCTCTAATCAAATCCTGCTGCCCTTAAAAGTCAAATTCCCTGGGGATTCTCAGTCCCTCTGTCAGATCACCAGGCTGGGAAGCCTGACGTAGGGCTCAGAACCTTCACAACAGTGTGAGAGCTTCTTTGGTATTATTATTCTCCAATTTGTGGGTCGCCCACCTGACTGGCATAGGATTTGATTTTAACATGATTTCACCCCTCCTACTGTCTCATTTCGGCTTCTCCTTTCTCTTTGGACTTAGGGTATCTTTTTTTTTGGTGGGTTCCAGCATCTTTCTGTATCATAATATTTTACAAGATGGCTTGTGCTCCTCCTTCAGCCACCACCCAAGCTTCACAGGCTTGCCCTGGGCTCCTACTCAGTCTCTGCCAGCTTTTCCTGGTTCTCCTTGAGCTCCATAATGCAGGCTCTAACCACCACTGCCACCACCGCCAATCAGCTGCTCAGTTGAGCAAATTCAGCTTCAATCATGTGTGAAGTAAGCATGTTCCTTCCTGAGGCTGCTCACATGTCCACACGTTCCTGGCTGATCTCAAGAATGAGCACATACACACAGGTCACAGGAGAAGCCCAGCAGAAAGTCAAATCCAGGGCATCCCAACTTTGAATATGCTCTTTAATACCTATCCTTGTAGCTAATAGAGCACCTAATGTACCTCTCAAACATAATAGACATGCTTCTGAAGACACTAAAAAAAAAATGCAACCTTATTTTTTGTAGTGGGAAGTTGGAGGTAATTGGTCAGTTAGGAAATCTGTTTTAGAAAGATAAAGGCTTAAGCTATTACAGAAGAGATCCCAAAATAAAAAGCATCAAACAAAATGAAAGATTATTTTTCTCTTAAACCCAGATATGTACTTGATAGTCCACAGTGAAAAATCCACATTCCTTCTATATTGTTCTTTGGTATCTCCTAGACACATTTCATGCAAATATGGGCACAATAAAGGACAGAAATGGTATAGACCTGACAGAAGCAGAAAATATTAAGAAGAGGTGGCAAGAATACACAGAAGAACTATACAAAAAAGATCTTCATGACCCAGATAATCACGATGGTGTGATCACCAACCTAGAGCCAGACATCCTGGAATGCGAAATCAAGTGGGCCTTAGGAAGCATCACTACGAACAAAGCTAGTGGAGGTGATGGAATTGCAGTTGAGCTCTTTCAAATCCTGAAAGATGATGCTGTAAAAGTGCTGCACTCAATATGTCAGCAAATTTGGAAAACTTAGCAGTGGCCACAGGACTGGAAAAGGTCAGTTTTCATTCCAATCCCAAAGAAAGGCAATGGTAAAAAAAAATGCTCAAACTACCACACAATTGCACTCATCTCATACGCTGGCAAAATAATGCTCAAAATTCTCCAAGCCAGGCTTCAGCAGTCTGTGCACCGTGAACTTCCAGATGTTCAAACTGGTTTTAGAAAAGGCAGAGGAACCAGAGATCAAATTGCCAACATCTGTTGGATCATTGAAAAAACAAGAGTGTTCCAGAAAAATATCTACTTCTGCTTTATTGACTATGCCAAAGCCTTTGACTGTGTGGACCACTACAAACTCTGGAAAATTCTTAAAGAGATGGGAATACCAGACTACCTGACCTGCCTCTTGAGAAACCTGTATGCAGGTCAGGAAGCAACAGTTACAACTGGACATGGTACAACAGACTGGTTCCAAATAGGGAGAGGAGTATGTCAAGGCTGTATATTGTCACCCTGCTTATTTAACTTATATGCAGAGTACATCATGAGAAATGCTGGGTTAGATGAAGCACAAACTAGAATCAAGATTGCTGGGAGAAATATCAATAACCTCAGATATGCAGATGACACCCCCCTTATGGCAGAAAGCAAAGAACTAAAGAGCCTCTTGATGAAAATGAAAGAGGAGAGTGAAAAAGTTGGCTTAAAGCTCAACATTCAGAAAACTAAGATCATGGCATCTGGTCCCATCACTTCATGGCAAATAGGTGGGGAAACAGTGGAAACAGTGACAGACTTTATTTTGGGGGGCTCAAAATCACTGCAGATGGTGACTGCAGCCATGAAATTAAAAGACACTTGCTCCTTGGAAGAAGAGCTATGACCAACCTAGATAGCATATTTAAAAGCAGAGACATTACTTTGCCAAAAAAGATCTTTCTAGTCAAAGCTATGGTTTTTCCAGTAGTCATGTATGAATGTGAGAGATGGACTATAAAGAAAGCTGAGCGCCAAAGAATTGATGCTTTTGAACTGTGGTGTTGGAGAAGACTCTTGAGAGTTCCTTGGACTGCAAGGAGATCCAACCAGTCCATCCTAAAGGAAAACAGTCTTGAGTATTCATTGTAAGGACTGATGCTGATGCTGAAACTCTAATACTTGGGCCACCTGGTGCGAAGAGCTGACTCAATTTGAAATGACCCTGATGCTGGGAAAGGTTGAAGGCAGGAGGCAAAGGGGATAACAGATAACCATCTCATCAGATGGTTAGATGGCATCAATGGACGTGAGTTTGAGTAAACTCTGGGAGTTGGCATTGGACAGGGAGGCCTGGCGTGCTGCAGTCCATGGGGTCGCAAAGATTTGGACAGGACTGAGCAACTGAACTGAACTGGACTGAACTGAACTGATCTCCTAGGGATTTATTCAGTCAACCATCATTAGGTCCTTATCCATGGCAAAGACTGATAATGGCTCTTCAGTACCTATCCTCCCCTTCTTCCTTTGAACAAGTCCATGTTTTAGATGCTTGACTGTTCATGTAACACAGAGATCATGTTTTTCAGTCCATGTGGTCAAAGATAGATTATAGTCAATGAGTTGATAATTGTTGAACCTGGGTAATGCATACAGAAGGATTATTACAGTATTCTTTTTATTTTATATATGTCTAAATTTTTTCATAATAAAAAGTTTTTATCACAGTTAAAAAATTTTTAAGTTTTTTTCCCTTTTTAATTGAAGTTAGATGATTTAAAATATTGAGTTAATTTCTGCTGTACATAAAAAAAGTTCAACTATGCATATATATATTCTTTTTTATATTCTTTTCCATTATGGTTTATGACAGTATATTGACAACACTTCCCTGCTACACAGTAGGACCTTGTTTTTTATTCATTTTATACATACTACTTTGTATCTGCTAACCCAAAACAGTTTTATGATTTTTAATCTATTTGTATCTTTTTTAATTGCAATAAATAAAAGAATTAATTTTGGATAACATAATTAATTTGTATTTTCTCTTGCTATCATGAAAATATCTTTAGTATACTTTTTCAATTTTATAATACCTAAAGTATCTTTTCTCCTATTATATATATTATCATTACACTTCTATATCATAAATATTATTTAAAATTGAAAAAAAAAAGAGGACATCCCTCGTGGTGCAATGCATGGGAATCTGCCTGCCAATGAAGGGGACATGAGTCAGCTCCTTCACCACAACTTCTGAGTATTCATTCTAGAGCCTGCAAGCCACACAGCAACGAAGGGTAGCCCCCACTCTCTGCATCTGCACCCACTGCCAATCACCAACACTCTCCAAGATCTAGAGCTGAAATCAAGTCCCTCTGGTCATTGTTATTTTAGAGGCAAAGTCAAGAAAACTTCCACTTGGACAGAAGGACTATAGGGATATTTCCTTGCTCAGAAGCACCACCTCTACATCTTCTAAAGGAAGGACAAAGTTCAGGTAAGCTCATGAAGCCCTAGCCGTATCTGTGGCTTTTGCTCCAGTGTTGGAAAGAATGACATTCAGGTGCCCTCCACTGAGAGCATCTCTTGTTGGCCTACAGAGCCCAGGTGAAGACAAATATTATTCTCATTCAGCTCCATCTTATCTTAAAACTATCCATTCTGAGAACTCATGACTGTACAAGGCATAAATAGAGATCAGATTCTCATTTATCGCCCTCCTGAGTCACCATTCAAGGGAAGAGAAATGAATATTATATCTTGCTTTGCTCTATACTAAATGCTCTAATTCTCTACTTAGCCATATGTTCTGGTGGACTTTTATCTCTCCTCTTTTTTTCTTTTACCATCTCTGTGATGCACAGAAGGTGCTCCAAATTTGACTGGGCTTCATCCAAATCCTCTAGTACCAACTCAGAGAATAGCAGTCATCATGGACTCTCATGTTAAGTACAGAGATGACAGTGCAAACAGTGGACATTATAAATTCACAAAAATCCTAGAATGGGAAGCCCCTTGGAGTCACTGCAGTACACAGCCCTTGCCTCCCATTTGAGGGCTTCATTCTACCAGGTTTCTGTGAAATGAGGCTACTCCTGTCCTGCTTCTGCTTGTGTTGACACAAAAGGGGAGAAAATTTCCACTTAGTACCAGAGAAATCCAAAGAAGATTATCCCCCATTCTTTAGAATTTCTAAGCTGGAAAGAACTTTAGAAACCATCTAGTGTTCCTAGATTATTCTTTAAGGAGAAACCCAAGTTACTTATTCATGAACTTACAGTGACAGAGAAAGGTTATGTGCCATCAACAGCTGTCACAATACCTCTGCCAGTCATTCAAACATGCATCATAGACTATCAGCCAGATGATCAGTCAATATCTTTATTGCTTACTCGCTATGCCAGTGAACCTTCCAGCTGTTTGAACTCTGCTCCTTTTGAAGCTGGAGAATGGCAGTTCTCAGTGCATTGGAGTCTATTTCCATTCCCTTCATTTCCTTCTCCAGCCTGAGTAATCTCTTTTCTCTTCTCCTTTCTTTTTAGGTTTGATTCTCTACATATTTCTTCCCCACATCTCCACCTTAGCCAATAGATAATTGCTCTGAGCTGGGCAGGCATGATGAGGTCTGACATGGCAAGGTTGCCTCTGCTGAAGCTTTATTCATAGCATCTCATCTCCAGACAGTCTGAGACTCATAGCACATTGGAGCATTCTTTTCTGTTCTTGTCCCTCTGAAGGGAATCTTTAATGCTCCATGGAAGCTGGCAACACCACCAGAGTCACTGCGTTTGTTCTCCAAGGACTATCCAACAACCCTCACATCCAGGTAGTACTATTTGTAATATTCCTGGTGATTTACCTCCTGACCCTCACAGGGAACCTGCTGATGCTGCTGGTGATCAGGACTGAGTCCCGCCTCCACACCCCCATGTACTTCTTCCTCAGTCACCTCTCCTTCCTGGATGCTTTCTATTCCTCAGTCATTGTGCCTAAGCTGCTAGAGAACCTGCTTTCCAAGTGGAAGACTATATCCTTCCTTGAATGTTTCACCCAGATTGCCTTGGTCATATTTTCTGGGGCCACCGAAGCTTGCCTCCTTTCAGTCATGGCCTATGACCGGTACCAGGCTGTGTGCC
Source organism: Okapia johnstoni (assembly GCA_024291935.2). Taxonomy (NCBI): domain Eukaryota; kingdom Metazoa; phylum Chordata; class Mammalia; order Artiodactyla; family Giraffidae; genus Okapia; species Okapia johnstoni. The sequence goes on along the minus strand of CM044307.1, from coordinate 120,761,514 downwards.
ACCCATTGTTGTATGTGGTGACCATGAACAAGAAGATGTGTGCTGGCCTGGTGGGAGCCTCCTGGGCTATAGGAATGGGGACTGGTCTACTTAACACCATCCTCCTGGCTCAACAGCAATTCTGTGGCCCCAACATCATCCGCAGCTTTGCCTGTGAGTTTCCTCCAGTGCTCCTGTTAGCCTGTTCTGACCCCTACATTAGCATTGCCTCCATCCTGACCACCATGGTGGTATTGGGCCTTGGCACCCTTGTCCTACTCCTGGGATCCTACACTCATATCATCATGACAGCCCTGGGGATCAACTCTGCCTCAGGTCAGAACAAGATCTTCTCTACCTGCTCATCTCATTTGCTTGTGGTCACCATTTTTTATGGCTCAGGAATTTTCAGGTATGTCATTGCTATACCTCCGGAATGTGGGTGTAGGATATTTTTCACTTGAAATTAATGATGATCTGTAGAACAGAGCACTGCAAAGTACTAAGAAAAGAACTGCACAAGAATTCAGAAGTCCTGGGTTCTACTTCTGGCTCTGCTGTGTGAAGTATTGAAAATATATTTTCTTTCTGAGACCTCAATTGTCTAACTCTGAAAAATAAGCTCATACAAGGACTAAAGGATTTCCTAATTTCATTAACCTATGATTTTGGAGTTTCAGAAAGAAATCAGAGAGATGTTAGTAGGCTTTTATTCAGAGTTGGACAAAATATATATGAAATATATCGTATTTGAAACAGATGCCATTTCTCTTTCCTACTGAAAGATGACGATTCAAAGCCTATTTGTCTTGTAACTATTGATTAGGCAGCTACTTACAACAACTGCTTTGCACAATCAAGATCAATTTTAGTATGTGTCATACCACAAGATAAATGTTATTAACCTCATTTTTGGATTAAAAAAAACCCCTGAGTTTCAGGAGTAACCAGGTGCTTTATCAAAGTTTCCAGAACAAGCTAAGAATGGAGGCAAAATATAAACCGAGTCTCATTGGCTTGAAAACCTCAAGCTCTTTTCTACCATGTTTCTCTCAAACATAAACAGCTCTGGCTGATGAGCCCTTGCTTCCCAGGAAATAAAGTCACTAATGGCCTGTGCTCTCTACTAGTGAATCGGGAGATGGATTTGCACAATTAGTCTTACCATTATTGGATTCATAATCATTTAGCATTCATATCATGCTAAACATTTTTATCTTTCACTTTATTCACAGATTTTGGTTTCTTTTCTAAGCCAAATGTGCTAAATGTGCTAAAAAGGACAAATGTTTGTTCCACTGAGCATTAGAAAAATAATGTGCTGTCATTCTGGGGTAATTCCAAGAGCCATAAATGTTGGGGGAAATGACAGCATTATTGGACTAGCATATGGTTTTGTAAGGAACAATCATGACAACATGGGAACATACAGTTGTATACATATAAAAAAGAAAAAAACATTCTTCATATTCTCAACATAACTACTAAGGAAAGGTGCTTTGAAAAGTATGAAGTACTTTGGAAATGCATGAAATCATTTTTAGTTCTATTCTAACCTGGAGCACTTCATATGCTGCAGAACTTCCTTTTACTCCTCAGGGCAGCTCCTATAATGTTCGGCATTAGATCACTCATGTATGGAGGCATTTGAAGGCAGAAGCGACTGACTTCTCACGATAATACAGTCATTTCTAGATGCTTCTACCACTGATAGCTGACTCAGCCCAGAGGACCCTCTTTGCAGAGTCTGGGATGGGATGGACACTGGCTGCCTACAGCCATGTGTCCATGGTCCTGAGCTCATTTTATTCCTTTGTGCAATTCCCCTCAAGGTACATGACTCCAGCTTCTGGCTCAGCCCTGGAGCAAGTTCTATCTGTGCAGTACAGTGTGGTGATCCCGCTACTGAACCCCCTTATCTACAGTCTGAAGAACCAGGAGGTGAAGGCAGCTCTAAGGAGGATGCTGGCCAGGAAGCCTAGGCTTACCATCTAAGCCAGGCTCTACTGCCTCCTCATAATTAGAGGAAAAATCAAGAGAAGGAAGAGGAGATAGAGAGCTTCATTTCTTAGATATCTCAGCATGAATTTTTGTCCAAATGGAAGTCTTAGTTCCTCTGACCCTTGTGCACTCCCCTAGTCAAGCAAGATGGAAAAACCTCCACAGAATTTATGGCATCCTTCCACAGATGACCTAGTCACTACACAAGAAAATTTTCTCAAAAACCGTACAGAGGAATTCTCAAAAAGTGAAAATAGAACCACCAAATGTCCCAGCAGCTCCACTTCTGGGAATAGTGCCAAAGGAAATGAAAACACTAACTCAAAAAGATATATGCAGGAACGTCTGTGATGATCCAGTGGTAAAGAATCTGCCTTGCAATGCAGGAGACGTAGGTTCAATCCCTGGTCAGGGAACTAAGATCCCACATAAAGAGGAGCAACTAAGTCAACGAGCTACAGCTACCGAGCCTGCACACTCTAGAGCCCATGAAACCAGGCCCCTCAAGAAGCCTTTGAAGGGCAGTGAGAGAAGCCTGTGTAGGGCAACTAAATACACCCACAGCCACCTCAGCTAGAGAAATTTTGCACACCTCCATGAGCCTAGGGGCCACAACAAAGACCCAGCACAGCCAATAAGTAAATAAATAATAAATATCTTTTAAAATATATGAGCTCCCATGTTGATGCATGCGTTCTCAGTTGCATCTGACTCTGTGCGACCCTATGGACTGTAGCCCTCCAGACTCCTCTGTCCATGGGATTATCCACACAAGAATACTGGAGTAGATTGCCATTTCCTCCTCCAAGGGATTTTCACAACCCAGGGATCAAACCCCTGTCTCCTGTGCCTCTGCACTGCAGGCAAATTCTTTATCACTGAGCCGTGGGGGAAGTCCCAAGTTCATAGCAGCATTATTTACAGTAGCCAAGACATGGAAAGAACCTAGGTGTTCATTAATGGATGAATGGATAAAAAAAGGTATGGGTGAATGGATAAAAAAGGTATGGATAAAGCAATGAAATATTATTCAGCCTTAAAAACGAGGAAATTCTACCACTTGTGACAACATGGAAGTTCCTTGAAGGCATTATACTGAGTGAAATCGGTCAGACATAGAAAGACAAATGCAATATGATGTCATATACATGTGGAACCTAGAGATCAACCAAGCTCATAGAAAAAGATATCAGGCATGTAGTTATCAGGAGTGGAGGGTGGGAGGAAGGTGATCAAAAGGTACAGATTTCCAGTGTAAAATAAGGACTAAGGATGTACACACATGATGACATAGTTAACACCACTGTATGATATACAGGGAATCTGTAAGAGAGTAAATCCTAAGAGTTCTCATCACACGAGAAAAGATTTCCCTCTTTCTTCTTTCTTTTCTTTATATGATATCTTTATGAGATGATGGGATTTTTTTTTTTAGGAATAGAGGGGTTTTATTTGAGCCAAATTTAGGGCTATAGCCCAAGAGACAGCCTCTCAGATAACTCTGAGGAACTTCCCCACTGAAGCATTATTTTTAGCAGGATCACCTACCTTATCAGAACAAAGAACATACATCAAACATGACAGGGGTATATTCTTCAAGTGTCCAAAAAGAGACAGTTATAGTCCATATAGAGCGAGACAGCAAGACCCTAGTGTCTGGCAATGGAACCATATTTTTGAGGATGTTAATGTGTATGTCATGTGAAGGGAGTTTATTAATCCTCATTTTCAAAACAGACATTCTTTATCTCAGTGGTTAAAACAGATATGCTCTGTGAGTTTGACAGGCTGTTCCAGTTCAACAAAATTCAGGCTGAACCATGTATGGGCCAAAAATCTTCCTCTTACCTCAATGTGTAAAAATATTCTACATCAGAGAGAACTCTCAGGATTTTCCCAATTAGTTGTTTTGAGATGATGCATATTAATTAAACCTATTGAAATGCATATATATATATATATATATATATATATATATATATATATATATATATAAATACGTGCGTGCTCAGTCGCTTCAGTCATGTTCAACTCTCTGCAAGCTTGTGGACTGTGGCCCACCAGGCTCCTCTGTCCATGGGATTCTCCAGGCAAGACTACTGCAGTGGATTGCCATTTCCTCCTCCAATATATATATCTATAAAACGATCATACTGTATGCCTAGAATTTACACATTAATTTATGTCAATTATCTCTCCATAAAACTAGGGGGAAAAGGTAAAAAAAATCTTTACAATTTCATCAGCCATTTCCACAGCTTTTGCTTTTTCTCCCATTTCCTGCCCTTTTCACACCTCCTCTTTGCCTCTCTGTCTCTTGTTTTACTTTTGTCTATATCACCATCAGAAAACTAAGATCATGGCATCTTGTCCCATCACTTCATGGCAAATAGATGGGGAAACAGTGGAAACAGTGGCTGACTTTATTTTTGGGGGGCTCCAAAATCACTGCAGATGGTGATTGCAGCCATGAAATTAAAAGACGCTTACTCCTTGGAAGGAAGGTTATGACCAACCTAGATAGAATATTAAAAAGCAGAGACATTACTTTGTCAACAAAGGTCCGTCTAGTCAAGGCTATGGTTTTTCCAGTGGTCATGTATGGATGAGAGAGTTGGACTATAAAGAAAGCTGAGCACCGAAGAATTGACGCTTTTGAACTGTGGTGTTGGAGAAGACTCTTGAGAGTCCCTTGGACTGCAAGGAGATCCAACCAGTCCATCCTAAAGGAGATCAGTCCTGGGTATTCACTGGTAGGACTGATGTTGAAGCTGAAACTCCAATACTTTGGCCACCTGATGCAAAGAGCTGATTCATTGGAAAAGACCCTGATGCTGGGAAAGATTGAGGGCAGGAGGAGAAGGAGACGACAGAAGATGAGATGGTTGGATGGCATCACTGACTCAATGTACATGGGTTTGAGTGGACTCCAGGAGTTGGTGATGGACGGGGAGGCCTGGTGTACTGTGGTTCATGGGGTCGCAAAGAGTCGGACACAACTGAGCGACTGAACTGAACTGAATGCACAAAGTAGAAATCTGACCGCTAGTAAATACCCCACTTCATTCCAGGAGAGTCCCATCTCAGTACTGAGACCTTCTTTGATCCCATACCAAAAACTGCCCGGCAAAATCTAGAGCTCCAGAGTAACTTGGAAAGAAATGAAATAAAATCAGTGTGTCTCCTCTTGTCTTTGTCCTTAATAAGTAACACATGAAGTTGATTATGGAGTGAATGAAGGAATGAATAGTGGACCTGTCTGAGGAGTCCATTCTCTTATATGGTCCAAGGAAATAGGAGGGACTATCCTCCTCTAAGGACTTTCTAGGTGGCACTAGTAGTAAAGCCAATGCAGGAGGCATAGGAGATATGGGTTCAACCCCTGGGTTGGGAAGATTCCCCTGTAGGAAGACATGGCAACCGACTCCAGTATTCTTGCCTGGGGAATTCCATGGACAGAGGATCCTGGCAGGCTACAGTCCATAGTATCGGAAAGAGACACAATTGAGCAACTTAGCACATATGCACACATCCTCCTTTAAAACCTTGTCTAACATATTCTGTATCTCCAATGTTTAGTATGTTCTGTTAGTGTTAATGAAGTGTGAAAGTCTCTCAGTCCTGTCTGACTCTTTGCAATCCCCATGGGCTATACACTCTATGGAATTCTTCAGGCCAGAATACTGGAGTGGGTAGCTTCTCCCTTCTCCAGGGGATCTTCCCAACCCAGGGATCAAACCCAGGTCTCCTTCATTGCAGGAGGATTCTTTACCAGCTGGGCTACCAGGGAATAGTGTGCAAAGAAAAAGAATGAATGAGAGAGAAGGGGGTGAGAGAAGGAGCATGTGAAAAAAAAAATGTGTGTACTTCATGACAATACAGATGTCAGAGGGAAGTACTGTAGGAGAGATCAGGATCCAAAGAGATAAGAGTCCAAATTTCGGTTCACCACCCAAGGTCACCATCACAAGAGCTTGCTGAAACATGTGCACTCTGACCCCCTGCCTAGAGTCTCTCCATCACCTATCTGAGCCTGGACCATTTCAGATCCCTGACTTGGTTCAAGACCTGTTCCAGGCATAGAGGAAGGAGAAGGAGTTAGAGAATGCAGAACAAATGTTCAACTGCCACCCCATCTCCCATTCAGCTCTCAAGAGAGTTCTCAGAAAGACGAAAGCAATTGTTCTACCCAAAAGCTGATAGGTCACATCAGCCAAGACCACTTCCATGCCAGCTCCCTGGTTTCTATCTGTTCTTGATCCTTTGACCCTCAGGCTAAGATCCTCTCTGCAGTTGTCTGTTTCCTTCAGCAAAGCCCTCTGAAAGTCAGGGCCTCTTATGTGGTACACTCACAGGGGAAATTTCCAAGATGAGGCTATTTCTCTGGTGATGAAGGCCAGGGATGTGGAACTGAGCAAAACAGTCCCAGCTTCAGCAGCATTTCTGCTCTGCACACTTGGTGGAGCTGGTCCTTTACATTTTCCAGAGCATGTGCCTTCCTGAGCATGTAACTACGGCAAAATACTAAGTAGATGTGCGAGATCAGTGGAGGAATGGCCATTTAATCCTGCCCTCACACACACAAACACACACAGGGATTATTTCTAAAACCCTGTTGACTTGGGGGAAAGCCTTTTGTCCCATAATTAGGGAAGGAAGAGCATGGGAATATACTGGGTTCAAATTCAAACTAAAATTATGTGATGAATACCAAGTTGTTTCCTGAGTCTTAGTTTTCATTAAGAATAGGAAAGGAATGTCCTATCCACCCCTTGCGTAGAACTATATGTCCCTAAACAGGCTATGGGGACTTCATTAGGGAGCCGCTGGGCTCTGAAACAAGAGAAATACGGTCTGAATGCCAAAAGCCCCATGGGGTATATAGGGTAGGAAGAGGGAATTAGAAAATATAACTTGGCTAATACAGAAATGGGGTAATTTAAATTGGAGTTTTGGTAGGCTGGATTGTCAAAGCAGGAATAGATCTCATAAAAATCACTAGACCATAACCTTCATTTAAAAATGAGGAAAGTGAGCCACAGAGACAAAGATGACTTGCTCAGGTTTAGACCATCAGTAAGAAGCAGAAACAGACTTTAGGACTCATATCTTCTGCTTCTCCATCTTTCACATTCTTTATAATCAAATTAGAATAAAGCTCTGCAAACATCCTCCTATAAATCAGAGAAGCAGCAAGGATGAGTAATAATGCACAGAGTCCCAACCAAAAGGCCCCAGGTGTCCAGATTCTTTGGTTACTGAGCTGTTCTTATCTATTCTTTTTATTTATTTTTATTAATTAATTTTTTTGCAGTATAGTTGCTTTAAAATGTTGTATTAGTTTCTACTCCATAGCAAAGTAATCAGCCCTACATACACATATATCACTTCCCTTTGTGATTTCACCCCCATTTGGGATACCACAGTGCATTAATTGGAGTACCCTGTGCTATACAGTATGTTCCTATCAGTTGTCTATTTTGTACACAGTATCCGAAGTGTTTATGTGTCAACCCCAATCTCCCAATTCCTCCCACCCTACCCCTTTCTCCCTTGATCTCCATACATTTTTTCTCTAAGTCTCTATTTCTGCTTTGGAAATGTTGCAGTGAAAAGGAAAAAAAGAGGAATGAGTTTTTTTCTTTCTCTTTCCTGAGAACGAAGAAGATACAGAGAACAGTGAGCAAGACTGAACATCCCTAGTGTTTTGTTTTGTTTTGTTCACTGTAACTGCTCCTAATTCTGCATGTCTATAACTAAGTTTGTTTTTCTGCCCCTAACTCTGCAGGAGCTACACTTCACACCTATTTTCCTTTGCCTCTATGCTCAAAACATCCTGTATATGGTGTTTACCCTTACAACACCCTTCCCCTTGTAGTTAAATATTAGGAAGAAAGCCACAGAGCCACTGAACTGCCACACTCAATTACTGCATTACAGATGCCAGCCTATGGCTGCTTTTGACAAGGTCCTAAAATCCTTGCTCCTCATCATAGATTCCCGACTGGGAACCCTCATCTTATATAAGCCTCTAGAATCTTCATGGAGTGGGAGCACAGTTCTTGAGGCATGAGCCTACTATATTCCCCTCTCTGCCAGCTGAGAATTAAATCAACTCTCTATTTCCAAACTCTATCTCCATATTTTTCACAGCTTTGGTAGGCAGAGAAAGCCAAGATTTTGGCCAGCAACAGAAATAAGTTCCTCTATACCATTTTTCTAGATGACAAACACATGAGAAGATGCTTAACATCACTAATTACTAGAAAACTACTATGAGGTATACCCTTACACATATCAGAATGACCATCATCAAAAAAATCTACAAACAATAAATGCTAGAGAGGGTGTGGAGAAAAGAGAAACTCTTACACTGTTGGTGCTAACGTAAATTGATAGAGCCACTGCGGAAAACAATATGGAGTTTCTTTAAAAAACTAAAAATAGAACTACCATATGACCCAGAAATCCCACTCCTGGGCAATATACCCAGAGAAAATCATAGTTCAAAAAGACACACGCACCCCTGTGTTCCCGGCGGCAGTATTTACAACACAGGATGTGGAAGCAACCTGAATTCCCATCAACAAAGAAACAGGTAAAGAAGTTATGGTACATCTAGATGGTAACCAATTTGTGAAGGGTATTTTCTTATCTTAGGGGTAAGGAAGTACCTCAACCCCCCTCAAGTCCCCCATTTCAGATTTTTGGAGCCCCTGCTCTTCCTGTCCTTTTCCCACTCCACATCTCTACCTGTCAAAATCCCACCAATGCTTCAAAATGAGCTTAAATTCACTCTTGTCATGAATCTTTTCTTGAGCCCTTTTTCTCACAGCCTCCCACCAAATATAAATTATCTTTCCTCTTATCAATTCTCAGGGCACATTTCTAACCTCTCTCATAATATTAATGATACTGTATCTTGTATTATAATTATTTATTAATGTTTATCTTATGGTTCTTACTAGTCCATGAGTGAAGTGATGTTTTTAGCCAGCTTTAGATCCCCTCCAAAGTTCTTTGAATTATGCTAGGTGATCAGTAAGACTTGGTTGAATTGAATTGATACAGAAAGGAATTTCCGCCTTTCAGTTGCTGTAAGTTCAGCCTACTTCCTCTTTGGTAGAGATGAAGGTGGCTATGACCCTTGGCCATGTCCACCTTTCACCCTGTTTCCTCCCTCTCCCTCCAGGAAGAAAATAACAGCCAGCCACTCAAAATCAAGCCCTTTATTTAGGGCACAGGACACTGTTGTAATGAAAGTGCTACTGGGGGCACAGAGCAAGAGTCAAAAGTCTCAGAGCATTGTTTACCCATCCCTGGAGAATAGTCCTTGTATGTCCAACAATGTCACTAGAGGGCCCAGGTCTCTGAGACAAATTAGCTTCAAGGGGGTACAAAGAAGCAAAATGAGGTAACCAGAGGGCAGAGGAATTTCAGAAACAGAAAGAGGGCAGAAGCAGCAAAGACAGCAGGTGTTCATTTTTCACTGATTCTCCTTCTCAGAACAGAGTGCTTTACGGGCCAACCTGATCATGAAGAAGGAGACAAGGTAAGTTGACTGACTGGATTTTAGCTCAAACTCCCACTCAGTTTTATCCCCAGGAGGGCTGAGGTGGAAGTGTGGGTGAAAATTACAGACAGAAAGACTTTCCTAGCCAGGTGGCAAGGGACACTGAGCCACTTAGTGGAATAAGGTCCATTTTCTTAAACTCCAAGAAAATTGTAAGGCAGTGGTAACAACGGTTTGTCTTAGGGCTTAGGACTAAACAAGTTGAATTAGATGTTCAAGTCCAGGTGAAGGAAATCCTGGGACTCAGCCCTCTATTAAGGAATCCTTGTTAGGAAAATTGCTAAACAGTGGTGGAGTAAGTGGGGTTTGAAAATTGGAAATCTGAGTCAGCTTGAGGAGTTTTGTTTTGAAAACTATATTCTAGCTTAAAACCAGGAAATAGAGAGAAAGGGGTATGGTGCTGGCACTAAAGGGCTGAGAAGAGGGAGAGGAAGTGTAAAATAGAAAATAGAACAGAGACTCACCGTAGTTAATTCCTACTTTATCCAGAATCTTCTTGACACACATAATGTCATCAGTAAGGTCATCATCCAGGAACTCTGGCAGGAGTTACAGGTGGAAAAAATGAGAGAGCTAAGTATTACCCAGAAAGGGAATGAGTTTCCCTCTTCCTTGGTCCTTCTCTGAACTAGAGGCTTAAGCCTGTTGCCTTTTATGTGAGCAATCCAATACAGTAATGCCTTCCCCTTGGTAAAGACTCCCTTCCCTTCTCTGGCGCATCTCTGGAGGAATTAACAACTTCATCAGCTGACTTCCTCTGAAAATGCATAGTATTAGACTTCAAGATCCCCAAACAACTCAGATCATCTACCCGTGAACTTTAAGGGACTGTCTGGGGATTTGGTGATAACGAAAATTTCTAACAGCCTCTTAATAATATCAGTTCAAGTCCCACACTTGATGTAGAGTCCTAGGCAATGAAGCCAGAGGTGTGCTTGACACCAAAAAGAGTATTTATCCCAGAAGTAGGTAATCTTAAAAAAGAAAATCAAAGTTGGATGCTGGGAAGCTGGAAGAAAACTCAAGGAGCTGTAGGAACTGCAGACACGTTTATTCTCTCCTGGCTGGTGCAGCAGCAGTAGCAGCAGACACACTGTATTCTCTCCTCTCGTGGCTGATCCAGCAGCATAACCACAGGCAGTCACACGGAGCCATAAGGTGGCCTCAAGGACTTCTCAGATGGTGCTTCTATAGGCATATTGCACAAAGTAGCCCAAGACCAAGTGAGTACCTCGTGACACGCGTGTACAGTGCTATAAATGATCTCAGCTGTTACATAACCGTGTATTTACCAAACGTGGGGCAAGAGAGCCTGACCACCATCTTGGCTAATTTTCTCTCTCTCTACAGATGCTCACACTTCCAATTTTTACATGTTAATACAAAACACACTGAAAAAAACACTATGAGATTGGCATAAAGATATACATAGAGATGAATGAAATTGAAGGGAGATTGCAGAAATAAACCCACCCATCTATGGTGAACTCATTTTAGACAACAGTCCACAACATTAAATTGGGGAGAAATGATGTTTTCAACAAACAGTGCTAGGCAATTTGTTATCCACATGCATAGCAATGAAATTGGACCCTCTCCTCCTTCCACATACAAAATGTAACTCAAAATACATAAAAGGCTTAAATGTAAGAAGTGAAATTACAGTCAACATCCAATATCCACAGGCTTCACATTTCTAGAGTTCATTTAAAGCATACAGAATTTAAGAAAATATTTGTACATTATATATATGATAAATCATTATCCAAAGTATCTCAAGAATGTTTACAACTCACCAACACAAAGACGAAAAAAGCAATTATAATAATGGATAAATGACTTCAATAGACTGTTCTCCACACAGGTCACACAAATGGTCACCAAGCACATGAAAACATGTCAAAGATCATTAATCATGATGGAGATGCAAATTAAAACCACAATGCGGCAACGCCTTCACATGTTCTAAAATGGTTAAAATAAATAAATCTAAAAATAACAATGGTTCACAACAATATAAGGAAATTGGAACCTTTAAACATTACTTGTAAAAATGGAAAAGGATGCAACCTACGTTTACAATGTGATGTGTTAGCCTCTCATTCAGGTCCGACCCTTTGGGATCCTATGGGCTGTATTTCGTCAGGTTCCTCTGTCCATGGAAATCTAGAGGCAAGAATACAGGAGTGGGTAACCAATCCCTTCTCCAGGGACTCTTCTCAACCCAGGGATCAAACCCAGGTCTTCTGCAATGCAGGTAGATTCCCTACCATCTGAGAAGTTGGGCTTACCACCAGGCAAGTCCACATTTACAATATAAATATATAATTAGTATATTGTTCAACAACTCCATCCTAGAAATATACCCCAAAGAATTGATAACAGGTGTACACATATATTGACAGCAGCACTGTTCACAATAGCTAATAGGCAGAAACAATGCAAAAGTCCATCCGCGGGTAAATGAATAAACAATATTGTGTAGATCTGTAAACAGATGTGTTAGTCACCATAGAAAGAGTCAAATACAAGAATAAAGTCTCTGTGAAAACCGGTATGGCAGTACTTCAAAAGCTTAAATATAGAATTAACATATGATCCACCAATTTCACATCAGGGTACATACATAAAAGGCTGAAAGCAGGGACTGGAACAGATATGGGTACACTCATATTCATAGCAGCATTAACCACAAGAGCAAAAGGTAGAAGCAACCCAAGTGTCCATCAATAAATGAATGGATAACCTAAATGTGGCATTCACAAAGGAATATAACTCAGCCTCAAAAACAAAGGAAACACCAACACATGCTACGATATTAACCTTAAAGTCTTTATGATAAGTGAAATAACCCTGTCACAAAATGACAAAAATATATGAATCCACTTACATGAGGTACCCAAAGAAGTCAAATTCAAAGACAGAAAGTAGCATGTCAATGCCAGGGACTCCGGGAATTAGTGTTTAATGGCTACAGAGTTTCACTAGTGAAAATTGGAATGCTCTGAACATGGTTGTAGGAGATATGGTTGTACAACGATGTGAATGTAATTAATACCAAAGAACTGTATATTTAAAATGGTTTGAATAGTACATGTTTGCATATTTAGGCACAATGAAATAAATGAAGGAAGGAAATACTGATACATGTTACAACATGGATGAACATTGAAAACACCCCAAGTGTAAGAAGCCATGCAGGAAAGGCATCAGTGTTGTGGATGACCTGGATGTGATAGAAACAGTGGGATTTTTGTAGGTAGAATCTACACCATCTCCTGCAGGAGACCCAGAGCCAAGTCAGAAACCAACAAGTGCTTGCTTTTATAGGAAATCCAGAGTCAGGCCAGGGGCCAAGATCCTCGCAGATTGAACCTGCAGCTGCTCCTGCAGAGGACACCGAGCCAGGTCAGAAACAAACACCCGGGCAGGTTGAACCTGCTCCTGCTTGTGCAGGAGACCCAGACCAGGTCAGGGTATAGAACTCCTTATGGAGAAGCTGCTCCTGCCCTGCATTAGACCCAGAGCCACATCAGGAACCTTCACCCCTGAAGACTGAAAACTGCTCCTGCAGCAGACCCATGTGTATTCAACACTGCTGCAGGGGAAGCTGCTCTGGCTCCTGCAGGAGACTCTGGGCCAGGTCAGGAACCAGTGCCCTTGCAGGTTGAACTGCACCTGTAGGAGACCCAGAGCCATTTCAAGAATCACCACCCCCAAGAGCAGATCTGGATCTGCAGCCACCATCACTTCCGATATACATCATCAACCCACTCCTTCATCCAAACTTTACTTTCCGTCTCCGGTCATTGTGTTACAGTTTTTATTGTTTTGTTTTTCATATTATTTACAGCATTGTATATTTTGTGTTTTAAGTTTATAATAATACAATTTAAGCCTTTTTAATATTGCCATTCAGGAGCATTAAATGCATTCATGATACTGTGCAGCCATCACCACTGCCTAGTTACTAGTTTCTACATTTTATTCCCCAAATAAAACCATATATCCAAAGAATGCAGCTCCCAGTTCCTCCTCCCCCAGACTCTGACAACCATAATCCTCTTTCTTTCTCTGTTTCTTTTTTTAACTCAATTTATTTATTTTTGGCTGCCCTGAGCTTTCATTGCTGTATGGGCTTTCTCCAGCCGCAGTGAGTGGGGGCTACTCTTCGTTGTGATGCACAGGCATCTCATTTCAGTGACTTCTCTTGTGGAGCACAGGTCCTAGGGCTTGCGGGCTTCAGCAGCTGCAGCACACAGGCTCTGTAGTTGTGGCTTGTGGGCTGTAGAGCACAGACTCAGTAGTTGTGGTGCTCGGACTTAGTTGCTCCTTGGCATGTGTAATCTTCCCGGACCAGGTAATCAAACCAGCGTCTCCTGCATTGACAGATTCTTATCCGCTGTACCACCAGGGAATTCCTCTTTCTCTGTTTCTTTACCTATTCTCGATGTTTCCTATAAATGAAATGATTAAAAATGTGGCTTTTTGTGTCTGTCCACATATTTTAAGAAATAACTGGTGATTTTTTCTTTTTCTTTTTATCTGACATAACATTTTTGTTACTCAAAAGAGGAATTCAGATGCATTACAGATGAGATGTACAAAATGAGATTTTAAACACAGGAAATATGAGCATAAAATTGGGATACACACTGCTGTTCTAAGTGTGACACCAAATGATATGATGCAAATACTCCTATAAAAGGAAACTCATGTGACTACAGAAGGTATGGAACAGAAACAGCCTCACGAGCATAGAGAACAGACTTATGGTTGAGGAGGAGTAGGAGCGGGGCGAGAGTCGAATTGGGAGTTTGGGACTAGCAGATGCGAACTATTATAAAGAGAATGGATAACAACAAAGTCCTATTGTGTAGCACAGGGAACAATATTCAATATCCTATGATAAATGATAATGGAAAAAATGTGTAGGGAGATGCTCGAACTCACTAGTTATTAATATCATAATTTAAAACAGCAAAGATATGACACTCCACACCTGACAGATGACCAAATATTAGTTAGTTGGCAAGTATTTTGTGATAGAGAAACCCACAAGGATTACAGTGAGAGCTGCAACCTCTCCAGTGAAACTGAAAGTCACTCAGTCATGTCTGACTCTTTGCAACCCCATGGACCATACAGTCCATGGAACTCTTGAGGCCAGAATACTAGAGTAGCTTTTCCCTTCTCCAGGGGAATCTTTCCAACCCAGAATCAAACCCAGGTCTCCCGTACTGCAGGCAGATTCTTTACCAGCTAAGCCACCAGCAACCTCTCCAAGGCATGAGTATTTGATCAAACTATGCCTACACATAACTATGTCCCAGATACTCTTCATCTGGGTAAAGTTCTTTAAATATTGCAATATAAGTTCTTGAGGAAATAAGTATTAAATGTTTATTACAGACAACCCTGTCCAACTTTCAGTGTTCCACACTCTTGGCCCGAACTTCCTCGGCTTCCTTTTAGCCCTGCCCACCTCTTCCTCACCTCCTCCAACAACCATAGCATCCACGGACTGGGCTGAGCAGGCAGCAGAATTTTCCAAGAAATAATTTCTCCAAGATGTCCAAGTCTGGTGAATGTCTCATGATGAGAGCTACAGACTGACAGTGCTAATTCAGACACGGATCAGTGAGATCCAGCCACTCCACAGCCTGAAGGACAAGTGAGAAAAGCTTCTGCTGCCCAGGAGAAGAAACCCACCACACTCTAGCAAAACCACTGCTAAGTTATCCGCTAGCACCATAATAACTCAGGAGGAGCTAGCTGAAATAAGCCTTGATTCTCCCCCACCTAACTGCCATGCTGGGCCAATAGAGACATCATTGATGAGTGGAGATCGACTACATTTGGCCCACCAGGTTCTGTATGTGAAGGTGATATGTTCTTTCTGGATATTACATTTTCATCTTATTGTCCACACCAGTGGTTTCTCTTTTTAATTTTTATTTTATATTGTAGTATAGTTGATTAACAATGTGTTAGTTTCAGGTGTACAGCAAAGTGATTTAGTTATAAATATACATGTATCTCTTCTTTTTCAAATTCTTTTCCCGTGTAGGTTATTACAGAGTATTGCGTAGAGCTCCCTGTGCTACCCAGTAGGTCCTTGTTGTGTTCTGCACCAGAATCTATTATAGCAACATCAATAGTCCATGAGTCATCTGTCTGTACATCCTCAAAGACAACTGGAGTATCTTTGACTATTTCAAAGGTTTTGCTGTCAGTTTGTTGTCTTCTGACTGACTGCAACTCTGTGGATCCTCTGTTCAAATGCATAGACATTCAGTATTTGATCAAGAGAGCTGGACAGTGGACCAAGAGATGTACAACATAATTCTCATAATTTGTGTGCAATGTAAAGAAGCAGAAGACATCTTCTCACGGTGCTACAAATCTTTATACCCTTTATAGTATGAAGTCTATGTAGATGTTACACTGATTCTACTCTCTGCTTTTGTCCTTTGAAGGCTGGGAGACTCCCCAAAACATAAATCCTATCAAGAGTACAACTTTGTAGCTTTAGATTACTTATGCTTAAAATGTCTACTTGTACTTCTTATTTGGTATATCAAAATGTATTTTGCAATGTACTAAAGACATCATTATCTTTATGAAATTATAAAAGGTTAGAAATTATGTAAGTTGTTTTAAACACAGCTATATTTCTGAGTTTGTGGTTCATGTTTTGCAAAAAAGAAAGAAAGCTTTACTTTTTATTTTTAACAGTTTGTAATGAGGCTTCCTTTTACTTGTAGCTCAGAGAGCACCTGATGTATCATCTCAAACATAACAGACATGCTTCTGAAGGCACAAAAATATTATCCTTCCAATATTATTTTTGGTGGTGGGAAGTTGAAGATAATTGGGGTTAGTTAGGAAATCTGTTTTAGGATGCAAAAGGCTAAGTTGTTGTAGAAGAGATCCCAAAGTAAAGTGAATCAAACAAAATAAAAGATTATTTTTTCTCTTCAGTCCAGAGATGTACTTAATAGTCCAGAGTGAAAAACCCAAGTTCCTTCTATATTGTTCTTTGTTATCTCCTAGGGAGTTATTCAGTCGATCATCATTCAGTCCTTATCCATGGCAAAGACTGATAATGGCTCTTCAATATCTATCCTTCCCTTTTACCTTTGAGTAGTAAAATATGTCCATGTTTTAGACACAACTATTCCTGTAATACAGAGACCACGTTTTTCACCCCCATGTAGTCAAAGCAGTCAATGAGTTGATCATTGTTGAAGCTAGGTGATGGATAGAGAGGAATTATTACACTATTCTTTTTGTTTCTGTAGATGCTTATTTTTCCATAATAAAAACTTTCTACCACAGTTAATGTTTCAAAGTTTTTTAACTTTTTAATTGAAGTTAGTTGATTTATATGTTGTTCCAATCTCTGCTGTACAGCAAAGTGATTAGGTTATACATCTATTTTTTTTAATTTTCTTTTCCATTATGGTTTATCACAGGATGTTGAATATAGTTCCCTGTGCTATGAAGTAGGACATTGTTGTTTATCCATGCTATATCTAACAGTATGTATCTACTAACTCAAACTGTTTTAAAGTTTTTAACTTACTTGGATATTTTCAGTTCAGTTCAGTTGCTCAGTCATGTCCAACTCTTTGCAACTCCATGGACTGCAGCACGCCAGGCTTCTCTGTCCATCTTACTCAAACTCATGTCCATTGAGTCAGTGATGCCATCCAACTATCTCATCCTCTGTCATCCCGTTCTCCTCTCGCCTTCAATCTTCCCCAGCATTAGGGTCTTTTCCATTGAGTCGGTTCTTCCCATCAGGTGGCCTAAGTATTGGAGTTTCAGCTTCAACATCAGTCCTACCAATGAACACCCAGGACTGATCTCCTTTAGGATAGACTGGTTGGATGGCCTTGCAGTCCAAGGGACTCTCAAGAGTCTTCTCCAACACCACAGTTTAAAAATGTCAATTCTTCGGCGCTCAGCTTTCTTTATAGTCCTACTTTCACATCCATACATGACTACTGGAAAAACCATAGCTTTGACTAGACGGACCTTTGTTGGCAAAGTAATGTTTCTGCTTTTTAATATGCTGTCTATGTTGGTCATAGCTTTTCTTCCAAGGAGCAAGCATCTTAATTTCATGGCTGCAGTCACCATCTGCAGTGATTTTGGAACCCAAAAAAACAAAATCTGTCACTGTTTCCATTGTTTCCCCATCTATTTGCCATGAAGTGATGGGACCAGATGCCATGATCTTAGTTTTCTGAATGTTGAGTTTTAAGCCAACTTTTTCACTCTCCTCTTTCACTTTCATCAAGAGGCTCTTTAGTTCTTCTTCACTTTCTTCCGTTAAGGGTGGTGTCATCTGCATATCTGAGGTTATTAATATTTCTCCCAGCAATCTTGAGTCCAGCTTGCAATTCATCTAGACCAGCATTTCGCATGATGTACTCTGCATACAAGTTAAATAAGCAGGGTGACAATATACAGTCTTGATGCACTCCTTTCCTGATTTAGAACCAGTCTGTTGTTCCATGTCCAGTTCTAACTGTCGCAATAAATAGAGCAATTAATTTTGGATAACATGATAAACTTGTACTTTCTTCTTTTATCATTAAAATATCTTGAATACACTTCTCAATTTAAAATACCTTCAATATCAGTTTTCATTTTATATATTTTATTGTTATCTTTCTATAATCAAATATTATTTAAAATATAACAGAGAAAAGAAAGGAAGGAGAAAGGGAAGAAGGGAAGGAATTTAAAGATTTACAACTAAGAAACCTTAGAACTCTGTATTTTAATCTTTAGAAATAACTAGCCACAGACAAGTACCTCTTAGATAATGGAATTCACTGAAAAAAAAGTAATACAGGGAAGGAATTGTTGGCCCTGGAGAATTCATACAGATCAGAGCTTAATGGACTCTCCAGGGACCACCGATGCGCTCCAAGGTCTAGAGCTGAGATCAAGTCCCTCTGGCCATTGTTATATTGGAGGCTGAGTCAAGAAATCTTTCTGATGGAGAGAAGAACTATAGGGGTATTTCCTTGCTCAAAAGCTCCACCTCTGCATCTTCTAAAGGAAACACAAAGTTGAGGGAAGCCCACCAAGTCCTAGCCATATCTCTAGCTTTTGCTCCAGTGTTAGAAAGGGTACCATTTAGGTATCCTCTACTGAAAGCATCTCTTGTTGGCTGAACGAGACAAGGTGAAGAAAATTGCCCTTCTCATTCAACTCCATCTTCTTCTAAAACTATCCACTCTGGGAACTTGTGAGTGTACAAGCCATAAATAGTAACTACGTCCTCATCCATCACCCTCCTGAGTTACCCTTCAAGGGGACAGGAGTGACCATGCTATATTCCTTTGCTCTACACTAAACCCTCTAACTTTATTTTATCAGGTGTTCTGTACAATATTTTCCTTTGCTTTTTTTTTTATCTTTTTCCATCTCTGTTATGCACAGAAGGAGCAAGTCCTATCCTTACAGTACAGTATGGTGACCCCACTAATGGACCACCCTATCTACAGTCTGAAGAACCAGAAGGTGAAGGAAGCTCTAAGGAGGATGCTAGCCAGGAAGCCTAGGCTTACCTTCTAAGCCAGGCTCTACTGCCTCCTCATAATAGGAGGATAATAGCAGGAAAAGTCATGAGAAAGAGGAGACAGAAAGACCTTTGCCCCTAAGCTATCTCAGCATGAATTCTTCTCTACAACAGAAGTCTTAGTTTGTCTGATCCCTGTGCTCTCCCCCAGTCAAGCAAGATGGGTAAACCTCCAGAGAACTAATGGCACCCATCCACAGGGGACCCAGTCACTGAACAAGAAAATCTTCTCAATAAACATATGGAGGATCTTTGAAAAACTAAAAATAGAACCAACATATGATCCAACAATTCTAGTTCTGGGAGTATATCCAAAGGAAATGAAAACATTAACTCAAAAAGTTATCTACAACCCCCCATGTTGATAGTAGCATTATCTACAATAGCCAACACATGGAAAGATCCTATGTTTTCTTAATGGATGACTGGATAAAGAAGGCATGGATAAAGCGATGGAATATTATTCAGCCATAAAAATGAGGTAATTCTACCATTCGTGACAACATGGATCGACATTGAAAACATTATTCTGAGTGAAATGTCAGACAAATACAATATGATCTCACTTATTTGCAGAACATACAGAAAAATCAAACTCATAGAAAACAAATAGTCATCAGAGGTAGAGGGTGGGAAGAAGGGGGTTTGGAGGAAGGTGATCATAAGGTAAAATTTCCAGTGTAACGTAAGTACTAGGGGTGTGACGCACAACATGATGACTCTAGTTAACACCATTGTATGATATATAGGAAATCTGTTAAGAGAGTAAATAGTAGGGGTTTACATCACTAGGAGAAAGTTTTCCTTTTTTTACTTCTTTATTTTTTTATACTTATTTTTATACGATAATTGATTTTTTTAGAAATAGAAAAGAGCCGTATTTGAGTCACATTGAGAACTATAGTCCAGGAGACAGCTGCTCAGATAACTCTGAGAAACTGCTCCGTTGAACCATTATTTTTTGCACAGCCATTTACATTATCAGAGCACAGAACACACATCAAACGTGACAGGGGTGTGTTCCATCCAGTTTCCAAAAGTATACAGTTAAGTATATATAGAGAGAGACAGCAGTGTAACAAGGAAGAGTCAGTTTTGATTCTTCCATTCTATCTCTGTTTCTTTGGCCACTTTTGTTATTATAATCACACATAATGGCCAGCCTCAGAAAATGCTGCCCCTCAACCTGACCTTAAGCTAAAGTGCCTTTGTTCAAAACCCTGTC
This sequence comes from Okapia johnstoni, assembly GCA_024291935.2. NCBI lineage: Eukaryota > Metazoa > Chordata > Mammalia > Artiodactyla > Giraffidae > Okapia > Okapia johnstoni. The sequence continues at coordinate 120,741,135 of CM044307.1, read as the reverse complement.
CTCCTTAGATGACAGGAAGGAAGAAATTAATATACGTCCCTGCCTGAGGCTTGGCAATCTAGGAGGTACTTACAAGGTTAAAAGGCCTTTTTAATTTGTTTCCTCACCTCCCCCCATCTCTGATCCATAAAAGAACTTGGCATCCAGACCCCAACAAGATGGTTATTTTGAGACATTACTCTACCAAGACATCCTCTTGGTCAGCCAGCTTTCTGAATGAAGTTGCATTCCTTGCCTTAACACCTCGTCTCTCAGATTCATTGGCCTATTGAGCAGCGAGCAGAGCAAGCTTGGACTCTTTTTAACAGCAGGACCCTAGTGTCTAGGAATGGAACACGATCTTTCAGGGAATGTTAATATGGATGTCATGGGAATGGAGTTTCTTTATCCCTGTCTTCAAAACAGACATCCTTTACCTTAATGATTGAAGCAGACATGCTGTTCATGTTTGACAAGCTGTTCAGGTTCACACAAAATTCAGGTTAAACCATGTAAGAGCCAAAATGACTTCCCCATACCTCAACGTGTGACAATTTTCTCCATCAGAAGGCACTTTCAGGATTTTCTCAATTAGGAGTTTTGAGATGAAGAATATTAACTGAACCTATTGCAATGCTCATTTACATATGTATATCCAACCATCCTGCTCTACACCTTGCACTTATACAGATTTGTACAATAATGTATGTCAATTGTCTCTCTAATAATCTGGGGGGTGGGTGGGGAAATAAAGAATATCTTCACAGCTCTACCAGCCATTTCCACAACCATTGCTTTTCCTTCTCATTTCTTGCCCTTTTGACCTGTCCCCTTTTGCCTCTCCCTCAATCTTTTACTTTTGTCTATGCACGAAGTGGAAATCTGACCACTAACAAATTTACCACTTCATTCCGGAAGAGTCCCATCTCAGTACTCAGACCCAGCTCCTCCTCTGTTCCCATACCAAGTACTGCCTGACAAAATCCAGAGGTCCAGAGTAACTTGGAAAGAAATGAAAATCAGTATATCTCCTCCTGTCTTTGTCCTTAACTAGCAACACCCAAAGTAGAACATAGCAAATAGGAAATCCTCAGTAACTATTTGTTGATTATGGAGTGAGTGATGGAATGAATGGTGGATCTGTCTGAGAAGTCCTGTCTCTTACATGATCCTAGGAAACAGAAGGAACTATCCACATTTAAAGTGTAAGTCTTGGAAAATAAAAGACAGAGCTGTGATATTTAGCAATCACACAGAAACACAGGACTTAAAAGGTCTTATAGAGTTCTGGCTCATCACATCCATTTTAAACAAGGAACTAATATTCAGAAAGTTAATATACACTGAAGTTGAAGTTTAAAATAAACACATTCACCTAAATAAATAAATAAAATTTTAAAATAAAATGTAAGTCATGAGAGCAAAACCCAGTCTAACAGATTCTGTATCCCAAGTGTCTAGCAGGTCCTATCACTGAGTTAACCCTCAATTAGTGTGCAAAATAAAAAGAATGAATGAGATTGAAGGGAGTGAGACAAGGAACATATGAAAAAATCATTTAATTTTGTCCAGTAAAATTCCTGCCTTCACAATATAGATGTAAGAGAAAAGTAGCATGGAGGAGAGATCAGGATAGAAAGAGAGAAAAAATTCTATATTTTGGGACTCCAACCTGGGTCATCCTCACAGAGCTCACTGAATTGTGTGCAATCTTTCTGCTCTGAGTATTAAAAAAAAAAAAAGCTGAGCATAAAAAGTACCACCCACCTGAGCCCAGACCACTTCAGATCTCTGACTGCTTTAAGATCTGTTCCACAGGATAGAAAACCCAGAAATAAGCCCATGCTGTTGCTGCTGCTACTAAGTTGCTTCGATCGTGTCCGACTCTGTGCAACCCCATAGACAGCAGCCCACAAGGCTCCCCTGCCCCTGGGATTCTCCAGGCAAGAACACTGGAGTGGGTTGCCATTGCCTTCTCTGTAAGCCCATGTACCTATGGCCAATTAATCTATGACAAAGGAGGCAAAACTACACAATGTTGGAAAGACAGTCTCTTCAACAAATGGTGCAGGGGAAACTGGACAGCCACACGTAAAAAAAAATGAAATTAAATTATTATTTAACTCCATACACAAAATAAGCTCAAAATGGATTAAAGAGCTAAGATGAGACCAGACACAATTAAACTCTTAGAGGAAAACACAGGCAGAACACTCTCTGACATAAATCACGGCAACATCTTTTTTGATCCATCTCCTAGGATAACGGAAAGAAAAACAAAAATACACAAATAGGGCCTACTTAAACTCAAAATGTTTTGCACAGCAAAGAAAACAATAAACAAAACAAAAAGACAACCCACAGATTGGGAGAAAATATTTGCAAATGATGTGACTAATAAGGGACGAGTTTCTAAAATGTACGAATAGCTTATGATGCTTAGCAGCATTAAACAAATAGCTCACTCAAAAAATGGGCAGAAGACCTGAATTGACATTTCTCCAAAGAGGACATACAGATGGCCGATGGGTACGTGAAAAGATGTTCAATGTTGCTAGTTAGGAGAGAAATGCAAATTAAAACTACAATGACATATCACCTCACACTGTTCGGAATGGCTATCACCAAAAAATCCACAAACAACAAATGCTGGGGATGGTGGAGAGAAAAGGGAAACCTCCTACATTTTTGGTGGGAATATAAATCGGTACAGCAACTAGGGAACACAGTTGGAGATTCCTTAAAAAACTAAAAATAGAGCTACCGTATGACCCTGCAATCCCATTCCTGGGCATATACCATGAGAAAAACATCATCCAAAAAGATGCACGCACTCTGGTGTTTACTACAGCACCGTTTGCAATGGCCAAGACATGGAGCCAACATAGGTGTCCCCCGTCAGAGGAATCGATAAAGAAGATGTGGTACATATGTACAATTGAATATTACTCAGGCATTAAGTAGAATGAAATAATGCTGTTTGCAACAACATGGATGGACCTAGAGAGTGTCATACTGAGCGAAGTAAGTCAGACAGAGAAAGAGAAATATCATATGACATCCTTTATATGTGGAATCTAAAAAGAAATGATACAAATCAGAAAGAGATTCACGGACTTAGAAAACAAACTTATGGTTGCCCAGGGGGAAGGGATAGTTAGGGAGTTTGGGGAGGTCATGTACACACTGCTGTATTCAAAATGGATAACCAACAAGGAGCTATTATATAGCACATGGAACTGTACTCAACATTATATGCCAGCCTGGATGGAAGCAGGGTTTGGGGGAGAATGGATGCATGTATATGTAGAGCTGAGTCCCTTCACTGTTCACCTGAAACTACCACAACATTGCTATATCCCAATGCAAAATAAAAAGTATAAACTTTGGGGGAAAAAAAAAAAGATTTGTTCCAGGCCTAAAGGAAGAAGACGTAGTTGGAGAATTCAGAACAAATGCTCAGCTGCCACCCAAATGCCATCTCCCATTCAGCTCCAAAGAGAGTTCTCAGAAAGAGAACAACAGCAGTTGCTCTACTCAAAGGCTGACAAGCCTGCAGCAACCAAGACCACTTCCATGCAGGCTCCTTGGTTTCTATCTGTTTTCAATCCTTTGAGCCTAGGCTGAGATGCTCTCTTCAATTGTCAATTTCCTTTGGCAAAGCCCTCTGAAAATCATGGCCTCATATAAAGTACACTCACAGGTGAAATTTCCAAGATGAAAATATTTCTCTATAGGATGAAGGTCAGGGCTATGGAACTAAATGAAGCAGTCCCAACTTTAGTTAAATTTCTGGTCTTCCCATCTGATGGAGCTGGTCCTTTACCTTTTCCAGACAAATTTAACTCAGATGACCATTATATCTACTACCGTGGGCAGGAATCCCTCAGAAGAAATGGAGTAGCCATCATAGTCAACAAAAGAGTCCGAAATGCAGTACTTGGATGCAATCTCAAAACGACAGAATGATCTCTGTTCGTTTCCAAGGCAAACCATTCAATATCACGGTAATCCAAGTCTATGCCCCGATCAGTAACGCTGAAGAAACTGGGGTTGAGTGTTCTATGAAAACCTACAAGACCTTTTAGAACTAACATTCAAAAAAGATGTCCTTTTCATTATAGGGGTCTGTAATGCAAAAGTAGGAAGTCAAGAAACACCTGGTGTAACAGGAAAATTTGGCCTTGGAGTACAGAATGAAGCATGGCAAAGGATAATAGAGTTTTGCCAAGAGAATGCACTGGTCATAGCAAACACTCTCTTCCAACAACACAAGAGAAGACTCTACACATGGACATCACCAGATGGCCAACACTGAAATCAAATTGATTATATTCTTTACAGCCAAAGATAGAGAAGCTCTATACAGTCAGAAAAAAAAGACCGGGAGCTGACTGTGGCTCAGATCATGAATTCCTTATTGCCAAATTCAGAGTTAAATTGAAGAAAGTGGGGGAAACCACTAGACCATTCAGATTGACCTAAATCAAAGCCCTTATGATTATACAGTGGAAGTGAGAAATAGATTTAAGGGACTATATCTGATAGAGTGCCTGATGAACTATGGATGGAGGTTCATGACATTGTACAGTAGACAGGGATCAAGACCATCTCCGAGAAAAAGAAATGCCAAACGGCAAAATGGCTGTCTGAGGAGGCCTTACAAATAGCTGTGAAAAGAAGAGAAGTGAAAAGCAAAGGAGAAAAGGAAAGATATAAGCATCTGAATGCAGAGCTCCAAAGAATAGCAAGGAGAGATAAGAAAGCCTTCCTCAGTGATCAGTGCAAAGAAATAGAGGAAAACGATAGAATGGGAAAGACTAGAGATCTCTTCAAGAAGATTAGAGATAGCAAGAGAACATTTCATGCAAAGATGGGCTCAGTAAAGGACAGAAATGGTAGGACCTAACAGAAGCAGAAGATATTAAGAAGAGGTGGCAAGAATACACAGAAGAACTGTACAAAAAAGCTCTTCACACCCCAGATAATCACGATGGTGTAATCACTCACCTAGAGCCAGACATCCTGGAATATGAAATCAAGTGTGCCATAGGAAGCATCACTATGAACAAAGCTAGTGGAGGTGATGGAATTCCAGTTGAACTATTTCAAATCCTAAAAGATGATGCTGCGAAAGTGCTGCACTCAATATGCCAGCAAATTTGGAAAACTCAGCAGTGGCCATACAACTGGAAAAGGTCAGTTTTCATTTCAGTTCCAAAGAAAGGCAATGCCAAAGAATGCTCAAACTACCACACAATTGCACTCATCTCACACGCTAGAAAGTAATTCTTAAAATTCTCCAAGCCAGGCTTTAGCAATACATGAACTGTGAACTTCCAGATGTTCAAGCTGGTTTTAGAAAAGGCAGAGGAACCAGAGATTAAATTGCCAACATCTGCTCGATCATTGAAAAAGCAAGAGAGTTTCAGAAAAACATCTATTTCTGCTTTATTGACTATACCAAAGCCTTTGACTGTGTGGATCACAATAAACTGTGGAAAATTCTGAAAGAGATGGAAATACCAGACCACCTGACCTACCTCTTGAGAAACATGTATGCAGGTCAGGAAGCAACAATTAGAACTGGACATAGAACAACAGACTGGTTCCAAATAGGAAAAGGAGAATGTCAAGGCTGTATACTGTCACCCTGCTTATTTAACTTATATGCAGAGTACATCATGAGAAACGCTGGGCTGGAAGAAACACTAGCTGGAATCAAGATTGCCGGAGAAATATCAATAATCTCAGATATGCAGATGACACCACCCTTATGGCAGAAAGTGAAGAAGAACTGAAGAGCCTCTTGATGAATGTGAAAGAAGAGAGTGAAAAAGTTGGCTTAAAGCTCAACATTCAGAAAACTAAGATCATGGCATCTGGTCCCATCACTTCATGGCAAATAGATGGGGAAACAGTGGAAACAGTGGCTGACTCTATTTTTGGGGGCTCCAAAATCACTGCTGATGGTGATCGCAGCCGTGAAATTAAAAGACACTTGCTCCTTGGAAGGAAAGTTTTGACCAGCCTAGACAGCATATTAAAAAGCAGAGACATTACTTTGCCAACAAAGATCTATCTAGTCAAGGCTATGGTTTTTCCAGTAGTCATGTATGGATGTGAGAGTTGGACTATAAAGAAAGCTGAACACCGAAGAATTGATGCTTTTGAACTGTGGTATTGGAGAAGACTCTTGAGAGTCCCTTGGACTGCAAGGAGAGCCAACCAGTCCATCCTAAAGGAGATCAGTCCTGGGTGTTCATTGGAAGGACTGATGTTGAAGCTGAAACTCCAATACTTTGGCCACCTCATGCGAAGAGCTGACTCATTTGAAATGACCCTGGTGCTGGGAAAGATTGAGAGCAGGAGGAGAAGGGGACAATACAGGATGAGATGGTTGGATGGCATCACTGACTCAATGGACATGAGTTTGGGTGAACTCCAGGAGTTAGTGATGGACAGGGAGGCCTGGCATGCTGTGGTTCATGGAGTCACAAACAGTTGGGCACAACTGAGAGACTGAGCTAGAACTGACCTGATGCCTTCCTGAGACTGTAACTGAAGCAAATAATAAGGAGATGTGTGAGTTTGGTGGGAGGAATTGTCATTCAATCCTGCCCTCCCACATGCAACTGTAAACAGGGATTATTCTTAAAACCTTGTAGACTTGGGGAAAAGCATTTTGTCCCATAATTAGGGAAGGAATAGCATGAAGCACCCCTGGGAGATGTGTCACATTGTGTTCAAATTCAGACTAAAATCATATGATGAATACCAAGTTATTTCCTGAGAGTTTGTTTTCATAAGTGTAAGAGCAGAATGTCCTGTTCACTGCTTGCCAGGACCTATATGTCCCTAAACAGATTATGGTAGCTTCATTTGGGAGGTGCTAGTCCCTGAGACAAGACAGAATGGTCTGAATGCCAAAAGCCCCAGTAGGTATAGAGGTAAGAGGAGGGAATTAGAAGATATTGACACACTTAAGACACTATTTCTTGTATTATGTTGTTGTTGTTGCTATTCAGTCACTAAGTCATGTTTGACTCTTTGTGACCCCATGGACTGCAGCCCACCAGGCCTCCCTGTTCCTCACCATCTCCCAGTGTTTGCCCAAGTCCATGTCCATTGAATCTTGTGTGATAATTATTTATTAATGTTTGTATTATACTAGTTGAGGTAAGAGATGCTTTTAGTCAACTTTAGGTCCCCTCCATAGTTCTTTGAATTATGCTAGGTGATCAATAAAACTCTGTTGAATTGAATTAATACAGAAAGTAATCTCCATCTTTGAGTTGTTATAAGTTCAGTCCGTCTCCTCTTTAGTAGAGATGAAGGTGTCTATGACCCATGACCAGGTCTACCTACTCACCCTATTTCCTCCCTCTCCCACCAGGAAGAAAATACAGCCAGCCACTCAAAATCAGGCCTTTTATTCAGGACAGAAGTGGAATGCACTGTTGTATTAAAAGTGCTATCAGGGGCACTGAGCAAGGCTCAAAAGTCCAGAGCATCATTCATGCATCCCTGGAGATTAGTTCTTACGTGTCCATTGTCACTACAGGGCCCAGGGCTCAGAAGCGAATTAGCTTCAAGGGGGTACAAAGAAGAAAAACGAGGTAGCCATGGGGCAGAGGAGTTCCAGGAACAGAAAGAGAGCAGAAACAGCAAAGACAGCAGGTGTTCACAACTTCTCACAGATCCACTGATCCAGCTTCTCAGAACAGAGTGCTTTATGAGCCAACCTGATTGTGAAGAAGGAGACAAGGCAAGTTGACTGACAGGATCTTGGTTAGATTTACATCTAGCTTTATCCCGAGGAAGGTTGAGGTGGAAAATTGTGGGTGAAAATTACAGACAGACTTTCCTAGCCACATGGCTAGAGACACTGAGGCACTTAGTGGAGTAAGGTCCATTTTTTTAAAACTCTGAGAAAATTGTGGGGCAGTGGTACAAAGGGCGTGCCTTAGGATGAAGGACTGAACAAGTAGAATTAAATGCTCAAGTCCTGGTGAAGGAAATCCTGGATCTTAGCCCTCTATTAGGGAACCCTAGGTGGGAAAATTGCTAATGGGAGTGAAGTGAAGCTTCAAAATTGGAAACCTGAGTCTGCTTGATGATTTTTGTTTTGAAGATTACATTCTAGCTTAAAAGACCAGGAAATAGAGAGAAAGGGATATAGTGATGAGACAAAAGGACTGAGAAAAAAAAGGGGAAAGATTAAGTAGAAAATAGAAAGGTGACTCACCAGTAGTTAATTCCTACTTTATCCAGAATCTTCTTGACACACATAATGTCATCAGTAAGGTCATCATCCAGGAACTCTGGCAGGAGTTACAGGTGGAAAAAATGAGAGAGCTAAGTATTATCCAGAAAGGTAATGAATTTCCCTCTCCTCTGGTTTTCTCTGAACTAAAGGCCTTTTGAGTTTTATGTGAGAAATCTAATACAGTAATGCCTATCCCTAGGTAAGGACTCTCTTCACTTCTCTGGGGCAGCTCCTTAGTAATTATCAACTTCATCAACCAACTTACTCTGAAAATACAGGGTATTGTACATCAAGATCCCCAAACAGCTCAGGTCACCTACCCATGAACTTTTAGAAGCTGTCTGGGGATTTGGTGTTAATGAAAAATTCTAAGAGCCTCTTACTTGGTATTACCAAGTCCCACAGTTAATTTAGAGTCCAAGGCAGTGAAGCCAGAGGTGTGCTTGACACCAAAAAAAGGAGGTTATCCCAAGAGTAAGTTCCAGAAAAACACAGGAACAGGGTAAAAAGAAGTCACTCACTGTCACAGGAGATGTTACAGATGTTGCTTGAGTGAGGGTTCTGGTCGTCTTTGCACCAAATTTTATTATTGATCTGGAAGAGTCCATATTCTGTGCTGTCATTGTTTTGTACTATGGCTTGTGTGTCATAACCACTGGTATGGAATGCGGTACAGACCCCTGAAAGAAAGGTGAAAAAGAGATTTCACAAGGATGTTCATGTATAGCATAAATGAGGACCTGTATTCCCAGATAGAAAAAGGCTCTCCAACCAATCTCCAAATATGGCAGACCACAGAGTATCTTGATAAGTTGAAAAGAGTTCCAAAGGATCAGACAATGGGAAAAAGGAGAGATAGATAAATAAATGTAATAAAAGAGTAAACAAATAAGAGAATTGTTCAATAATTGAATTAAAAGTAGAGGGGGAAAAGAGGATGAAGAGAATGGAGGGAAAGTGTGAAGAAGATGAATTATGGGACAAAGCAAAACAGCAGGGAACTCACATTCAGGCAAACTGATACCTCCGTAGTCCTTCAAGTCTTTCAGCTTCTGGAACACCTCACATTTTGTTAACTGTTCAGTCTGGGTGGCATGGAATAGGATGCCCACCAGGAGCAAAGTGACAAAGGACATCGTTTTAGTTACCCCCCAAGATCCTGAAATGGGGTCACCACACTGCTCACCTCCTTTTATTTGTGGAAAAAGCCTCAGGGGCCCTGGCATCAAGCCTTACATCCAGGAAGAGGATGACAAGAGAGGCCAGTCAAACCAACAAAGAAACATTGAGCCTGCTAGCTTCCTTCAGTAATCTCACCCCACTTTTCCTTTCTTCCCCAGAATCTCTAGTCCATACTAGGTATTGTTATCTGCCCAAAGAGTGTTACAAACATGATTCTGTTTCCCATTTGGCTTTATTTATATGTTTGTTTCTGGTAGTGTTGGTTCTAGGAAGCAAGATGTGCCCAACCTACTTCAGGAACGAAGGGGGCCTCAGGGGTAATACAAGTGAAACAATCAGAAAATGCACAAAGGGTCCATGGCCAACTCCTCCTTTCCCTTCGAGACGTACAGAATGTGGGAAAGGAGTGTACATCATCATATGCCATGGTCCAGGATCAGAGCTGACACTGGCCCACTCAATCCAGGCATGAAACAAAAGAAGTGTCCCTTGATATCTTGGTTCCTTGTTGAGTGGTCAAGAATAGAAATAGAATATGACAACAGAGACTGAGAATCATTTATAACTTGGATCCAGAGACTTTCTATTTCACAAAAATGGAGAACTTGAAAAGTGTGTATGACAGTATCTAGCTACCCTCTGAGCTGCTATCGGCCTCCCCATCCCCAACCACCAATACCACTAAATAGCCAGATACCACACTGTAAATCTAAAACTAACAACTTGCAACAAATGTGTTCATAAATATATAAACTTGTAGACAGCCTCAGAGTTGGCCACAGAAGGTTAAAAAAGAGTGACCCAACCTTTTTGGGAAAGGTGGGAAAACTGGACTTTAAGCACTTTAATATTGGAGTAGTATACACCTGGTAGTTCAGCTGGTGAAGAATCCACCTGCAATGCAGGAGACTCCATTTCAATTCCTGGGATGGGACGATCCCCTGGAGAAGGAATAGGCTGCCCACTCCAGCATTCTTGGGCTTCCCTGGTGGCTCAGATGGTAAAGAATCTTTCTGCAATGCAGGAGACCTGGGTTCAGTCCTTGGGTTGGGAAGATCCCCTGCAGGAGGGCATGGCAACCCACTCCAGTATTCTTGCCTGGAGAATCCCCATGGACAGAGGAGCCTGGTGAGCTACAGTTCATGGGGTCACAAAGAGTCGGACACAACTGAGCAACTAAGCACAGCCCAGTACAGTATACACCTAGAGCCTATAAAACAAGATTCTGAACCTGAGCTTTAAGATCAGTGTCCTGGAGCAAGTAGAGTTTAGGATACTAGTTCTGAATGGTTCCTTCAACTTGCTGGCATCAAGATTCATGCTATGGTACCAATAGCTGTTAGCTTCTTATATGCCAGGGTTCATTCTCTCTACCTCAGTCTCTAAAACCTGATTTCTTGTATTGCAGTGGGTACCCACCCTAAGTAAATAATTTAAGACTTTCAAACTGAAGGCATTCTAAATTTTATATCCTACAACTCTTCAGAATCAGGGCAAACTCTTCCTCTGTTTTATCCTATATTTTGTACCATGGATTATCACTATCAGTTCAGTTCAGTTGCTCAGTAGTGTCCAACTCTTTCTGACTCCATGGACTGCAGCACACCAGGCTTCCCTGCCCATTACCAACTCCCGGAGCTTGCTCAAACTCATGTCCATCGAGTTGGTGATGCCATCCAATTCTCCCATCCTCTGTCGTCCCTTCTCCTCCTGCCTTCAATTTTTCCCAGCATCAGGGTCTTTTCAAATGAGTCAGTTCCTCTCATCAGGTGGCCAAAATATTGGAGCTTCAACTTCAGCATCAGTCCTTCCAATGAACACCCAGGACTGATTTCCTTTAGGATGGAATGTTTTGATCTTGCAGTCCAAGGGACTCTCAAGAGTCTTTTCCAACACCACAGTTCAAAAGCACCAATTCTTTGGTGCTCAGCTTTCTTTATAGTCCAACTCTCACATCCATACATGACTACTGGAAAAACCATAGCTTTGACTAGATGGACCTTTGTTGGTAATGTCTCTGCTTTTTAATATGCTGTCTAGGGTGGTCATAGCTTTTCTTCCAAGGAGCAGGCGTCTTTTAATTTCATGACTGCAGTCACCATCTGAAGTGATTTGGAGCCCAAGAAAATAAAGTCTCTTACTGTTTCCACTTTTTCCTCATCTATTTGCCATGGAGTCATGGGACCAGATGCCATGATCTTAGTTATCTGAATGTTGAGTTTTAAGCCAGCTTTTTCACTCTCTTCTTTTACTTTCATCAAAAGGCTCTTCAATTCCTCTTCACTTTCTGCCATAAGGGTGGTGTCATCTGCGTATCTGAGGTTATTGATACTTCTCCCAGCAATCTTGATTCCAGCTTGTGGTTCATCCAGCCTGGCATTTCACATGATGTACTCTGTATTATCACTATATGAAGTACTGATTGTCAGTATATGAAGTACTGATAATCACTATACAAAATACTGAAACTAAACAGGACCCTGTGGGGCTTCTGAAAACAGAAGTCTTTTCATGTCCCCCATTTCTTGTTTATAGGGAATAGACTCCAGCCTCCATGACCTTACCTGAATTCCAAAGGGTAGATTCAAAAAACTGCTAATCAGGGAAAGGTGGAGATGCAGAGACAGGCAGGAGCAGCCAAGAAACAATAGCACAGCCTTGGGGCAGGGTCCTAGTTTCACCTTAAGGGATACACATAACAATATCTTTGAGCTCTTTACAGAATCAAAACCTCCAACAAATGGAAGATGTTAGCATTCATTTCAGAGAAGACTACCTGAGGCCAGATTAAAGGAGTGAAGGCCCTGCACACATCCTAGTCTTATCAGCAACCCTGCCCTTGAACCATTGCCAAAAAACTCCTCACCAAATCTTCCCAGGTTGGGACACACAGTTTTGAGGGGCATGAGCCCATTGTGTCCCTCTTTGCTTTGAAAAGCAATAGAGCTATTATCTTCTAGTTCACCCAAAACTCTGTCTCCAAGATTCAATTCAGTGCACAGAGACCAAGTTTTTGGCATCAGCACCATGAGCGAAATGAGTGTAGAGGACCTTGGTGTTCCTAAAGAGATGAGCAGAAAGTCCTAATATCAGAGACATGTGTTTAGAAACACAGCAGAAGTGTTTCCACTGCATTTCTCCTACATTCCATTCACAGGCATTGGAAGAGTACATGGCGAACAGGAATAGAAATTCTATCACCCTAAGCAAGTATGATTGAAAATATGGCTGGGAGTAAGAGGATGACCTTGAACCACGTGGAAGAGGGATAGATGAGAAAATCTAGTCCTAAAGATTAGTTTTTCCAATAGAAGTACCTGGTGTAAAATGTCTCCTGCCCAGGGCTGTGGACTAAGTACCTGTAATAGAATAAAATGATGAGCCAGGATGGCATGAATCACAGGGGCTTTCCCACACTTCCAGCCAAGTCAAGGTTTATGGCAGCAGCCTATTCAACTACAATTTGGCAGTATCTCTGCCCTTCCAAGAAGCAGTATACTAGGCAAGGAATCACAACTAAATGCAAAAGAGAAAAGAAATATACCTCTGGCAAGAGGAACCATTATTTCCTTAGAAATGTTTATAAAATAGCATATCTGGGGTTGTCTGATAAAGAAGATAGATATCTATTGGAAACAATTACAAACTTTTCGGAGAAAGATATCAGTTCTTAAAGATGGATCAAAGAAGAAGAACAAACAACAATCTCAGCGTTGAGGAAGTGCATGGAAAGATGTGAGCTTTGCTGATGAAGGAAAGGCCCTGCCCAAATCTCTCCAGAGACACAGGGTGCTCTCTGTGCAGGCCAAGATCTGGCTCAAGGGAGTGAAGAGATACTTACAACATGCTGGATTTTTCAGAAATATGCTAGGAAGCTATGCTCATTCCCTTGGATGCTTTTGAGGGTAAAGTTTTGATGGTGAAAATCAGTTTCTCAAACCAGTCCTATGGAGGACTTCCAGAGATTGAGGAATCAGCACCTTCTTCAAAACACATTTGGCAGCGGTCATCTGACACTGTAGTTTGTAGATGATTAGTAATTGATAGAGACCCCTCACTTGGAGGGAACACCCTGAGAGCCACAATAATATTGACCATTACTCCTTACAGTTACAGTTACAAACCATTACTTCTTACTCCTGACAGTGGCTTCCCTGGTGGCCCAGACAGTAAAGAATCTGCCTGCTATGCAGGAGACCCATGTTCTATCCCTGGGTGGGGAAGATCCCCCGGAGAAGGGAACGGCAACCCACTCTAGTATTCTTGCCTGGAGAATTCCATGGACAGAGGAGCCTTGTGAGCAACCGTCCATGGGGTCGCAAAAAGTCAGACATGACTGAGTGACTAACACACACACCTTACCGTTAATATCCTCACCTTTTTCTGCTTCCTCCGATAATTAAGGTAAGTTATCACTAGGTGAAAGATAAAGTTAGATCTTAGAATTGAAACCCAAATTTAGACAAATTCCTAAATGAATTAGTTATTTAAAGCAAATAAAATTTGGGGAGTGAGTGCTTTTTCTGACTTATTTCCTTTAGCATAATCAAGTTCCATCCATATTGTTGGACAGGCAGGATTTCTTGTTTTTTAAAGCTGAATAATATCCCATTGTGTGCCTGATGCTATATCAACATAATTTTTTTATTCTAATAAGCTATGCAGTTTATATACTGAAAACTATTTTTAAAATAAGTTTCCTTTAGAATTTTTATCATTTCAAGTCTTACATTTAACTCTTTAATCTATTTTGAGATAATATTTGTGAGTGGTATAAGATAGTCCAATTCACATTCTTTTGCATGTGAATATCCAGTTTTCTCAGAGGTTAAAGCATCTGCCTGCAATGTAGGAGACCCAGGTTCGATCCCTGGGTCAGGAAGATCCCCTGGAGAAGGAAATGGCAACCCACTCCAGTATTCTCGCCTGGAGAATCCCATGGGCAGAGGAGCCTGGTAGGCTACAGTCCACAGGGTCACAAAGAGTCAGACACGACTGAGCAACTTCACTTTCACTTTCATCCAGTTTTCTCAGCACCATTTATTAAGATACTATCATTTCTCCATTGAGTAATCTTGATTCCCTTCTCAAAGATTAGTTGTGTGTGCATTGGTTTATATTTGAATTCTCTATTCTGTTCCATCAATCTGTGTGCTTTTATGCCAGTACCATACTGTTTTGATTTCAGTAGCCTTGCAACATAGTTTGAGATAAGGACGTGTGACACCTCCAGCTTTGTTCTTTCACTGGAAAGCTTTTGTTATTCAAGATCTTTTGTGATTTCACACAATCTAGTTTCCCAACCAGGGATCAAATCCAGACCCCCTGGAGTGGATGCACAGAGTCCTAACCACTGGACCATCAGGGAATTCCCTCCCCCTCCATTTTGTAATGTGGTGAATAACACTAATTAATTTTTGAACATTAAACCGTTCTTGCACTCCTGAAATAAACCACGGTTGGTCATGGCATATAAGCATATTTGAATATTGCTAGAATTAGTTTGCTGAAATTCTGTTAAGGACTTTTTTGTCTATGTTCACAATGTACATTTGAGGCAAAAGGTAGATCTGCCCCCAGCCCCAGGGTGAGCAATTTGAGTTCATTCTTTATGGATAGAAATTCCAAAACATCAATAGCAGGACAATCAAGAGAGGAGGCTGGGCCCTGACAAGATAAAAGATAAGAGACCACAAATTTCTCATTTTTGAAGTCAAGAAAACCTTCTCAACTAGAGAGTTTCTTGGAAGTCAAAGTGGGAGTAAGGTCAAAGCTACTCATAGTCCATCTTGGTTGAGGTCCACACATGCATGTATGGGAGGATCCTGAGATATACCAAACACAGAACGGGGCAAATCAAAATGATTAGCCAAGGAAACTCGACAGAAATGCCCTGTAAACGTGATTCAAACTACCACAAGGGCATGATTCTCTGAGTCCACCTGCGTGTCTATCCACACATACTATACTCTTTTCCTTCTAGTAAGCACTTTACCTGTTTCACTACTTCCCATCTTTGCGGGAATTTTTTTCTGCAGGGCTAGGGCCTTGTCACTGACCACAAGTCTAGGAGCTTGGATTCAGTTCTCACTATGCTACAACCTTACCTCAATCTCTGGCCACAACCAAAACTCTGCTTTAAGCCGCTGCAGGCCAAGGCCATCCAAGATCTCACTGATCTGTGATTTTCTTCTTCTATAATATCTCTGTTGGGTTTTGATGTTAGGATTATTCTGGTCCCACAAAACAAGTTATAGAATGTTCCCTCCTCTTCTAGTTTCTGAGAGAGTTTCTGAAGGGTCAGTATTATTTCTAAAAGTTTTATAGAATTCACCAGTGAACTTATCTGGGTCTAAAGTTTTCATAGTGAGAAGGTTTTTAATTGTGAATTTAAATATTTTGCAGATGTATATTTTTATTAATTCTTGTTGATAAAAGTCAGGAGGAGAAGGGGATGACAGAGGACAAGATGGTTGGATGGCATCACCAACTCAATGGACCGGAGTTTGAGCAAGCTCTGGGAGATGGTGAAGGATGGGGAAGCCGGGTGTGCTGCAGTTCATGGGGTCACAAAGAGTCAGACACAATTGAGCAAAATTAATTCTTGTACCAATTTTGGTAATTGATAATAATTTGCCTATTTCATTTAAATTGTCAAGTTTACTGGCATGTTTGTTCATAATACTGTCTTTTTACTCTATTAATATTTGTAGGGTCTGCAGTGATGTCTCTTCTTTCACATCAGTGTGTGTTTGTGCTCAGCTGCTCAGTCATGTCCAACTCTTTGCAGTCCGATGGACTGTAGCCCACCAGGCTCCTGTGTCTATGGAATTTTTCAGGCAAGTATACTGGAGTGGGTTGCCACTTCCTACTTCAGGGCATCTTCCCGAACCAGGGACTGAAACTGTGTCCCTTGCTTCTCCTGCATTTACAGGTAGATTCTTTACCACTAGTGCCACCTCATATTAATAATTTGTGCTTAATTTGTTTTTAATCTTCTAAATGAATATGTCAATTTTATTGGTTTGTCAAAGATATAACTTTGTTTTATTGGTTTTTTGGTATTATTGGTTCTTTTTATATTTCATTGTTTTCCATTATTTCATTTTGTATTCTATTATTTCATTTTGTATTCTATTATTTCATTTTGTATTCTATTATTTCATTTTGTATTCTATTATTTCATTTTGTATTCCATTATTTCCTTTGTTCTGTTTCTTTGAGATTACCTTACTCTTCTTTTTTTTTTTTTTTAAGTTTTTAAACTTTTATTTTATATACAAAGAGCTAGTATTATCTCCGCCTAAGGTTGATGTGCTGGATGAGCCATCTAAGGAAGTTCAGTTAGTCCAACTTAATGAAGCCGATGTCCTTCGCATACTGGCGGAAACACTGGCAGCACATATTGAGGCCGTATTTCCGGATCAGACAGTGCCGGTTTGAGCAGACCCGGCAAGAGCGAGAACCCTGGCCGAATTTTCTCGGATGGCTCCAGTAGAGCTGCTGGTGACCCATGTTGCTTTCTCGGTTGCAACAAGGTAAAAGGCCCTTTCTCTTCTTTATCCAGCTTCTCAAAGTGGAAGATTAGCTTACTGATTTTAAAATTTTATCTTTTTCTGTACAGCCATTTAAAAATATAAAGTTCCTTCTATGGTGGCTCGGGTGGTAAAGAATCAGTCTGCAATGCAGGAGATCCGGGTTCAATCCCTGGCTACAGTCCGTGCAGAATGCCTGAGTCAGGAAGATGGAGAATTCCATGGACAGCCTGGCAGGCTACCCTGGCTTGCAAAGAGTCAGACATGACTGAGCAACTAACACTTTCACTTTTCACATAGCCATTTAAAGATATAAATTTTCTTCTAAGCACTGCTTTAGCTGTATCACACAAATTTGTATATATTCTAATTTCCCTTGTGATTTCTTCCTTTACATTTCAGTTGTTTAACAGTATGTTGCTGTAATTAATAATACTGTATTGAATACTTGAAAGTTGCTAAGAGAGCAGATATTAAAAATTCTCCTGGGGACTCCCTGGTGATCCAGTGGTTAAGAATCTGCCTTGCAATGCAAGGGACACCAGTTTGATCCCTGGTCCGGAAGATACACATGCTGTGGAGCAACTAAGCACGAGTGCTGCAACTACTGAGCCTATGCTCTGGAGCCCACAAGTCACAACTACTGAGCCCACACACTGCAACTACTGAAGCCTGAGTGACTAGAGCCTATGGTCACCAGCAAGAGAAACCACCACAAGGAGAAGCCCATGCACCACAATGAAGAGCAACCCCTGCTCACCACAACTAGAGAAAGTCCACAACAAAGAACCAGCACAGCCAAAGATAAAGAAATATATAAATAAAATTTAATTGTAATAAATAAATAAATAAAGTAAAAGTTCTCATGACACAAAAACATTTTGTAATTATGTGTGGTGATGGATATTAACTAGATTACCACGATGATCATTTTGCAATATATTCAAATGTCAGATTATTATGTTGTACACCTGAAACTAATATAATGCTATATTCCAATTATATCTCAATTTTTTAAAGTATGTTGCTTAAATTCTAAATACTTAGAGCTGTTTCTAGATATTTTAATGCTATTGATTTGTTAATTTACATTCCCTGTGGTCAAAGAAAATGTATCTTTTATATTGTATATCCACTAACATAGATTTATAATTACTTTTTATGCTTTTGTACTTTAAGTTCTGTATCAACTTTGAATGTGACTCACATGCCTACATTGCAATACTGTAGGATTCTATGTTTGTCCATATATTTACCTTTACCAGAGTGTTTTATACTTTGGAATGGTTTTGTATTGTTGTTTATCATCCTTTTGTTTCAACTTGAAGGAACCTCTTCAGTATTTCTTGTAGGGCAGGTCTGGTAATGAATTTCTTCAGTTTTTGTTTATCTGGGAAAACCTAAATTTCTCCATTTTTGAAGGACATTTTTGCTGGATACAGTATTCTGGTTGGCAGGTTTTTTCTTTTAACACTTGAAATATATCATCCCACTTCCTCTGTCCTGCAAGGTGTCTGCCGAGAAATTGGATGATAATCTAGTAGGAGCCCCTTTGTAAGTGACAAGTCACTTTCCTCAAACTAGTTTTAAGATACTCTCTTTGTGACTTTTGACAGTTTGATTATGGTGTATTTTAATGTAGGTCTCTTTAGTTTGATCCTACTGGATTTTTTTGAGCTTCTTGAAGTTGTATGTCCAAATATCTCCTCAGATTTAGAAAGTTTTCATCTGTTATTTCTTCAAATAGTCTCTTTGTCCCTTTATCTCTTTTTCCTCCTTCTGTGACTTCCTTAATGCATATGTTTCTCTGCATGATGGCATCCTATGAGGCTGTCTTCATGTTTCTTCTCTCCGTTTTCTTTCAGCTCCTCTGCCTCAGTAGTTTCAAAAATCCTAAATTTGCTGAATTGTTCTTCTGCCTGGTAAAGTCTGCTGTTGATACCCTATATTACTTTTGTCAATCCAGTTATTGCATTTTTCAGTTCCAGAATTTTGGTTTGGTTTTTCTTCTTTATATATATATATATATATATATATATATATATATATATATATATATATATATATATATATATCTTTTTTTAACTTTGAAAGTATAATACTCATTTATAGAAAACATGGAAAATACAGAACAAGATTATATATAGTTCCACTATATATTACAATTATTTTTTAAGTAGATAAATTAAGATTTTTAGCTGAAGTTTCAATATCAAACTCTCAAAACTTAATAGAATGAATATACAGAGAAGTAGGAGGATATACTAGACCTGAAAAGCACTATGACCAATTCAACATAATTAAGATTTATACAATTTTCACACAATAGTAGGATACAAATTCTATTCATGTTCCCATAGACTATAAACTAGTAGACACTGAAATATATCCAGGGACATAAAACAAAATGAAAAAATTTCATGATTTAAAGGTATTGAAATCATGCACAGTCCATTCTC
This sequence comes from Okapia johnstoni, assembly GCA_024291935.2. Lineage (NCBI taxonomy): Eukaryota > Metazoa > Chordata > Mammalia > Artiodactyla > Giraffidae > Okapia > Okapia johnstoni. Next base: position 120,721,711 of record CM044307.1, on the reverse strand, counting down.
TTATCACTGTGGAATTAAGTTAGAAATCAATATAAAAATGTATTTGAAAATAACCCACATATTTTTAAGTGCAATGTGACATTTACCAGAGAGATCTTCGACTTAGCCATCAAAAGTCTCCATAAAGTTAGACTGAAAAAAGCACAGAAGGTGATTGCAGAGAAGAAAGCATTTAAATGAGAAATTAATAATAAATTAATATTAAAGATACTTTACCATAAGGGTGGTGTCATCTGCATATCTGAAGTATTTGATATTTCTCCCGGCAATCTTGATTCCAGCTTGTGCTTCATCCAGCCCAACATTTCTCATGATGTACTCTGCATACAAGTTAAATAAGCAGGGTGACAGTAAACAGCCTTGATGTACTCCTTTCCCGATTTGGAACCAGTCTGTTGTTTCATGTCCAGTTCTAACCGTTACTTCTTGACCTCCATACAGACTTTTAAGGAGGCAGGACAGGTGGCCTGGTATTCCCATCTCTTGAAGAATTTTCCACAGTTTATTGTGATCCACACAGTCAAAGGCTTTGGCATAGTCAATAAAGCAGAAATAGATGTTTTTCTAGAATTCTATTGCTTTCTTGATGATCCAATGGATGTTGACAATTTGATCTCTAGTTCCTCTGCCTTTTCTTTCTTTTTTTTTTTTAATAAATTTATTTATTTTAGTTGGGGGCTAATTACTTTACAATATTGTAGTGGTTTTTGCCATACATTGACATGAATCAGCCATGGGTTTACATGTGTTCCCCATCCTGAACCCCCCTCCCACCTCCCTCCCCATCCCATCCCTCTGGGTCATCCCATTGCCCCAGCCCTGAGCGTTTGTCTCATGCATCGAACATGGAATGGTGTTCTGCTTCACATATGATAATACACGTTTCAATGCTATTGTCCCAGAACATCCCACCCTCACCTTCTCCCTCAGAGTCCATAAGACTGTCCTACGCATCTGTGTCTCTTATTCTGTCTCGCATATAGGGTTATCGTTACCATCTTTCAAATTCCATATATATGCATTAGTATACTGTATTGGTGTTTTTCTCCTCTGCCTTTTCTAAACCCAGCTTGAACATCTGGAAGTTCACAGTTCACATACTGTTGAAGCCTGGCTTGGAGAATTTTGAGCGTTACTTTGCTAGCGTGTGAGATGAGTGCAATTGTGTGGTAGTTTGAACATTCTTTGGCATTGCCTTTCTTTGGGGTTGGAATGAAAACTGATCTTTTCCAGTCCTGTGTCCACTGCTGAGTTTTCCAAATTTTCTGACGTATTGAGTGCAGCACTTTCACAGCATCATCTTTTAGGATTTGAAATAGCTCAACTGGAATTTCATCACCTCCACTAGCTATGTGAAGAAGACATACAGATGGCTAACAAACACCTGAAAAGATGCTCAACATTGCTCATTATTAGAGAAATGCAAACCAAAACTACAATGACATATCACCTCACACTGGTCAGAATGGCTATCATCAAAAATCTACAAACAATAAATGCTGGAGAGAGTGTGAAGAAAATGGAACCCTCTTGCACTGTTGGTGGGAATATAAATTGATACAGCCACTATGGAAGACAGTATGGAGATTCCTTGAAAAACTAGGAATAAAACCACCATATGACCCAGCAATCCCACTCCTAGGCATATATTCTGAGGAAACCAAAATTGAAAAAGACACATGTACCCCAATGTTCATTTCAGCACTGTTTACAACAGCTAGAACATGGAAGCAAACTAGATGTCCACTGACAGATGAATGGATAAAGAAGTTGTGGTACGTATATACAATGGAATATTACTTAGCCATAAAAAGGAATGCGTTTGAGTCAGTTCTAAAGAGGTGGATGAACCTAGAGCCTATCATACAGAATGAAGTAAGTCAGAAAGAGAAAGAGAAATATCATATACCAACACATATATATGGAATCTAGAAAGATGGTACTGAGGAAATTATTTGCAGGGCACCAATGGAGACACAGACATAGAGAACAGACTTAATGGACGTGGTGGGGAGAGGGGGAGGAGAGGGGGAGATGTACAGAGACAGTAACATGGGAACTTACATTACCATATGTAAAATAGATAACCCAGTGGGAATTTGCTGTATGCCTCAGGGAACTCAAACAAGGGCTCCATATCAACCTAGAGAGGTAGGATGGGGAGGGAGATGGAAGGGAGGCTCGGGAGGAAAGGGACATGGGTGTACCTATGGCTGATTCTTGTTGATGTTTGACAGACAAAAATGGAATTCTTTAAAGCAATTATCCTTTAATTAAATAAATTTAAAATAATAATCACATGGACAGAGGAGCCTGGTACGCTGCAGTCCATGGGGTTGCTACGGGTCAGACACGACTGAGCGACTTCACTTTCACTTTTCACTTTCATTGCTTTTCACTTTGCATTGGAGAAGGAAATGGCAACCCAATCCAATATTCTTGCCTGGAGAATCCCAGGGACAGGGGAGCCTGGTGGGCTGCCGTCTATGGGGTTGCACAGAGTCGGACATGACTGAGGTGACTTAGTAGCAGCAAAATAATATACATATGTATTTTAAATTAAAATAAGAAAAATCACATTGTAAAAAGAATAAATAATAAATAAAGTGGAAAAAAAAAGAAAAGAAAATCTTTCAGCTAGGAAAAAAAAAAAAAAACCTCTGTAAAACAATTATCATTCAATTAAAAAATAAATAAATTAAAAAACAAGGGATTCCCTGGTGGTCCAGTGGTTAAGACTCCAGGTTCCCAATGCAGGGGCCCTAGGTTTGATCCCTGGTCAGGGAATTAGATCCCACATGCTGCAACTAAGAATTGGCACAGCCAAATAAACAAAATTTTTTAAAAAAATCACTAAGATAATAAATTTTCTAGACTTTTGGCAGTAATAATAGATGTCAAAATATAAGGAATTATGTCAAAGTTTTAAATGAATATAAGTTAGAAATCAGACATTCTCTTCATACTAAGTCAAACAATTAGAATCAAAATGTCATAAATTTTTTTAGCTAGGCAAAAATTCATAAATTTTCTAAATGATTCTTCCTTACAATTTCTCTTTGCTGATATTAGTGTTTTGTTCATGTATCATTTTCCTGATTTCATTTAATTGTCTCTCTGTGTTCTCTTTTAATTCATGAACATCTTATGATAATTATTTTGAATTCTTTGTCTGGTGATTTATATATTGCCATTTCTTTAGGGTTGGTTTCTGGAGTTTTAATCTGTTCCTTTAAATAGACAATGTTTTTCTGTTTCTTTGTGTGTGTTGTTTTCTGTTAGGACTTCAGCATTTGAAAACTCAGCTACCTCTCTTAGTTTTTGTGGTCTGGTTTCCTCAGGGAGGACTTTCTCCAACAAGCCCAGCTGGAGAGTCTGGAGACCTCTCAAGCCTTTTCTGGGGATGCAACCTCTTTGGACACATGTCATCACCTAACTAAACGGTTTACCAGTTCTCCCTAAGATCTCCTCTTTGGATTTGCAATACTCTAGTTTTTCTGGCAATGGCACCCCACTCCAGTACTCTTGCCTGGAAAATCCCATGGACAGAGGAGCCTGGTAGGCTACAGTCCATGGGGTCGCTAAGAGTCGGACACGACTGAGGGACTTCACTTTCACTTTTCCCTTTCATGCACTGGAGAAGGAAATGGCAACCCACTCCAGTATTCTTGCCTGGAGAATCCCAGGGACGGCAGAGCCTGGTGGGCTACCGTCTGTGGGGTCGCACAGAGTCGGACACGACTGAGGCGATTTAGCAGCAGCAGCAGCAGTTTTTCTGGCACTGTAGGAAGTTGCGATAATGGAGTTCCACCTAGTGTCTATCTGTGGTACTGCAAACTGGTGCTAGACCAAGCCACCTTGATTGCCTCTGTTCTCAATGACCCTACAACATGATGTCCCATTCCTCTCAGTGCTTAGACTCAGACAAGACAGAAATGAGTCCCTTGGCAGCATCACAAAAACTCAGAATATTGGATATACATTTCACTTCATTCCTTCCCAAAGAAGAATTCACGAGTTAGAAGTTTCCTTAATTATGCCATGCCATGCTGAGGGAAAGTGCTCTGGTGAATGAATGCGAAGAATCTTCCTGCCAGGCTTCATGCTTGCCTTGGGAGCAGAAATTTCTCTCTATCTCTCCCTCTTTTTCTCTCTTTTTTAAACACAAAATAGCCTTTACCACTTTCAGGCCAAAAATAGAAGTATGTATTTCCTTTTACCCCTGTTTCAGGCCTGTTGGCCTCAAAAGATGAGAGAGAACAGTTTGTACCCATTTTCAGGAATGAGTACATCTAAATGACATAATCTTTCAAATCTGAGGATTTCACTTTCACAGAATTACAAATAGCTTATTTCTACTGACACCCACAATTCTTCCTCTGATACAAGAAATGAGGAATGGAAGGTACATTTCTTCATAACCATTTGGAGAGCAGTTTGGTGCCACTGTCCCCAGACTCAGGGCAATTTTGTCTCCATCTGGGACAGGAAAGCCTGCAAGCTAGTCTCATGGAATCACCAAGAGGAGAGTTGAGGAGGGATATTTTACCCACTTAACAAACCTTAGGAGTACCAGGGTCTCCCATTCCACTGGGGCCTGCCACGTTTTAGTGAAGTAAAGCACTGGAGTGTCCCTGTTTGCATTGTCTCAGTTTGCCATTTTATTGAAAAACGAAGAAGACAGTCAGTTAGTAGCTGAAGCCGAAAGAGGAATCTGAACTCCCAAAATCTAACAGGAAGAACATATCCCAGGAATTTAACTGAATTCTAGATTTCTCACAAAGGCAGTTGGTTCATATATTGTTAAATCCTTGTCTCCGGGGCGAAGGAGTCTCTGAGGTTTCCTGTTGGGCCATCTTGCTGATGTCCTTTAGTGCCTCATTTTTCTCTGCCTAATGGTCACATTTCTCTGCTTCTTTGCGTTTCTAATAATTGTTTTATTAGATGCTGGACGTTAGGGTATTCTGTTATTGAGCATCTGAATTGTATTGCCTTCCTTTAAAGAGTTTTGGCTTTGTACTGCTAGACAGTGAGGATACTTAAGGTTCAGTTTAATCTTTTGAGATTTGTTTTTATATTATGTTAGAGCAGGTCAGTTTCACTCACTTCACATACGAGCAACATTATGCTCAAAATCCTTCAAGATAGGCTTCAGCAGTATGTGAACTGAGAAATTCCAGATGTATAAGCTGAATTTAGAAAAGGCAAAGGAACCAGAAATCAAACTGCCAACATTCATTGGATCATGGAGAAAGCAAGAGAGTTCCAGAAAAACATCTACTTCTTTTTTTTTAATATAAATTTCTTTATTTTAATTGGAGGCTAATTACTTTACAATATTGTAGTGGTTTTGCCATACACTGACATGAATCCACCATGGGTGTACATGTGTTCCCCATCCTGAACCCCACTCCCACCTCCCTCCCCATCCCATCCTTCTGGGTCATCCCAGTGCACCAGCCCCGAGCACCCTGTCTCGTGCATAGAACCTGGGCTGGCGATTCGTTTCACATATGATAGTATACATGTTTCAGTGCCATTCTCCCAAGTCATCCCACCCTCGCCCTCTCCCACAAAGTCCAAAAGACTGTTCTATACATCTGTGTCTATTTTTCTGTCTCACATATAGGGTTATCATTACCATCTTTCTAAATTCCATATATATGCGTTAGTGTACTGTATTGGTGTTTTTCTTTCTGGCTTACTTCACTCTGTATAATAGGCTCCAGTTTCATACACCTCATTAGAACTGATTTGAGTGTATTCTTTTTAATGGCTGAGTAATATTCCATTGTGTATATGTACCACCGCTTCCTTATCCATTCGTCTGCTGATAGACATCTAGGTTGCTTCCATGTCCTGGCTATTATAAACAGTGCTGCGATGAACATTGGGGTACACGCATCTCTTTCAATTCTGGTTTCCTCGGTGTGTATGCCCAGCAGTGGGATTGCTGGGTCATATGGCAGTTCTATTCCCAGTTTTTTAAGGAATGTCCACACTGTTCTCCATAGTGGCTGTACTAGTTTGCATTCCCACCAACAGTGTAAGAGGGTTCCCTTTTCTCCACACCCTCTCCAACATTTATTGCTTGTAGACTTTTGGATAGCAGCCATTCTGACTGGTGTGAAATGGTACCTCATTGTGGTTTTGATTTGCATTTCTCTAATAATGAGTGATGTTGAGCATCTTCTCATATGTTTGTTAGCCATCTGTATATCTTCTTTGGAGAAATGTCTGTTTAGTTCTTTGGCCCATTTTTTTATTGGGTTGCTTATTTTTCTGGAATTGAGTTGCAGGAGTTGCTTGTATATTTTTGAGATTAATTCTTTGTCCGTTGCTTCGTTTGCTATTATTTTCTCTCATTCTGAAGGCTGTCTTTTCACCTTGCTTATAGTTTCCTTTGTTGTGCAAAAGCTTTTAAGTTTAATTAGGTCCCATTTGTTTATTTTTGCTTTTATTTCCAATATTCTGGGAGGTGGGTCATAGAGGATCCTACTGTGGTTTATGTCGGAGAGTGTTTTGCCTATGTTCAGAAAAACATCTACTTGGCTTCGCTGACTTATGCTGAAGTCTTTGACTATGTGGATCACAACAAACTGTGGAAAATTCTTCGAGATGGGAAAACCAGACCACCTTACCTGTCTCCTGAGAAACCCATATGCAGGTCAAGAAGCAACAGTTAGAACCAAACGTGGAACAACAGACTGGTTCAAACTTGAAAGAGGAGTATGACAAGGCTGTATATTGTCACCTTGCTTATTTAACTTATATGCAGAGTACTAGATGAATCACAAGTTGGAATCAAGATTGCCAGGAGAAATAACTTCAGATATGCAGATTATACCATTCTAATAGCATAAAGTGAAGAGGAATTAAAGAGCCTCTTGATGAGGGTGAAAGAGGAGAGAGAAAAAGCTGGCTCAACATTAAAAAAAAAACTAAACATTAAACTTAACATTAAAAAAAACTCAGATCATGGCATCTGATCCCATTGCTTCATGACAAATAGAAGGGGAAAAAGTGGAAGCAGGAACAGATTTTATTTTCTTGGTCTCCAAAGGAGATGTTGACTGCAGCCATGAAACGAAAAGATGCTTGTTCTTTGGAAGAAAAGCTATGACAAACCTAAACAGCATATTAAAAAGCAGAGACATCACTTTGCCAACAAAGGTCCATTTAGTCAAAGCTATGGTTTTTCCAGTATCATGTATGGATGTGAAAGTTGGACTATAAAGAAAGCTGAGCACTGAAGCATTGATGCTTTTGAACTGTGATGTTGGAAAAGACTCTTGAGAGTCCCTTGGACTGCAAGGAGATCCAACTAGTCCATCCTAAAGGAAATCAGTCCTGAATATTCATTGGAAGGACTGCTGTTGAAGCTGAAAGTCCAATACTTTGGCCACCTGATGCGAAGAACTGACTCATTTGAAAAGACCCCAGTGCTGGGAAAGATTGAAGACAGGAGGAGAAGGAGATGACAGAAAATGAGATGGTTGGATGGTTTCACCAGCTCGATGGACATGGGTTTGAGCAAGCTTCAAGAGTTGGTGATGGACAGGGAGGCCTGGTATGCTGCAGTCCATGGGGTCACAAAGAGTTGGACACAACTGAGCAACTGAACTGAACTCCTGAGAGAAGGGAAATGAATGAAGTGAACCGTACTACCACCGTGGCTTTCTGCCTTTCCAGACTCAAGATCAAAGAAGGGACAAGGCATGATTATCTCACTGAGTTGAAGAGACAGAGATCAGCATTTGGGGAGGCAGAAATTGTCTGAATTTGTGGGCAGAAGAGGAGGGAGACATGCAGGAAAAGAATTCTAGAAACCTGTATACAGATAGCCACAAGACTTTAGATGAGTATTATTAGAAGTATAGATTGAGTAACTACTGGAATTCACACAGAGTGAGAGATATTTAAGGTCCAATCAACCATAGTGGAGAACATCTTATTGAAAACTGGGAGCATTCAATAGAACCTCAGAAAGACTACACTTTAGAAATAGGATAAAATTAGCCCAAGAATAAAGGTTAAATCTTTACCTGCTCTGTTGTTTTTCAGTCATGAAGTCATGTCTGACTCTTTGTGACCCCATGGACTGCAACACACCAGGCTCCTCTGTCCTCCACCATCTCCAAGAGTTTGCTCAAACTCATGTCCACTGAGTCAGCGATGCTATCTAGACATTTCATCCTGCTGTCCCCTTCTTCTTTTGCCCTCAATATTTCCCAGCATCAGGATCTTTTCTAATGACCAGGTTTTTCACATCAGGTGGCCAAAGTATTGGTGCTTCAGCTTCAGCATCAGTCCTTCCAGTGAATATTCAGGATTGATCTTCTTTTTAATACGCTTTTTAATATGCTGTATAGGTTGGTCATAGCTTTTCTTCCAAGGAGCAAGCGTCTTTTGTTGGCAAAGTAATGTCTCTGCTTTTTAATACACTGTCTATGTTGGTCATAACTTTTGTTCCAAGGAGCAAGCGTCTTTTAATTTTATGGCTGCAGTCACCATCTGCAGTGATTTTGGAGCCCCCAAAAATAAAGTCTCTTACTGTTTCTCTCAGGGGTTACACTCCTGGGTTATATGTTTTCCAATAGCCATAAACAGATACTTCACATATTGTGTCAATTATGTAATTGTTTACATTAGGGGAGCTAACCTGCTGTCAGTTTACTCCTTAATAGGTGGAAGCTGAAGACACAACCTCATTGTTAACTTTCTGAAGTCTTTACTGTCCTTTAAATCCTAGTTCACATTCCACCCTACCCATTCATTTCCCTACTCCTTTCTCTATAATTTCAGTAAACTGTGTAGCTCTTTTGTGGCAGTTATCCCATTCCATACTGTACCATAGTTATCTACAGGAAAATTCTATGTCTTGGCCATCCCATAATGCTATAGGGTTCAAAAATACGTTTATTATCTTAAGAAGACAAAATATATTGTCTTCTTATCAGTAGAAACACATAAGCAAAGGATAAATAACCCTCCCACTTAGTGGAAGGTTGGGATATATACAGTGTGTGTGTGTGTGTGTGTGTGTGTGTATACACACACATATATATGGTTTATATATAGACACAAAGCTCCAATGGAAAAATGGTTAAGCAAATGGTTCTGTATCTATTATATGTGATGAATATTATATGATTGTTTTAAATGGAGAAGCAATATAAAATGTTTACAATAAAATGTTAGGTGAAATACTAGGATTAAAATTGTATGTATGATAATAATTACAACTATTTATAAAATGTATATAAAAAACTGGAAGGAAAATAATTTGGGGTAATGGAGTTATTTTAAAGTGTATGTGCTGTTCACATGTTTTTATTGGCCATGATCTAAAATTAGTCTTGAAAGACAATTAGCCTGGCTATCTAACTACCTTCATGAAGGATGGCATGGGATGACCAGTTATTCCAAAAGCCAAAGTTGTTTTTATTAAATATCTTCCAGCATCTTGCTGGATTAAACTAACAGTCTTACTGAGAAAAATAGGTAGTTGTAACAAGTTTATCCCGCAGAGTTCACCAGGAAGTTTTACTGTTCAAGTGTAGTTTTGTTAGAGTGGCTTCATTGAGACTTTGTTAATGACTGAGGCCATTGTTTGATAACATTCACTGTATTTTTTCCAGGATAAAATTTTGACAATCAATAGGAACCAAGTTAGGATACATTTTATGTATATCTGTAGATCTGTGTGTCTGTTCCACAATATTTAGGAGGTAGCAACATCTGAATATAACTTTTATGGTAACCATATTTCCAGGCCATCACAATTTTCCTCTTTTTCTTAATATCTTCTATTCATCCTTCCTCATTATCCAGAGGCTAGTCTGTGGGATGTTAGATTTGAATTGTGGCTTCACCACTTACTAACTGTATGGTCCTGGACAATGTACTTGATCTCTCTATTGATGGGGACTACATGGGGCTCATTGTTAAAACGGCTCATTACGTTGACCTCACAAACAAAGAATAAAGTCACAGTGACCCTTAAGACTTGCAAAATTGCCAAAATGACATTTTGTTTTCCCGCTGGCGCCTGCCTTCTCAAGGCTGCAAGACCACAAGATTCTAGACCTCCCACTACGTGACCACAGGACTCTGCTACAGGCTAAAAATTAACCATCTCTTCGGAGAATGTTTCATTGGCAGGGTATAAGAAAGACCCCATCAGAAAGAGAGGACACCGATTCTTCTCAAGGGACAGCCACCCTCTTATCTTCCCTCTAATAAATTTCCTTTTCTTGCCTGACTGCCCGGCTCGCTCTCTTTTGCTCCACACTTGCCTTACGTCTATGTCATAGTTGCCAGATGTATGTAAATTATAGATAATGATAATAACTACCTCCCCTGATTGATGTGAGGCTTCAATGAGATAATTTTGTAAGACTCTTATCAGAGTGCCTAGCGCATAGAGATATTCACTAAATGATCATTTTAGGATCATTATTTTGCTACCACGTCTTGCCACATGCTCCTCTTTATATTCTCTCCACTCATTCTTGATGCTTATAGCATCTAGTCAAGATAAGGGATACAGGAAGCTAGTCCTATGGAGATGAATTTTTCCACGAGCAGGATTTCTGCATTCAGGAATGCCAGCTCTGGATGAAAGAAGTGTCCCATGAGGGTAATATGGACCCATCATCAAGGCACAGGAAACTGAAAGGAGTTCAGGTAACTCCACTAACCACTTGTTTGCTGCTTTATATTAATATCTAGAATCTAGAACAGCACCCAACAGGTCATAAATACTTGGTATTTCTTGAATTAATTAATGTGTGGCATGGTTTTATACAAAAATATAATCTAATACCTAGAAAACAGCATCCAGACCCTTCATTTCCACTTACAGACAGCACTTCAAAAATTGATACATATGAACTTATTTACAAAACTGAAACAGACTCAGAAAACAAACATGATTACCAAAGAGGACAGGTGTGGGAGGAGGGATAAATTGGGAGTTTCAGTTCAGTCAGTCATGTCTGACTCTTTGCAACCCCATGGACTGCAGCACACCAGGCCTCCCTGTCCATCACCAACTCCCGGAGCTTGCTCAGTCTCATGTCAATCAAGTGGATGATGCCGTCCAACCATCTCGTCCTCTGTCGTCCGCTTCTCCTCCTGCCTTCTATCTTTCCCAGCATCAGGGTCTTTTCCAATGAGTCAATCAGGAGTTCATGGTTGATATATACACAACACTATATTTAACATAGATAACCAACAAGGACCTACGGTAGAGCACAGGGAAGCTTGCTCAATATTCTATAATAAATGGGAAATGAATTTGAAAAAGAATAAATATATGTATCTGTATAACTGAATCACTTTTCTGAAACTAACACAGCATTATAAATCAACTATAGTCCAATATAAGATAAAAATTTTAAAAATAAAAACTTGATTTAAAAAAAGCACTTCCAGAAAAAAGCTGAAATTAAACTTTTAAACACAAGGTGGATTTTTTTATTACTATTATTACTATATAATAGATCCTAAGTTAAAAATACTGGATTTTCTTTCTACCTAGGAAAGTCTCTTATCCTTTTCTTTGCCACCTGGCATCTCTCTCAGGCTCTTCACACAACCCAAAACCCAGGCAGTCATACTTTATTCTAAGCTATTAACAGTTTCTGAGAGACAATATGTTAGGAACTTCCTTGCAGGTTACCTTTTCCTCATCCAAGTCTTTCCACTCTGCCTTTCACCTGTCAAAGTAAGACACTTATCCAATTTATTCCAGGATGAGCCATCCTAGTCTGTTATCAGGAAAATTCAACCTCTGCTGTGACCGTGTGCTGTCCTCCTACTGGCCTACCTTTATTCTCTGCTTTTATGTAAAAGGAACTCAGTGCTGTATTCCTACAGCAGGGTCTCTTCTTTACATCTGTCATCTAGCTTCATTCTGCTATTTACTTGTATTCTTTTTAAGGGGACCGAAATGGTTTATGTAAATCTGTAATGTTAAAAACTAAACAGAACAAATAATCTACAGATTTATATGGCCATCTCTCTGCTAAGAGACTAAAGCAGGACCCAGGTCCTAACCCCTTCCAAAGTAGAAAGACTACTATTGATATATGGCCATCTCTCTGCTAAGAGACTAAAGCAGGACCCAGGTCCTAACCCCTTCCAAAGTAGGAAGACTACTATTGACCTTAGAGGTAATCACCTCTAGGTAATCCACCCCAGTCATGCAAGAACAAATCACAGCATACTCACATTTCACCTTGGGATTCATTCAGAGTATCAGATGGTTATTAAATAAGTGAATATTTGCTTCGTGAATTATAAGCTATTAGATAAACATTGGTTTTAATGATGGCTATTCTTTCCAGTCTTTCCCTGTCTAATAAGGAAGAGGTCATTACAGTTGAGTGAAACACCTAGACTTGTTCCCTAATGAACCAAAACATTCCCCTGGAACAAAAACATAGCTGCAGCTGATCTGGTTGACTCCAAGATACATCTCCTCCCTAGGGAGGCTCTTCTTCAACCCCTACAAGAAAAGGAGTCTGTCTTGTCGATAGCAGCATATATAGAATAGAATCAACAGTCTTCTGTGAGTATCCAAGGTTGGAGAGAAGCCAATACATGGAGCCTTCATAAAAGAGAAGAAGGCTCATAGGAGAGAAGAATGTCCACAGACCTGTAAGCTGGCAGAAGAATTTAGTCCAGGGATAAGACAATCAAGAGAGAAGGTGTTGACTCCAAGCCCAAAGCAGGTCAGGTTTCCTTCTCTACTGAATCTGAGTACCTAGAATTCATCTGGACCCGCTCTACTCTCTACCTACAGAGAGTACCACCTCTGACCCAACCTAAACAAATCTGGGAGCTTGCCATATTTTTTTAATGTCTGTGTTCCAGGAAATTCCAATGAATGGGGCTCATATTTGCCAACACTCTTCTGGAGGCTCTAGGAAGAAACTTCACTTACCCCAATCTGACCCTCTTCAGGGAGCCTTACTTTTTTTCATACTCAGAAACCATGCTATAAATAACAACTGTTAACCCTATAGGAATCTCCTCTATGAAACCAGCACAGGTAGGTGGGTTTGGATTTTCCACCACAAACACCCCCTTGGTCCTATAATCCCTCTTCTTCATAAGAATCCCTCCGATACTGAAGACATTGGAAAAGACCCTGAAGCTGTGAAAGATTGAAGGCAGGAGGAGAAGGGGACAACAGAGGATGAGATGGTTGGATGGCATCACAGACTCAATGGACATGAGTTTGAGCAAACTCCAGGAGATGGTGAAGAACAGGGAAGCTTGGCGTGCTGCAGTCCATGGGATCACTAAGAGTCAGACATGACTGAGCAACTGAACAATATTGAAGAAGCTATCACATCTTCCATTTGTTTTGTCTTTTCCTGGTTAAATATCTCCACATTCTTCAGATATTCTTCATACTTTATACCTGTGTGCCTGTGTGCTCAGTCGTGTCCAGCTCTTTGCAACCCCACAGGCTGAAGCTCGCCAGGATCCTCTGTCCATAGAATCGCCCAGGCAAGAATACTGGAGTGGGTTGCCATTTCCTCCTCCAGGAGATCTTCCTGACCCAGGGATCAAACTCACATCTCCTGCATTGGCAGGCAGATTCTTTACCACTAAGCCACCTGGGAAGCCCATACTTTATACCTACTAAGTCCTAATTCATGCTAATCAAAAAAATCTTGAAAAAAGCCTCAAATCATTTCCGCATGAATGGCTACCAAATCAGGTCTTATCCTTCCTGTATTTTTTCAGCTGACTGTTGAAGTCTACATGCAGATTTTATATGTGCCCTTGCTAAATTTCATCTTGTTTTTTAGTATAGCATTCCAAAAGACAAGAATATTTTGAATTATAATTTTATTACCTATAATATTGCTTTCCCTTCTTTGATTCACATCAAAGTCTATGTCTATCAAAGTCACTGCTAAAACAGGTGAAGAAGACAAGATCTACAAAACATTCTCCTTTTCACTAGAAGTCTTTCTCAGACTTTCAAAGAGTTATTAATGAATAATTTTGGTTATAGTAGCCAAACTAAGAGTATTCTCTTTAAGTTCACAGTCATCATCCTTTCTGTGATGCTTACTGGAATTGATATCCCCTTTTCTACTCCTTTCTCTTGATCTACTAGATTGGGTTTGAGCTACTAAATTACTATTAATACTATCAGTAGAAGACATGTGAAGTTTCACACTGTAATTTGTGTTACATAGCTCCTGATGATATGTCCTTTGAGAATTCCAAATGTTCTGCAAAACATCTATTTAAGAATTTTGCCAGGGATCAAGGTCAAATTCACTGGTTAACAAGAGCAATAATAACTTTCTGATCATAAGCATTGATTCAGAGTCCAGATTTGAAAAGTTTTGAGTCAGTGGACTGGTTTGTTGATTTGGTTAGTTTTACTGGCTTCTTCTCTTGCTCCATATCTCTGCTAAACATAGAGTCCTATTCCACTCTCAAGTATCTCCTTAGCTTTTTAAGATGTCACTAGTAGCCAATGGAAATTTGCCGTATGAATCAGGGAACTCAAACGGAGGCTCTGTAACAACCTAGAGGGGTGGGAAAGGGTGGGAAGTGGGAGGGAGGTTCAAGAAGGAGGGGACATATGTATACCCATGGCTAATTCATGTTGATGTATGGCAGAAACCAAGGCAATATTGTAAAGCAATTATCCTTCAATTAAAAATAAATAAATGTTTAAAAAGGATGTCACTAGTACATAGAAGACAAAATACGTTCAAAAACATATGCAAGTACTCTATTTGCCCCATGTCTATACATCCCCTGTGACCAGTGTGTGTCTGCAGGATGTAAGCTCAAGACCAGAAGGAAAGGTAGGACCAGGAAAAGAACACAAACACCCTGTGTTCCTGCTGCCATCTGCTAATGTGGAATATCATCTTTCTTAACTTCAAAAATGAGAAAACTCTACATTATGCTGGGCCTTCTGGTTTCTCCACCTAATACACACACACACACACACACACTACACACAGCTCTTTGACTTCCACCTCCAATCTTAATCATGGTTCCATCTCAAGCTCTGAATAGCAATATTTCAATATTCCCTCAGTTAGGGGAGGAGCCAGAGATTTCTTCTTCCTTTTAGGAATCATTTACATGTCTCATTCTCTAGCCCAAGCATTAATTTCAGTTGCTAAAATTTTCCATGGCAATTTGCTGTTGGAAATTTATTATTATAACTTATTTATTTATTTGTTCTGCAAGTACTTATGAAGGTTTTCCTGTCTATTTGGTATTATCTTCCTGCAATAACTGAGAGAAAAAAAATCCTATGTGAGGGTAGATATTTCTAAAGAATCTAGAGTTAGGTGAAGTAAATGGGGCATTTGACCTATATAGGGAACATAACACAGGAGAAACAAGAAAAAGAAAATATCCTCGGCTTCCAACAAACTGATCAGAGACTGGGAAAAGTTTAAAAATGGCTTTACCAACAGTCACCAGGCCACTTGTCCAAGGAAGAAGAATGACTTCCCAGGAGAGTGGGATCTGAGTTAATTCAGATCTTTCTCTATGGCATCTCTCATAGAGTAGATGATGTACATTGCTTATCAGGATTTCCAAGTCTCCTTTTCTTGGACAAGGAAAATAATCTGAGAGGAGTGACTGCTTCAGGAATGTGCATGACCTCAGAGTACAACCACTTCCCCAAGAAGTCTCGAGCCCTCTCCTACCATTCCAGAAGAGTTTACCAGGGATGGTTCTCCTGTTGATGCTCAGCCAAGATTGTCAGGTAAATAGCTCACTCAGAAAGTATTTGGGAAAGCACTGTGGGACAGTAAATGATGCAGGAACTTTGGAGTCAAGCAAACTTGGGTTCAAATCATGACTCCACCATAATGACCTTGAATAACTGACTTAAAACTCACCGAGTCTAAGTTTCTCTTTTATAAACAGGAGACAATAAAGAATATCCCAACAACAGAACAGCCTTAGAAAGGGTTAGGAGAGGAGCTGCAGGGTCATTCTTGGCTGTTACCTTGACGGGTTCTGTTTTTGCTCATCCTGGTTGACAGTAATCGCAGATTGGACTTTCTCTGTATTATAGCAGTTAATGAACTGTAGGGGATACAGTGAGTGTTTTCCGGTTTGTGCCCCAGTCATGACACTCCGTTAGGTTAACCCTACCATTATATGCAGTGAGGTGAAACCCAGCACCTTTCTAAGTCCTATTATTATAAACTGATTTCTGTTTATTGGCCCAGTTAAGCTTTCGAAATTGTGTCTAGTCTGTGAGTAGATGATACAGCAATATCTAAGGCTTCCAAGAGACATGCTGAGCCAGGAAAACAGGTGTATGAGAAGTGTTTCTAAGTGAGTCTCAGCAGATACTGCTGCTGCTGCTGCTAAGTCGCCTCAGTCGTGTCCAACTCTGCGCGACCCCATAGACGGCAGCCCACCAGGCTCCGCCGTCCCTGGGATTTCTCCAGGCAAGAACACTGGAGTGGGTTGCCATTTCCTTCTCCAATGCATGAAAGTGAAAAGTGAAAGTGAAGTCGCTCAGTCGTCTCTGACTCCTAGTGACCCCATGGACTGCAGCCTACCAGGCTCCTCCATCCATGGGATTTTCCAGGCAAGAGTACTGGAGTGGGGTGCCATTGCCTTCTTCACAGCAGATACTAGTGGCAAGCATAAGTGATTTTTCTATACATAGGTGAGCACAGAAGCATAATTAGTGTGGGTAATCAAAAATTGACTATATTCTAAGGTGTGTCTCACTGGAGTTATTGTGACACTAATATCAATAAAGCCCTTAGCAGCCATTTTATTTTTTTAGAATATTAATTAAATTCTCCACACGTCTATTCTGCATATCTAAACTACAATGTGAAGTGTCTGGATACCCCAGTCCTAAATTCTCTGACCTTGTGCGACTTGGTTTCTTTGGTTGGTTCTGTGGTCTTCATTTCCTATGTAGCTGTTGATGAAGGGGCTTAAGGAGTAAATAATGCAGCATTCACTAGTACTGTGTTACTCCCTGGTCTCATGTTCCAGAAAAGGCTAATAGCTATTCTGTTTGTGTGTAGTATGTTACAGTGCCAGACCCAGATACTCCAAGGTCTCCAAGGTCTATTCCTGCCATCCTGTTCAGGCTGTCGTACCCCACAGATCATGCAGGCTGTGGCCATCGTGGGCGCCATGATCACGACACACAACCTATACCTGCATTCTGCCTTAGTCAAGGTGAGCAAGACCTACCTTATCTCAGTGTCTTATGTAGTTCATGGAATCTTTTCCTTTAGTTGCAAGGGACACACACTTAGTTTACAACTGTTGGAGCCCTGAAGGAGCACAGCGTTTTTCCACAATTGTACTCAACATACTTGGACTCTGTTTTTATCACCAAGGTAACCATAGATAACTGACCCCATACAGAAAGGACTAAAGTCCTTCTTAAAAAATCTGTGGGGCACCATGTCATTTGTCCTTAAATCTCAGAAGTCTGAGTGGCCTTGTGGAAGTTAGGAGGAAAGAGCCCAACTTGGCTTTTACCAGTCAGTCCAACACAATCGTTAGCTGGGAGATTTCAGAGACCTTTTCAATTAAGGTCAACTCCCCCTGAAATCAGGTTGTTTATGTAGGTCAGTGGTTCTTCCAGCCACAGTAACTGAGGGCAGTTACTCAGTTACTTTTTCCTATTTTGGATATGTGATGTCATCAAAGGGTCATGACTTTTTACTCGGCGAACTGGGATATAAGTGGAGTCCCATATTTCATGTGGTCGGTTGTTTGCCCTCTAAGACTTTCAGCTGACTACAACTCATGAAATATCACAAGGAAACTTGTTCCAACTAGTCAAAAAATGACTGTTGCTATTATCTCTCTAGTCCAGACAAGTAGACTGAGCCAATAAGCAGGAAGTTCGATAAACCAATAGGTATTTCTTCACTGAATCTTGCATTGGTCTTTGTTTCCTTTATTATCATCTTTGTCACCTCAGTGTTTGCCGAAGCATTTTTTGAGAAAACCAACTGGGTAGTAGTGAATGTGAGGGTAAAGAAGAGGCCGCATTGGGGCAGGAAAACGTGACAGTGACTTAGAGCTCAGGGGAAATAGATCTCAGTGCTGCCCCTAAGTCACTGCGCTGGTTGTGTTTACAGTCTGGGGCTGTGGCCAAGTCCAGACTCATCATTCCCAGCTTTGGACTGGGAAGGGAGTTTTCCTCAGACAAGGACTGTCTCATGCTGTTGTTAGTGGCTTTATGTCTGTTTGACTCTTTCTCATCCCCTTTCACTTCCAACTACTGGTTGCTTTCCAGTCCTGCCTTTTGGTGACGACAGGTTGGGAGGAGTCAACACACAGGATATAGAATCTGTGGCTAGACAGACTTTTATCACACTGAATCCTCTGTCCTCTTGACTCCTGATTGCCAATCTAGTTTTGCTCACTCTTTTGTTTCTCATCATAGGACCTGTGACTCCTGGCTCTGCTTGACTAAGGACTCCCTATTCTGGGTGTCCTCTCATATGTGAAGGCTTCTAAGGGCCCCTCACCTCCTGTCATCACTTAAAATGACCCGCATTCATGTATTACCATGCATGCTCTAACTCAGGAAGTTTTTGATGACGTGAGGGTGTAGAAAAATTATGGAGGAAGACCTCAGTGACATTGCTGCCAGTCTCTTCTGTCATCAATCCATGTCCAGAGTCTCACCTCCAGCATCCGTCTCTTAGATGACCAGTGTGTGATCTGTAGGAGAGGTCTTCTTCTCTGAGTCCTGGAATCAAAATTAAAAGCTGTTCCTAAACTGCTTTGGTTCCAGGTTGCAGTCTGTAAAAACAGCAGCAGTTCCTACACTCACCTTTTCCCTGATGATAACTAAACAATAGCTGTGGACATCTACATAGGCATAAACCTGTTCAAATTTCTGATTTTTGTTCCTGGATTAATATTATTAGCCTAGTATCTGGTCTTTTCCATGGGTTCACTTCAGAGCTCAGCATGTCTTCTCTGGAGTGTCTTATTTTCAGAGATTCAGATGCCAAACAGGATTTTGGATTTCGCGGAAGGGAATAGAAGATCAGCTGAAAAGATGCATCGATTGTATCAGCAATTCCCAAACTTGTGTTGATAGTATATTGTTCTCTAGGTTTTAATTGGGGTGAGTAAGGAAAGTGCTCTAAGTAAAGTGTTCTTTGTTTTTTTTCCTATGTATTCCCCACACCTCCAGAGTGGCTAGAGACTTTATTTATTTATTTATTTTGGCCACATTGTGTGGCATGTGGGATTGAGTTCCCTAACCAATCACCGCCTACCTCCTACATTGGGGGCATGAAGTCTTAACCACTGGACCACCAGGAAAGTCCCAGTAATGTGGTCTTTACTGGGACCTTTTGTCCCTTTTATGCCGATTACATTGTAAACCTCCAAGAGTAGAATATATAGTATGTAGCATCTCCAGAATTCATTTGTACTTTCTCTCCATTCCTATTACCACCTTCCAGTACTTTCTCTCCATTCCTATTATCATCTTCCAGAGTACTGTGTTAAGGAATATGATTTAGGAAGTGTGTTGTAGACTTTTTTTTAATAGTTAACATATGAGCTGAGGATAAAAGCTTTAGGAGCCTAGAGAAGGGAAGGGACTAGGCTGAGGAGGAATGGGGGCCCATCCAGCAGAATTCAGGTTGAAAGCCTCTAGCACGAGGTCAGGACCCAAGTCCAGCTTCTGGGACAGTGCCAGCACAGCGCTTGGTGGAGGTAGGTGTGCGGCCAGGAAGACGGAGAGGTGACACAGAGGAACGCTATGGGGTGTTGTCTCAGGTGATTTTTCTCCCTTGCCTCTCCAGGGTGTTGTGCTGGGGTGTTACTTCAGGCCTGCCGCTCTCTACATCTGGGCGGTGGGGATCCTGGCCGCAGGGCAGAGTTCCACCATGACAGGACATATTTGTCATGTTTGTCCTATTCCAGACAGTTTGTCATGGAGGTACGTGCTGCTGTGATTGGGATAGACTAGAGGAAGAGGACATTGCCCTTTTGTCCCTTCTTAATCCCGCGCCTTCCTGAACCTCCCCAGACCTTTTTCTGTTTCCTCTTCCAGACATTCATCCTCCTTCTGTGTTTTCTTCCAGGGATTCCTAAACCTAAAATGGTCACACTTTGCCTGAATGAGTCTGACCCACTCTATTGCCATCATCCCCACCCAGCTTGTGGCCGTCTTCCAAGACGTGAGCATCTAACAGGAATGAATGACTTCTGAATGTTCTTCAGAGCTTACAAGTGAAGAGGGAGCTGGAGAAACTCACATCCCATTGAGTCAGGAGGCATTCTGTATTGTCCCTAGGTACCAAACCTAGTATGAGTGTGGGGAAAATTCAGAGGGAGAGGCACAGTCTTGGTCTACGGTGAATGCATATGAAATCTCTGGAATCTAAAAGACTTAGAAGTGGCTTGTTTTTTTCTAAGCCTGTTGAATGGGAGTTATAAGCTGTAATTACACATAGAACACAAACTATTCATTAACCCAAGCAACGTTAAATAATATAAAGGAGACTGTTGGGTATTATGGAGATTAAGAAGACAGGGCAGATACAAATTTTGTAGACACTATGAGCATAACTGCGGAGAAGGCAATGGCACCCCACTCCAGTACTCTTGCCTGGAAAATCCCATGGATGGAGGAGCCTGGTAGGCTGCAGTCCATGGGGTTGCGAAGAGTCGGAAATGACTGAGTGACTTCACTTTCACTTTTCACTTTCATGCATTGGAGAAGGAAATGGCAACCCACTCCAGTGTTCTTGTCTGGAGAATCCCAGGGATGGGGGAGCCTGGTGGGCTGCCTTCTATAGGGCTGCACAGAGTCGGACACGATTGAAGCAACTTAGCAGCAGCAGCAGCAGCATGGGTATAATTGATGCTGGGTTCATACTACAGATTTCCACATAACCCTTCAGCATGTTGTGATGACAGGAATCATTTCTCACAGAGTAGATGAGGCAGGGTCTGTGGTTCCCTTTTGCTAAAGTGCTGCTCTCTGGGGTGTTACAAGGACCCTCAGTAGCCCTATCTGATCTTAGTTTTTTCTTTCTCAGCTTCCCTTTGCTCTCATACCCATCCTCACGTTTAGAAGCTTGCGGTCGGTGATGAGCAAATTTGCCAATGGATTGTGAGTGTACTTCTTTTAGTTCCCAAAGACATGTGGGAAAATGGTATCTTCATCAAACAGGCCAGTCAGAAAATCCACCTTAGGGGAACTATATGTTTGAAGAGGTGATTGCTAGAGCTGCCCCCTCAATCTCTGACTTAGAAAATAGAGACTGCTGGGGCCTTCCCTGGTGGTCCAGTGGCTGAGACCCTGCCTTCCTGCGCAGAGGGTGCCAGTTCAATCCCAGGTCAGGGAACTAAGGTCCCATAGGGACCAACAGGGTGTGACCAAAAATTAAAAATAAATAAACACAACATTGTAAATCAATTATATGTCTATTTTTTAAAAATTAAAGTAAAGAAAATAGAGATGGTGAATGTAACAAAGGAGGGAAAGCACATTTTTTATTTCTGGAAGAAGTTTTTCAGCTTTAACTCTTCAACTTCAGCCACTGAAAGTTAAAGCATCTTAATTCCATGTTAAATGATCTCGGTGAGAGAGGCGTAAGCTAATACCTTTTATATACGTCTCTAAAGAACATGGGGTATTTGAAAGGAATTGTTGGATCTCTAGGGACTCATTACTTTTTCAGTTGTAGGCCTATTGCATATGCAAGGACTTAAATAATAGAGATTATTTAATAGTGTTTTTCTTTTCCTCTTTCTCCTTATCATTGTGTAACTTTGGCTCATTTAACCTAATTTGGGACATAAGAAGCATTTTTCAGATTATTTTGAAATGCTGCTTACTCCTGTCCTGTAATCCCCCCAAAACACAGTGTCTTTTTCTGTTTGTGGATAGGTTGGACTATTCCACCAATAATTGTGCTGATTCTTTTGACAGAGGCTGGAGGATTGTAGGCAGTATCATGGTCCTTATATGTTTCATCAACATATACTTTGTCATGGTTTATGTCCAGGATCTAGGGCATGTGACATTGTATGTGGTGGCTGCAGTGATCAAAGTAGCTTATCTGAGCATCGTGTTTCACTTGGTTAAGTCCAATTGGGAGGGGGCAGGTGTGGTTGAGGTGGGGCTAATGCTCAGAAGAGAAAGGACCCAAAAGAGCACATAGAAATCCATCTTCAGTTTATTGACAAAATTTACATGAAATCGTTAAACCAGTTGTAACTAAAGAATATTTTCAACCATAAAAATTTCACTTGATTCCTAAGAGCTGTCATTTTTCTATTTCTGGTTTTCTATGTCTGGTTTCCATTCCTATAATTCCTAACCAGAGAGTGTAGTATGTGTGAATAACTCAAAGATCAGCCGTGTAGAAAGTAGAGAGTGGTACAAGATGGGGCTGGAGAATGGAGCTGTGTCTTGTGATTTCAAATCTTTGGAGGGCAGCACATGTGGGTTCGCAGCCCTGCCCAACTCTACTACTTAATAGCTGTCCAATGATGACACAAGTAAATAGTGATAACCTCTTGTTGAATTATTCTAGAATTAATAAAATGGTTATAAAACATAGCTCCACAGAAAAAGAATGCAGAATTGTGTATTCCTGGATAATAAAAAAAATTGTCAAAAGTCTAGAGTAAATTACATAAAATTGGTAGTAGTAGTTGTTTTGGTATGGTGGGATTGTGGATATTATTTTTTTCTCTATTTTCCAGTTCTTCTGTAACATTACTTATATCAATGAAAAACAGCACATCCACCTCCCTATTCTACACAGGTTTCTCTTAAAAACACAGGGCTGAAGGTTAGGGACTTCAGAATTTATACCACATCTACTACAAAGAATGGCAAGGCAGGAGGGTGGAAGTGCCCTGCTCATCTTTATAACACTTACCTAGGCCCCATGCCAGTGTCTGCCAGAGGGTATGTACTTGATTGGGAAAACATTTTAGTGAATATTGAAAAATTATGTCTTGGATAGAGATATCTCTGCTTTTTTCTTCCCCAGTAAACCATAGGCACACTAAGATTATGCTGACCTATAATATCAGGACTTCTGGTTGTTGATGTTGTTCAGTCACTAAGTTGTGTCTGACTCTTTGTGACCCCATGGACTGCAGCATGCCAGGCTTCCCTATCCTTCACCATCTCCCAGAGTTTTTTCAAACTCATGTCTATTGAGTCAGTGATGCCATCCAACCATCTACTCCTCTATCATGCCCTTCTCCTCCTGCCCTCAATCTTTCCCAACATTAGAGTCTTTTCCAATGAGTCAGCTCTTGGCAACAGGTGGCCAAAGTATTGGAGTTTCAGCTTAAGCATCAGTCCTCCCAATGAAAATTCATGGTTGATTTCCTTTAGGATTGACTGGTTGGATCTCCTTGCAGTCCAAGGGACTCTCAAGTGTCTTCTCCAACACCACAGTTCAAAAGCATCAATTCTTCAGAGCTCAGCTTTCTTTATAGTCCAATTCTCACATCCATACATGACCACTGGAAAAACCATAGCTTTAGCTATATGGAACTTTGTTGGCAATGTAATGTCTCTGCTTTTCAGTATGCTGTCTAGGTTTGTCACAGCTTTTCTTCCAAGGAGCAAGCGTCTTTTAATTTCATGGCTACAGTCACTGTCTGTAGTGATTTTGGAGCCCAAAATAAAATAAAATAAAGTCTGTCACTATTTTCATTGTTTCCCCATCTATGTCGTGAAGTTGAAAGGTTGCTGCCGTGAGCCGTGAACAATGCCAGGATTCTTGGCCTCTGAAGGAAAGAAATTTGATCGGGAGCCAGTGACGAGCTTGATGGCGCAGAGCTTTTTGTGTAATAAAGTTTTATTAAAGTGAAAAGGGACTAAAAAGCCTCTTGATGAAAGTGAGAGAGGAGAGTGAAAAAGTTGGCTTAAAGCTCAACATTCAGAAAACTAAGATCATGGCATCTGGTCCCATTGCTTCATAGGAAATAGATGGGGAAACAGTGTCTGACTTTATTTTGGGGGGCTCCAAAATCACTGCAGATGGTGATCGCAGCCATGAAATTAAAAGACGCTTACTCCTTGGAAGGAAAGTTATGACCAACCTAGACAGCATATTAAAAACCAGAGACATTACTTTGCCAACAAAGGTCCGTCTAGTCAAGGCTATGGTTTTTCCAGTAGTCATGTACGGATGTAAGAGTTGGGCCATAAAGAAAGCTGAGCACCAAAGAATTGATGCTTTTGAACTGTGGTGTTGGAAAAGACTCTTGAGAGTCCCTTGGACTGCAAGGTGATCCACCCAGTCCACCCTAAGGGAGATCAGTCCTGGGTGTTCATTGGAAGGACTGATGTTGAAGCTGAAACTCTAATACTTTGGCCACCTGATGCAAAGAACTGACTCATTGGAAAAGACCCTGATGCTGGGAAGGATTGGGGGCAGGAGAAGGGGACGACAGAAGATGAGATGGCTGGATGGCATCACCGACTCGATGGACATGAGTTTGGGTAAACTCCGGGAGTTGGTGATGGACAGGGAGGCCTGGCGTGCTGCAGTCCATAGGGTCGCAAAGAGTCAGACACGACTGAGCGACTGAACTGAACTGAAAGTATAAAAGAGAGAAAGCTTCTGACATAGACATCAGAAGGGGACAGAAAGGGTCCCCCATTGCTAGGCTTTAGCTAGGAGGTATATACCTATCAGCAAGCTGCTAATTAGAGAAAGGAAACACCTCAAAACTGAAAGTTGCACCACGCCCCTCAGCCACAACATGCATTTTGAGATAGCATTGGCACAAGGTGAGTCATCACCAGCCATAAAGCAATTGACATGAATCTTAAAGAAAGGCAGATTTCCAAGCAAATACATAGTAAATTAACATAGCTTAAGGAAGACATTTCCATGAGAAAAATGCATTGGTTAGCTCAAGTTTTGAGATAAAGTCCAGGCAGAACCCGGTGTTACCATGACAACATAGATTAGAAGAGAAAAGAAAAAAAAAATGTCTGCCACTTGCAGGTTTATTTCCTTCTGCCACTTGGGGACCTCTGGCCTCCCTACCAAGACTACTATTAACACTCTCAAAGTGATGGGACCAGAGGCCATGATCTTAGTTTTTTGAATGTTGTTTTAAGCCAGCTTTTTCAGTCTCTTCTTTCACCTTCATCAAGAGGCTCTTTAGTTCCTTTTTGCTTTCTGCCATAGGGTGGTATCATCTGCATATCTGAGGTTATTGATATTTCTGCCAGCCATCTTGATTCCTGCTTGTGATTCTTCCAGCCTGGCATTTCGAATGATGTACTCTGCATATAAATTAAATAAACAGGGTGACAATACACAGCCTTGATGCACTCCTTTGCCAATTTTGCACCTGTCTGTTGTTTCATGTTTGGTTCTAACTGTTGCTTCTTGACCTGCATACAGGTTCCTCAGGAGACAACTAAGGTGGTCTGGTATTGCCATCTCTGTAAAAATTTTCTATAGTTTATGATCCACACATTCAAAGGCTTTAGCGTAGTCAATAAAGCCGAAATAGATGTTTTTCTGGAATTATCTTGCTTTTTCTATGATCCAACAGATGTTGGCAATTTGATCTCTGGTTTCTCTGCCTTTTCTAAATCCAAGTTGTGTATCTAGAAGTTTTCAATTCATGTACTGTTGAAGCCTAGCTTGGAGGATTTTGAGCATGACCTTGCTAGCATGTAAAATGAGTGCGATTGTGCTATAGTTATGAGTCTGGGGAATCTTATATGTATTGGCTGTCTTTACAGATAAATCTTCTTTGCTTTAAGCAAAGAAATTTTGAGGAAAATATGTACTTAAAATTGTTAAGGACAGTCTACATTGGAGGGAGTTAGTATCTGTTATTGGAATAAATAAGTCGAATGTAATCTAAGGGTAAACATTCCTCACATTTTCCAGAGAAAAGCTACCTAATCATAAGGGCAAAACATTTTTTTCTGAGGCAAGACATGGTTATAGACTGGTTTAACAGACTTTCTTACTTCAGCGTAAAGGGGTCTTTGAAATTTTCACAGAGCTTGGAGTTGTGTTCCAGGATAGTTGTGTCAGGCCAGAAGGCCAGCTTGGGCTGTCAAAGGGAAATACATTGCTGTGAACTTCGGGTCGGGAGGAAATCTGGGGAAGCTCACACTGTGAGGGTTGGGAGGAACAAAGACCAAGCTGTAGTTTCTGGAATTAAGATATTATTGGCCCTGACATGTAAGCAGGCAAGGAGTTTTGGAAGCTGGCTAAGCCTCAGAATACTGAGAACAGAAAGTAAAGAGCCCCATTTAATGGGTATTAGTTCAGTTCAGTCACTCAGTCGTGTCTGACTCTTTGCGACTCCATGGACTGCAGCACATCAGGCCTCCCTGTCCATCACTAACTCCTGGAGCTTACTCAAACTCATGTCCATTGAGTCGGTGATGCCATCCAGCCATCTCATCCTCTGTCGTCCCCTTCTCCTCCTGCCCTCAATCTTTCCCAGCATCAGGGTCTTTTCCAATGAGTCAGTTCTTTGCATCAGGTGGCCAAAGAATTTGAGTTTCAGCTTCAACATCAGTCCTTCCAATTAATATTCAGGACTGATTTCCTTTAGGATGGACTGCTTGGATCTCCTTGCAGTTCAAGGGGCTCTCAAGAGTCTTCTCCAACACCACAGTTCAAAAGCATCAATTCTTTGGCACTCAGCTTTCTTTATGGCCCAACTCTTACATCCATACATGACTACTGGAAAAAACCATAGCTTTGACTAGATGGACTTTTGTTGGCAAAGTAATGTCTCTGCTTTTTAATACACTGTCTATGTTGGTCATAACTTTTGTTCCAAGGAGCAAGCATCTTTTAATTTTATGGCTGCAGTCACCATCTGCAGTGATTTTGGAGCCCCCAAAAATAAAGTCTGTCACTGTTTCCTCTGTTTCCCCATCTATTTGCCATGAAGTGATGAGACCAGATGCCATGATCTTAGTTTTCTGAATGTTGAGTTTTAAGCCAACTTTTTCACTCTCCTCTTTCACTTTCATCAAGATTATTAGTTGGTATTAGTTGGACCATTCTAATTCTGAAGTCTCTGGTTGATGAGTGATATTTTTGTCTAAAAGCCCAGTAATTCTTGACAGCCTGGCCATATTTCTCCCCACTGTTATCATCTTTGACACCAGGCAGCTGATGTTGTTATCAACTGTACTCTTCCTCCTTGTATCTTTCCCCCTCTCTTCTCTTCTTCCTGTCTAACATTTTTCCTTTCTCTTCTTTCTTAATCATTAGATGTTCTCCATGTCGAGTTTTCCTTTCAACCATAAAACTGTAAGTCCTTGAGAATCAAAAGAACAGTCTTCACTTTCCTGAAAAGTTCATTTCACAACAATGACCATGTCATACTGGCTCCCAGGAATGCCCTCTCTTCTTTATTTCTCTGAAAGTGGCCACAGTGGTTTGGCTGTCCCCCATTCCCACATGACGAGACAAGGTCAGTGGGGCCAGCTCCTGGTGGTCCTTACTTTCTCTGGAGATGAACTGAGACTCTAAGCCTGAAACTGAACATGACGCTCCTGCTGCTCCTAATCACCACTTCTCATCTCTGTCCCCTGTCTCTTTTCCTTCAGCTTTTCAGTCTCAGAGTTACCTGTCACCACCCACAGTCTCTGCAGAACCCAGAGATTTCTCCTTGAAGGACAGGTTCTGGAGAAATCAGAGGAATTAATAAAGACTGCAACCAATTCCCAACTTGTGCTGATATCCCAGAGGGTGAAGAGAGTGGGTGTTCTCTCATTAGAATTTTTTAATCTTCCAAGTAATAGCTTGTTTGGGAGCACCCTGTTGTCCTCCTGTTCCTTTTAATAATAATACATTTCCCAACTTTAATAGGGGAAATTCTTTATCTCATAAATATGACGAGTAGGAGATCCATTTTAAAAATGTTATCGAGGTAACTCCACGGGTCTACCTGGAGGATGCAGTGCCCTGTGATCAGACACTGACTGAGGGCTTCCCACCTGGAGCCTCCAGCCGCTCGGAGGGCGAGGCGGACCGGACCCTCCTCCCTCAGGGGGGTCTCCTCAGGGGCATCCCGCATGTGGGCCCACCTCAGAGCAGAATTCTGTACTGGCCAATGGCAGGTAGCTGGCTTAAGAAAAGTGGCCAAAAGCCTGGGACCACCCCGGGGGCGGCCTCAGGAGCCTGGCCCAACCCAACAGCACCTCTAGGGAGCGTCACACCGGCAGGAGCTCTTGGGGCCCGGATGCTCCGGAAAGGCAGAGGGAGAGCGCTGAAGAGGGTGGAAGGCCTGAGTGTGGACGTTACGGTGAGAGGCCGCTAGAGGGCGCGGAAGCTCTGAGGCGCTGCGGCCGGACGTGCAGCCTTGGCGACGGGGTTAGCCCACTCCAAGAACGAGCCCAGAGAGGAGGGGTTGGTTACCGAAGGCCTCTGACTCTCTGGCCCACATTCCCTTGCCTCACAGAAGGACAGAGGTCTGCCTTTAGCATCTGATGGAGTCCTTCCAGCCTGGTCGGGTGACCCAGTGGGCAGCCGTCTGCAATCTGACTGCCTTCTGTCTCTCCAGAGACAGGTCTTGGGATCCAGAAATACCTTGACTCGTGAGCTTTCAGTTTTCGAGCTGTGTGGGTGGTGGCAGGTGGAGAACTGGCTTGGTGGCCATGAATGTGGAGTGTGTGAAAGTGGTGGTATTTTGGTGGGTGGAGAGTTCTTCCTTGTGTCCTCTTTCTGGAGATTTCTCCCCAAACCTCCCTCTTCCCTCTCCATCTGAGCCTCTTCCTCCTGTCCCCACACCCCTGCCAGGTGGAAGTAACCCTAGTGTTCATAGCAGCATTATTTACAGTACTATTTACAAAACATGGAAGCAACCTAAATGTCCATCAATGGGTGACTGGAAAAAGAAGGAAGATGTGAGATATAGATAGATAGATAGATAGATAGATAGATAGATAGATAGATAGATAGATAGATAGATAGATAATGGGATATTACTCAGCCGTAGAAAAGAATTAAATAATGCTGTTTGCACCAACAGAGATGGACCTAGAGATTATCATACTAAGTGAAGTAAGCCAAAGACAAATATATGATATCGCTTTTATGTGGAATCTATAGAATGATACAAATGAACTTATTTACAAAACAGAAACAGACTCACAACCACAGAAAACAAACTTATGATTATCAAAGGGAAAAGGGGGGTGGGAAAGGGATAAATTAGAAAGTTGAGATTAACATATACACACTACTACGAATAATATAGATAACCAATAAGGACCTACTGTGCAGCACAGGAAATTCTACTCTGTATTTTGTAATAACCTATAAGGGAAAAGAATCTGAAAAGGAATATATATACACACACTAAGTCGCTTCTGTCATGTCCAACTCTTTGCAACCCTATGGACTAAAACTTGCCAGGCTCCTCTGTCCATGGGATTCTCCAGGCAAGAATACTGGAGTGGATTGCCAGGCCCTTTTCCAGGGGATCTTCCTGACCCCCCACGTCTCATGTCTCCTGCACTGAAGGCAGGTTCTTTACCACTAGTGCCATCTGGAAAGTATATATATATAAGTAACTGAGTCACTATGCTGTATACCTGAAACTAACATGATATTGTAAATCAACTATACTTCAATTTTTTAATTTTTTTTTAAGATTTTCAGTTACAGGGGGAAAAAAAAAATCTTTTGAGTATCCAAACCAACATTTGCCTAAAATCAGTATCTAGTTCTCTAATGAATTCTCTACAAAAAGAAGACAGAGAAGGCCAGTGGGCTTCCCTTAAAGTGGGGAAACACAACAGCCCCCTTTGAATGGTCCTTCATACTATCCACTATGGTGAATGAACTGAAGATTGAATCACCAATCATGTAAGCAGGTATGGCCAGTATCCTGGGACAAGCATGCACTGGTCCATTAACTTGGGGCCATCCCATTCAAGTTAGCCTATCCTCTTTAGCAGGGAATGGGTCACTGCCAGAGGAACTAATTAATGGAGAAGGGCATAGACTGTGAGGATGAACTCTTGAGAACCGCACAGAAAACCCCTAGCCTCGAGCTTTACCCATCATATCATGTGTTCCATATGTTATTAACTGTGCTGTGGAAACATTGTAGGACATATTCTATATTGCATTCTACTCTTAGGAATTCAAAATGCTTGTTAAAGTAAATCAACTTGTAACTCTCAGATGAACATCTCTGGACACTAACCTTTCTTGAGATATAATTTGAGAAATGGAGCCCTTGGGTATGTGATTATAGCTTAAGAGCTAGTTTTCGCTATTGAGAGCAAGGGAAGCTAGACGCAAAAGAGGACCTATAAAGTTCAACCACAGGGAAACACCAGTGGTTTCAGATTTCAGGAAAGTGGTTGCGCTGGGGGAAGCCGGTTCTGCAGGGCTGGTCATGAGCTCTGCTGGGACACAGTAGTATTTATTTCACTTCTTGGTCTAGTTCCTGGTTGCCTGGGTATATTTATTCATGAAAAGTAATCAAGCTTTACAGCTATGATTTTTACATATACCTCAATGGATGTTATACTTTAACAAAATTTGACTTCAAGAAAAGAACTGTTTTGAGGTGGACTTAGACCTGTGGACCACCTGGTACCTACACTCTGTGGAAGAGAGGTGAGGTGCTTACAAAGGTAGTGTAGGGCATGGCTAAGAGGACGAGGTTCATAGCCAGATAGAATTGGATTTGAATCTCCATTTTGAGGTTTCTGGCTACGTAAGCAACAAGAAGAGCGATGGGTTAGGTCAGAGATACAGTCAGGGGCCAGACCGTGAAAGACTCTGTAAAGTCAAGATAAGGGTTTTGGTTTTCATTCTTAGCTTAGGTAGAGAGACAACAACAAAATCTCAAAATGCTTCACTTTCTACGCGATACACACCTTTATCATGAAGGAGAAAAAAGACTGAACTGAATTCTGAAAATAAATCTTAAAATCGTGGTAGAAAAACCAAAAGGGGCCAGAGAAACCAAGACTACACAATCTTGACACAGATTCTTCACAACATGTAAGAGCTTGCACAGACAGTAGCAGGTTTGGAAGCAGATGAACTCAGGTGGCACTAGTGGTAAAGAACCCCCTGCCAGTGCAGGAGACATACGAGATGGGGGTTCAACCCCTGGAAGATCCCCTGGAGAAGGAAATGGCAACCCACTCCAGTATTCTTGGCTGGAGAATCCCATGGACAGAGGAATCCCTAGTCTTTAGGGTCACAAAGAGTCGGACACAACTGAAGCGACTTAG
Source organism: Okapia johnstoni (assembly GCA_024291935.2). NCBI lineage: Eukaryota > Metazoa > Chordata > Mammalia > Artiodactyla > Giraffidae > Okapia > Okapia johnstoni. Next base: position 120,690,450 of record CM044307.1, on the reverse strand, counting down.
CACACAAGCACAAAATTTTGTTTGGGGGTGAAAGGAAATTCCTTTCACTTCATGTCAGTCAGAGACCCTGCTTTCTCTCAATCCCCTCCCAAGGAAAAGAAAAAACTTTCTTTAAAAACCGTCTCCTTGTCCTATCACTATTACTGTAGACAAATATCCACATGAAATATTCTCTTCTCCAGCTGGCAGATGCCCTAAATCAACTAGCATTATTCCTTTGACAGCTTTACATTTAATAGAAATACAATGTTCTTACTTGATCATGCTTACTTAAAAATAAATAGGATTTTTATACTGATAACCATGGTAATTGAAATACTTGTAAAATGAAATAAAACCTCCCAAAATCTAGTAGACAGTTTACTTTGAAAGAAAAAGGCACTAAGAGAATAATAAGTAGTTGAGACTAACAATGAGGATGGCAATTTAAAAGTATAAAATGAAAAACAGGATTTGATTCAATTTAAAATTGGTACCATCATTCAACAATTGTATATATTAGAATACATTGAAAGATCACAGTATAAAGGGAGAATGAATAAGATGGATCAAGAAATTTTATCCAACAATATTAGTACTGCTCTATATTTTTGAAAATTCCTCAAATATATAAAGAATTTTTCCAGAGAAATGAAATTGGAGATGTGCTTGCATTACATCAAAAGAAAACCAACCATTATGTTGATTTCTGGGAACTTTGACGTATGTGCTAAGAATAAAAAAAATGTAAGAACTTGAATAATATCCATTTGGTTCTACATCTATGATTTATAAGCAGGCAATTTTTGTTCTTAGAGAATATGATAAACAAACAATTACACAATATTCTTAGTGTAACTGTGAAGTATATGAGAATATAAACATTGATAAAATATGCTAAACCTGTGTCTTTTCTCTGCTAAAAATTATCTTGTGCTAAACTAACTTTTTTGAACTGATCATCTCTTAAATCTTAGGGGCAGGGTGAATAATTGAATCAATTAGTTTTGACTACATGTTCTCTGACCTTTTAATACAAATAGAAGAATGGGTCCTATTAGTCACTGTTTTTTTAACATTAATTTCTGGGTATGGCTTCCCTGGTGGCTCAGACGGTAACAGAATCCACCTGCAGTGTAGGAAACCTGGGTTCGATCCCTCGGTTGGGAAGATCTGCTGGAGAAGAGAATGGCTACCCACTCCAGTACTCTCGCCTGGAAAATTCCATAGACAGAGGAGACTGGCAGGCTACAGTCCATGGGGTCACAAAGTGTCAGACACGACTGAACGACTAACACTTTCACTCTCTGTGTTTCTCCATGAGGAAAAAAAATGAAAATGTTGATTTTTCGTGTCATCACAGATAGAAAAGAAAACCTGCTTTTACATTTCCAGTGTCACTACTTCACATATTAAAACTAAGTGACAACTAACACTCCAATCTCTCTTTAACAAGCAACAGATATACATTAGAACATGACCCAGAAAAATTACCAGTGAGATGTCCCAAAGAGAGTGTGGGTGTCAGGAGTCCAAATGTGACTGGATTTGCCAGTCAGTATCTTAAGGACACTACTAACACATTCTAAAACCACCAGAACCTCATTTTTCTTATCCATGTAGTATCACATACTATATCTACCTCCTAACATTCTTTGAATGATAAAACAGATAACAGAGAAAAGCAGATGACATGAAGTTGACTAGTAGAGATATATTTGGTATATTTGAGATAATCTTGGAATAGCACAACTGGTTTAAAAGATCAGTTCAGTTCAGTTACTCAGTCGTGTCCGACTCTTTGCGACCCCATGAATTGCAGCACGCCAGGCCTCCCTGTCCATCACCAGCCCCCGGAGTCTACCCAAACCCATGTCCATTGAGTCAGTGATGCCATCCAACCATCTCATCCTCTGTCATCTCCTTCTCCTCCTGCCCCCAATCCCTCCCAGCATTAGGGTCTTTTCCCATGAGTCAGCTCTTCGCATGAGGTAGCCCAAGTATTGGAGTTTCAGCTTCAACATCAGTCCTTCCAATGAACACACAGGGCTGATCTCCCTTAGGATGGACTGGGTGGATGGATCTCCTTGCAGTCCAAGGGACTCTCAAGAGTCTTCTCCAACACCACAGTTCAAAAGCATCAATTCTTTGGTGCTCAGCTTTCTTTATAGCCCAACTCTCACATCCATACATGACCACTGGAAAAACCATAGCCTTGACTATATGGACCTTTGTTGGCAAAGTAACATCTCTGCTTCTAAATATGTAGGTTGGTCATAACCTTCCTTCCAAGGAGTAAGCATCTTTTAATTTCATGGCTGCAATCACCATCAGCGTGATTCTGGAGCCCCCAAAAATGAAGTCTGCCACTGTTTCCACTGTTTCCCCATCCATTTCCCATGAAGTGATGGGACCAGATGCCATGATCTTAGTTTTCTGAACATTGAGCTTTAAGCCAACTTTTTCACTCTCCTGTTTCACTTTCATCAAGAGGCTCTTTAGTTCTTCTCCACTTTCTGCCATAAGGGTGGTGTCATCTGCATATCTGAGGTTATTGATATTTCTCCCGGCAATCTTGATTCCAGGTTGTGTTTCTTCCAGCCCAGCGTTTCTCATGAGGTACTCTGCATATAAGTTAAATAAGCAGGGTGACAATATACAGCCTTGACGTACTCCTGGCCACCCAAGACAGATGGGTCATGGTGGAGAGGTCTGAAAGAATGTGGTCCACTGGAGAAGGGCATGGAAAACCACTTCAGTATTCTTGCCTTGAGAACCCCATGAATAGTATGAAAAGGCAAAAAGATAGGACACTGAAAGATGAACTCCCCAGGTCGGTAGGTGCCCAATATGCTACTGGAGATCAGTGGAGAAATAACTCAAGAAAGAATGATGCAATAGAACCAAAGCAAAAACAATACCCAGCTGTGGATGTGACCGGTGATAGAAGCAAAGTCCAATGCTATAAAGAGCAATATTGCATAGGAACCTGGAATGTTAGGTCCATGAATCAAGGCAAATTGGAAGCGGTCAAACAGGAGATGGCAAGAGTGAACGTTAACATTCTAGGAATCAGCGAACTAAGATGGACTGGAATGGGTGAATTTAACTCAGATGACCATTATATCTACTCATGTGGGCAGGAATCCCTTAGAAGAAATGGAGTAGCCATCATGGTCAACAAAAGAGTCCGAAATGCAGTACTTGGATGCAGTCTCAAAATTGACAGAATGATCTCTGTTCATTTCCAAGGCAAACCATTCAATATCACGGTAATCCAAGTCTATGCCCCGACCAGTAATGCTGAAGAAGCTGAACTTGAACGGGTCTATGAAGAGCTACAAGACCTTTTAGAACTAACACCCAAAAAAGATGTCCTTTTCATTATAGAGGACTGGAATGCAAAAGTAGGAAGTCAGGAAACACCTGGTGTAACAGGCAAATTTGGCCTTGGAGTACAGAAAGATAAGTTATCTAACACAAAATCCACTGTATGGAAATTCCCTCCTAGTATCACATGGACATTTCAGGAATGGCCTGGCCCCTGACAGAAGCCACACTCTCTGCTTTGGGCTGATGTTCTTTTGTACATCTCCTGTCTTTTTCTTTTCTTTCAGCTATGGCTGGGGTTCTTAACCTGGCAGCTGTGGGTAAGGATTGAGAGATAATAAAGCTTCCCTGAAATGTACACAAAATGGTATGTGGACTTGGGTCACTTTTCTGTGGAAATGCTTCATGTATCTTTGCCGATCATCGAAAGGATCTTGCATTCTGGCCTTCAACCATTCAACTAATGTTAATTGTGTTCGTGTGTATCACTATGTGCTGGGCACAGTTCTAAATACTGGTAATACAAAGACAGCAGCCATGTTTTTATGAAGCTAACATTCTCAATCCCAAAAAGGCTAGGAAGCCCCAAACTAAAGCTTAAGGTAACTTGTTACAGCTGTTCTCATATGCCAAAAATGAATAATTACTCCCCTTGATTATTCTGTGAATAGATATCTTCTGAATCATATATAAGCATTAAGACTTTTATTTGTTTTCTTAAAGAAGTAACTATGGAAAATCATGTTTATTACTTCTAAAACTGTATCTATATATAAAACCATATATACAAATGCATGCATATATACTTATACATGAATCATATATTTGCATATGTGTGCTAAGTCATTTCAGTCATGTCTGATTCTGCATACCTGTGGACTGTAACTTGCAGGCTCCTCTGTCCACGGGATTCTCCAGACAAGAATACTGGAGTAGGTTACTGTGCCCTCCACCAGCGTATCTTCCCAACACAGGGATTGAACCCACATCTCTTGTGTCTCTTGCCTTGGCAGGTGGTTTCTTTAATACTAGCACTACCTGGGAAACCTGTACATGTGCATGCATGCATGCTAAGTTGCTTCAGTCATGTCCAACTCTTTGAGACCCTATGGACTGTACCTGCCAGGCTCCCCTGTCCATGAAATTCTCCAGGCAAGAATACTGGAGTAGGTTCCCATGCCCTCTTCTAGCAGATCTTCCCAACCCAGAGATCAAAGTCTCTTACATCTCCTGAACTGGCAGGCAGGTTCTTAACCATTAGTGCCACCTGGGAAGCCCTGTGTATATATGTGATTGTACAAAACATTTCCTGTTTTAAATTATTTCACTACTATGTATTTCCATCTCTTAAATAAAATGGAAAGTTTATATTAGTTTCATAATGTCTTAGTGTTAAACAGATTGTGCTACACAGAAAACTAGACTTGATTCTCCACAGTACTTAGAAAGTTAATTTACGTAATGAAGATATTCAGCAAATGTTGGTACAGAGAATTAGTGAATTACAGGATGAATGAATGGGAAATAAATTAACAAGTCTACATTTAGTAATAAAGAGTTTTAAAAGCTAAACTCCTTTGTGCTTACACATACCAAGAGTATACAAACTAGCAATTCCAGGATACCACTTCATGTGAGAAACACAACTGAAAACCAAAGGCAGCACCTTTCTGACCAGGTTGTTTTTAGCAATCTAAGATGCCTATAAAATGCCTATTACAGACTGAGAGAAAAATAAACTAGAACTTCCGTCATATTAACCTTGCTTACTGGGGGTCTACAGTCCATGGGATCACAAAGAGTCAGACACAACTGAGCGATAAACACACATTTTATGTAAACAGAAGCCATAAAACTTTTGTGGTATTTGTTCACCCTCTCTCTACAATACATGTCTTGAAATTACTTTTTCTGGCCAGCAATTTGCCCTCACCCCTAACACCTCCAGGACTGGAGACTGATTGACTGAAATCTTTGGAATTAACTTCGACAAGGAGCAAAGTGAAACTCATGAAACTGAGTGCAAGACAAGCTGATGGGACTCACTCATTGTGCCTAGTGCCCCGGCTTTTCTATAATCCTTGGTTGACCTTTCCTGGCACTGGAAACAGGATCCAGTAGGAAAGAAAAAAATCTGTGATAGTGAAAGTGGACAGAAAAACAGCAGGGACCTCAACAGATTTCCATTGCCTGCAACCATGGTTCTCAAAGTGGTCTCCAGACCAGCAGCAGCAGCTGCACCTGGGAACTCATTGTACTATACTGCTCAGGCAACCATAACAAAATACGGCTGGTTGGGTGGAGTCAACAGTAAACATTGGTTTTCTTATAATTTTGGAGACTGGAACTCCCAGATCAAAGTTCTGACCAGTTTGGTTTCCGTGAGAGATCTCTTCCTTTTTTTATAAGCCACCAATCCAAGCAGTTTAGGAACCTCACTTAACCTTAATAACCTCCTAAAAGTTGCGTTTCAAATACTTTGGGGATTAGGATTTCAACACACAAATTTGGGAGGACACAGTTCAGCCCACAGCACTCGTTACAAATGAAAATTCTGGAGCCCCACCTCAGATCTATCGAATCAGAAATTCAGGAAATGGAGTCCTGCACTTTGTGTCTTATTAATCTCTCCTGGTGATCTGCATGCATATTAAGGTCTGAGAAGCGCAAGCCTTCAGGAAAAATTCCCAGCCTTGCATTTCATTTTCTCCATAAATTTCCCATTTTTACTTTCCAACCTTATTTCTTATTGCTCTTGGCCACGAACTCTGCTTCTGCTAAACTATTTCTCACCAGGGCCTGAAAGATCATTTGTATTCTGTCTTCTAGACTCTTGTTTACACTCTTTCACCAGCCTCAAATTGTCTTTCGACCTCTTTCATTAAAGCATCACTTTAACATCTCAGCCACGGCCATGTCTTCTTTCTCCAGATAGCAGAAGCCCTAATTGTCTGAACTTACCATTTTCATATTTTACAGGTTTTACTTTCTCGGAGTTCATAGGTTATACTCATCTGTAATTTTAGCACAAGACTTTGCACATAAAAAGTACTTAATCTTCAAAATATTATATACTGTCTTGCTTATAACTCTCCTCTGTAAGTGACTCCCCACAACACTGATTCCAATATAGCACTGATTTGGGACATCAAACAGCCCATTGGTCTCTGACATAATGCCACTTCTAAAGCTTCTTGATATTAAAAAATAATATATTATCTGTAATTTATTAAGTCCTATAATAAGCACCTAGTGTATTACTTCATTAAATTCTCACAATCACTCTAAAATAGGTATTATGATCCTTATTTGACTGAAAAAAGACACTGTTTAGGTCATTCCAAGCACCAGTTGAAATAGTAATTTTAAAAGTAAAATTCCATTCTCAGCCTACCTGCGGTGTTCAACAACCTCAACATCTTACAGAAATAGGAGATGTACTGCTCAAAGTACTTGGCGCTGTTAGTGATGGTGCTGCTCTGGTCCATGGAGGCTATGTAAATAAGCTGGGTCACTGTGTATTTTTCTGTGTTGTAGCCCACCAAGGTCATCTGCGTCTGCAAATCTTGAGACATTATGGTACATACTTTGTCCTCTGTGGGGAGAAAAATGCCACAACGATGGGGCATTAATATGCAAATGCGTCTTCAAATGTCAGAAAATAAGTGAGTTACACTCTCACTGATGTTTTCCCTGAACTGCTGTGTATGTGTGCGTGCATGCATAGTCGCGTCTGACTCTTTGCAACACCATGGACTGTAGCCCGCCAGGCCTGTCTGTCCATGGAATTTTCCAGGCAAGAATACTGGAATGGGTTGCCATTTCCTACTCCAGGGGATCTTTCCGGACCAGAGATCAAACTCAGGTCTCTTGTGTTTCCTGCGCTGGCAGACGGACTCTTTACCACTGCACCACCTGGAAAGCGAGGATAGTAATCCTTAAAATAACCCCTACCCTTTTCTCACACCTGAGTTCTGCTTATATGGACAAAGTACAAAAGCAGTATTTTTATTAAAAACAAATGCAAGTTTACAGCCATACCACCCTGAATGTGCCTGATCTTGTTTATCTCTGAAGCTAAGCAGAGTTGGAACTGGTTAGTACTTGGATGGGAAAAACAAAAGCAAGTTTCCTCCTGAAAATGAAAACAAATAGCCTAAGTATCTGGTTGATACTCTAATGTACCAGCATTGAATGTGAGGCTCTTTGTGTTCCAATGCCTTTCCAATTCTGTAACCCCTCACTCCTCCCATAGAAGAATATTTGCCCTTTCCTAAATGAACTACATGCTCCCAAGCCTCTGGATCTTTGCACATGCTGTTTGCTCGATCAGAATATGCATCATCGTCTTGTCAACAAATGTTCTTTTCACACTGAGCTTTCAGATAAAATTAGAAAACTGCATGCTCTGTTATTGAAATACTCTACGCAGGTGGGATGTTGCAAATAAATAATTGCCTTGTTGTTTTGCTCCCTGAAAATTTCAATGTGTGGAAAGGAGAAACAGATATAAGGTTGATGGGGTTAAATTAAAATCCTATAAAGTTCTGCATTTGAATTAGAAGCATCACTATGAACCCATGATGATGCTACCTTTTATTTTTTTTTACTGAAGTATAGTTGATTTACACGTTGTGCCAATCTCTGTTGTAAAAGAAAGTGGCTCAGTTACAAATCTATAGATACTCTTTTTTTTAATGTTCTTTTCCATTCTGGTTTGTCACAGGATAGTCAATACAGTTCCCTGTGCTATACATCCTATATATAGGATGCTTATCCATCCTATATATAGTAGTTTACATCTGCTAATCTCGAACTCCCAATCTTTTCCTCCCCCACCTCTGACCCCCCTTGGCAACCACAGGTCTGTTCTCTATGTCTGTGAGTCTGTTTCAGTTTTTCAGATAAGTTCATTTGTGTCATATTTTAGATTCCACATGTAAGTTACAACATATGCCATTTGTCTTTCTCTTTCTGACTTACTTCACTTAGTATGATAATCTCTAGTTGCATCCATGTTGCTGCAAATGGCATTATTTCATTCTTTTTTATAGTTAAGCAGTATTCCATTGTATATAAGCCATATCTTCGTTACCCATTTGTCTCTTGATGGACATTTAAGTTGTTTCCATGTCTTGGCTATCGTGAATAGTGCTGCTATAAACATAGGGATGAATGTATCTTTTTGAATTATAGATTTGTCCAGGTATATGCCCAGGAGTGGGATTGCTGGGTCATATGGTAATTCTATTTTTAGTTTTCTGCAGAACTTCCATAATGTTTTCCATAGTGGCTGCACCAACTTACATTCCCACCAACAGTGTAAAAGAGTTCCCTTTTCTCCATACTCTCTCCAGCATTTGTTATTTTTAGACCTTTTAATGATGGCCATTCTGACTGATGCAAGATGGTACTTCATTGTATTTTTGATTTGCATTTCTCTAATAGTGATGTTGAGCAACTTCATGTGCCTACTGGCCATCTGTATGTCTTCTTTAGAGAAATGCCTATTAAGGTCCTCTGCCCATTTTTTGATTGGGTTGTTTCTTTTTTTGTTGTTGAGTTGTATGAGCTGTTTTTATTTTGGAGATTAAGCCCTTGTCTGTTGCATCACTTGCAAATATTGTCTCCCATTCCATAGGTTTTCTTTTCATTTTTTAATGGTTTCCTTTGCTGTGCAAAAGCAAGATCTTATTTGTTTATTTTTGGTTTTGCTTCTGTTGCCTTGGGAGACTGACCTAAGAAAGCACTGGTATGATATATGTCAGAGAATATTTTGCTATGCTCTCCTCTAGGAGTTTTATGGTGCTATGTCTTATATTTAACTCTTTAAGACATTTTGAGTTTACTTTTGTGTATGGTGTGAGGGTGTATTCTAATTTCACTGATTTACATGCAGCTGTCCAACTTTCCCAGAACCACTTACTGAAAGACTTCTTCCCATTTTTTATTCTTGCCTCCTTTGTCAAAGATTAATTGACCACAAGTGTGTGGGTTTATTTTGGCTCTCTATTCTGTTCCATTGATCTGTATGTCTGTTTTTGTGCCAATATCACACGTTTTGATTACTGTAGCTTTGTAGTATTGTCTGAAGTCTGGGAGAGTTATGCCTCCTGCTTTTTTTTTCCCCCTCAGGATTGCTTTGGCAGTTCTGGGTCTTTTATGGTTCCATAATTTATTCTTAGATTTCTTCTAATAAAACTCCCTTCTTGCTTAAAAAAAAAAGTAGGAGCTAAATAAAGGAAGGAACACATGAATTAACAAGGTGATGAGAGCCTGAGTGAATTGACAATAAATGATAGAATGACCAAGGAAATTAATTCATGTCCCCAAATGTTCAAAGAATGAAGAGAAACTTGACTTATCCAGAAGAAAAAAGTATCTCCACTGGGCCTGCCTCAGAGGGATCCCCACCTTCCCCATCAATACACCAGGTATCTCTATTCTTCCAAGGAGCCATAAAAAACTTCATCTGTGATAGAGAAAGATGTGGGAAGAGGAGGACGGGAGAAAGAGAGAAGTAGATGATGCACAGGCTCTGTGGAACCTCTGCATCATCCTCCCTCCCCTCCATGTGGTCTCCCTCTACTTCCTTTTCAGAGCTCCAAACTTGCCTTTCGGTGAGAGGGATTGAGATTCACAAATGCCCCAAGAGAGAGTTTCTGTAGCAGCAGCAGTGGGTAATCACATAGGGACCTAGAGCCCAGAGACCTCACAGGCACAGGAAACCCTGACCCTCATCTGTCCTGGGTGCCCTCAGCAACCATGAAAGGGAAGGATTTAGATGTGACTGTGGACTCATCTCAGCCCAGCCCTATCCTGGGAAAATAGTGGTCACTGTCCATGGTGCTCATAGGCTGACTTACAGCTCATATGTCTCTCATAGGAGAGACATTTTTTTAAGACACCAACCACAGTATGTCAGAGTTGAGGAGGCTCCAGAACCTCTTTTTCCCTACTGTCTTGTTTTGCAGATGACAAAGGAGAAGCCCAGAGAGGGGGAGGAATTCCTCAGGACCATATAGTGTGTGGCAGAATGCTCAAGTCAAAAGCAAGGAGGCACCTTCTTCCTTGCCCATCTCTTTCTTTTCAGGAAGGAAAAGCTCTCACAGAAGCCCCTGTAGACTTCCTCTAGTATCTCATTTGCCAGAACTGGATCATGAGTCCTTGTCCTGACCAATCACCAGTGGGGGAAGTGGTTGTCATGGCTGGCTTGGACCAATAATGATTCCTCCGCATTGAACATCCACAGGAAGAAGGCAGGAGGGGTTGGGCAAAGATTTCCAGGTGAGCAACCAACACCATCTTGCTGTAAAGGGGAAATGACAAGGGAGCTGAGGGTTCAAAGACAAGGGAACAGGAGAGCAGGAGGAGAAGCACATGCAAAGGTGTAGAGGTACAGGCAATGACCTGACCTGAGTGCTTGGGGATCACTGGTGTGAGAAATGGAGCACTTCCTGCCATGTCAGTAAACAAGAATGTCACAATCATTAGCAATTTCAGCCCTCCAACGTGAGCTGGCCAGCCCTAAGTGCTCTTAGGAAGAATACTTGTGATCCAACAGCCATCAGGACTGCAGCCACTCCCTACTGTGAGCCCCAAGGGAGCTCAAGATGTGGAAGAACAGAGGCTACTGGCCCAGGATAGCTGACATGCATACGAAATGAATTTTAGTGAGCCCAGACTGTTGTATCTTCCCATACATAGAAAAGCATTAAACTCCCTAACTTTGGGTAACTAGTTTTCTTTAATTAACAATGATCTTTTAATATTAAGATTACCTGCCCTTTGTTGTGAAACTTCTATATAATCTGGCTCCTCCCCTCGCCTCTTCAGCACAGTTCTCTCAGGGTTACTTGAGAATGCTGTCTCCTGGGCTTGAAGTCCTAAAAATTCCCACCGAATGAAGCATAACTCTCAGGTTTTAGGTTGTGACTATTCTTTAAGTCTGCAGGTGATTCACTGCTGCAGGCACACAGCACAGGTGGGGAAGGTGGGCGGGGCCTCACATGGCAGTTTCTGCCTGGAGCAGGACAGGCCCTAGGCAACAGGCAGCTACTGAGAGGCACTAAGCAAGAAAGTGAGTGCACAAGCACATGGAAAATTGTGGTGTGTGGAGGTCCCAGCGCCTAGGAGCTGAGCAGAATCATTCTGTGATGGGCAATAATGTCATTAATAAGCTCCAGAGGCCTCTGTTCAAACAGATGTTTGTAACTGATGAGAGAGTAAACATGGCCTTAATGGATTTGCTTGTGGCAACTACCTGTTTCTGGATATTAAAATCCACATGCTTGGCCAGTTCTTAGCTCTGCTGTCATGCCTGCTACACCCACATCTTTCCTCTTCCATCTGCCCTCTGCCCAGCCTTGGGGCCCGCACACCCGCACACACCCAGTACTTTGCGTTATAATTTACATAGTGGTCAACCACTTTACAGCGGAGAAAGCAGAAGGTAGATGTGGGTGAGGAGTTTGCTGGTGAGTCTGGGGTGAGGGGATCCCAATCTACCATCCACTTTGTGACTTCAGAGCAGGGCAGCTCCCCTACCCCCAGCCAGGCTGCTTGCTGAATGGGGAGACCTCTGCTCCACGTAATGCTCATCCCTGCGGAGGGCACACATGTGACCTCACAGATATGCCATTCCTTCCTTATGATCTGGAGCCAGGCATGAGGAGCACCCTGCCCTGTGGGGATTGCAGTCATGGGTGCACATGTGGGCAGGTATGCCCATGACTGAGAGGAAAGCACCCCCAGTCAAGGCCCCCCAAAGCTGAAAGACAATCACATCCCAGAATTGAGGAATGCCCAAGTGTCAGGTGGCCAGTCTGGCCTTAAAAGGCAAACTGCTATCATCTAGGTGTTGATTTTTTTAAATTAAATTACACATTTACAATCCAGTAGTCAAGTCCCTTTTTCAGCAGCTTATAGCCCTCAGCCTCAGTGTTTTTCTTTCTTCTCTCTGAGACCTGGTTTTTAGCTTCAGATTAAGTCCCATTATGGACATAAATACTGTCCCTTTCATACCCCAAACTCCCCCTCAGATTCCCTTTTCAAAGCCTGTGCATATGCAGTGAACAGGGCTTTATTAACACAGTTCTGCAGATTTGTGAGCTAAAGATTTAGAATAATGAGGATAGGAGGGGCCTGCCCCACATGGCAGGGAGGGCAGGGGGATGGTGATGATTCACCTGTAAAACCTCAGCCGGCTGAAGTGTCAGGCAGCAGCCGGAGGGCGGCAGCCAAATGGCTGAGGGGGTGCCGAGTAAGTGGATTAAATGGTTAATTCAGCAGTCTCCGGGATGGCTGGCCCTGGAGCAAACTATCAGTGTGGGAGAGGGATAGTCTCCAGTGCCTCGACTCCACTGTCTAGAAATGGGGGCTTTGGAATAAGAACACTGGGGTTCAAAGCTGCTCCACCACTTGGATGGCTATTAAAAGCAAAATGAGCCTGTATTCTCATGTGTAAAATGGGAACACTGAGACTTCTCTCAGGGTGTGTGTGCTAAGTCACTTCAGTCATGTCTCTTTGCGACCCCACGGACTGTCTCTTAGGTCCCCTGTATTGGCCGGCGGGTTCTTTACCACTGGCCCCACCTGGGAAGCCCTCTCTGAGGGTGGAGAAGAGAATTAAAAGTGAAAGTCGCTCAGTCATATCCAACTCTTTGCAATTGCCTGCCAATCTCCTCCATCCATGGAATTCTCCAGGCAATACTGGAGTGGGTAGCCATTCCCTTCTCCAGGGCATCTTCTCGACCCAGGGATCAAACCCAGCAACTTTCAAACACACAACACTGAGTTGTTAGCTACAGTCACCTTGATGTACATTACATCCCCAGGATTTATCATATAACTGGAAGTTTGCACCTTTTGACTTTCACGTATTTCACCCATTCACCTCAACACTCTGCCTCTGACAGCCATCAACTTGTTCTTTGTTTCTATGAGTTCAGTTTATTTTGTAGATTCCACACATAATTAAGATCATAAGTATTTGTCTTTCTCTGTCTGACTCATTTCAATTAGCATAATGCCCTTGAGGTCCAACTATGTTGTTGCAAATAACAAGGTTTGCTTTTTTTCTTTATGACTGAATGAGATTCCATTTTATCTACATACTGCATTTTCTTTATTCATTCATCTGTCAGTGGACACTTAGGCTGTTTACATATCTTGATTATTGTAAATAATGCTGCAGTGAACATGGTGCAGCTATTTCTTTGATGTTGCTGTTTTTGCTGTCGCTAAGTCATGTCCAACTTTTTTCGACCCCGGGAACTGCAGCACACCAGGCTTCCCTGTCCTTCACTTCAACAAAGTGAAGTCTCTGCTTTTTAATATGCTGTCCTTCCAAGTAGCAAGCATCTTTTAATTTCATGGCTGCAGTCATCATCCACAGTAATATTGGAGCCCAAGAAAACAAAATCTGTCACTGTTTCTGCTTTTTCCCCTTCTGTTTGTCATGAAGTGATGGGACCAGATGCCATGATCTTAGTTTTTTGAAAATTGAGTTTTTAAGCCAGCTTTTTTGCTCTCCTCTTTCACCCTCATCAAGAGGCTCTTTAGTTCTTCTTCACTTTCTGCCATTAGCGTGCTATCATCTGCATATCACGTTGTTGATATTTCTCCTGCCAATCTTGAGTCCAGCTTGTGATTCATCTAGCCCAGCATTTCATATGATGTACTTTGCATATAAGTTAAATAAGCAAGGTGACAACATACAGCCTTGACATACTCCTTTCCCAATTTTGAACCAGTCTGTTGTTCTATGTCCAGTTCTAACTGTTGCTTCTTGACCTTCATGCAGATTTCTCAGGAGGCAGATCAGGTGGTCTGGTATTCCCATCTCTGTAAGAATTTTCGACGGTTTGTTGTGATCCACACACTCAAAGGTTTTAGCGTAGTCAATAAAGCAGATGTTTCGTTTTGTAATCCCCTTGCTTTTTCTATGATCCAACAGATGTTGGCAATTTGATCTCTGGTTCCTCTGCCTTTTCTAAATCCAGTTTGTACATCTGGAATTTCTCAGTTCACATACTGTTGAAGCCTACCTTGAAGGATTTTGAGCATTACCTTGCTAGCATGTGAAATGAGGGCAATTGTATGATAGTCTGAACTTTCTTTGGCATTACCTTTCTTTGGGATTGGAATGAAGACTGACCTTTTCCAGTCCTGTGGCCACTACTGAATTTTCCAAATTTGCTGACATATTGAGTGCAGCACTTTAACAGCATCATCTTTTGACATAGTGATTTCATTTCCTTTGGATATATTCCCAGGAGTGGAAATGCTGTATCACATGGTCATTCTACTTTTAATTTTTTGAAGAAGTTTCATACTATTTTCCACAGCTACTGCACCAATTTGCATTCCCACCAACAATGAGTTTCCCTTTTCCCCACATCCTTGCCAACACTTATTCTCTTGTATTTTTGATAATAGTCATCCTGACAGGTGTGAGGAGATATCTCATTGTGATTTGGATTTGCATTCCCTTGATGATGAGTGATGTTGAGCATCTTTTCATGTGTCTGTTGCCCCTCTGTATGTTTTCTTTGGAAAAAATGTCTATTCAGTTCCTCTGCCCAATTTTGAAACAGATTTCTTTTTTTTTTTTTTTTGCTGTTAACTTGTAGTTATTTCTGTTGTTCTGCTGCTGTGCTTTCGTGTCTGACTTTTTGTGACCCTATGGACTGTAGCCTGCCAGGCTCCTCTGTCCGTGGAATTTTCCAAGCAAGAATGCTGGAGTGGATTGCCATTTCCGTCTCTAGGGTATCTTCCCAACACAAGAATCGAATCAGTGTCTCTTGTATCTCCTGCATTAGCAGGCAGATTCTTTACCATTAGTGCCACCAGAGGTGAGTGATGAATGGACCACATTTAACACATGATTTTATTTTTTAATTAGTAAAATATTACATACACATTATTGAAAAATGAAATTTCACCTAAAGGAGATTTGTAAGTCCCATCCCCAGAAGTGACCGTTACGAATGTTTTTGTGCATATCTCTCAGGCTCTGCTTCTCTCCTCTGTCTCTATCTCTCTCACACACAAGCAGATTCATTTACATCTATGTTGATGTCACATAAACGTGGTCTTATAGGTAGGATCCTGGATGCAGACAGTTGGTCCATGTACATCCACAAAGAGAACCCTAAGGTCTCCTTGTCATCAAACTCTACACCCACTTTCTTAGCTGCACAGAATTCATCCATCCACATGGACTAAAACTGATGGATCTCATCCTCGTCTCCATGAACATCAGTGTTGTTGCCAATTTCCTACTATTTCAACCAGTACTGTGATGGATCTTTGAAAAATTGAGCAAGAATCTTAGTGGGGCCAACTCTAAGGATCAGCACTGCTATACAAAAATGCACTGTGGGACTTCAATGGGTCCTGCACACTGTTCTTTCACAGAGGAGTGTCTGTTCACTCTTCCATTGAGAGAATCTACCGTGGCCTCTGATTCTTCACTTTGTCACCAGGGCTGGTTGTCACCAGACTAAAACTGATCCAGTTTTATTTTTCTGGAACCATTACTGACACTTTACCTCAGTTTCACAATCCTGATGGATTTAAAGTCCACTAGATGAGTATGATCAAGCTACTCTTTTCTGTGTGGCTTCTTTCACTTGGGATGTTCATCCATGTGGTAACATGTATCAGTACTTCATTTTTTTCATTGTGCTTAAATATACATAACATTTACCATTCAAACCATTTTAACTATGCTTTAAATTCAATGGCATTAACAACATTCACATTGTTGTACAAATATCCTCACCATCCATGTTCAGAACTTTTCAATTTTCACTAGTGAAACTCTGTAGCCATGAAGCTCTACTTTTCCTCAGCTCCTGGCCACCAACCGCCTTCTATGTTCTGAATTTGAATTTGACTTTTCTGGATACCGCATACATGTGAAACCACATCATTTTTGTCTTTTTGTGACAGAGTTCTTTCACTCATCATCATGACTTCAAGGCTCATATACATTGTAGCATGTGCTGGTATTTCCTTAGTTTTGAAGACTGAATTACATCACTTGTGTATGTGCCACATTTAGTTTGCCCATTCATTCATCAATGGACACTTGGGTTGCTTCTACCATTTGCTCTTGTGGTCAGTGCTGCTATGAATACGACTGTACTCACATCTGTTCCAGTCCCTGCTTTCAGTCTTTTTGGTATATATCCTCATGTGAAATTGATCACACATTAATTCTGTGTTTAAGTTTTTAAAGAACTACCATACTGTTTTCCAGAGGCTGAACCATTTTACTTTATTCCTCCTATGACAGATAATAATGGTGTGTATGGAATCTACCCCATTTTTGTTATTTTTTGGCCACACTGTGCAGCATGTGGTATCTTCGTTCCACCAAGGATCAAATCTGCACCCCTGTACTGGAAGTGTGGCGTCTTAACCACTGGACCATCAGGATTCACTTAACCTCTGGATCTACTCCATTTTGCTCATCTATTTACCCACTGATGAACATCTGCATTGTTTCTACCTCTGGGCTCTAGTGAACAATGCTGCTATAAATATACATGTGTACAGCTGTTTTCAATTCTTTGGGGTATGTATCTGGGAGCAGAGTTGTTGAACCATATGCTAATTGTACATTTATGTTGTCAACATAGGTTGTGCCTTTTCCCATTTCCACAATTTTTAGTCTCCAACTTCTCTACACTGTTGCTACCATTTGTTATTTTTAGTTTTCTTGATTATAACCACTTTAGAATACGTGGAGGAATTGTTGAATTTTGATTTTAATTTGCACTTTCATCATGACTAATGATATTTGACATCTTTTTTTCTGCTTGCCGACCATTTGTATCTCTTGTGTGGAGAATGATCTATTGAGGTCATTTATCCATTTTAAAATTGGGGGGTTTGTCTTTATGTTGGCATACTCTGGGTAACATTTCATCATATATTTAATGTGCAAATATTTTCCTTAATTCTATGGGCTATATTTTCACTTTCTGAATTGTATCTTTTGATGCAGATTTTTTATTTTGAGGAAATCCAGTTTATTTATTTTTTCATTGCTTGCACTTTGCTGTCACATCTACAAAACTGTGGCTAAATCCAAAATTATGAAGATTTATCCCCATGTTTTATTGGAGCATTTAACAGTTATCCCTTTGTATCTGTGGAGAGTTGATTCAAGGACACTTGGGCATACCAAAATCTGCATAGTATTCCCATATAACCTAGGGACATCTTCCTATATGCTTTAAATCAGCCTTCAGTGAAAAGAGAAAAACATCTCAGTAGATGAAGACATGAGCAGTGCCCTTGGCCATCTACTTTTTGTGGAAGGAGACATGACCCAAGGTGAGAATAAATACAGATTCTTAAGCAGCGACTAAGGATCTGGCTGACTGATCAGTAAATTGGAAGAAAAGGGACTAGAAGACACACAGAAGGTGAGGTTAAGATACATGACATGAGAATATGAATGAAATATGAAAATGTTTCTCTATCACTTGTTAACACCCACCAGAAAGCATTCTCCACTTAAAAATGGCACTGAAAAACCAAGTGGACAAAGTGACTTGATCAGCTGATATTAACTATCCTTAATCATCACCCTAGAACTAGGACAAAGTAGACAAAGATGGAGGTTATCACCTGGCTACTGTCCCCTCCAAACGTCTAACCAGCCACCAACAGAGACAACACTGAGCCCCTGTTATGCACTATCCCTCAACCACACCACCTTCTTGGTAGTAAGCAGAATACACCAGGCCCTTTCAGTCCTTCAAGAGCAAATGATACATCCTCACTGGGATGCCTAGGTCCAGGTACGGGTTTCACCTTTCCTGTTCACAGGGCTTCAGGCGGCACTGCAGGCATGAAATTCCACATGACATAGCACCTAAGGAGTCCACTGCACAGCAAAGGGGGATCAATTGATCATATCACACACTGCACCATCCAGAAAGCAGCTGGCTTTAGACAGCCCTGGAACAGCCTACTGAAGGTACAGTTGAAACCAGCATGGAGGAAATACTTTTCAAGGATGGGTGCTATCCTTCAGGACACAATTGTTCATTGTTCTTTTAGTTTCTAAGATGTGTCCGATTCTTACTGCAACCCCATGGACTGTAGCCCACCAGGCTCCTCTGTCCATGGGTTTTCTCAGGCAAGATTTTGGAGTGGGTTGCCATTTCCATCTCCAGGGGATCTTCCCAACCCAGGAATCTAACCCGGGTCTCCTGCATTGCAGGTGCTGAGCCCCTGGGCAAGTCCTCTTCAGCACACACAACATGCACTAAATTAGACATCTCTATAAATCGTTATGTTCCCCTGGGAATTAAAAAATGGGCTTGGGACCAAGAGACAGGAGTAGCCCTACTTATTACACCCATGACCTGCTGGGGCATTTCCACCTGACCTTAGGCTCTGCAGGATTACAGGTCCTGATTCCAAAGGCCCTCTTGCTGGGAAGATAGGATCTATTTGTTATTCACTCACTCAGTTGTGTCCAACTCTTTGTGATCCCATGGACAGCAGCATGCTAGGCTTCCCTGTCCATTATTTCCTGGAGTTTGCTCAAACTCCTCTTCATTGAGTCAATCACACCCCCAACCATCTCCTCCTCTGAAGTAACACCAGGGAACTTCAAACTCTGTCCAGGAAAGGAGCTCCATTCCACCAGGATAACTGACTGATCAGCTGGACAAAGTAGGGCTCCAGCTCCATCTTTAGATCACACTGAGGCCACAGTTCCCTCAGGCTGCTGCCACTACAGGCAGACCATGTCTTCTAACCTTTGCTTAGGGAATCCCATCCAACAGCATTTCCTGAGCTACAATGCAACCCAAATTAAGTCTTTTCCTACCAAATCTCAATTACAGAGGATAAAACCTTGGAGAAGAGTAGTAGCTATGTGTGGCCTTTTCCAAACTCTTCACTTTGCATTTGCAGACAAGTGGCCATCAGAATCTCTGGGTGCTAGGATACAGGTTCCATGGCCTTTACTCCACACCCCCACCCTCCCCGACCAAAACGTACCTGAACCTGTTAATTTATAAAACCACCAGACTGAGTGATGTGGATGCTAGCAGTTTGCCAATAACTTTTTAAAACAATGGGAAGGTGGGACTTCCCTGGCAGTTCAGTGGTTAGCACTCTGCACTACCACCCCAGAGGAGCAGGGGTCTCCTTGGGAAACTAAGATCTTACATGCTGTGTGGTGGAGCAAAACAAACAAACAAAAAAAACAATGGGAAGAAGATATCTTAATCCCTAATCTTGTTGCAGAAGTTTTTCAATCTGTATAAGGGATGTCCATGAATAGTGTAAAAAGTACTAGACAAGAAAGCAGTGGGAACAAATAAGCTGGAGTATACAGCAAGCCCTATTAAAGGTAATCTCAGGATTCATCTGACAGGTCTT
Organism: Okapia johnstoni; assembly: GCA_024291935.2. Taxonomy (NCBI): domain Eukaryota; kingdom Metazoa; phylum Chordata; class Mammalia; order Artiodactyla; family Giraffidae; genus Okapia; species Okapia johnstoni. The sequence continues at coordinate 120,670,725 of CM044307.1, read as the reverse complement.
CTGAGTCACTTTCTGACCATTCCCAGGAAATAAACTAAAGCCAAGGTGATAATGTAACTATATAACTTTTCTCTATTCCATTTTTACAAAGGGTAACTTTTTGGCCTCCTTGTCATATTACATTATGGTGAGATCACACACTCCTAGCTTTACACACACACACACTCCTAGCCTTAGAGAACTCTAGCCTTAGAGAACTCTGGAGATCACACACAACACACACACTCTCTCTCCACCTCCTAGCCTTAGAGAACTTTGGAGACCACACACTCCTAGCCTTTACACACACACATACACACACACTCCTAGCCTTAGAGAATTTTGAGACAACAATTAGCCATTAATTGTGAGAAAAAAATGTCAAGTGGGAGGAGCGGGCACAGAGGATGAAAAAGAAAGAAGACATTTGGGAGGAATATGCAGAAATACCATAACTAGGCAAGTAGGTTTTAATAAGGGAGCCCTTTCCATTTACTTATTACAGGTTTTTAAATCTTTTAAGTGTATCTGTCTTGTTTTCCCTTTCCCATTAGACAGCTCCCAACCCACCCCCGCAACATATAGACACCACACTCTCAAACACAAACAAAATATGCATTCAACTTATTGTTTTACATTTTCGTAACACTTTAACATTTAATAGAAACTATGTACATTTTTTATTGTATCTTACATAAGATAGCCACTACAGAAATTTACATAGGTTAGAAGCAAGATGGATGGTTTAGGAAGGCCCAGTCCTGTGGGCTATTTTCTCAGAGGCTATGGGTCAGAGATCATTGAAGGAAGGAGCTTCAGAGTACCCAATAAGGAAGAGAGGTGAGGAAAGGCTAAAATACAGGCTGCTAGACAGAGATGACCAACCACTGGGTCCCGCAACATCCCAAGACTTGGGAAACAGCATTACAAAAACCTCTCTCCCCTTAGGCACAGTCTCCAGGACTCTCAATCCCAGCAGCTCTGATGGGAATCACCTACCTCTACCCCTTGCATGGAGTGGGAAGACATCCACAGCTTGTAGACACTACTGGTCCCTGCCCCCAACATTTGTTTGACTAGAGCACTCAATAACCCAAAAGAAAAACAAGATAGTCTGGGTTGTCCTTTATAGTGAGAGACAGGTCAGAAATACTTGTTTAAAGAATGGGAAATACAAATCCTCCAAAGTCAACTGGTTCCCAGAACAAGCTATCAACTAACAGAAGTGGGTTCCGGCTTCCCATTTGCAGCAGCCACTCCACTCTGAGGCAATGGTGCAGGGGCTTTCTCAGAATGTCGAGGTCCCTGTGATCTGCACCCATCTCCAGCCACCTGCATCTGGCCCTGTTAAAACAAAGTCACTTTGGTTACAAACTCATTCATTGTGGCCTGCAGCATGAATCTGACTTATACAAAGCCCATGTATAGTAAGCAGCCAGAACAAGACAACAGATATAAAATAACTCTATGTAGTTGCTTTTCCCCATACTTGACTATTCCTGACCCCTGGAGTCATAAATCGTTACTGGTAGCATTCCTGAGGCTCTCCCAATGCAAAGGAAAGCTCTAGGTTGTTTCTTCCAAATGAAGTAGCCATTCCCTGCTGAGGTTCCAGAACAACCGAGAGATCACACAGGAAGACAGTGCTCTGGGCCTCTGTTTGAAACCAACAGCTATAGTGTAACTGCAGGTCTTCAGTCAGGGCCATGAGTGTCCCACCCAAAGCTCAAAGAAACCAAATCACACTGCTTGTGCTTAACTTTATGATGAAAACTATTCCAATACTGAACTCTCCCTTAAATCAATAATTTACCTACATTCCTTGCTTCAACCTTTCCTAGTTAACCAAATAAATTTATGTCCTGCTCTCCCAGATATGGGGACCAGGGGCTAGTAGTAAGTATTCTAAGGCCCATCTGAAAACTGAAACCAGGGGCACCTTTACAGCTAGTGATGACAACCTCAACCCCCAGGAGTATATGCCAGCCACAGCCAGCATGGAGCTCTCTGCCTGGCTCAAGTTATTATTCACTTGCCAAAATATCCACTGGGCCTTCAGCAATTTCTTTGACTGGATGATCTTCCAGGGTTAGTGAAGGATCAAAAAGCAAGGGTGAAGGAGGACACTGCATACTGTCACCCACAACATCCAAATCCTAAGAAAAGAAAAAGAAAAAAAAAAAAAGTATTCTTTAAACAGGAAAATTCAGGGACAGAAAGTAAAATAGTAGCTACCAAGGGCTAGAGACAGAGGCAGTGTGGGAGTTACAGTTTAATGGATACAGTCTCTGTCGCACTGAGAAAAGTTCTGTGGAAAGTTCAATGGAAACTGATAGTGGTGATGGTTGCAATATAGTTTAAATGTACTTAATACCACTGAATAGTATGTTTTAAAATGGCAAATCTTACATTATAAATATCTTACCAAATAAAAAATATTTTAAAGACGCATACACTGGGAATTTCCTGGCAGTCCAGTGGTTAGGACTCCATCCTTTCTTTCACTGCCAAGGGTGTGTTAGGTTCAACCTCTGGTTGGGGACCTAGACCTGTGCAGCACCCCGCCCTCCCCAAAACAGGCATATACTTCTAAGACTAGCTGTAGTCAACCTCTAAGTTCACAAGTGATGCATCTAAAATGGACAGCAGCATAATTATAAATTAAAATGAAATACTGCCTTAATAGATTGGACAATATGAGACCACTTGATAAACATTCCAACAGCCGCAAAGCCAGACAGTGAATAAAACAGGAAGAGGGGTAGGGAAGAAAGAAGGAAGACAAAAAAGCTCAAACTTCTTCTGAATGGCCAGGAAATATTTTCGTTAAGTCATTATCCCCACAGAGAATAAGTTCCTGATTCTTAAACCTAACATAATCCAACTGCCCTTTAAAATACACACACAGGACATTACATTCTACAGACTATGTTTCTTCCAACTGAACTGGCTATCCCCAAGGGAGGGCTGAAGCCAACAGACCAAAGGAAGACAATGCTCTCGGCTCCTGTCTGAAACCAACAGCTACAGCAAACTACTGGTCTTGATTCAGGGCCTAAAGCACTATAAAAGCTCAGACAATGGGTCAAACTCACTTTCATGCCTCTGCTTTCTAAGCATTACTGCTAAACTCGGCTTCCCAAGAGTGAAAACTACGTAAGGGTTTAAACTGTCCTGTGTTCAAGGCATTTTATAGAGGATCTATGTCTCCAGTAATTCAGCTTCTTGAGAAAAGGGAAGTTCTATGCTTTAAAAATAAGTCTTAAGAATTTGAAATCCTTTCCCTTGGTTTTGATCACCAAAACGAAGAATCGTATCCTCAAGATAATTAAGGTAAAGGAAAGAATATAACTTTCAAGTCTTTGACTGTGTGGATCACAACAAACTATGGAAAATTCTTCAAGAGATGGGAATACTAGACCATCTTACCTGCCTCCTGAGAAATCTGTGTGCAGGTCAGGAAACAAGTTAGAACCAGACAAGGAACAGACTGGTTCCGAATTGGGAAAGGAGTACATCAAGGCTGTATACTGTCACCCTGCTTATTTAACTTATATGCAAAGTACATCATGTGAAATGCTGGACTGACTGGATGAAACACAAGCTGGAATCAAGATTGCCAGGAGAAATATCAATAACCTCAGATATGCAGATGACACCAACCACCCTTACGGCAGAAAGCAAAGAACTAGAGAGTCTCTTGATGAAAGTGAGAGAGGAGATTGAAAAGTTAGCTTAAAACTCAACATTCAGAAAACTTAAGATCATGGTATCTGGTCCCAACAC